>CAMZMU010000102.1:31966031-32566031 GCA_947311845.1 Poa pratensis
TAAAACCCTTTTAGGGGTAACTAAACATGGATATATGTGAGCTAACAAAATTGTCCTAACTCATTTGGATAAACCAATAAAATATAATGTCTGTTTTAGTCCAGAAGGGTTTTCTTTAAAGTCACAATTTATACTACTTAATTAATTCTACCAAATTAGGGGAGCTAACACAAGGCATACTAAGCTAGCAAATTGGTTTGGAATTATTGGACTAACAGAGTATCAGAAACAAACAAGTTTAGATTTTAAACCTTCTGTGGCATTTTCAATAATACTTTTTAACTATTTAATTAAATGACATGAGACCAATTGTGATGGGTTAAAAATTTCATAAGCTTTTCAGAACAGTTGAGTTTGATTTTATTTGGATTATAAATCTCAAGTTATTGATTTTTGAAGTTGATATCAGTACTGAAATTTCAAAGAATTTGAATTAGGAAAAACTACTGTTGTGGATAATGTTGAGAATCCTGACGGGTGGGGTCTACCCGTAGTGGCTCAGCAAACTGCGCGTACTGGATAAAGTTGAAAACGCTGACATGTGGGGTCACTTGCCAGCCGATACACTTAAGTGAAGCGGTAGTATGCTACCGTAGATCGAAGATCTAACGGCCCATGTTCAAACTCATCTCGACGACCTATTCGGCGGCGTTGCCGCTGCCGGCGACGGCGAGCGTGGCCAGAGAGGGTACCTGAGGGGCCTAGGGACGGTGGAGTGGACGGTTCGACGGCGGGGGTCGTGGGAAGCTTGCTGGAGCAGCGGCGAGCTGGGACGGACTGGTCGACGAGTGGCGACCTCCCGCATTCCACGGCACGGGCGGCAGCTCCGGCGATCTCCTGACGACGGGCCTGTGCACAATCCAAGGGAAAAAGGGGCGGGTGAGGGTGGTGAAGCTGTGGCACCATGCTACGAGGCAAAGAGAGGGAGAATAGGGTAGAGCAGCGCGGCGGCCGTGTCGACCTTGAGCGGCCGTGGCGCAGCAATGTCTGCCCTCCGGGCAGAGCACGGTGAATTGGAGCGAGGGAAAGGGGGACGGGGTGGTGTGGAGTGAGCAGAGGGGTCGGGGGTGGTTATATAGCGGCGGATGCCGGCGTTCAGGCGAGGTGCACGGGAGTGTCCACGGCGCACCGGCAGATCTTTTTCCGAGGCTGACGAGGCACGGCGACGGGCAGGGCAACGCGGTGACGAGCGTGGTTTAGTGTCTTCTAGAAGGCCTGGGCGGAGCGGCACGCGTCGAGGTGCAGAGGGTGGGACGAATTTCATCGGCGCCGTCCAAGTGCTGCCGCGGCGGCAATAGGGGGACAGGGCGGCGATTACGGCAACGGGGTGCTCGAGTTCGTGCAGAGGGCGCAGAGGCGACGACCGTGGACGGCTGCGAGCAAGGGGGGGCCTGGGGGACCCGGGGAAACGGCACGCGCGCGCGGCGTACGGCGACGACACGGCGACGGAGAGGTAGCCGAAGACACTTTTGCAAAAACCTCCCTGGCTCCTTTGCTCTGCTCCTTTTCCTTCTTCTTTCTTCTAATTACGTTTTAGCCCTTCTGTTAAATGCAGCAGCATTTCCTGATTTATTTTGGGCACTAAATCAATTTATAAAAATTTGCCAAAATTTGTGGGGCCTTCCCATAATGTGCAGAAGCTCCATAAAATTGGCAAAATAATAAAATGTTTTGAAACATTTTCTTTTATAGTGCTTTAATTAAAGCATTTTAATTTATTTCAATTTGTTTGATTTTAGAATTTTAAAACTAGTTCAAAATAATATTTGAGAGGGGAAAGTGGTAGGAACAAAATGGGGAGTGTTTATAAACCCACTCCACTGAATTTTGTTTGAAACCATTTGAAATTCTCACTTGGAGAATTTGTGGAATACAAATGTCACTTTTTTTTTCTTGCTTTATTTGCTATTTCAATTCTTTTCTTTTCTTCTTGCTTTTATTTAGAGCAAACAACAAACCACTAGCAAGAAGGAATAACACAAGCAACAAGAATTAAACCATACAAGCAACAATTTGCAAACAACACATAATAATTAACAAAAGTTTTTGTTGGCTCCCATTTTTGGAATATAATATTGATTAATAATTTTGGGATGTTACAATCCTTCCCCCCTTAAATAAATCTCGTCCCGAGATTTGCTAGGCTTAGGTTTTAAGGAGGTCTGGGAATTCGCTTCTAAGATAATCTTCGCGTTCCCAAGTTGCTTCTTCTTCAGAGTGGTTAGTCCACTGGACTTTGTAAAACTTGATCGCACGTCTTCGGGTAACACGAACATCTTCTTCGAGAATTTTGAGGGGTCTCTCACGATAAGTCAGGTCTTGGTTCAGGTCGATGGAGAGGTGGTCGATGTTTTTGAAAACATCAGGCTGGTCAGGAACTTCAAGACACTTCCGGAGCAAGGAAATGTGGAAGACATCATGATAATCTCCTAACTCCTGGGGTAACTCCAGCTGATAGGATACTTCTCCTCGACGAGCAATGACCTTGAAGGGTCCAATATACCTTGGTGCTAACTTTCCTTTGACATGGAAACGCTGCATTCCCTTGAGGGGTGTCACTCGGAGATACACATAATCTCCGATACTGAAAGTGAGATCACGGCGCTTGGTGTCAGCATAACTCTTCTGACGGGATTGGGCAGTTTTGAGACGTTCACGAATAAGCTGAACTTGCTCTTCAGCTTCTCGGAGGGTATCTGGTCCGAACAATTTGCTCTCTCCGGTATCGGACCAATTCAGGGGTGTACGACACTTCTTGCCGTAAAGGGCTTCAAAAGGGGCCATTTGCAGACTAGACTGATAACTGTTGTTGTACGAGAACTCTGCAAACGGAAGACAATCTTCCCACTTGGAACCATAGGATAGAACACATGCGCGAAGCATGTCCTCTAATATCTGGTTCACTCGCTCAGTCTGGCCATCGGTCTGGGGATGATAAGCTGTGCTAAAGGCTAACTTGGTTCCGAGGGCTTCATGAAGGGATTTCCAGAATCTTGAGGTGAATTGCGTGCCTCTATCAGATACAATCTTCTTAGGCACACCATGCAGGCTCACTATTCTGGAAATATACAGGTCTGCTAACTGAGCTCCGGTATGAGTGGTCTTGACAGGAACAAAGTGGGCAACCTTGGTCAGTCGATCAACGATGACCCAGATTGAATCATGGCCTCGGTTGGATCTTGGAAGTCCGGTAATAAAATCCATTCCAATCTCGTCCCACTTCCACTCGGGAATTTTCAAAGGTTGAAGCAATCCAGCGGGTCGCTGATGTTCAGCCTTGACTCGCTGACAGATATCACACTTGGCTACGAATGAACCAATCTCTCGCTTCATTCCATGCCACCAAAATCTTTCTCGAAGGTCTTGGTACATTTTGGTTCCGCCGGGGTGGATTGAATAAGGGGTCTCATGGGCCTCCTTCAGGATTAACTCCTTAAGTTCCGTGACATTGGGCACACAGATACGGTCATTGAATTTCAGCACTCCTTCAGCATCTTCGGTAAAACCGGGTGCTTTGCCGAGGGAAATTTTCTTCCTAATTCCCTCTATGCTTTCATGACCTTTCTGGGCTTCTTTGATTTGATCCACCAGGGTTGGGGTTAACTCTAAATTGGCGAGATAACCATGCTAACAAGCTCTAGTCCAAAATCTTGGAAGTCTTTGAACAAGGCTGGCTGTTCGGCTTGGATCAGGGCATTCAGGGTGCAAGGTTTGCGACTAAGGGCATCGGCAACTACATTAGCCTTTCCGGGGTGATAATGGATTCCAATATCATAATCCTTGATTAATTCCATCCATCTCCTCTGTCGCAGGTTCAGATCTTTCTGGGTGAAAATATACTTCAAGCTTTTGTGATCTGTATAGACCTCGCAGCGATGTCCCGCAAGATAGGGACGCCACTTCTTAAGAGCAAAGACACAGCAGCTAACTCCAAGTCATGGGTTGGGTAATTCTCTTCATGCGGTCGCAACTGCCGGGACAGGTACGACACAACTTTGCCTTCTTGCATCAGAACGCAACCAAGTCCGAGGCGTGATGCATCGCAATACACGTCGAAACTCTGGGTGACGTCTGGCATGATCAGGATTGGGGCTGAGGTTAGTTCTTCTTCAGTTCTTGGAAACTATCCTCACACTTCTGAGTCCATTCAAATTTCTTGTCCTTCTTCAACAGTTGGGTCAGAGGTTTGGCTATACTGGAAAATCCTTCGACGAACTTGCGGTAATAACCGGCAAGTCCGAGAAAGCTTCGGATTTCAAAAACATTGGTTGGGGATAACCAGTCAAGAATGGCTTGTATCTTCTCAGGGTCAACAGAAATTCCTCCAGCGGATACAATATGTCCAAGAAATGCCACTTCACTGAGCCAAAACTCACACTTGCTAAGTTTGGCATACAGTTGGTGCTCTTGGAGGGTCTCCAAAACTAGACGCAGGTGTTCAGCATGCTCTTCTTCGGTCTTGGAATAAATAAGGATGTCATCAAGGAAAACTACCACGAACTTGTCGAGGTACTCCATGAAAATCTTGTTCATGAGATTCATGAAATAGGCTGGGGCATTGGTCAGACCAAAAGACATCACGGTGTATTCAAACAACCGTAACGAGTGGTGAAGGCGGTCTTGGGAATATCTGTCTCTGATCTTCAACTGATGGTAACCTGTCCGAAGATCGATCTTTGAAAAGACTCGGGCTCCGTTCATTTGATCGAACAGATCCTCGATCTTGGGAAGAGGGTACTTGTTTTTAATGGTCACGTCATTCAGCTTGCGATAATCCACACACAGGCGTGTGGTACCGTCTCTCTTGTCCACAAAATAATGGGTGATCCCCATGGTGAAGCGCTTGGGCGGACAAGACCTTTGCTTAGCATATCAGCCAACTGTTTCTTCAACTCAACCAGTTCTTCCGGATTCATCCGATAAGGCTTTTGGGATATGGGGGATGTTCCTGGATAAGCTCAATTATGAACTCAATATCCCTATCTGGCGGCATACCAGGCAATTCTTCTGGGAAAACATCCTTGAACAGATGAACAACACGGATCTCATCTAGGGCGGGTCGAGCTATGCTCTCATGGCAGCCTGGGTGAGGTTGACTAGTTTTAGACACATACTCCACTTCTACTTCTTTGTCGGTGGTGATGGATACAGCTCTTCTGGCACAGTCAATTCGACCATGGTACTTGGCTAACCAATTCATACCGAGTATAACATCGATGCCTTGGGTTCCCAGAACAATTAAGTTACTGGAAACTTCTCTCCTTTGATCTCAAGGGGTACATCGGAGCAAAACATCTGGTCTCTACGGTGGATTCTGGGATTTGGATGACCATGGGTTTGGGTAAGAGGCTCTTAACTAAACCTCCCTTAGCAACAAATTCTTGGGTAACAAATGAATGGGTAGCACCAGAATCAAACAGAACAGTTGCAGGTACTGAGTTGACAAGGAACGTACCCAGCACAACATCCGGAGCATCCTGAGCTTCTTCAGCATTGATGTGGTGCAGACGACCCTTGGCAACAGCAGCATTTCCGCGAGGTGCGGCATTCTTGCCATTTCCATTTCCATTGCGGCCTTGACCATTGTTCTGTGCCGGCGCATTGGGGCGCTGGACATTCCTCTTGGGATTGGGACATTCTTTGGAGTAGTGACCCTTGTTGCCGCATTCAAAGCAGATCACATTGGGATTGCGGTGAAGTTGTTGAAGTTTCCTCCGGGACGGTTATTGTCATTGGGCGGTTGAAGTTGTTTGGGCGGTTAGGGTAATTTGGGCGTGGAGCTTGGGGTGGACGATAGGCAGGCCTGGTGTTCTGCTGAAAGATACGAGGTTTCTGGCTGCTCGAGCCTTCCTGAGCATTCATCCTCCTCTTGCGACCTTCATACATCGACTTGCGCTTGGTCTCCAGCTGGATGGCTTTGTCCACAAGTGACTCCAGATCACGGAAGTCATGGATAACCAAAGCACACTGAAGTTCATCATGAAGTCCACTCATGAAACGCTCCATCTTCTTCTCTTCCTTGTCGGTGTCATCAGGAGCATACCGAGATAAGTCGGTAAACTCCTCAAGATAACCGACCACATCTCTACTTCCCTGCCTCAGTTTGCGGAACTCATCCTTCTTCCTCTCAATAAGTCCGTAAGGAATATGCTTCTTGCGGAACTTCTCCTGGAACTCAGCCCAGTTGATGACATGACCAGCTGGCTGGAGAGTCTTGGTAGTTTCCCACCAAGCTCTTGCAGGTCCAGCGAGATAGTGGGTTGCATACAGCACTTTCTCATTTTCTCCCACAGCAGCAACTTCAAGATTATTGCCGATGGTGCGAAGCCAATCATCGGCTTCTAGTGGGTGAAGTCCCTTGGAGTAGGTGGGTGGGTTGGTCTTCTGAAAATCACCCAAGGTAGATCGCTGGTTTCCATCACCATTGCCGTTACCACCATTGTTGTTGTTGTTGTTGTTGTTGTTGTAAGCGGCTGCGAGTTGTTGTAAGGCAGCGAGATGAGCTTGGCGCTCTTGCCGGGCATTTTCACGCTCCTCCATGATAAGTGCGAGAAGTTGGGTGGGGGTTGGGTCCGGTGGTGGTGGTGCTGATCCTGATCCTTCCGCATTGCTGCGACGGGGTGGCATCCTGAAGCACACCGGGTATAAGAGACAAGGCAAGAAAAGTTCGACTAAGGGAAAAGATGATCTCTCAAGCGGTTGATTAATCCTAAGAGTTATATGAAAATAGTTCACACAATTTAAACAAGACAAACATACTTATATTTCACAAACAATACATCAAAGAGTTCACATCAACATCAAGCTTACAACCTCAAGCTTACAACATAACATCTGGTTTCCAAAAGAACCACTGCTACTACTCGACTAGCTATAGGGGGTCAACCTAATCCTGCGGTAGTGATCAAGTCACTCGCCTACTGAGGTGGAACCTCCAGCTCTAACACGTCAGCATCTGACTGGTAGGCTGGCTCCTCGGGATCCTCCTCCTCGTCCTCGAGAACTGGCTCGAGTGGCTCCTCCTCCTCGTCAACTAACTCCTCCTCATCATCCTCCTCCTCACAGTCCATCTCCTCCACGAAGTCATCATCGTCACTGAGGAAAGCGTCGTTCTCCTTGCGGAGATCCTCGCCCTCCTCCTCCATCTCGTCAGTATGGTGCTCAAGATCCTCAATCAGTCCATCCTGCTCTGCCACCTTCGTGCGGAGCTTCACGATAGTCTTCCTCAGCTGGGCCCTCTTCCTGAGAAGAGCAACCTTCTCCACCATCAGCTTCATCTCGTTCTCGCGAAGCTCAACGAGCGACTCGCGGTCGAAGTGGAGCTGAATCCTAGTGCGCAACAGATCATCCTGAGTGCACTGAAGTAAGATCTCCATGTCCATGATGTAGCTCCCAAACATCGGGTGGTAAGGTGAAGGAGTAGGGTGTCCATCACAGTTGCGCCTCCCGTAGAACCGGAACGGGAGTCTACTAACTCCGCCTTGTGCTCCTCACAAAGTCGGGATAGCATCCTCTGTGTAGCAGTACAGAGACCGTCAACCCAGGTGGCCTCCTTGGTGGTGAAGATGAGTGTCCTGGAATTGGGAGACTTGATGTTCCTGCGAACTGACGATCTGATGAGCCAGCTCAGCCTTCCAACACCGTGAACATCAATCTGAGCTCCCTCAAACTCTGGAGCGGGGCGACCTAACAGCTTGGTCAACTCGAACAAGTCCCTCTCAAACGTCAGCTTGCTGTCCTTCTCCAGCTGAACGAACTCGGTCCAGTGGAGTGCCATCTACAGTTTTTAAGCAAAATTTTAAGTTAGTTAGATGACAAGTAATCAAAATTTTAATATAGTAGGGCAACAAGTGAGTCAAATTTTAAACTTAATGAGAGGTGTACAAAATTTTAGGGATACTAAGGAAAATGTAACATTTAATGAGAGTAAAATTTTGCATAAGTAAGAGGATTGGAGTAAGCAATTTTCGAAAATACTTCATTCCTTTCTTTTTAGAAATTCATCTTTTGTAACATTTGACAAACGACCATGCTAACTAAGGTTTCCTAAAGTCAGGATGGCTCTGATACCAAGTCTGTGGGGACCCCGGACTAGCTGTCCGAAATACCCGATTATGCTTAACACAACGATCCCGTGATCAGTCTGTCGTTGCACATAATCCGAATTGGATACCAAAGTTTACATCCATTACAGTACCGAATAAAAGTCTTACATAAATGGTCATTTAGACCAAGTTCTTACATAGGTGCCTTCATGGGCCAAACCAAATATATCAGCGGAAGCTACGGCGTAAGACATCATATTCTAACGATGACACCCGACAGGCAGCTGACTTGTGGAGATCCTTAGTTGGCGTAGAAGTCGCCATATTCCTGCTCTGCGTAGTGTTCCTCCTCGTAGTCTGGCTAGGACAATAGCCAGGGACGAAACCAATATGAGTACATTTGAATGTACTCGCAAACTATCCCAACATGAGTATGCACCAGTTTTATTTTAGTTGACAACTTTTCTTATTTAAAACATCTCTATATCTTTATTGAAAAAGGTAAGAAGAGTTTTATAACTATCTTTAAAGAAGTCACCTTTTTCATCTGTTTTTCCAAAACTTCTCCTTTTTCCGACCATAGCCCGTCATGGTCCACTTTCATCCACCACCTCATACCGATCCGTTGGTATAGGTGTAGGAAACATCTCCACTCATTTTTCTTTAAAAACTCAAAGCCTTTTTAAAACTTGCACAAGGTCTTAGGACAGTCTCCCAATTGTCCATATCCGAGGACTCGGCTATTCGAATAGTTTTTAACACTCTGCAGAGGTAGCACGCTTTTAACCCACATCCATCCGGCAACTCATCGTGTCTGCCACGTCTCGCCATACCAGGTGTATGCGAAGTAAGCCGCCGGCCATAGCCTCTTATTTGCTCATGCTAGTATAGGATCCTTCCCATATGACACTTTCCATCGACACCCAGTCCGGTTTCCCGTCAGAAACCCTAAGTGTGAGGACTCATAGTTTTGTCCGGCGGTTTATGGTGGAACCTTCTATCCTCCCCACCAACTTGTGTGAGGACCCGGGTCAGGGGGTAGATCCTCGGACCATCCCCTCATGCATAACGGAGTCATCTCCGTCGATGAGGTATCCCATACTAATAAGAGCAAACTACATGACTACGCCTTTTCCCATATGTGGTAAATGTGGTCGCACAGGGTAGGATTGGTTTCCATAGTACTAGGACACTGTGCATTTTTCACAAACATCACCATTTTTCCACCTTTCCAACACAGCACCGACATCTCGTCGTTCCATAAACTCACAAGACATTTCAAAGGAGTTTTGAATAAACAACATTGTTTTCCCATCCTAAAGTTTTATATAAACTACTACATAGGGTGGCAAAATAATATCCATATATTTTTGAAATGGGTTTTGTAAATCTTGCTTTGAGAGTAAACATATTATGAAAGTAGATGCATATGTTGGTAGTGCAAGCTCAGAGAATAGCTTGCCTTGCTTGGCAAAGTGATCTTGCTCTTGTTCTTCAAATTCAGCAAACTCTCCTTCCTCGATATATCCGACAACGTTCTCGTCTAATTAACAAACAAACAATACAAACAATCACTAAGCTATACAAGCAATCACCTCAACATAACCATCATTAACATCACAATTGGCTACTGCACACATCAAACCACACAATTTGGTTTTCAAATAAATTGAATTAAACATTATTTAATTAAGTCCAAATTATGGCAGAAACTAGTTATTCATGTTTAATTCCACAACTTGAGTTCTGTTGGTCACAAAAATACAAACTAAAATTCTATGGAAAGCCACTGATGTGTAGAATACAACCCAATTTGAATTGGATCATTTGGAGTTACCAAACTCCCTACACATTGGATTGAATCCAGTAGCTTAATAATCAAGTTTTAGCTACCATTAAATTATATTGTTCCAAAAATTAAACCCTTTTAGGGGTAACTAAACATGGATATATGTGAGCTAACAAAATTGGTCCTAACTCATTTGGATCAACCAATAAACATATTTGTTGTTTTAGTCCAGAAGGGTTTATCTTAAAGTCACAATTAATACTGCTTAATTAATTCTACCAAAATTAGGGGAGCTAACACAAGGCAGTACTAAGCTAGCAAAATTGGTTTGGAATTATTTGGACTAACAGAGTATCAGAAACAAACAAGTTTAGATTTTAAACCTTCTGTGGCATTTTCAATAATACTTTTTAACTATTTAATTAAATGACATGAGACCAATTGTGTTGGTTAAACAATTTCATAAGCTTTCAGAACAGTTGAGTTTGATTTATTTGGATTCCTAAATCTCAAGTTATTGATTTTTGAAGTTGATATCAGTACTGAAAATTTCAAAGAATTTGAATTAGGAAAAACTACTGTTGTGGATAATGTTGAGAATCCTGACGGGTGGGGTCTACCCGTCAGTGGCTCAGCAAAACTCTGCGCGTACTGGATAAAGTTGAAAACGCTGACATGTGGGGTCCACTTGCCAGCGATACACTTAAGTGAAGCGGTATGCTACCGTAGATCGAAGATCTAACGGCCCATGTTCAAACTCATCCTCGACGACCTAATTCCGGCGGCGTTGCCGCGCCGGCGACGGCGAGCGTGGCCAGAGAGGGTACCTGAGGGGCCTAGGGACGGTGGAGTGGACGCGTTCGACGGCGGGGGTCGTGGGGAAGCTTGCTGGAGCAGCGGCACGAGCTGGGACGGACTGGTTCGACGGTGGCGACCTCCCGCACTTCCACGGCACGGGCGGCAGCTCCGGCGATCTCCTGACGACGGGCCTGTGCACAATCCAGAGGGAAAAAGGGGCGGGTGAGGGGGTGAAGCTGTGGCACCAAGCTATGAGGCAAAGAGGGGAGAATAGGGTAGAGCAGCGCGGCGGCCGTGTCCGACCTTGACAGCGGCCGTGGCGCAGCAATGTCTGCCCTCCGGGCAGAGCACGGTGAAATTGGAGCGTGGGAAAGGGGGACGGGGTGGTGTGGAGTGAGCAGAGGGGGTCGGGGGTGGTTATATAGCGGCGGATGCCGGCGTTCTAGGCGAGGTGCACGGGAGTGTCCACGGCGCACCGGCAGATCTTTTTCCCGAGGCTGACGAGGCACGGCGACGGGCAGGGCAACGCGGTGACGAGCGAGGTTCTAGTGTCTTCTAGAAGGTCTGGGCGGAGCGGCACGCGTCGAGGTGCAGAGGGTGGGACGAATTTCATCGGCGCCGTCCAAGTGCTGCCGCGGCGGCAATAGGGGACAGGGCGGCGATTACGGCAACGGGGTGCTCGAGTTCGTGCAGAGGGCGCAGAGGCGACGACCGTGGACGGCTGCGAGCAAGGGGGGGCCTGGGGGACCCGGGGAAACGGCGACGCGCGCGGCGTACGGCGACGACACGGCGACGGAGAGGTAGCCGAAGACACTTTTGCAAAAACCTCCCTGGCTCCTTTGCTCTGCTCCTTTTCCTTCTTCTTTCTTCTAATTACGTTTTAGCCCTTCTGTTAAATGCAGCAGCATTTCCTGATTTATTTTGGGGCACTAAATCAATTTATAAAAATTTGCCAAAATTTGTGGGGCCTTCCCATAATGTGCAGAAGCTCCATAAAAATTGGCTTAAAATAATAAAATGTTTTGAAACATTTTCTTTTATAGTGCTTTAATTAAAGCATTTTAATTTATTTCAATTTGTTTTGATTTTAGAATTTTAAAACTAGTTCAAAATAATATTTGAGAGGGGAAAGTGGTAGGAACAAAATGGGGAGTGTTTATAAACCCACTCCACTGAATTTTGTTTGAAACCATTTGAAATTCTCACTTGGAGAATTTGTGGAATACAAATGTCACTTTTATTTTTCTTGCTTTATTTGCTATTTCAATTCTTTTCTTTTCTTCTTGCTTTTATTTAGAGCAAACAACAAACCACTAGCAAGAAGGAATAACACAAGCAACAAGAATTAAACCATACAAGCAACAATTTGCAAACAACACATAATAATTAACAAAAGTTTTTGTTGGCTCCCAATTTTGGAATATAATATTGATTAATAATTTTGGGATGTTACAACTATCAAAGACATAGCCCCAGACGTGTATGAGATCATAAATCCGGAGACCAAAGCAAGGAGAACTGTGGCCCAAGCTCTCAACAATGGAGCACGGATTGAAGACATAAAAAAACCAGTAACAATTAACACTTTCATGCAAGTTCTTACTATTTGGGAGGAATGTAAAGACGTCAACTCTCACCTATCATCGAGGACAAATGGGAATGGTCGTGGAATCCAAAAGGGTTATTTACTACCAGCTCGGTGTATCAAGCTCATTTCCAAACAAAAATCTCATGCGATTTAGCTGAAGCCATTTGGAGGATCTGGGCGCCGACGAAATGTAATCTTGCCATGTGGCTCTTTATCCGTAGGAGAGTTTGGACTGCCGATGTCGGGGGAATACTCTCTGGATTAACCCGCGGCCCAGTGCGACTTAACTTACTCGCACAGATGAAGGCCCACTTGGGAACAAGCCCAATATTGAACCGCTATAAGGAGAAAGATCTAGAAGATAAATCCCGGAGGACGTGAAGACCAAGTAGTCTCCGAGTAGGCCTCTGTGGATGTATTCCTTATGGGAAAGTTTCCTTTGTAACCTAGCGAGCCTCTGTGCATATAAAGAGGACTCGCAGGACTTAGAGCGGGTCAAGCTATCAAGCCCCAAACCCTAGCTCATACGGCGAGTACCAGATCGGATCGCCTCCATTGTAACACCTCGATTATCATATCAATACCAATCTAGGGTAGGCAGGAAGTAGGTCTTTTACCTCACATTGAGGGGGCCGAACCTGGGTAAATCAGTGTTGATCTTTGTTCCTGCGATCCCAAGCTCGGAGATGCTTGACTCGCGTAATCCCACACCTACGAAGTCATCTATGACACCTGACGTGACAAACCCACGACAGTTGGCGCCCACCGTGGGGCCTGCGGTCAAAAGCGTCATGTTCCGCGCAGGATCGAAATCAGGCTTCAAGGACATCGCCATTGGCCAAGTTGAAGACATCAATGGGGTCCCCTTCATCGACGACTCAGAGTGGGGACCCGAGGCAGATCGCATCGAGTTCGGATACATCGTTCCCATCGGATCAGTAAAAGTTTTCGTCGGATCCATCAGTCGCAGATCTATGGACGCGACTCGAGGAAGCGAATCGGTGCGGGAGCTGCGGCCGGTTAGGGTCCGCGTGTTGGAGGAGCTACAACAAGCTACGGCAAGATTGCCCGTCCCCGTCCCATCAAGACCTGTTTGGGGATCTCTACCAAATCAGGGAGGAGACCTCAAGATTGAAGAGATTGAAGCTATCAGGACGGAGCTTTGTGAAGAAGCACAAAGACTCGCGGCTGAGCGCGAAAAACTCCAAGAAGAAGGCCAACGACTCCGCCACTGCCAGCCGAAGCACCAGGCGGTGCGAACCAAGATGACATCTGAGCGCAAGAAACTCCAAGAAGAAGAGTGGCGACTCCGTCGTTGGCAGCAAAAACATCAGATCAAGATGGACAGAGGAAAGATAAAATCACAGCTCCACGGCGACCCAGAGAGCAACGTGTACGCCGCGATAGGGATATTATCAAAGATAGCACCGGTTGGAGACACGCGAGCTGATAAGGAAGCTCGCCATGCGATCGACCTACTACAAACTGCTGCTTTACAACAAGCAAATATGTATGGAGTCACGCCCAATGAGCCGCAAAGCGAGGTATCATGGGGAGGAGGAGAGTACAGCATCGAAGAAGTGGTCAACCAGTTAGCAGGTTTGCAGGTATCATTGGAAAAAGAAAAGAAGATAGAAGGTAAGTCGCAGACGTCCGGAGCGACTCAGCCATCCCAGATTGAAACTGATTCAGATTCAGCGCCAGTAAACTCCTATTCATTATTGAAAGGACCAGCATGTTTTGGAGAAGAAATACGGCTCACTCGTTTCCCCCCGAACTTCGACGAGTCGCAGCGAGTCACCACCTATCGCAGTGACCAAGACCCTGCCTTATGGATAGAAAACTACGAGGCAAGCATGACAGGGCCTGATGTGACTCAAGAAATATGTGCAAAATACTTCCACTTGGCAATACAGGGAGAAGCTAGGGATTGGCTTTTAAAACTGCCATCAAAATCAATAAACACATGGGAAGACTTGAAGGACAAGTTCATTCGCAGATTCCAAACAGAAGATATGAAAAACCTTAGACAATGCATTCAAAAAGAGGACGAATCAAGCGGCGACTGGATCAAGAGAGTCGCGGAGATCCTTGGCTCCGCCAAAAACTTAACAGTACAAGCTGCAATACAAGCTATGAGGAAGAACTGTAGATTTGAGCCACTGGTGCACAAATTAAGTCGCGCTGAGCACAAGATTGATAGTTTCGACCAGCTTTTGGCAACGGCTGACAAGTATGCAAAGACAGATAGAGGGACAGGCGGCTTATCACAGAACCCAACGGGGAAACTGCCAGTCGCGAAGACAGAGCGTCGCGCACACCAGATGCAAGAGCAAGGGAGTGATAAGGCCTTACCCCTAATAACTGCAAGGGGATCTTCGACGTGCCTTGCGACTTACATCGCAGGAGAGATGGCGCATGTGCATAGACCGAGCCTCGATCAACAACCCAGACAAAGGGGCCCAGTTATCGTGAGACCTTACAAAGCAAACTCAATTCAACATAAGTCGCAGCTCAGTGCGGCTGATCGCTTAACAAAGTTGCTCTCTGCTTCAACATGAGATATACATCGGAGCTATCATGCTCGACCCGAGTCGCTTTTAGCAACTCAGAATTGAACCAATCAGGTGTTCAACCCACTCCGTCAGGAGTATTAATTCGCAACTAAGTGCGATGAGTATCAAGTTTCGCCTCAACTATCATTGAGTCGCTGAGTCTTTTGAATTTCATATATCACTGACCCTTGAGGGCTCCTTACGAGCATCGCGAGTACCAATCGCACCTCAAATTTTGCCAAACTAGTGGCTATCCTTAAGCTAGAAGCGTCTTGCATTATGCGACCAAAGTACTGGGGTGTGGTGTCAATCGAGCTTGATTGCCTATCATGGCCGCTCACGACCCTGAACACACATGTTCCTAGGAAATACTGAGCCACGCGAGCGTCTACTTAATGGAATTATCAAGAAAAGAACCTGCTTATAGGTCACAAAAATACAGTTTATGATACATGAATATCTTACAGACTAACGGGCATGTCCCACATTATTTATTTTTCCTCTTCCGAGCAACAGGAGTGGGAATTGGCGCGGCTTGTCTCGCAGTTGCAGTCGCAGGTGTCCTAATAATCAGGGCGCCGCCAGACGAAGCAGAAGGGCCACCAGATACTGTTGCTGGAGCGGCAGCCCGAGATGACTCAGCTCCTGAGGACTTTTCCTTCGACATCTTGCTACCATCAAGATTGAATTTATCAAGATAAGTGCCCAAGTCTAAGTTATCAACAAACTTTTTGGCATACCCGCGCATCCCTTTCCAGATATCGAAGTACTCGCTTATTGGCAGTTCAGTATCATCTGCCCTCATCGCCAGACCGTGGCGAGCAACCTTGCCAACATCTATCTCTGGATAATATGCTCGAATCAATGTCAAGACATGCGCGGCTCCGGCGCGAGCAGAGGATCGTTTCCAATCAGAGACATAATGTGGAGCCTTGAGCAGTTTATTAATCCAATACTCGCAAGATGTTGGGCCATCAGTCGCAGGAGTGATTACCGTCATAACTTCCTTGGTAACCTTTAAGAAGCGCTGGCTGAGGTCAGACAGATATACCAGTTGATCCTTCAAATTGGAGCGGGACACTGGGGCCTCAGGTCCTATGTCAAAGAAAGAAAAGGCAAGAAATAAGTCAGAGACTAACGAGTGGTTACCCAAAATATGTATGATTAAAGGAATACAAGACCAACCAGCAAGCTGCAGGACGGCTGATTTGACCATGGAGCCAAAACCCTCAAAGGCTTTGAGCAGCGAGTTATATTTTTCATCCCGCGCGGCGAGTTCCTTTGCGTGATCCCCTTCAGGCGATCAATCAATTCAGTTTTAAGAGCCAGTCCTTCTCGCAAAGATTTAATGACCTCGTCTTTCTCCATGAGTCGTTGCTGCATATCAGCCTCAAGTTCTTTAAATTGCTCTTCGCAGGAGTCGAGTTGACCTTTGAGAGATTTTATTTCCTGATCTCCAGGCGAGACTGCATCATTTCAGGATGGTCTATGGAAATGCCTTTACCCTTTATTGAGCCAGAAGCATCAAGCAAGGACAGTTCACGCTGAAAACAAACAGAGCAAAACGAACAAGGTAAACTATCTAGGAATTTGGGGGCTCGAGATTTGAAGCAGGGAAAAGAATCAACACCCCGTGCGATGACACAAGGTTTTGATCCTTGGGGGCTACGGTATATATACCTGGCGACTTGAAGAAAATTGCTCAACTAAGTCGCGCAGCAGAGCAGCATGCTTGTCTCCAGCAGAAATTATGGCATCTGCGATTGATTATAACTATTTCCTGGAGCTGGAATTCTATTTTCAGTAGATATCCTACCAGCAGCAGGAGTTGTGGATGGAGCTGCGGCTGGAGTCGCGGCAGGAGCCGCGTCTGCAATACCTTCCTCCGGGGAGGGCCTTGGTTGAGTCGCATCATTACTGTTCCCCATATTTTCATCAGCAGCATCATCCTCGCTCATAGCTCGCAGAGAAGAAGTGGGATGGGAATTAGACTTGGGAGCCGCTTCAGACATAGCCCTGCAAAACATTGATGGGTTAGTAAGCTGACCTAGCAGAGCCGCAACATTAAAAGGAAGGCGAACCATACCCAGAGGCGACACGGATACTCTTCATCAGGCAACCAGAAGAAGGAGATGATAAACCTTGCAAATCTGAACCTACAGAGTATGAAAAGAAGTAGTGGTCAGCAATTCCTTGCCAGAAATACATAAGGAGAAGAGTCGCAAACAATTACCCGAGCTTATTGAGAAGCAATCCTCTGCAGCAGTTTCGAAAGAAAAAGTAGCCTTGTTGGGATCAGCAAGTTTTAAAGATTTGGCAGCTCTTATTTCTGCCAGTAATGCCAAGGCTTTGCGACGTTTCTCAGGCTGCGTGGGGTCTTCTGAGCTCTGGCATAAAATACGTTTCGAGGACCTGCGAGGCACCTCAGGAAGTTCCAGGAAAGGTGTATTTGGAGTCGAAGACAAAAGAGCGTCGGCCATTTGTTGTTCCTCTTCAGAAGCACTACCCTCGTGCATAACTGTATCTTCATCAAAGGCTGCGGCTTGCCTTGACGACTCAGCCACGGATCCTTGGTTCAAGTCGACGTCCTCTGAAGGAAGAAGCCAGAAATAGGGATCGATCTGAAAAGGAGCTCAGGTCAGAAATAATCAATTTTTGGGAAAGGAATTTTCAAGGAAACAAGTGACAAGTGAACATTACCACAAAAGGCTTGTGCTCAGCCCAGAAGGGAGCAAGTCCGACGTTGTCATACGAGTCAATATCCTCGTCCGTCACTCGGCGAATGAAATTTATCCACTCCCATTTGTCCCAATCTTCAGGGCAAGTGCGATCGACGTCATTTGCATGACAAGTGAAATCCATCATAAGCCGCGAGCGGTGACTCACAGGCTGAATTCGCCATTTAGTCCAGCAAGATATGAGATCTAATCCAGTGAGACCATGGAGTGTCAGCGCTCTCACCTTGTCTAGAAGGGATTCGACAAAGGGTAACGAAGAAGGATCAGGTTTGGAAAACAAAGCATCGGTAGCCTCGAAGGGAAGAGGAGACCAAAGAGGGAGAGGAATTTCACCCTTAGGAGAAGTGTTTTTACAATAGAAGAATGTCCTTTGCCACTCCTTGACTTTCTTGGCGAGAGTTAGTTTTGGGAAGATACTACCCCTACGGCGTTGGAAGGAAATGGCGCCGCATTGGAGAAAAGGACCATCTGTGGTTTCCCTTTGACTATTGCAATTGAAAAGAGCAAGCCAGAAATCTATTGAAGGCGGAACGCCCAGATAATCTTTGCAGAGGACGTGGAAGTTGCTCACTTGCAACATCGAATTAGGGCCAATATCATGGAAGCGGAGACCTAACCGCTGCATCAAGGAGCGGAAGAAGAGAGAGCCTGGGGGTTTGAACCCGCGCTCAACGTGCTCCGCAAAAATCACTATTTCTCCTGGTTGAGGATTGGGGATTACCTCCTCGCCAGCCACCCGCCATTCGCATTGATCTTTTGGCGGAAGAAGGCCCCGTGCAGATAGGGATTCCAGGAAATCTTCGTCGACCCACGAGCCTTCCCAGTTGCACTTGCGGCGAGACATTTTTCTCAGATCAACGGAGATATCCACCGAAGGATTGTGAGTACGAGAAGCGAGACCGGAGGCGGCGGAAAGGAGTAGCGGATGCGTAATACAGGACTTGATGCGGAACGCTGGGGAAAACAATGAGTCAAGATAAATAACCCAGACGTGGAAGACGTTTAGATCTGAAAGTCAACCGTCAAGAAAGGATAAGTCGCGTTCCTGAGTCGCCAAGAAGAGTTATAAGCCGCAGATTGGAAACAAGGAAAAGCACGGCCTAAGCATTCAAGATCAAGAAGTACTATGAAGTTCAGGCCATGCTTGGGGGCTAATGTCGGGGGAATACTCTCTGGATTAACCCGCGGCCCAGTGCGACTTAACTTACTCGCACGGATGAAGGCCCACTTGGGAACAAGCCCAATATTGAACCGCCATAAGGAGAAAGATCTAGAAGATAAATCCCGGAGGACGTGAAGACCAAGTAGTCTCCGAGTAGGCCTCTGTGGATGTATTCCTTATGGGGAAGTTTCCTTTTGTAACCTAGCGAGCCTCTGTGCATATAAAGAGGACTCGCAGGACTTAGAGCGGGTCAAGCTATCAAGCCCCAAACCCTAGCTCATACGGCGAGTACCAGATCGGATCGCCTCCATTGTAACACCTCGATTATCATATCAATACCAATCTAGGGTAGGCAGGAAGTAGGTCTTTTACCTCACATTGAGGGGGCCGAACCTGGGTAAATCTGTGTTGATCTTTGTTCCTGCGATCCCAAGCTCGGAGATGCTTGACTCGCGTAATCCCACACCTACGAAGTCATCTATGACACCTGACGTGACAAACCCACGACAGCCGATATACTACAAAGAAGGGGTCTACCTCATCCTGATAGATGCTCCTTTTGCGGCACGGTGAAAGAAAATGCACAACATCTTTTCATGGGATGCGCGGTCGTTAATATTATTTGGGGGCATATACTTAGTTGGGCAAATCTTCAGAGGGCAACACCTTCAGTTCAAGATAACCTAAGAGAATGGTGGGTGCATATCCGAGAATCATTTATGGGAGAAACCAAGAGGGAGCTAGACACAGTGATCGTACTGGTCGCTTGGGAAGTTTGGCGTGAAAGAAATCGGAGGGTGTTCGAAAAAAATCCTCAAGCCCACCAATGTGTTAATTGAACACATAAAAAATGAGGCCAAACAATGGAATCTAGCTAGTGCAAGTCGTCTGGATCTTGTTTAAGTCTTTAGGCTGGTTTTATTGTTTGTTGTTTGGTTTTGGTAGCATGAGCTTGTTAGGTCGCTTGTATTTTTCCTCTCTTCTTTGGCCTCGGCCATCTCTGTAAGACTTCAGCCAGTTCTTTTCCTGGCTATCTTTCTTTCTATCTATAATTATACATGCAGGGCTCCTGCGTGGTTCTAAAAAAATCATTCCATAAGTTCACACACATGATTAGTTATAAGATTCCTAGTGTAATCCTTAGATGGGGGACTTAGTATTTTCATGCTTCCTTGAGATAGACATATTGGCAAGCTGAGTAAAGATATCAATATTTCATGATCTCTTAAAGCTTTCAATGACTTTCGGAACAAATTCCCAAAGTAATCTGACAAGTATTTCTTACCAGAACGCATAAAACCTCTGTCCAAGACATAAAGCATCTACGAACATACCTACTGCGATTAGTTAAGAAACAAGACACTCTGCACTTTCCTCCCAGCAACGGCGTCAAAAAATAACTTGATGCATGCAAGTGTACATGTTTGTTGAAACACAGTTTTTGCGAAAGTTTTTTTTCCCGTTTTATATAAAATCTCAACGAAGAGTTAGGCGAGTGTTTCTTATAACTGTTTTGATCACACTCATGTGTCACTAGTGTTGAGTAAATTGATTGTAAGAATCGTAATAAAAAAATGTGGAAGTAGATGGTTTGATGAAATAGTAATAAAGTAGAAACTGAAAGTAAATAAAATAAGAGTACAATAATGGAAATGAAAGGTTGCTTGCAGCTATTGAAAAGATATGCTCGGGGAGATACAATTCATGATGATAATAAATGTTCCCGGTGGAATG
The DNA here is from genome assembly GCA_947311845.1 of Poa pratensis. Classification (NCBI taxonomy): domain Eukaryota; kingdom Viridiplantae; phylum Streptophyta; class Magnoliopsida; order Poales; family Poaceae; genus Poa; species Poa pratensis. The sequence continues at coordinate 31,986,441 of CAMZMU010000102.1, forward strand.
AATATGTGATTAATATTCTTCATATTGAATGGTTTGGTAGTCGAGTCAATTTGATTAAGTAAACTTCTCTTGCCGGACTTGTTTGATTTTATTGTTTTGCTTTCTACCACACACAATGGCCAGCTAAGAAATTAAGGTCATGAGTCTAGACCAACGCCTTACGCTTGGTGGCTTCTCGTGATTCTCTAGTTGTGTTTGCTCCTCTTTGATATCAGCACTTGTCACCTGGAGGTCGTGGATACGCTTAAATAACAAGTGGTTACCCTAGTAGGTCTATAGATCATGTTGTTTGGGCCCTTAAATTAGACAACAAGGTTTATGCAAACTACGGATAATAAATCTTATATAAAAAAATTTATAAGACTATCACAAATTAGATGAATATTGTTAAGCACAAACACATCTCAACAATCCACTACATCTCCCACGTCTAGAGGGGTTTATTCGGAGATGACAAGAGAATAAAACATAAAATCAATGATAAAAGGAATAAGATTCATCTCGATATTACCGCAGCAAACAACAATAGTTGAAAGATCAACCACCAGAAATCTTTGAGTTCATATACAAGTAGAATTTACAACACTAGGCTGCTTACAAGAATGAATCAATCTCTCTATATGTAGGGATGATGATGGCGGAGTAATGGATCTCGAAGAAGATGATCGCGAAGCAAATGTGGAACATGGCTTGTCTCTTGATATTTTTTTTTTCTGTTTTGGCTCTGTTTGGTGACGCTCTTTTGTGTCTGGTGCCTTCACGAAAGTTGCTCCTTTTGACGAGGCAAAGGTAGCGGAGTATGGTACAATGGCGCGTACGTTCACGCACGACAGTACCATAGGTCGTTATCTCTGTTATGACCGCAGCTGCAGTGATCTCCAATTAAGTAGTTGATTGTTTGGCTCCAAATTCTCCATTTATAACTTTATTTCCTTCCTAAAATATTTTGTTCCTTAATGTCAAATAGGAATACATGGTTTTATTGTTTTCTAAATATTTGGGTTAGTGCAAAAGAGAAAACCAGTGAAACGCAAGCTAAAACCCATGAAAAACATGTCAGAAAACTCTATATAAAGTGGAGCCATCAACTGGGTGTATCATAACCCGTTAGCGACGAAGATATATCTCAACTGGGTGTATCATAACCCGTTAGTGACGAAGATATATCTCAACGAGAGTATGAAACACATGAGTGTGCCTAACTACGGGGTCATGGATGAAAATACAAACATAGCGTTAATGCACGGAAATGACTGTGGCTGCACTTTTTTCATATTTGCGAATGACAAAACGAATACAGAAACCACTTAAACAAATACAGAGACCGTCGGAAATAGATACAAACTTAGATAAAGATACGAAAATGGAGCATGGGTGGCTGACACGGTACCACCAAGTCAGCGGTGTAGTGTACCTAACCCTTTGGTTGTTTCGCAGCACCAACTCAATTAGGGCCTTAGGGGAGAAGAGCGAAGAGGTTATTGGATTAGGTAGTACAATATGTTGGGTTGGGCCAATTTCGGGAAGATTGTCAAGGGCCTGGACTGGGCTATCATGCATGACAACCACACTAAAATGAAAAGGTATGTATTTGGGTGCTCCTATGCATCGCCCCACAGCTGCACAACCGCGTTACGCAACCTGAAGGCAGTGCTTCATTGGCCGCTTCAAAAGTGGCCCAATAAATAGGTACTGTTATTTTCTATTTTAACATTTTTTAAAGCTGAATATTTTTTAAATCCGAACAAAAAATTGAATATGGACATTTTCAACCCAATATGAACATTTTTAAAAAATTTGAACCTTTTTCAAATTTGAAACAATTTTCGAAAATATAAACAATCTTCAAATCTGAAGAATTATCAATTTTGATTTTTTGAAATCAGAACCAAATTTGAAACTTTTTTAAAAAATATAAAGAATTTTTAAATATCAACATTTGTCAATTTTGATAAAAAATTAATTCTTAATAAGTTTCAAAATTGAACATTTTCCATAATCATAAAAAGTGTAAAAAGAGAAATGAAAAAACAGAAAAGAAATATAAGAAATGAAAACGAAACATAAAACGTAAAAGAAAAAAGAAGAAAACAAAAGAAAAAACTGCTGAAATGGAAACCGCCGAAATGTGCCGGCCCATCAATGCCGCGCTTCAGCAGCGCGGCTGTCTCGCACCGCCTGCAGGCGATATATAGGACTCACCTCTATATTTGCTGAAAAAGGGACAGTGGTTATTCCCCGGTAAAACGCCATTCCATACTTTCGCTTTGCCTCTGTGTTTTCTCTCAATTTCGGTTTTTGTGGAAAAGTCGGAAACTTTATGCTCGTTTTCATCCCTAGATGAAGATTACAAAATGAAGAATATGAGGAATAGGACGGCGAGGAGCTAGCTCCCGAGCTTGAGGATGATGATGACATGTTCATCCTCACCATCCCAGCAGTTTAGGCCTTCGACATAGGTCCTTGGAGCTCACTTGTCATGAATAGGATTTGAGCTAGGTATCCCCATGTATCAAGTAGAATGGTTCAGATGAAATAATATAGTGTTGAGTTGTATATATGGTGATTCAGGTGGTACGTATTAGCATGGAAAATTACCAACAACATAATTGTTGTGTGTCGCTCACGAGTACCATCGGAAGACTTCCAGGGCGCTCTCGCGACCATGGCTTCCGCGGGCGACACGGCAGCGGCAGCTGATTGATCTCCTCGCTCCAGTTCCCTCTCCGGCAGCCGCAACCAGATCCTGCCACTCCTCAGCGTCCTCTCTCCTCCCATACCCGCGGTATGTAGGGGAGTGGTCTGCCGACGCCGCAGCAACGCTGCTGCTCCCGGAGCTTCCGCCAAAGGCCCATGGCCGTCGAGCTCCCGCGACCCGCCAGGCATCAAGTTCAGCGGTCGCCGTCATCGTCCTCCCGTGCCCTGCTGCGTCCGAGCCTGAGGAGGCGGTCTCGGAGGTCCCGGCCGAGCAGCAACACACCGCCGTTCGAAATCCGGCGCTCTTGGCCCCGCCTGTTCTGGGCCGCGCAAGCTTGCTCACGGCAAGGCAACGGCTGACTCTGGCGCCGCCGGCCTTCAGCGCCACGAGTTGGCAACGGTTGGCTCTTGCGAGGCCGACCATCAACGCCTCTCCACCGAGCCACGCATCCTCGTCGTCCGGTTCGCGTTCATGCCTCGACTCTTGCGTGGAAGACGGTGAGGACCCTGTGCGCGCGGGAGCGTTCCCCGGACAGGTCGCCCAAGCTTCGCCAACCACCGCCGCCGCCGCGCTGGCCGCGGTTGTCCTGGCGTCCCGCAAGGCCGACCCGGCAGTGGGGGGGCCGGTTGGCTCGTCCTCGTCGCCCCCATAGACCCGCGGCCATGCCTTCCCCTGCTGCCATTATCGGGGGCTCCATCATCCAGCCCGAGGTGTGCTCTGAAGAAGAAGTCAGCGTGGGACGCTCCATGGCTCCGGCTCCGCCAAGCCCCTGCACTGAGTTGTGGCCATGGCCTGCTTCGTGGCCCCCTGTCTTTGAAGATGTGAAAGAAGATGAAGAGGAGCTCGCCCCCAATACGCCTCCTGATGCTCTCGCGAAGTCCTTCTGTGCAGCGGAAGTGTTGTCCGCTTCAGAGCCCATGGACTGGGGTTTCGGGATGCCACGCTCTCCGACGACTTCAGCTCTGCCACCCACTGTCAACGTTGTGGCCGTGGCTCCCCGCTGTCTGTCCGTCCGCTTCGTCGCCGAGAAGGAGATGCCCAAGCCCGGGTTGATCGTGCCATCTCCACTGACCACCTCCGACGCTGCGCCCACTCCGGCCTGACAGCTCGACGCTGCTGCCATGTTGGCTTGCTCTTTGCCGCCATCCCCTCCTGCAGGTCAGAGTCCAAGTGCCGCATCGTTGCCCCGTGCTGGTGAGAGTCCAATTGCAGCTTATGATAAAGGCAAGGATGATTGGGTGTTTGTGAGTCGGGGCCGTCACCCTAGCCGTGGTCCTCCACTCGAGCCGTCAAGGGAAGGGCTTGAGCGTTCTCTTGCCTTCAAGCGTTGGGCTCGAGGAAGATGCTTTCGTTGCCTCGAGCGTGGCCACCAAGTCGGCGCTTGTCGTGGTCCTTTTAGATGCATCCGTTGTCGTCTCCCTGGTCATCGGGAGAGGTTCTGTCGTGCTCGCTCTCCGGTTGCTCACGATCACTCTCCGAGTGCTCACGCTTGCTCTCCGATCGCGGACCGCCAGTCGCTACGTGTGCCAGTGCCGCCAAGATCCCCATCTGGATGTTGCAAGGGTTTGGATGCCAGCGCCTTTTTTGGTTCTTCGCTGGAGTCTGAGTTTGCCCTGATACGCATGGAGCTCCTTCAAAAGGTTGAGATGCTTCGCACAGAGCTTCGCGACACTCTATCCAAGCTTCAGTTTGCATCAACCGTGTCTTTACCGCCTGAGCTTCAGGTTGGCTACGTCGATGAGGGGACTGAATGCTTTGGAGAATTTTCTCCTCGTGCTCTGCTTGTGTCGCCGCCTGCTGTTGAGAGTGTTGTCATCATCGAGATGCCTGAGCTACAAGAGCCATGTGAGGAGCCATGTGAGCTGCAAGAGCCGATTCAAGAGCTGGATTTTGATGAGAGTGGTGTTGTGGACGGTGTGGCAACTCTCTCGACCGAGTCCTTTGGGAGTGTGGTTCCTGTAGGCGGTGTGGTTGCTACACATGAGTCACCCTTGTGTGACGAGGTTGGCTCTTTGGAGCCTTTGGCGGTGGTCATGGCGCCATCCCCTCCTCCGTCTGAGTCTTACGAGTTGCCCTCCCCTGTGGATCGTTTTGACCGCGAAGGTTTCTTGGCACGTATAGACGAGGCGGTCTTTGCGCAAAAACTTGGTCGTCTGCTCGCCTGCTTGGAGGCAGCTAGCCCTGGATCTGGCAAGGCGATTGCTTGCCTCATAGCAGAGGAGGCTTCTACTGGCATAATCAAGAAGGTGAAGAAGGCTCTTAGGAGTTTAGGCAAGAAGGGTGGCGCCATTGGTAAGGCGCCCGCGACTGCTTAACGGCAGCTGCGTGGTCCTAGGTAGCCGTCAGCCTGCGGTTGCTTAGGTAGAGTGGGGTTGTCGTTTCGGGAGTTGCTGGCTTTAGGTGTTGCCTTTTGTGGTTGTGTTGGTCCCTCCCATGTTGTTGGTGTGTTTGTTGTATGGTTTTCGCCCAGTTTCTTCCACTAATAAACCGGGCACCTTCTTCTTAATAAATGGTTGGGGCAAAGCTTTTGCCCCACGGTTCAATTTTTTTTTTTGTTGTGTGTCATATGTCAAAAGAAAGTGGTGTGTGTTGCTATAGCATTATTAAGTAGTAGATTTTGATCATAGACACCGGATTTAATTCCTGAAATAAAGCAGCCATGCGTGGTTAGATTCTTAGATTGAGAAAACACAGCGGGACAGAGGAACAACTGAAAGAGGGCGAGAGCAGAACATGTAAAAAGGAGAGCAAGTCGAACAAACAAATTAACAACATTGGACGCGGGGGCGAATGCACCGTATTCTCTTGCTACATGCACCATCCATGGTCACCTATGGTTCTTACTGCAGCAGCAGCAGCGGCAACATTAGCAAGCTACACCGATCTCTCTCTGTATGACGCTACTTAATTAAACAACCTACACGCTTGTTCTGTATCATCCTCGGTTTCATCAATTCCCAGCCGATTCATCCTTCCGGCTCACCGATCGAGCACCGTCCTTCTCGATCTTTCCCTTGACAATTTCCTACAATACGCATGAAAAAAACATACTACAGGTCGATGGATCACTCGGCGACGTCGGGCTGCTGCTTCTGGTCGCCGAAGATGCGGGTGCGGAAGTCCTGGACCATGAGCGGGAGCCCGTTCTTGAGCGCGATCTTGGGCTCCCAGCCGAGCAGCTCCTTTGCCTTGGTGATGTCCGGCTTGCGCTTGTGCGGGTCGTCGGCGGTGTTTGCCCGGAACTCGATCTTGGCGTTGGGGTCGATGGTGTCCTGCACCACCTTGGCCAGCTCCAGCATGGTGAACTCCCCCGGTTCCCCAGGTTGAAGGGGCCGATGTGCTCCCCCTCCATCAGCTTCATCAGTCCCTCAACCTGCGTATCCGTCAGGAAATGTTAGTTACACAAACTCAACACTGGTAAAAACAAAACCCAGAGAAGATCTACTCAAAATGTGCCTGATGGAACAGTGACCACTCGATCATGGCGTATGATCGATGCCAACGGAGTCTCGTGCTCGTGCTGTGAGACAAGCGAAGAAAGGTTGATGGCTGCTAGACTGATGCTGCCGTGTGTCGGTAGCAACAGTGCACCTAACGGTTTGGAGCCACGCTAGCTTGGCGGCACGGACGCGGCACCTACCTATGTCCGTGGACCAGACGTGTGCAGCGTCACCTCGATCCATCGACCACTAGTGCTCTACCTGCACTACTCCGTTGCTTCCTATGGAAGCAGCAAGCAACTAAGGGCATCTCTAACCGATCCCCAATCGGTTAGAGGAGTAAACTGCCGAAAATTCGTTAGAGGAGTAAAAATACGCAGCTAACCGATTGCCGTTCCTAACCGAACCCCAATAGTTAGAGGAGTAAATCAAACAAAAACCACCAAATTCAACGAAAATCAACTGAATTTAAAACTAACACATATATTTAACAAAGTTTATACATATTACAACCAAAAGTCGGCCGAATTTGAGAAAATTCGGCCGAATTCGACCACCTAACCTAATCATCGTCCCAATCGAAGGAGTCGGAGTCGGAGTCGAGCTCGATCACCGCCGGCATCGTGGCCTCCTCCTCCTTCACCGTGGCCGGCGCCGGAGCTGCCGACGGCCCCGCCTCCTCCTCCTTCTTCACTTTCTTCCCCGCCGCGGCGTCAGCCTTCCGCTTGGCCTCGGCGAACGCCTCCAGCGCCTTCCGCTCCTCCTCGACGAGCTCTGGGTTGTAGCCGGCGAGCATGGCCGCCATCGCCGCTCGCGGGCAGAGACATAGCGGAGCCCCTCCGGCTCGAGCTCCGGCGGCACCGGCTCCGGCACCTCCAAGGGGAAGTTGAGCTCGCCGCACTCGCTCCCGTGGAGGCGGACGTTCTGGATGTCGTACGCCATCGCCGCCTGCTCCGCGGACTGGAAGGAGCCGACCCACACCTTCTTCCCGGTGTTGCGGTCGGTTATCTCCGACACCGACGCCCCCCAAGACCTCTGCCGCACGCCGCGGTAGACCGGCGTCGGCAGCACCGGCAGGTCGAGGGTGCCGGCGGAGCGGCGGGCCTGCCGACGGCGTTTTGGTGGCGGCAATCGACGAGGAGATGGAGGGAAACGGCGTCCGGAAGTCGAGGAGGCTGCAGCTCGCGGCGGGGGGCTACGGGGCCGGCGAGCGCTCGGATCGGCGGCGGAGATGGCCGGCAGGAGGATCCGGCCATCGCGGGCAGCTGGGGTGCCGGCGGGAGGGAGGAATCGCAGGCGGCGGTCGCCGGAGATGGAGGAGATGTCGAGGAGGAACGGGGAAGTGTGTGTGAACGCGAGGAGATGGGAGGGAATCTTTTACTCATCGGCCGCACCGATGAGTAAATATAGGAGTCGGCGGCACCGATGAGTAAAAAATTTACTCCTCTAACGTGTTTTGGACTTCGGTTAGGTGCGGTTAGATGAGTAAAAGAGCATCTTTTACTCCTCTAACCGATTTTTGTATATCGGTTAGAGATGCCCTAAGTAGAGGAGGAGACCACAGCTGAGAGACGACTAGGCCGCACAATGGCTTGCTGATGACTGGTGAGGGAGGCCCAGGGGCCAGGGCCAGGCCCGGCTGTTGGTCGAGCCAAATTCGGTCTGTATCTACAATGCAGGGACCGCTTGGCGTACTTGAGCAGGCAGCGGCGCAAAATCATTGGACCACCCCGACCTAATTAGCCAACTCCAAGGTCGCTCGCCGTTGGCAACACGGACAATGTATAGCGTTGGCATGGCAGCGACCATCACTAAGCAACTAAGTTAGCATAAGTAGAAGAAAAGGTGGTAGTGCTGCAGCCAGGCAACTGTTCCAGGAGCACATGAAAATCAATGGCGAACTACAGCTTCAGATGTACGATGAGCCAACCAATTAACACTGTGCTAGCAACACTTTAGCTTGTGAAAAGGAAAACAGACGACCAGACAAGTAGGCAACATGTGTGCAAATATCAATTGGCATGTGTTATTGGTAGTGAGTGAGAGTGAGAGCTTACCAGATCGGAGACGTACTGGAAGCTCCTCGTCTGCTGGCCGTCGCCGTACACCGTCAGGGGCTCCTTCCTCAGCGCCTGCATCCATCAGTCGACCAATATATCAGGCAGGTGTCAACATTAGCAGAATAGCAGTTGTTAACATCACTGCACACCACGTATATACAGTACACACCCATAATCGACTAGTCGCCTCATATAGCGTCGAGACAGATAGCATGCTAAGCATCACCAGTTTCTTCATCTAAAATCAGGGGTCAGGTTTTGGAGTAAGAGAATGAGAGTTGCAACGTGGTGTCCACTTGCCAAAGTTTCTCTAGTCTAGCGGCAATTGCCGGTTACCACTCTCATAGGCACATGATTTGGGACCTGGGATGAATTAAACAAACCATCACTCTTGGTCCACTAGTGGTCTGTGTGTCCGCCCTTAGCAAAGCCTATAATAATTAAACGGCAATATATAGAGACCCATAATCGACTAATCGCCTCGACACAGATCGCATGCTAAGCATCACTAGTTTCTTCATCTAGATAGCTGTGTACGTGTGGCGCGTATTTCACATGTGTTACTAATGTTATCATTTCTTCGTCCACAGTTGGTATTTACATTTTGTGTAAATGTGATATTTGATTTGGTATGTAAAGCATGTCTTTACCATGGGTCAGTTTTGGGAGTAAATTATGGGAGTTGGAACGTGGTGTCCACCTGCCAAAGTTCCTCTAGTATAGCGGCAATTGCTTACATAGGCACATGATTTGGTACCTAGGATGAATTAAACAAACCATCACTCTTGGTCTACTTGTGTCTGTGTCCGCTCTTAGCAAAGACTATAATAATTAAACGGAATGATGAATCATCTAGGTTTAGGTGGAGTAAAAAAAAACCTAGGCAAGGAGATCGTTTTAGTCTTCTACGTAACCTTGTCATTCAAATGAACTAGTGGCCAAATCCAAGCCACAAATAACATAGTTATCCCCTTTAGGGAAAAAAAATAATGTAATGGTAGTAGGATGTGGCTCACCGGCAAGATGAAAGAGGGTTTTACAAATTAGAGGATCGAGGTTGCAGTAAATTACTATTGCTATCGTAGATCTAGATCGCCATAAACTAATACTCCGTACTAGATTAGCAGTAGCAGAAGGATAGCTACGACCAAGGCAAGTAAAGCGGAAAGGTGGAGGTAACGTGGAAGCATGCACTCGATGCATGGGTAATTTCCTTGGTTAGGTTATCTTATTACCTGAGCGACGAAGTTGCTGACGACCCGGCCATCGTCGATGCACATGCGCGGCCCGTAGGTGTTGAAGATCCGAGCAATCCTCACCTGCCAACAAACAAACAAAGCCCTTTAGTTAACCTAATTACTCGAATTAGCTTAGTTTAATCGCTCATTTCATCCGCTTTTTCATCCACTTGCATGCGATATTCCGGACTCATAATCTATTTTTTGCTTCTAAAGGAAAGAACAGAGAAGAGGATGCTTTCATTTCCAGTAAAGTCGAGCAGGCCCGGAGCGAGTGGTGAATGATTAAAGCGTGGATCGCCACGAACCTCGACGTTGGCGCCGCGGTTGTAGTCCATGGTCAATGTCTCCGCCGTCCGCTTGCCCTCGTCGTAGCAGCTCCGCACACCTGATGATGAAATCAAGATTCATTATTCACGCACACTGTTCAGAGTTCAGACATCGATGATGGAGCTAGTTTGAATAAATACTGCAAACGGAACAGAAGTATCCATGCCAACCATTTCTGTCTGTTTCCTCTATATACAAACAGAAGACGACGTAAGGTGTATGTGGTCAGAGAGACGACTCGATCGGCGTTTGAAATGACAATTTGTTTGGATCCACATGCGCACTACTGCGTCTCGATCCCAGAGACCCAGAGGAAAAAAGAACGGATTTTTTCACGGAAAAGATCGAAGGAGATCGATCGAAGGGAGGAAGAAGGTAACGTACCGATGGGGTTGACGTTTCCCCAGTAGGTCTCGACCTGCGGGTGCTGGAGGGGGTCGCCGTAGACCTCGCTGGTGCTGGTGAGGAGGAACCTGGCGCCGACGCGCTTGGCGAGCCCCAGCATGTTGAGGGTGCCAACGACGTTGGTCTTGATGGTCTTGACGGGGTTGAACTTGTAGTGCACGGGGGAGGCCGGGCAGGCGAGGTGGTAGATCTGGTCCACCTCCAGCAGGATGGGCTCGACGACGTCGTGCCGGATCATCTCGAAGTTGGGGTTCCCGGCGTGGTGCGCCACGTTCTCCTTGCGGCCCGTGAAGAAGTTGTCGACGACGATGACGCTGTCGCCGCGCGCAGCAGGCGGTCCACCAGGTGGCTCCCCACGAACCCGGCGCCGCCGGTCACACGATCCGGAGGCCCTTGCGCTTCAGCCCCAGCGGCACGCGGCCGCCGGCGAGGCCGGGCTGCTGCTCGTACGTCATCCGCGCCCCTCCCGAGTACTGCCGGGACACGAGGCCCACCGCCGCCAGGTGCGCCACGCTGCTCGAGGCGGATGCCGCGGTAGTGGTGGTGGCGGGAGCGAGGAGGAGGAACAGGACGGTGGCGATGGCCATGCCGACCAGGGCGAACGCCAGGCGCTGCTCGCCCAGCACGTACCGCAGCGGCCGCGACATGAGCAGCGCCTTGTTCCGAGGCTTGGTCTCCGGTGCCGCCGCGTACGCGCTGGAGGCCTGCGGCTGCGCGTCGTGTCCGCGGTAGGTCAGCTCGGAGGACGCCATGGCCGGCCGGTCGATGGACGGGATCGCGCGTGGCGTGATCTCTCTCACTTGGTGCGGGCGGGGTGCGGGAGAAGAGGAAGAGGAGTGGCACGTATTTGAGGAGGATCGGAGGTTGAGGTTAGGTGGGTTTGGGGCGGGCCGTGCGATGGGATCGCGGGAGCCCACGTGGAGCCGTGATTTGGCGGGAGTCAACGAGCGCCCCTCGATGTGGGCAGATTCACCGACCCTGCCATTGCCGTCAACGATCGAGCTCGCTCCATCGGGCTGGATCAAATCCAGCTGCACTCGCATGCGTTTGCCGACCGAGTCTTGCCAATCGTATCGACTGATTGATTCAGCAAGGGATTAATTACATGGTAATTGAATGCTTCGAGGAAATTGAAGTAGTCTAGCCTTAGCAGGAGTAAAAAAAAAGGAATTGCTACCCAAACAAGAGAAAATCGACTGCCAAGTCGTTGTCGAGGTGAACAGAAGAAACAGTGCCGGAAGGACCATTTCCCTCGCAATCATTTGAATAAGATTTGTGGGTTAATTTTGGCTTAAAAAAAAACTGCTGTGCTTCGCACTATTGGTGTTTTGTCAACTGATGATTGGCGCTTTAGAGAGGGTGCACGTCGTCGAAGCGTGGTGCACCTGTAACGTACGTGTTCTGGAGCACACATGGAAATAATTCATCAAGCCACATGCGGCTTGACAAATGAAAGCTTGATCGGTGGCCCAGATTATAACTAAAAATTTATCGACTCACTTGTCCGCTTGCTCTAATAAATAACAAACCATGCTGGTCCCTGTTTGATCGAGCAAATGAAGCGTGCCTGACGTGGGACATTTATTAGGATCATAATTGAACTATTTTTTTGAAACAATTCAAAAATTACAATTTTCATTGATTAAGAAGAAGTTCTCGAGAGTGTTGCAAACCAAATCATGGCCACGACTGCCCAAGACCACAAAAAAAACTAGACCCTACTCTCGTGGAATTAAAATACTGAAAGACTAAGCCCCCCCCCCCGTGACTCTGCGAGGCACCACAAAGTCGTCTCCTCTTTGATCTTTTCCAGAAGTATTGGTGCTAAATATGTAGGCATTTCATTTCTTCCAAGCTTGATCAGTGGCCGAGATTATAACAAAAAAATTATCGACTTACTTGTCCGCATGCTCTAGTTTACAAACCATACGCTGGTCCCTGTTTGATCGAGCAAACGAAGCGCACCCGACGTGGGACATTTATTAGGATCATAATTGAACTACTCCCTCTTATCTATAAAAATGTCGTGACTGTATGTTTAAGTTGTGTACGTGAATTGGTTGTTTCCTCAGACACTTTTTGTGGATCGAAGGTAGTATATTTTTAAAACAAGCCAAAAAAATTACAATTTTCATTGATTAAGAAGAAGTTTTTGAGAGTGTTGCAAACCAAGAGGGATTGTCGCAGTGTCGCCACTGTGCCATGCCTTCTTACGATGAAAACACAAGAAATATTCTCCATTTATCTAGATTACTATGTTTATAAATTTTAAAAATTCATAATAGTTAGTTACTTTTTCCCATGGTAAATCAGGATGTGGGGTGTGTTCTTGGGATATCCGGTTACCGGGCGATAACCAGATGTACCGACCGGTAACCAAAACATTGATAACATCCTTAACCCGTGGGCAATATTGTAGAAAAGTCAAGATCGGAAAATCTTGAAGATGGCGTCGTGAAGATTAAGCTGGTCTTACAAGGCATCTTCTCATCTTCGCATGGCTAGGATCCTAGCTACTATCGCGAGGCTTACAAACTGATGCATGCATGTTCTTCTCTGTTGTTTGCATGTGTGCCTGTAAATTTGAGGTATTAAACTTTTTTTGGTGGTGAACTGTAATTTGCAGTTTGGTTGTTTGTATAACAACTGCTGTTTCCGTTTTTCTTTCTTTACCTTTTGCTTTGTGTTGGGTCTGTGAACAAACACAAAAAAAGCTCTTGTGGTTTAGAAAACAAAAAACCAAATCTCGTGACCGTAACAAAAAAAAAACAAATCGGTGAGCTGTGATCACTGAATTTTCTCCATCAACTGGCGAGTGCTGTCGCGCCTTAATATTAGTACTACGACTACTGGACACTAGTTAATCATCGGATCGTGCTTTAGTACAGTTTCGATGGCTTGCCGACAGAAGCAACCCGGCCGTTTCTTCACATACCACCCGGCCTGCATTCAGCCGGTGCTACATACGGGGATCGATCGACCTTCCCAGACGCACGCCACATACGGGGAAGGCGCCGCTAGCTACTCAGGTGGCGCCGTCACTGGGTTTAACGCAGTATGTCCGCGTAGGTCTTTCTCGGCCGGCCGGCTAGCTTGGACCGACGCACGAGAGAAAACAGAATCTAATCGCGTGCCGCGTACGTCATACATTTGACCGGCCGCCGGTGCGTGCTCGGCCGGAGTCCTCGCTGGCCGGCACGGCAGGTTCCGCTAAGTTTTCGTTCTCATTGCCTGTCACAAAAAGAGTAAAAGTTTCCATAAATCGGCTCGATCGTAGGTAATTAGCCCCGCTGAAAGTTTCATGCGTGGCAAGAAACGACCTCAGCCTTTTGCTTCTTCTCCCCAATCTTGAGTCCTCCTCTTTCCGTAATAAGCGGCGCCATCTTGCTTCACAGAAAGCTCTGTGCTCAGTGCTCACACATCTCCATCTCCCAGGACGTACGAAGCTGCCTTCGCAACAGGAAACCTGTTTGGCCACGAGTGTTGGGTAGCTGTGGAAAAAATCAAGACGAAAATCAAAGCGCGCATGCAGCGACGTGCGTGAAAACGAGCCGTGATGAACTCGGAGGGAGCGTTTTCTTTCTCCGTCCCGGAGTTTTCCGTATGTCATGGAAAAGTAGGCACCGGAAATTAGGTTGACGCGACGGCGACACGCCGTCGACGATAGATTCGTACCTGCGCCAAACTTCCAGGACAGGCGGCGAAGACGAATTAAGCGCCTCTCTCTCGCCACAGAACATGTTACGATCGAGAAACGAACGAACCCCAAGAAAAGGAGGGCCGTCATCTCAAAAGGAGCAAGTCCAGTTAATTAATTAGGGATGATTAGGTGGATGTGTTATGTACTTACCTGATGATAGTAACGACTGAACTGAAACCATATCGTAGCCAATGTTAGTAACTGTTCACCTACAAACATCTAAACTAAGAAAAAAGACAGCATAGTTGGTGCCTGTCACCAACATGAACACCAACACAAAGTCTTTCAGATGCACCCAGGGTGTAAAGAAGCCATACGTCATGTGTTTAATTTTGCCTTTTGCGTGACTCTTGGTTTGGCAACATTAGTTAGGTAGGGTCCTGGATCTGGCCAGCCTCTTGGACCTTCGTCGATCGGAAACTCAGCTAATCAGTTCATACTAGGGATTATAGAGGAAGAGGAACAGAGATGACAATGGTATATATCATCCACATGCGACAGATCACTGCCAGATCCTCTTCTTTGTTTTGCTAGACTTGTCTGAACTTTGACCAGTACCCTAGCTACTCTTCTTCTTTGCTAGACATGCCTAACTGCTCGATCGCCCGATGATTCCGGAACCGACAGTACACGTATGTGATCGCCGTCGCCGACAGCGTTTGGTCAGTCATAGCTGACCGAAAATGTGCAACTTTCATACCTGATGAAAAGGTTTTCTCATTTTCTGTTCTGTTCTGCAGAAGCTTTCTTTGTAGGAGCTAGCATGTGTGCCCTTTTTTGGATTTGCTTCGTGATTCAACAATAATAGAAGGCAAGGAGGAGCAAGTGGAGAGAGAGACAACGAGTGTTAGGTCGTTAGGACCTGTGGCCGGAGATGGTGATCGATGGCGACCTCATTGACGCCATGCCCTTCAGTTATTTCTTGGTTCGTGCTACAATTACGAGACGCTGAAACCATCAGTGCTTCAGGCGTTTCTAGTCTATAAAAAAACCTGTGGTAGTTTCGAGGAGAATCCATTACTCGGAGATCATCAAGTTCCTAGATGGAGATCACTCAAGGTCAACAGCCGACCATGTTTACAGTGAAGACACTTCTTCTATTAATCGAAGAAGATAAGATGCAGCTACACCAGAATTGTGGAATATGGAACTGGCTGTTATCTTATGGCACTCTCGAGATCCATGAGCCTGACACAGACCATGCAGCTAGCTAGGCTTTCTTCAAACTAATCAATGGTAATCAGATGAGCATAGGAAGCCATAAACAAACCGACCATCGGATCCACCAGAAGGAGCCTAATACAGGAAGCAACACTGATGTCTCACCCATCTTCTCAATAGCACATTAGCACGCGCCTCCCATACACCAGGTATGTACTAATTACCGACACTACCATATAGTAGTACAAAATATGTACTAATCACCGACACTGCCGTGCAGTTTTATATTCCAAACAGAGAAAGGAATCTCATCTTATGGAGATTCTGATTTCTGAGGGCATCCAATGCCAGGCAACGTAATGTTTACGGTCCTGAGCACAACATTCTACGCTACAACTTAGCCACTTAAGAGCATGTAATAAGAAATTTACATGGTAGTTTAATTCATCAGTAGTAAGAAGGAAACATTTCATTCATTACATACATGTGTGGTTCAGGAAAGTCACTCATTTCCATCACCACGCATCTGCGTATGGCGGCATCGGGATGGTGATTCAGTAGCTTATACAGAAATAGGCAGCCTTCAGAATTTCGATAACGGCACACAAAATGCCAGATTGTTTGCTCGGAAAATAACACTAACAAATTACATATCAGCTGGTGGCTTCCTATAAATCTGCTGCCTCTTCTACACAGTGTACCCTACTCCTTTTTGGGGTTGCTGTCAGATGGTGGAAGGAACTGCTTCGCATAGCTGTGAACTCTTGATCCTGAGCCTGACTGGTGATCATAGTACTCCACCAGTGCTGAACCACCCAAGGCGGCCAGGGTAAGGGCCTGAGCATGAAGCCTGCGAAGAGAGAAGAATCAAATAAAATTAACTATGTGTAGCTTGACCGTGCAACAGTGGTGATACTTAGTGGTACTTTCCAGGTTCCTATTGCAGTCAAAACAAGTTAGATTCGATTGCACAGGAACGCCAAGTAAACAATGCAAACAAAGAGTGGAGATGTAATTACCCTTAATAATACTCTGTTGAATGCAAAAACTGAATATCGCCTCTATTTTAACGAACAAAATGGCTTAGAGACTTACATAAGATCAAATAGAAAAAATACAAGTAGGTAGATTAATGAAGTGAATGAAGGGATCGCAGGAACCTAAAGGATTAATAGGCGAAAATATCAGAGTTTTTTTATAATTAATATTTCTGCCTTTCTAACTCTCTACCTTACAAAAAAAAACTCTCTACCTCAAGGTGGATCACAAGGGCAAAAGCCTACATCAAGTCATAAACCAGACAAGTTCAGATACGTGTGCTTGACTGCTTGTCAGGATCCATCTACAGCTAAGAGAAATGTGGATACAAGCTTTGATATATTCTGCCAAGTGCTGGCGTCATTATAAGAGACCATTTGGGACAAGTTCTTCTGTCATCCTGGAAGTTTTTTAAGGCATGTACTATGCAGTTGAAGCACAATACTGTGTTTGTTTAGGGAGATTCATTTGGACATTAGGTAGTCTTCGCAACAGACTGTTTCTTGGTTGTTCGGTATCTATGATCTACTCTGAGGATAGTTCTTCTGTTCACGGAATCATCAAGGTATATGTGTGATTATAAATGCTCTTCCTGAACGTTCAACGTCAGAAAAATTAAGCAGTAGGGACTAGTGAGTTGAGTTGTGTTTCTGTGCATGGGCCCGCTTCTGCCTGCCTATCGGATCAAATCTATGAGATTGTAACAACATTGACCACTGAATGTGTCCCTCCTTTTCCTTCGAAAGACAAGAGTTCTTAGTGAGTTCCTCCTCTAAATATCGGAGGTGAGCATGGACACAACCTTGTCAAAATGTTGAAATCATCATACTAGGGTTGTGAGCTTTATTCCAACATTTTCAGCTCACGGCATTATCCATAAAACCTAAAAATAAGGTATGGTTTACTGCAGTGCATAGCCTTCTCCATGGCCTTACTGCAGTGCGCTTACAACATTATCGGAACTGCGCTTACTGCAGTGCATAGCCTTCTCCATGGCAACACAAATTGTGTTGATAACAATCAAAATCCGGCACTAAGAAGGACATATACAGTCTAGGTATGGTTTTCCCTACAGAGAACCAACTCCTAATATACAAATAGAATTCTAAAACTAACGAAAATGGCGCTATCACAAGAAATGTGTCATTACAATTTAGAAGTTCCCCACGGGAAACTATTTCCATGTGCATAGTTTGGTTCTGTCCTTTACTCTTTTTGCATTGAATGCAGGGATGTGGTTGACTGGTTACAGCCCCTTTCACGAGTCTATAATATGCACCCATTTGGGTTATAGCTGTGGACCATGATGAGTGTTGCATGCTTTCAGTTTGTGTCAAGAAGTGAGGAGTACAAGCAAGCACATTGCTTGCAACGGCAGAGTGCACTCTTGGTGTACTGTTATGTTTGCTACTTTATGAGCAGTAGTCGATACTTACCTAGCCAGTCATGAAACCTTTCTGGCACTGTCAAGTACTTCCATGACATTATACACCAAAGACATACAGTGATACAGGAAAAATAGAACTGCACTGCACATGCGCCTATTCACATAATAGCAGCTACCTCCTTTGCTATACTCAAATCATCATGCATTTGGGGATAGTGTTGCATAAATAACTGTCAACCAATGTAACTGGTGTGTACTGACACCTGGTCAGTTGGAAAAGTGTGAGTCAGCCAATTGATCGGGGAGGTTTAGGGATAGTGGATTTAAGGACGATGAATATTTGTTTACCTTGCAAGTGGTTATCGAAATTAGAAAATGGTGCTGGAGAAATCCTGTAAAAGGAATCTTCTGGTAGAAGTAAAGAAGAGAGCTGGCCAATCTCATTTTTTTTCCTGAGTATTTTGCATGTTTAGAGAGCATCTTTACAAATTCTGTAGAAAACAAGTAGGCAATGGTTTGAATACTTGTTTTTGGGAAGATCTGTCTACCGGTGAAATTCCTCTTAGTGTGAAGTTTGTGAGGCTGTACAATTTAAATTTCAGTACTGACATAGTTGTAGCTACAGTTTTTACAGAAGGTTGGGCTTGCATTAGATTCCGATGAACTTTGTATGGAGAAACTGCTGTTTTATGGGGGAGGTTGCAGAATTCATGTAGTGGTGTGAGGCTTACAGATCAGAGGGATAAATGTAGATGGTTGCTAGATAAATCTGGTAGTTTCACAGTCAAATATTTGTTTCTTCCCTGAAAATTAACCATACTAGTTGTCCATTTAAGAAAATGTGGTTTATTAAAGTTCCCCTGAAAATAAAAGTTTTTCTGCGGTTAATGTTTAAGAAGAGCATCTTAAATAGAGATGTGCTGAAGAAGAAAGGTTGGGAGGGAAACACTGAATTTCTGTTTTGTAGCAGAGATGAAAATAAAGATCATATGTTTGTACACTGCTCGATGGCAAAGTATGCCTGTTTTGTAGCAGAGATGAAAGTATAGATCATCTGTTTGTACACTGATGTTAGCAGTTCGTAATATATGCTCAGTTCTAAATTGGAGTGTGCCTGGTTCTTTTGGTAGCTCGCTGATGTTTGTTTTGAAGTGTGTAGTAGATGTAGAAGTATATGGGTTGTGAGAGAGTTTGTATGTCTCAAAAAACCTGACTGGTACTTCTTAGTTTCATTCTGGCAATGAAATCATGAGCTAGGCTCCTTGATTCGAAAAATATTTGGTGTGTAGTGTGTGTAGCACGGAACTTGGTTGAGAAAGCATGCTCTGTCTAAATACAAATGCGCCACGCAAAATATCACTTCTCGCAATCACCAACAGTGTCAACTCCATCCTCACTCACTCGTCATTTGGTAGGGGTCAACCTCTTGGCTAGAAAATTGTAACAATGTCACTGATTATGAAATTAGCATTTATCATGTGGATCGAAGAATGGGGTTAACCGTGCCATCTACAAGCACTAAATGGAAGAAACAATCCATCATGTGTGCCAACACCTATAATATCCGATGGGAACCTAAGAGGCTACCATCCGTGTGATGTAGCCAGGATTGAATTAGGCTTTGTTTACCAGCAATGCAGTGGGGCACATCTACCTAGCAGCAGTCCAATACCCACCACAACCACAACTCCACAAGCATCTGATGATCCATCACCGAAAACGATCTCAATTTGGGTAACAAAATTGACACACATCACATATTCACATGCATCGTTACTGACGGCAAACCGATTCCAACTCAGGAGACAACCAGTTCAGAGCACATGGCACATTTCACATCGGTTCCCGAGTTCAGAGAGGGATCGTACCTGGCGTGGATGAGCTTGACGCTGGTCTTCATGCCGGGCCTGGACCAGTTGTAGGCGATCGATCCCGCGACCCCCGTGAGCCACAGCGTCCCTACAATAACACACACGACGAAGATAAAAGGGGGATCAGGTACTCAGATTCATCTCACTCAGGGCAGGAAGGAAGAGAAGGACAAGAAAAGAGAGGAGGGGCGTACCGACGGCCCGGAGCTTGTGCTCCACGACCCACTCCCTCATCGCCTGCAGGGTGCCCTTCTCCTCCGCCATTTCCGTGAGAACGAAGAGGATTCTGTTGTCGGATCGATCGAGCTGCGGTTTCCAATCTACTCTTGTGATTTTGCGACGGAGTGGGGGGAGAATAAGAGGAGGAGGAGGGGAAATGGATTTGGGGCTCTTGCACCTGTGCTGGTGCGGGGGCAGGAGGAGGGGAAAGAAATCAGTCCGATGCCGCCGGTGACCGGTGGGAGACTGCGTCGCACGTGGCTCGTTGTTTTGGGCGGTTTCCGGCGGCGTCGTGGCGGAACCGGAGCGCGGGCTGGATTACGCATGTGCCATGCACCTGTTTACATGTCTAAAATAAATTACCATCGTAATACAGTTCATGCCACAGGAATGATGTGAGGAATTATTCAATTCAGATAAATCATAGAGTTATACTATCTCGCATAGTGTCCACTTTGTTGTCAACCGAATGGGAAATACTCCGCCAAGTCGGCCTATGAGGCGTTCTTCTTCTTCTTCATCGACAAGTCCCTCTCCTTAGGCATGTTGTCCGCCTCGATTCAAATCAGATCCTGCCGCCACCTGACTAGACGCTGATTAGAGAAAGTCTGGGCTTTCGTACTGGCGGACGCCGTTGGACTGTCCGCCAAGCCCGTTGGATTGTTCGCCAACATCCCTACGTCTCCCCTTGCGTGAAAGAGCTTTGATCTGTTGGGGGTCCACTCCTCCATAAGCTACACATGTGGTTCGTACTCAAGGATCATTTGTGGGCGGCGCACGGGCACCAGCTTTGGGGCATACTGCACCTGCCTGCTATGTTGTCAAGAGCTGGAAACAGCTGGGCGAAGTGCTCATTTTCTCGAGGAATCTGGCACATCATGTTGCTTCTCATATCGCCTTCATTGTTGTACCCCTGATGCGGTAGCCTCGCTCCCGAATTGGTGACCTAGGGTAGCGGAAGCTGTGTCGAAAGGGCTTGAAAAGGAAATCAGCTCACTGATCATTATCGTGGCGTCCTGCCTCTTGATAGAGAGAAACCTAACTAGTTGACGACCACGCCTTCGACGGTTTGCAGGAAGATCCCAACAGAGTTGGAGTGGATGAGTATCGCGAGAGATTGAGTAGTAGAACTGGTGTTGTGTGGAGTTTGGGGGGGGGGATCGATCGTAACCACCTAGGTTACTACTCACTCTGTTCATAAAAGAATGTCTCAACTTTGTTTAAATTTACATGTATCTAGACATGCTTTAGTACATACATACACATTTAGCCAAAGTGGAGACATCCTTTTATGGACAGAGGGAGTATCTTATAATCAAACCATCTCCTCTTTCTTAGTACAGAAGACACACAAGTCTTATGGAGGATGTTGTTTTGACTCCCGAGGTCATATGCTCCTGTCCTGGTAAAAAATTGAAAATTTAGCATTTTAATTTTTTTTGGAAACAAACATATATAAGTCTCTACACACTGTGCGAAATTTCGTGAAAAAAATAGTAGGGGTGCTCTGCGCGGAAAAAAATTAGCGACCAATATGGGACTTTAAAAATGTCATTTTTTAGAGTACCGATTTTGTTTTTATCGCACATAGCACTACAAATGTTATTCCTTCAAGAAATTTTGCAAGTATATGGAACACTTGGATATGTTAGTTACCAATTCCTTTTAGTGTTATTTAACAACTTGTTTCGAATTTCCACGTGGCAAGGAGCATTTGAGCTCGGGAGGAAAGTTGAATCTCCGAGTCATATGTGTGTTCTTGAAAAAGAAATAGCAAGACAATGCTTTCTTTTTAGGAGAGGAAAACAGCACATATGCTATCACATATGGAAATGCGCAGGAGATCAAATAACTACCGGCTGCTCCTAACATTCCCGGACAACAAATCTGCCCATCAGCGGGCGGCGGCCCACTGCTTCACCTGGAGAACTTTTTTTTTTTAGCTGGAGAACACGGGAATTAAAATACAGCAAAAGCGGCTAGTGGATTTGAAATCCGTGGTCAAAACCGCGGCTGTGTTCCTGCCAGCGAGCCTACACCTACATCCATCTCTGTTCCGATCCACGTCGCGAGTCTATTTTGCCTAGCGAAAGTCACTGGGAAATGTTCGGAGTAAAATACATGATTCGCAATTTCGCTTACTTTTTCGGCCTGGTTCATTTTGTTCATCGTATTTTGATACAATTTTATGATAGTTCAATAGGACTTAGCGACTCATTTACTGTCATTGGCGTCGCGGTGTTTTTGATGACGTGTCATGATTACGATTGCTCCAGGATTGCAATATTTTGCCAAAATAACCTCTTTTATCCTCGTTTCCCTACAGGAGACCGAAACACTATGTGAGACCCACTGGTCAGCTTGACGAGTGGGGCCCACTGGTCAGACTCACCTCGTCCTCTCTTATCCAACACTCCATCCCCAACCTTCCACCGCCCCTCTTTGAGCGTCGTCGTGCCAACCGCTACCACACACGTGGGCTCCTATGGCTTCCCAAGGAACACGTCGCTGCACTTGGTGGCGTGTGGCGGGCCCATGGAGTATCCTTCAAACTTCACCCTACGGGATCGAGCCGTCGAATGTTGAGAGCTCTGAGCTCCCTCCCCTGCATCCCCTTCTATTCTCTTGCCCTCGTCTTCAACTACGACCTCTCCCTACGAGTCTTTGTCGAATCCCATGACCTGGAGAGCGGCCTCTCCCTACGAGCCCAATCGAATCCGACGACCTGGAGATCGGCCTCTCCCTGCAAGCCTCGGTCGAATCCCGTGTGTCAGCGACGACCACAACAGTAGAGGAAATGTTGTAGCAGAGAAATGAGGGACGACATTGCCAACACTCCCTATGACAGAGAACAACGAGACAACGGCGCCAAACACCCTAGTGCGGCAGAGAACAGAGGGATGATGGTGGGGCTCGGGGCCACGACGAGGAGGTTAGAGGGGGTGGTTGGGGACTAACAGGCTGCCAACGATACAGACCTTGGGGGAGGCGCGGGAGGAAGGCATTGTGGCGGGTGCCTGCGCTGGTGGCGACGACGGCGGAAACTCGTCCCATAGAAGGAATTCAATCACTACTAATTGGTATAGTTATTTATGCATCAATGACGACAACGAGGAACCAATTAGCTGTCGCAGGAGGCTGGTGATCACGTCAGGGATGGGGAGCGTGAGGATTGGAGGAGCGCCGTCGAGGTTGGGGACCTTTGCCCGGGTGGATAAGTATTTAGGTGTGAGAGAGAGCGAGAGGAGGAAGAAGGAGAAGATTGATCCTTTTTACAAAATTAGTTTCACAACTGAAACCTATTAGTCCTGATAGATGGGTTCCCTAACTTGACACGTCAGTGAATACGACGTTGTACCAATAACCAGTGACTGTAGATGAATCTCGACGAGTATTCTTGACAGTACAATGATTGCCGAAGTACGATGACCCAAATAAACCAGTCCGACAAGTACGTGGACCAACATTTTATTCCAATGTTCGTGTACCCTAAAATGTTGACCTAAAATGTTGACCAATGGAGGAAGGATCCTCCTCTTTGCTATACGTTGTTAAATAGATTAGACTCTCCGCACGATTTTTGATCGCGGATAGCACCGGCTTAGAGCGAGTGCTTCAACGGCGACTCTAACGCGGGTGGGCTGGGCGCACACCTGCGTCAACGCTCAGTACTCAATGTTCGTATACCCTGAGGATGGCACCCAGTCCCCACCCTGTCCTCGCCGGCCGGCGACCAGCGGCAAATGGCACCTACCGGTGCTCCTTCCGCCCGGTGCCGAGCTGAATTTACTCGTGTTATTATTGCAGGAACAGAGCACAAAGAAAGTATCACGCCACATCTGCAAAAACATAACAAAATCACGTGTGCTCTCTGAATTTGCACACGGCAGTTTCATTCTACCGTGGTCAGAATATACAAGTTCAGGCTTCAGAAAGAACCAGCCCTTCGTACGTAACCGCCGTCCTCCCCCAAACTTAGGCTCGGCGCGCGAATCCTCTCCTCTATATCTTGCACCCCGTCGCCGATGTAAACCTTCGTCCGTCTCATCGAGTTCTGACCTCCGACTATATCCGGGAGCCTCTTCGCCGTGAAATGCCGGCGAGAAGGGTGGTCGTCGAGCTGCTCCGGTCAGCCTCCCGCGAGGCCTTCCAGGTCGCCGTCTCCTTCGCCGCCAGGCCGCCGGTGTCCACCATGCTGAAGCCGGCGATCACCAAGCCCCTCCACCACGAGCACAGGTCCGGGGAGAGCGCGGCGGTCGGCTCTCGGACCACGTTTGCTTTGCCGTAATCGATCACGTACGAGGCGGCAAAGTCACGCACGTTTTCATCTTATTTTTCTCCCATATACAATTGTGGCTCTTTTTTTTTTTTTTTGCGTAATTGTGGCTCTCTTATTTGGACGACCGTTGTGTCATCGACCGATAGACAATTCCCATTGTAGTACATGTACTACGTCCTTCCGATGTATAAATATTTTAAACGACATACGTTGTGTGTCATATTTAAGCATATCAGAGGACGAAGCTCTCAACCTCTGCTCAGTCAAGGTCGTCGCCGGTACCGTTTCACTTTCAGTTCGAAATATACAATGCACACCGAGCGACCATATTCAAATATGAAATACATTTTCCACGCGAAAAGATACAATACATACCGAACCATCGCAGTTGGGATCGATAAGAATCGGCAATGTGCCGCTGCCAATGGCGAAGGCCGAGCAAACAAGCATATCAGTTTTGCACCTCGCTCGCCGTCTTCCGAGTTCCGAGTTAGCCTGACTAGCCCAAGCTCGGGACCGGAGCGATGATGTCGTCGGGGATGGTAGGGGATGAGCACGGGCACAACCTACCGGAGTACGGGCCGCTGCTGTCGGTGGTGGTGGGGCTGGTGGTGGCGGGGCCTTTCTTCATGGTGGACGGCGGGGATGCCGTCCTCGAGGCCGTGAAGGAGCTCGTCGGCCCCGTGGGGCTCCTGCTGCTCCCCGTCAGCCTCATCCTCCTCATCCGCGTTCTCTCCTCCGGTCACCGGCTCACCGACATCTTCGGGCTCGCCATGGGCGAGTCGCTCGACGCTGCCCAACGCGTCGGTCGGGAATCGCCGGCGGTGGTCGCGCTCGCGCTGCTCATCTTCCTGCTCTTCGCGTACTACAGGCTGTTCGGCGGCGACGACGATTAGCACCCCTACTATTTTTTTCACGATTTTTTCCTCGCACCAATTGGCATCGTGGTTCCAAATTGGCAGTAAATAGTTCTCACAATAATGGTGCATAGTTGACAAATAATTGTGTAAAAGACGATGCTACATCGTGGTAAATCATGATCTAGCTTAGGCGAGCTCACCCCCAACATCCCAGATAAGGAAAGGTATTTTGCCGAGTCCAACAAACTTATCTTTCTAGTAAAGACCCATAGGACACACACGGGCTTCTTGCTAGTAAGATAAATAAACTTGCGAAGCCCTTTCATGAGTTGGAGCGTCTATTCTTGAAGACTGTCGTGATTTGGTGAAAGATTTTGGGAATGTTATCTTTCAACATTGTAATAGAAATCAAATATAGTAGCACATGAGCTAGTAGTTTTTGGAAGAAAAATCCGTCAGCTATGTGGCTGGATGTACCTCCAGAATTTGCTTTACCCTTAATTGTGAACAATGTAACAGTTGTGTTAAATTCATAAAGCTATCCATGATGGCCTTTCCCTCAAAAAAAGATAAATAAACTTACTGAAAAGGATGAAAGTAATGAACGATTTTTTTAGTTAAGTGTTACTTAAAACTACAATATTATTTTACAAAAATATAGTGCACGTGCATTTTGGCTGTTAATGATTTAACTTTTCCATTCGGCCAGCAAATCATTTTCACCCGCCTGAATAGTATCTTCGACTACGATCATGAAATTATCCAAAATAATGTAGAGCTCATAGTATTAAAATAAATGATTATCATTTATTTATACTAAATATTTTTACTTTTTTATAACTCAGTCACTCAATAGACAATATTAAATTGTATGCATTTCTATTATGTTCAACAAATTGTGATGGCAACAATACGATAATAATTATTATATATACAATTTTAGCGTTTCGTTGCAAATGCAACCAGAAATTCTGAACCATGTTGGCAATGGAAATCACATTAGTTGTGTTCTTTTTAGACCGTTGCCATTTAAAACCTTTTATTAAACTTATTCTCTCTACATTCAAGAAAAAATTACTAACATGCCTTAATGGATTACATTTGTGACAATTAAATATATTCTATGTATTTGTATGTCTTCTCATCTGCTTATATTCTCTGATATCTTGGCAAATAGTTCTAAAACACATGCTTTAAGAAATATCTTGGCAGAGTTTTTTGCCGATGTTATGTTTGAAAACTCTAGAGTGTATGATGTATCGACAATAAGTTTGACGTTGAATCATTGGCATTACAAGTTTTGTGATTATTCCATCGTAGACGACCCCTTGCGGTTGTCCTTCAGCTTCAAAGGGCTCCATGATTTAATCCAGCAAAAAATTGTAGATCACGTAAATTGGTTAATCGGGCCATTTCTTTTGAAAACATGCCAAATTCATGGATTTACAAATCCCCCAGAACATCATGGCAATTATGAAAATAGCATGTTTTCACTTTAGCTAGTCCTTGTAGTCCTTTAAGCCAAACATTAACACATTCTTGAAAGTTGGCAAAAGGATGATGAAACTGAAGGAAACATGTATCACATTCCAACGTATCGACATAATGAGTAGGCAAAGAAAATATGGTCAATGCGATTCATTGCTTCCACAAAAGAGACAAATATTTGGGCATGACCCCCTTTGTTTGTGACAGGACATCTCTTATTAAATAGCTATTTTGAAGCACCAACCGGAAAAAAATTTAACTCCCAATTTTTTTTAATTTTCCACATAAAGCTATATGACATCACCTCATAGTTTTGTAGTGCCAGGTAAAAAGATTTGACACCGAAGATTCACGACACAAAAAGATTTGACGCCAAATACCTGGCCATGGGCCGAGCCGGGCCTAACAAAGCCCGTGGTCAAAATCCCCGCCCAGGCCCATCCTTCGGGCATATATTTTAGGCCCAGGCCCGCCCATTGGCTGCAAAATCCCATCGGGCCTCAGGCTTTGGGCCGGGCTTCTTCCTTAAAATGGCAATATGTAAAGCCCAGGCCCATCTGACCTTCGGGCTCAAATCTAAGGCCCACCCAGGCCCGGTATTTTTGGGCCGGGCCTGGGCGGGCTGGTCGGGCCGGGCCGGAGATGGCCAGATATATTCACGTGTAAGAAAGTTTCTAGTATAATCTATCTGGATCCTCTAACAAGGTTGTCCCCTGACAGATACCAAGCAAACCCAACCATTGGTCTCTTCATATGTCAACCAAGGCCCTTCTAAACTTGAAATTTGCAATTCCATCAGGAAAAAACTTTACTGACAATGATATTGTGATCCAGAGATATATTTGCCAAAATTTTAGAAACTCCGATGAGATATTCCATCGATATTTAATTCGAAGTACTTTGGACTAACTTACTTTTTTCTAGGAACATATAATAGTTTGTGTGAAAAAACCACCAAAGGCAACGTCATCTTCCAGATGCAGTTATTCTTATTTTTTTTTTCCAAAGAACAATGAATCATTTAATTTATTTATTGTAAAATGAAGATGTTACAGACCATCCAATTGCACGCATAGATTTAATGTAGCACGTACGAGCTTTACTCTAATTGCCTAGCTATAGCTCGTTCTCTTCTATATATCGTACGAGAGGTGTGCTGACTGCATGCAGCACGTCTTGCAGAGAGGAACTGCACGAGTCATCTTTTGAATGAAGATGGAATGTGGCAACAAGTTCTAAGGAAGAAGTATCTTTGTTCTAAAACCCTTGGTCGGTTGAAGTCAAACTAGGTGACTCTCATTTCTAGTAGGGGTTGATGGAGATTAAGATATTTTTTCTGGCCTTCTGCTATCGAGTTATGTTGGGTGATTGGGAAAACACGAGATTCTGGGAAGATTATTGGCTCCATGATCGCTCTCTCTCTCTCTCAGAAATTTTCCCTAGACTATTTTTAATATTAAAGATATTATGTCCTACAAATATCTTATCGGAATATCTAGCCGCTAGACTCAAATTTAACTCATTAAAGCCTACTCCAAACTACAACGCTATGCCCTCCCTCACCATGCTTATGAGGTGAACACATGGGAACAAGAGGGTGTTTTAAAACAAGTCCTCTCCTTCGTCTATTCTAGTTCCTACAATCAGGAGTATAGTATTGCAACAAATTGTCGGGACATTTCTAAAACAAGTCTATTTCCAATTTCTTCTCAACAAAAACCGCCATCAATTTTAACAAAATAAAAAACAATTAATCCAAAAAAAACCATGTGTTATAGAAGTTAAAAAGTGGGTAAGCAGCAATTTTGTTGCTGCAGCGTCATTTGCAAAAAAAGAAAAAACACCAACTATTTCAACAAAAATAATATAAGCTTACAACAAAAAAATCCATGTGTTTGCAACATTTTGGTAAACATCATCGGAAACACACACTTGTAGTGACGCCCAGAAAACTGTACAACATATCGCGTGTGCTTTCTCAATAGTCATACGAGTTTGTTATAATTAGAAAGCACGTATGCAACATAAAAAATATCGGGAAAAATATACAAATTGTAGCAAACACCCAAAAAAATTGCAACAACTCACGTGTATTTTCACAACAAAAAGTCGTGTTGACTTTGTTACAAATTCAGAATACGTAGGCAACATTAAAAAAAACTTAGCAAGCAGGTAGCACTAGGCTATACTGATCTGCTGGGCTCCGTTCACGTTAAAAACTGGGGCAGAAAATATATTTGCCACTTATTGGGCCGAATATACTGAATATACGTGAGACAGAGGCCCAAAACTCTGCTACGCATGTAGCACTAGACTTATGTTTGTCTCGCATATATAGGTCGGCTTAATACAAGCGTTTTCACCGCTTCACCTCTTTACTCAACTACACACCACTACCAACATCACTGGCACTGAACCCTCTCCTCGCCGCTCTCGTTTTGAGAGTCGTTTCAAGCTTTTCTTCTCCTCCGCCGGCTCGCTCCCCGTTTCTCTCTCGCGGCACCGCCGCTTGGGATGGATACGGATGCGCAACTTGACGTGTACATATTAGATGTAGATTTAGAGTAGTTTTGCCTTCGTGGCGTGTGCCCTCCGTGGCGTCTGAGGGTAGCTTGAAGATCTCCGGCGACCAGATCTTCTTCCCCTTGTTCTTCCTCTGCTCGGCGGCTCTCCGGTGGTGGCAATCGGCGTTGCTGGCGACGCAGAGGGGAGCGGGCATCCCTCCAAATAAGGTCAGCCCTGGGTGCTTCGAGGCGGAGGCGTTGGATCTCCTCCTTTTCGATGCGGTCCCTCTCTCTCCAGCGACGAAGCTCCCATGGTGGGAGCTGGCGCTGCACGAGACCACCGCTCGCCCTCAGAATAAGATCCAGGTGAACTTCCCCTT
Source organism: Poa pratensis (assembly GCA_947311845.1). NCBI lineage: Eukaryota > Viridiplantae > Streptophyta > Magnoliopsida > Poales > Poaceae > Poa > Poa pratensis. The sequence goes on from CAMZMU010000102.1 coordinate 32,015,499, forward strand.
CTGCAATCTGTGGCTGCCTCCTCTGGTTCGTGGCAAGGATCTGGAGTCTGACGGCGGCTTGTTTCTTCTGCGGCGGTGGGGTGGAGTTTGCGGTAGCCTCTTCTGTTTTCAGCATTTCTTCGTGCTTTCACTCCCTCCGGCCGGCCATGGTGGCGAGGGGAGATTGGGTGAAACTTCGACGATTTGCAGATCCAGAAGTGGTCTTTTGGGAAATCAAGCTGCTGCTGTTATTAGGTGTTCATCCAGCACGGGACTCGCGATGGTCGTCACCATCTTGCCCGTGCTCTTCTTGGCTAAAGGGAGCCCTCCTCAGCCACATGTCGTTGGCTGCTTTTCAACCTCCAGGCGTGATGCCGTTGCGGAGGCCATCTTCTTGCTCTATCCTGGCGCTTCACAGAGGCGTCGCTCCAAGTGGTGCATCCCCGGCGGCGGCGCAGCTGGCCAGGACGTCGAGCAGAGTTCATCATTGCGGTGGAGAAGAACCCAGGGACCTGATTGCTTTTCGTATTTTGTTTCTAGGGTTCTTGATGTAAAAGATCCGGTCCTGTGTGTAATTTTCTTTCTTTTTCTGGACTGTGTTGTAATTCTGCCACCGTTGAAATATAGCAGCTAGGTCCTTCGGGACCTTTCCCCTGTTCAAAAAAAAAAAAAAAAATACAAGCGTTTTCCCTCACATAAGGCTGAGCGTGCCAAGCCACTATCAAGTAGAGAATTTTTTGTTTAATCTCTATGATCTGGCCGGGTGTAGCTAACTAGCTTTCGTTGCTCAGCACATAAAATTTAGAAAACGACAGACTAATTTGTGGATACAACTAATTCCCAGATCCCATGCATGTAATGACATTAACAAATTAAAAGCACATTTGAAAGTGAAAAATGACTTGTAGACTTAATCGTACGTCTTATATGCAGTCAGTTTTCAATATTGACTTCATATCGAAAAGACTGTCAAAATTAGATCCACTAGGCTATGTTTTGATAATTTTTTTGTTTGGCATTTATTGTTACCAGGAACTAATGTGGTAGTTGCTACTCCCTCCGGTACAGTTTATAATTATAAGACATGCACGTAGTTTAAGAAAAAAATATCATTAATTTGGTTAATAAAATCTGAATTATATGTCACAAAAATTATAACATTGTATTTTTTCTTAAACTACATGCATGGCTTATAAACTGAGAGTATATCAACTTTGTAAATCATCGGATGATAACTTTGAAGTCAAGTTTTTTTTTTAAATAGTAACATGCATGAGATCTAATTCCAACGACCTCGCCGAGACAAATTCAATATATGGTGAAGATGGATCTTAAATCGAGTTAATGTTTTTCAAGTTTCAACGATGTTGTTTGCCAGTATGTACCTGTATAATGCATACATGCATACGTTTGCGCTAGCCGCTAGGAGGCCACCGCCCACCGCGCGCCTTCGCGCTACCGGCCTGCAGGTGATTAATTGACAACTTGACATCGCCAGCCTATTTATCCATGATATCCGAAGCCACAAGTTTAGAGCAATTTATGCATTATCGACCTAAAAGCGGTACGCCCAATTAACTTGGTCACATGCCCATCCAGCAACCGCTGGATCACGTCTCCGTTACGGTTCGTGCGTGGCACTATAAATACATGCACGCGCTCGCTGCGTTCTTCAGTCCTCTCACCTTCAGTTTGCTGGCTAGCTTGTCTTCAACAGTACTTGACCATGGCGCCCAAGCATCTCTCCGCCGTCCTCCTCGGCGCCGTCTGTGCCTTCATCCTGGCTCTCGCCGTGCCAATGGTCGCCGGCGACCCCGACATGATGCAGGACTACTGCGTCGCCGACTACAAGTCCCTCCAAGGCCGTAAGTCTCACCATCTTCTAAGCATATATACCCGTTTCCATATGCTTCCATGCATGAACAGAGCATTAATGCATGCATGCATGTATGTGTCGTACGTGCAGCACTGCGGCTGAACGGCATCCCGTGCAAGAGGCCGGAGAACGTGACGGCGGACGACTTCTTCTCCGCCGCGCTGGCGGCCCCGGGCAACGCCACCACCAGCCCCGTCGGCTCCGCCGTCACGGCGGCGGACATGGAGAACTTCCCGGGGCTCAACACGATGGGCGTCTCCATGTCCCGCGTCGACTACGCGCCCTGGGGCGTCAACCCGCCGCACACCCACCCCCGCGCCACCGAGCTCATCTTCGTGCTCAAGGGATCCCTCTCCGTCGGCTTCGTCGCCACCTCCGGCAGGCTTTTCGAGCGCGTCGTCCGCAGGGGCGAGCTCTTCGTCGTCCCACGCGGCCTCCTCCACTTCCAGCGCAACAACCGCGAGAGGCCGGCCGTGGCCATCTCCGCGTTCAACAGCCAGCTTCCCGGCACGCAGACCGTCGCCGTGGCGCTGCTCGGGGCCTCGCCGCCGTTGCCCACCGACGTGCTGGCCAGCGCGCTTCTGGTCGACGGCCCCACGGTGGAGGCCATGAAGTCCAAGTTCCAGCTCAAGTACTAGGCTTTGCGCCATGATGCACCAATAAATGACGAGAGAGAGCGGTTTGAGTTCATGCATGGGAGTGAGAGTGCACTTTCCCTTTGACGTACATCTGTGTATCTATGGTTGCTTTGTTCGGTTCGTTTGTGTGGTTGCATGTTTCGTTAAGGGCCTCGTCAGTTTCAGTGTCCGTTTTCCTTCATGAAAACGTCCTGCTGATTTGTGTGTTTCCATTAATATTAATGAATGCATTTCCCCGATTACATGATATTCAGTGATGGTACGAACCAGTTATTTTCCGTGTGCCCGCCTGTCGTCGATCAATTATTTGCTGTACTTGCATGTGATTTTACTTTGCCGTCGTGCAGCGTCGATTCCCTGCTAAATGATGTACCGGCGCCAAGTACTAGCAGCACTGCAGCAGAGCGTACAAGGTTGGCCGGAAGGTCGCTAGCTGGTGGAATTTAAGGTGGAAAGATTCGTCCTCGACGTGTGTTTTCACAGTGCGGCAGTGAAATATGACCATGAGATGCCAAATTGTCATCTGCAGTCGGTGCATGAGATGGACGTCCATACCATCACCATGACGAGCCTAAGATAAATGCAACACCATGAAAGAAGCTGCAAACAGTTCTTATGCACAAAAAAATATGAGCATATGTGTAGCAAGTTATGCAAAAAATATGAGCATATTCGTAACAAGGAGATGGTTAAGGATCTCAAAAAATAGAGGAGAGTGTTGAATGTTGGGACCTTCAAACAGCTCTACCCTGGCTTGGGGGTTTTTTTTTTACCCTGGCTTGAGTTACTTCTTAGTACTACATCGTACATCACAAGCTCAACACAGCTGCCAACGCTGGTTCATTATGGGTACTAGGAAAATTAGCGCGGCGGCACGCCGCGCCTGTGGTGTTAATTTTGCTGCATAATTTGAAGTGTATTTTATGATGGTATTTAACTCCAAATATTTAGCAAATTGAAATGTTCAAAAATGCTTGTATGTTTCCATAAATTTTTAAATTAAATCCATATTTAGAAAATGCATTATGTGAGCGTCTATTAAATTTAAATCCATAATTAGATGAAGTTCACTTAGATTATGTAAAAATATTAATCAGATTGAAATGTTCCAATATGTTTGTATTTTGCCATAAATAGGTAATATTTATTTTTTTCTGAGCATGTTGATATATTCTAGAGTATCTCTAAATTTTTAGCAAATTGGAATGTTCAACTATGCTTCTATTTTCTCATTAATATTTAGTTTAAATACATAATTAGTGGAAATACATTTTTTTTATTTGATTCCACGGGAAAGTTCATTTATATTGCATCCAAATATTGACTAAATTGGAATGTTGAAATATGTTTGTATCTTGCCATAAGTAGCTAGCATTTTTTTTTGAGAATTTGTTGACATATTTTTAAAAAATATCCAAATATCTAGCAAGTTGGAATGTTCAGATATGTTTGTATTGTGCTATGAATATTTAACTGTAATTAGATAAAATACATTTGAATCTTCTCCAAATATTTACCAAATTTAAATATACAAATTTGTTTGTTTGTTTAGCATAAGTAGTTAGCATGTATTTTTATGAACGTTTTGATATATTATTCATATTTTCCTGATGGATTATTCAGAGATATTGATTTGTGAACATTTTTTCATTTTTTTTTTTTGAAATTGTTTAAATAAACCGGTCCCACATGTCAGGGATTTAATATTTTCTGCAAATGTTTCCGGAAAGAAAAAAATCCTGGCAGACCGGGTACACTGTGATGTCATGATGACATCATCAACGGCGATGACCGTGTTGTTGCGAAAAGGTCCCTAGATTGTCCGGTAATTATAAATAAGTCCCTTTTGATCACAGCGATGAACGCGTCGTTGCGAAAAGGTCTCTGGATTGTCCGATAATTGCAAATAAGTCCCTCCAACGGTCAGAACGGCGATGACCGCGTCGTTGCGAAAAGAAAAGCAGATAAACATGCATGAAATATATTTAAAACTTTTGTGAATATTGTTGATTACTTTTCTGAATATTGTTGAATATTCGTGGGAAAACAATATTACGCCGTGCCCGTGTAGAAACCTGTCCGGGAAAAGAAAAGCAGATAAACATGCATGAAATATGTTTGAAACTTTTCTGAATATTGTTGAATATATTCTTGAAAAAACATTATTTTCGTATTGTTGAATATTTTCTGGGGAAAATATTTATTGGGAAAATCTACAACAAATTTTGTATGGAAAATATTTTGAAGCGTCGGTACCTTGAGTGGCTATCCTCGTTATTGGATGAGAGGATGATGATTAAGTCCGTCTTCAGCACTCGTAAGGTGACGATTTGGTTAGTGACGACTTCCTGATCGGCCTTTGCGTGTGGTGAGGCGGAAGGGCTTACATGGAACACATGGTTTTAGTGCTAAGTTGTGGTGGTCAGATATATATATATATATATATATATATATATATATATATAGAGTAGGACTATTCTAGACAACCCCTATAGTGTTTGTAGAATAGTTATTCTACACAACTTTCTGTTCCAGCAGCCTAAAGAACCGGTCAACCCCACCAGCCCCACCAACCTTCTTCCTCCCGATCCCCACCCGGCCCCGCCTTCTTCCAGCAAGCACCCAACAGCACCACCATGCCTCCTTCCCCGGCGGCAGCCGGCCACGACGGGAACTCCGGTCGCCGCCGCCCCCGCCCCCACCCCGTTCCCATCACCGGCCGCCGGTGGAGATGCTCCCCTACCACGCGCTGGCGGCCTGCCCCCATGCCACGCGCCGCCCGCCTTTCTCCACCCCCGCGACGGCCGCCGGCCTGCCTCCACCTACCGCGCCGCCGGATTCCCCCCAGCCCAGACGCGCTGCTGCCACCGGGGGCCGAATTCCCCTCACAGCCGCTGCCCTGGAGGCCGAGGACGGCCCACCAACTCCCGCCGGCGAGCTGGGCGTAGCCCTGCACCTCGCGCCATGACACGGTCCTGCAAATCTCGTCGGGTTCCTCCAGATTCTTTTCTTCCCAGCGAGGTCGCTGCCCCCATGCACGTCCACGGCCCGGTTGCCGCCCCATGCGCCTCCCCGGCGAGGAAGCTGTCCCCGCGCACCTCACAAGACAAGGCCGCCTCCGTGCGCATCCCCGGCGAAGAAGCATCACCCGTGTGCCTCTCCGGCTAGACTGCCGTTCCCTGCAGCTCTTGCTCCGCGCGCTTCTAAACTCCCGTGATGGAGACGACAGCCGGCAAGGGAGTGGACCGCCGTTTGCCCATGAGTTGACCGCCGCCGGCCTTCTAGTGGACTCCAGGACCAGAAGGTACTGATCCAATCTCGTCTGGTGCGGATCACAGAGAGACGGGGACGATTTGATTGCAGCTTGTGCTAATCTCTGTCGGCGAGCTGGGCGTGGCCCTCCACCTCGCGCCATAGCGCGGCCCTGCAACTCCTGCCGCCATGGACTGGTGATCAAAGCCCGCCGCGGCTCTTGCTCTCTGTGGCCTGGTCGCTGGGGAATTGGGCAATTTCTGGACGGGAGCACACGGTTTGGGCCGTGGAATCGCTGGGCGGCGCATGCCTTGCCACCTGACGCGTGGGCGTGAACCAGGTCACGATGACGGGAGCGTGCCTCGCAACTAGCCAATTTGTTGGGAGTGTGCTTCGCAGCTGGCCAATTTGTCGCGTCAGTATGTCAACAGAGTATGGGTTCCTTCTGGAAGCCATCTCTATCTCGGCGGCAGCGGCACTGATGATCGAGCACCAACCGAGAGCCAAAACGGTTCACTGCATTTTCCTCGTGAGAAAATATATTCCGTCACCGTTTCTCGCTTGCCTTGAAGTAGCTACTGATGTTTCTGAATCGCTACTAGTGACCTGCTTGTGAACCGCTGCAGGCCATATACACTGCAGTCCCAGCATCCTGGAATTGCAACATCACATATTCGGATGCACGCATGGCTGTGATAGAAATAGTGCAGCAACCAGTGAAGATTTTTGCGACAGTTTGTCGAGGTGGAGTTCAGATAATAAAAATTGTGAGGTTCAGAAGGGACATTCTTTGAAAAGTTCACGATTGTATGTTCACTATCTGAAAGAAGGAAGTTCGTACAGACGTGTGGGGTTCATTTTTCTTCTCCAAAAGTTTAGTATGTGAATTTTTTCTTCTCCAAATTTCTTGACACTATTTTCAAATCTTTTTCATCTGGGAGGTTCATTATTTAAAAAATCGGGAGTTTAGATCTTCCATCTCGGAGGTTCGCTATTTATAGATCGGGAGTTCAGCTCTTCTCCACCGCGTCTGATAATTACTCTTTTATCGGAAGTTCATCCGGATCATAGAAGCAAGTTCATACTTAAGTTTCAAGAGGTTAACTTTATACCGAGCAGGAGTTCAACATGAACGCGTCAGAATAAAATTAGTTTGACGTTTACTACTTTATTGGGAGTTCGCTTTGAACACCGCCTGAAGTTCATTTTCCTTACTTATACGATTCCTAAAATGTTTATTTCAAAACGAAATTAATTTTTTTATCGCAGAAAGATTAAAACAGGAGTTCGATTTGTCCATACCCGAGGTTCACATTTTTCGTAACAATAAAACTAAAATTCATTCGTGAGTAAAAACTATTCATATTTTCTGAAGGAGGTTCACCGTTACAGGTCGGGGAGTTCATTTCATTCATGTCGGAGATTCACTTTTTTATTAAAAGAAAAAATTAATTTATTCACGAGTAAAAAGAATCTAGAAAAAATAGCACGCTGAGGTTCACTCTCAAAATAAATCGAAGTTCAATGTATATGATATCGAAGTTCACTCGGAATAACAACATGCTTGAAAACTGAATTTAAAAAAAAACAGCAGTTTGGTATATTGAAAACTGCTCTCAAACCGTGAAGAATTTCGAAAAATGATCAACACGAAAAAGATGCTGAATTTTGATACCTTTTCAACAGTATATCATATGCATGGTTAGGACAAACGGTTTGAAAACTATGACAGAAATAGTACCCACACAGAATAAAAAAGGAGGTTCAGTTCAGACCGCGGAGGAGTTCGTTTTGACATTGTCGGAAGTTCACCTCGAACATGTTGTAAGATACTTTGTTAGTTTCGATCAAATCCGAAGTTCACTAAAGACCGCAGGGAGTTCACTGTGAACGCGTCAGAAGTTCACCTCGATCAGGCGCTAGAAGTTAACATTTTCAGGTAGTACATTTTGTTAGAAAAAATTGATGTTAGAAAAAATTGATGGTAAAACTTGCGTGGCCGTGAAGTTCACTTTTACATTGGCAGAAAGTTCAATTCGTGTGGGGAATGGAGTTCATTTTTTTCGGCAGAAAACTTTCAACTTATCCGTGTGAAAATAAATCGCGATCGGAAGTTAACTAACAGACTAATGGAAGTTCACCAACAGACTAAACGAAAGTTCACAACCGCATATAAAGGAAGTTCATTATACTCTGTTATTCCAATGTCTTCTCGTTTCTCCTTTTTTGTATTTTCAAAATTAATCAAAAACCGTAATGAATTTCGAAAACATTTCTATACGAAAAAGTTGCGCCTAGTCAATATCTTTCCAACGCCATATCATTTGTTACTTTTCGATAACCGGTTTGAAAGTAATTGCACAAAAACCGTCCGCTGGACATAAAAGTTAAAAAACAGAAATGACGATTTTTCAAACTGCTCTTAAACCGTAAGGAATTTCGAAATTTGCTAGACATAGAAAAGTTGCGCATTTTCCGTAGCTTTCCAATGGTATATCGTTTGCATCAATCCGATAAACGGTTTGAAAGTAATTTCCAAAATACTTTCCGCTGGACTTAAATTTCAGAAAAACAGAATCGTTTATTTTTCAAACTGCTCTTATTCCGTGATGAATTACGAAAATTGACCTGAGATAGTGAAGATGCGGTTTTTCCATATCTTTCCAACGGCGTATCATTTGCTTCAATCCGACAAACGGTTTGAAAATGGCGTCCAAAACAGTACGAAAACGAAGAAAATACGCGAAAATCAGTGTTTCTATATTTAAAATTACTTTACAACCGTAACTAATTTCAAAATCTTGTAGAAGTGAAAAAGGTGCGAATTTTTCATATCTTTCCAACGGCGTATCATTTGCTTCAATCCGACAAACGGTTTAAAAATGGCGTCCAAAACAGTACGAAAACATGGAAAATACGTGAAAAACTGTGTTTCGTATATTTAAAATTATTTTAAAACCGTAACAAATTTCAAAATCTTGTAGAAGTGAAAAAGGTGCGCATTTTTCGTACCTTTCCAACGCCGTATCATATGCTTCAATCCGACAAACGGTTTCAAAACCACGATGGAAAAACTCACTGAATCTAAGTGTTCCATCCGGAAGTTCACCTATTATTAACTCGAAGTTCATAAAGTTGTCCAGAATAGTTATTCTAAAAGGGAGTCTAGAATAGCAGGGGTATATATATATATATATATATATATATATTCATGCATAATTGCGATTAGCTAGTGGGTTGGACTAATATTCATGTATGTCCGATTACACAATTCATGGAGTTATTCGATACATATAGGACATAACATAGAACAAATTTCAGTTTGTATTCTGTAGAACACATTTCTGGTCTCAAAGCTTAGTGCTAAAGGGAAAAAAAAAAGACTACGATCCAAGAAATGGTTTCGGATGATTTTCAAAATGAAGTGGGGTCACATTTTTGTTTGCTATATTCAACGTTTTTCATAGTGGACGAACTGTACTGCAATCCCTTCATTGGTTATAGAAATAGCTCATCTGTTACTTGTTGACAGCAGGTTTAAAGGCGGAGAACAATATAGATTTAGGGACTATTCGATAGTACAGTCGAAATTATTATGACGACCGACTTTGATGCAAAAATGTTTTATTCCGGGAGACCGTTTTACAATTTTTTTGGAAATCCGAGGACTCTTCTAAAAAAAGACGGTACGCGGGGACTCTTATGCAAAAATGTTTTATTCCGGGGGACCGATTCATCAAAATAAAAGGGTTAAAACATGGAAGTTGTTTTGAATGGTGATATACATCTACTCGTGAGAGGAAAATTCAAACGGATGACCGAGTGCGACGAATTTGACAAATTTCGTCAAATGTTTTTGCGAATTTAGATCCAAAATTAAGAAGATAGAGTCAACCAAACTCGAAACCGATCACGGGGATGGAACATACTCGTCGACGTGCATCAACAAAAAAAATTTAAAAAAAAAAACCTAAAAAAAAAGCTACAGTACGGTAATGTAGAAGTGCTTTACACTTCTACAGTACCGTCGACGTGGGCAGCTGTGGAGAGGGCTAGCTGGGTTGGCTTTGATATATAAGTTAGATACACACTCTCACAAGTCACATCGAAACTGCGGCATGTGAGTTTTGTTTTAGGGGAAGTCTCAAGGATGGGCCATGTAGGCCGATTCTGGGCTATGCATTTTTCATTGTGCCGGTGACATTTCTTCTGGGTAGAGGCCCAAATATAACTGAACGGCCCTCGCTAGCGACCTCCATGCCATATAATACATTCGTCTACTCTACGTGCGCCCTAGACCTAGCCCCAGCCACAATCCATATCAAACAGAGCCCGAGCAACAATGGCTGCGCAACACGCGGAGAACCCCAGTTCAACTGATGGCCTCGACGGAAACCCTCAGGACGTGAAGGCTGCGGCTGCGTCGGCAAAGCCCCCCCCCCCCCCCCCCCCCCCGCGACCCTTGCATGATTTGGGCCGCGTGCTTGGGCTACGCGGTCTCCATCCTCGTTTCTTTGTCCTCCTTCGTTCTCCTCGTGATCAGCTACGGTACTCCGAGAAGCAATCCGATGCGTGTTGCCGCGGTGATCGTGGGGACTATTGGTTTTTTTGGTGGATGGTGTATGGCGGCTCTTTTCCTTCTTGGTTCGTTATATGTTTTTGATCCCTCTCCGTTCCGAGTTAAGTGACATCAGTGATACGTAGTTAACTTTTTTCAGAAATTTTAGTGCCCTCGATCAGTTAATTCCAAGCGTTTGTTTTTCTTCTAGGCATCTCGCCAACACTTCACTTGTATACAGATCTTATACATGAGAGAGTTGTTTTAGAATTTAAGATGATTTATTAGTCAATAAATCGACATGACGTGCCATGGGTTGCTCTCCGTGCGGCGCTCATGTGTCGATAGAACTCACGCGACGGCATGCAATATGGGGGTGTGTTTGGTTACCTACACCGCTCCCTTTGCCTCTTTGTCTGCTAATATGGACACCACATATTTTTTTAGATAAAGAGTATATATTAATATCACGGAGATAACAATTACACCTAGCCTCTGCAACAACGCAATAACTTAGGGTATTACGGATGCACACAGCCGAAAAACAAAAAGAAGAAGAAACTAAAAAAGAAAAGTCCCGCTACAGCGTTACAGTCCTTGCAGCAGCATCACAACCACCACTAAGACAACACCTGATGTCCATGTTTTCCCAAAACAACGCCTTCAAAAAGGAAATAGTGCACAAGCGCTGTCGTCGCCCGATCGAATATCTTGGGTTTTCACCCTGGAGATAGTCTCCGCTCTCAAAACAATGTCTTCAACAAGGTCATTGCCAGACACAACCAATTAAGTCCAGACCTTGGGTTTTCACCCTGAAAGGTAAAACAATGTCTTCAACAAGGTCATTGCCAGACACAACCACTTACATGTCGCTGCTATGAGTCCTGAAGCTCCAAGCAAGTTACTCATCTCCGCCAAAGGCTCGAGCCACCATTACTAGTCCTCCAATCTCGATTCAATGACATTCTCCGCATCTAACTTCATCATGGATTTGCCCATAATGGCAACAGAAGCAGAGCTTCATGCCGCTCCCTCCGGCGCGACCGAATCCATCCGATCCAGCGGTCTGTAGGCATAAAAGTCCATGCGAGTTCGCTAGCAGACCCTTCCGGAACCCGACACTCCGGCCAGATCAAAGAAGACATGCGTCAGGTAGATCTTCTTGGCGTAGGAGGAACTTTGGACTGCCACCTTTATTCAGGCTGAGCCCCCACACAACCGGCCATCCCGGTCGCCCGACCTACTGAAAAAGTCTGGCAGGTCAAAGGCAACCAAAGCAGCAGCCCAAGCCGATGAGGTAGCCGTCAGCGGTCGTCCAGCCGAAGCCGACGAAGATGGACTCCGGCAGAGGCACGGGGCACCGCCACCGGGAGCTCTAGCACCGCATCCTGCCCACAGAGACCAGGCAGCAGCAACGCACGACAGCTTCCCGGTCTAGGGTCCAGCGCGACGCCACAAGAGGCTCCCCGAGCACACTGGATGCCGGCGTCCACAAGAACGTCGCAGCCCGGCGACCCAGCCAGGCCGACGGGACCAGCAGCTGCTCCAGCCGGCCGCGACCCTCGCAGGCCTAGATCGAGCCCGCAAGCCGAGCGCCGCCGGCAGCCGCCGCTGCCCCACGGGCCATCAACGACGCACCCCAGCCTCCGCCGCCCTCCACCACCGCCGCCTTGTCGCTACTTCGCCAGAGACGGCAGATCGGGCGCCGCCACCGATGTCTCCCGGAGCGCCGTGAGCCTGGAGCCCTGCCGCCGTCGCTGGTGGCGGCGAGGAGAGAGGGGCCAGCGGGAGAGTCCCTCCGGCATACAATTATATGGACACCACATATAATTGTTTTGTATGTTATGTGGAGTTTGACCAAATGGTGCATTAATAATCTCTCCTCGGTGATCTTCAGCGGCATACAAGATGCTTGAAATATTGGAATATTGTCTCACCACATCTCCTGAATGTGTTGTGAATCACTTTGAATCTATGGCTGCGACCTACGATATGAAGAAACATTGCTACTTGGTTTTCCGCAGAGGTAGAGGTATGGATGATATCATGTAACAATGCCCTCTCCCTAAACGTCTGCACAATTAACAATGAAATCTAGCTATGAGTGCCACCCTAAAAGTTGCATAATGACCTAACAGTAGAGTCATGGTAGGTTGGCATCCGGATGGCACCCGCCGGGTTCGGGGCCGGGTTTGGCATCCCCATACCCGCCCCCGACCCTTCTCCCCGCCCCCGCCACCCGCCCCCATACCCGCCGCCGGGTACAAACCTCCACCATACCCGTCACCCGCCGGGTTTGCAGGACCCGACGGGTACCCGCCGGGGACATGGGATAGAGTGGCGGCGCGGCGTCCTCCTCCTTCCACGCGGCGGCCGCGGTGCTCCCGCCCTGTGGCTTGGTCGGCGGCGAGAGGAAGAAAGAAAGGGCCGCGAGAGAGCTGGCTTGGTCGGCGGCGGAGGAAGATGGAGAGGGCCACGAGGGAGCTGGCTTGGTCGGCGGCAGGAGGAAGAAGGAGAGGGTCACGAGGGAGCTGGCTTGGTCAACGGCGGGAGGAAGAAGGAGAGCCTCGCGTCGCGTGGAGTGGATCGATCTTTTCGGTCGTGGGAGATAAGGTTGGGTCGTAGAGAGATGGATCGATCTGTGATGTGCATCGTGTTCTCGTGTGTGGCCTGGGTGCGTTAGTGCTTAGTGGGCTAGGGTAGTTGGGCTGGCTATGGTGAGTGCGTTAGTGGGCTAGGTAGGCTTTGGGGGGATTTTCTCGAAAAAAACATATACTAGTCCGGTATGCGGGTTCGTGGGTATGGGTTTGGCACCCCCATACCCGCCTCCGCTAGACCCGTCAGGTCTAGATCTTTACCGCTAAGTACACCCGCGGGTTTAGATCGTCACCAAACTCTCCCCATTTAATGCGGGTACCCGTCGGTTAGCGGGTATCGGGTACCCATTGCCATCCGTAGTTGGCACCAATGGTGACAAGGCGGACGAGGCGGAGATCTTGGTCCATGCAGCTAACTGAGCAGGAGATCTTGGTCCAGCAGCTGACGTGGAGAGGAGGCACTACCGGAAAATCTTTCTTTGCCGTGCTGGCACTGATTTGCCGTGTGCAGCCAAGTTTGCGGAACACGGCAAAGCCGATTTTGCCGTGAGGAGAGTAAGAGGATCACGGCAAAGAAACAATGCACGGCACAGAAGATCCACAGCACACGGCAAAGAACACATCACGGCAAAATGGAAAAACAACACACGGCAAATTAGGACCAAGATCCGCTACTTTGCCGCGCTACGCAATAATTCGCAGGAAATATCTAAATAAATTTCCCGCGCTCTAAATAAATTCGCGGGAAACGCTATACCATGTCCGTAAAAAAGCACATGGCACACACGCCCTTTGCCGTGCACCTTTGTGCACAACACACGGCCCACATATGGGTTGACATTGATGAATTATCTGTGAATTGCTATCTGTGAAATATTGTGTATTTTCTATAAAATGCTGGAATTAAAAAAAAACATAACAAAATGGTGCCATATGGTCACTATGCCGTGTGGGGACACACGGCAAAGGCCTTTGCCGTGCAACGGCGCACGGCAGAGCCTACACGTGGCGCTCAACTGTGCAACCTGACAACTCCGGGATGACCATATGGTCACTTTGCCGTGCCCAGCTTACCAGGACACACGGCAAAGGCGCGAGGCATCGGTCCTGGGCAACGGCTCTGTGCCGTGTGTTGTCTGGAAGGACACACGGCAAAGGCTTGAAAGTTGCCGTGCAGGTTCAGGAGAAGCGCACGACAAATATTTAAACTTTGCCGCGCAAGCTCAGGAGAAGCGCACGGCAAAGAATCGGAGTGTGCCGTGGTGCTCTTCTCGCGACGCACGGCAAAGAATCGGAGTCTTCGTTGACCAGCTCTGGCAATTCAGCGGCACACGGCAAACCGGCTTTGCCGTGCTGTGTGCCGAAAGAACACGGCAAAGGTTCTTTGCCTACACGTATTAGGCCGTGTGGGCTTTGCCGTGTTGTTAGGCACGGCACAGCCTTTGCCGTGTTCCGAGCAGCCTTTGCCCGCACGGCAAAGTCTTCGTTTCCGGTAGTGAGGTGGAGAAGCGCACGGCAAAGAATCGGAGTGTGCCGTGGTGCTCTTCTCGCGACGCACGGCAAAGAATCGGAGTCTTCGTTGACCAGCTCTGGCAATTCAGCGGCACACGGCAAACCGGCTTTGCCGTGCTGTGTGCCGAAAGAACACGGCAAAGGTTCTTTGCCTACACGTATTAGGCCGTGTGGGCTTTGCCGTGTTGTTAGGCACGGCACAGCCTTTGCCGTGTTCCGAGCAGCCTTTGCCCGCACGGCAAAGTCTTCGTTTCCGGTAGTGAGGTGTTCCAGTGCCAGAGATCCTGGACTGCGTCGCTATCAGTGCCGTCGTCATTCCCATCGTTGGTCCCGAAAAAATAAGATGGGATTTGTCCTCCGCTAGAGATTTCGCGCCATACCGCATCTTAGATTTTTCTTCACCTGCAAAAAATGGAAATGTGTCCAATAAGACAATAGATCGATTCATCACTCAGACTAGAAAAAATGGAAATGTGTCCAATAAGACAATAGATCAATTCATCACTCAGATACTTATTTCATGACTAGTAATAATGTCACATGTTAGATCCAAAGTGATGACAACACTGGGAAAATATCCTCCTAAACAGAGTAACGACAACTGCTTGAAGTGAAAAGGCAAATCTGCAAAAAATGCAATTTTGCAGTATCATATACTCCCTCCGTTCCAATTTAATTGACTTGCTATGCACCACATGTGGATGTATCTAGGCATGTAATACATCTAGATACATCTACATATGGTGCATAGCAAGTCAATTAAATTGGAACGGAGGGAGTAGCATTAAAAGTTCATTACAGTGATGTGCACTACAATTGTGTACATAGAACTAAAATATTAGGCCGGCAAATACATCATTCATATCTGACTGATCATAAACCAGTATTACACATAAACCGCTAGGTTGTGCCAGAAATCTATGTCTTGTATTTCACTTACAGAACCAGAAAGAGTGTTGGTGTCTGTATTCATCTCTGTTCCGGAGTTTTTTTTAGGGAATTGTTCCGGAGCTCTTTGCATGTCGTAGACGCCCAGGAACTGTATGTTGACGCAGCTCCATGCCGGGAACCAGAATCAGTTCACCTGCGTGCAACAAAGATGTGCTTTGAGAAGCAGCTAGATATAGGGGTAGAATAGAAACTGTGAAGATGGCTTCTTAAAAACAAAGCATTGTAAGGGATGGGTACAATATTTGACGTACACAAACATTAAACTATCACTTCTGCTTCCGCACACCCCCTCCCCCGCACCAAAATTACGGAACTACGGGCATGACGGTCAACTAGGAATTATTAAGTCGTCATTAACGAATAATTGAGTCACATTGTAGAAACCCGTAAGGCCCAGTTGAATATGTACGGATCAGTACATGTAATAATCTGTTTCGTACGACATCGTGGCTGCCCCGTCTTTGTCGCTCACATTCATGGTTGCTCCCATCCTCGTCAGCAAATAGCGGTGTCACACCCTCGCGGGTCTTCAATCGGCATTTTAGATAAGCAAACAATAATTATATTGAACATGATTCGACAAAGCTAATACCGACAAGAATAAATGACTTACATCGCCATGACGACAGCCATTTGCATAGTCATATTGGTCTCTATTTGCGACTTTTGATTTACTCCAACGGGTTCGTAGACAACAATGATTTGACCAGAAAGCGGATGCAACTTTTCCTAATAAATGTATTGTAAAAAATAACTTTTAAAACTGTTTGATAAATACTTGCAATGCAAAATTGTATAAATAAATTTACGGTGTACATGTACAAGCGCCAAGTTTCCATTTGGCCATTGATTCATTTTATCTCCTTGTCTCACCTTCATGAACGCTCATTATGCAACACGGTAATGTGAATGCATTCCAATAAAATTTCCGTATTAAAATGAACATCTTCCACTAAGGCATAAAAGGACAAGCTTGGTAGAGTGTGGCGCAATCACTATACCGTGAAGCATTGGAACTACCTTTCGAACAAAGTCTTACAATGCATCAATACTCTTTTGGACAGACTTGTTAAGAGTGTGGCGTAATCACTATACCGAGAAGCATGAGAGCCTTTACTATACTCTTTCAGAGCCTTTACTATCCGCGGTACTGACAGCCAAATCATCAATCAATACATTGTCAGCATTGGACCGGAAAACTGTGGTGGTATAGGTTGTTCGATTTTTCTACTGGTACAGCCGTAACCTTCGAACCAGGATCTTTTAACCAAATAAGCAGTGAACGTAATTTGTTTGTTGTATAATTATACACTTAGATGATATACCTGAGCAG
Source organism: Poa pratensis (assembly GCA_947311845.1). NCBI lineage: Eukaryota > Viridiplantae > Streptophyta > Magnoliopsida > Poales > Poaceae > Poa > Poa pratensis. Next base: position 32,032,195 of record CAMZMU010000102.1, read on the forward strand.
CAACCTTAGTAAGATCTTGATCGTTGGAATTTGCAACATACGATGTGATTATGTATGATAAAGTTTACCATGTTGTGCAATTGTTAGCAAGGTGACGAGAATACACCACTTTTCTACCGAGTAACAAATTTCTGTACACATTCATGTTGTATAAAGCACAAAAGTTGTCTAATTAATTAGGTAACATACATCATTGAGTAGCGCTCAGTACACAGAACAATCTGGGGCAAAAAAAAATCCCCGAGCGCCATACACATAAACCCAGACAGAAGGAAGAGCTAGCACTAGGCATCAATGTTCGACGAAAGAGGTAGGGATAAGCATGAAGTTGCACAGCGCTTAGGGTTACCCAGACGATTCGTGCATATGAACACAGGCAATGGTCCATTGACGTGGGTACGTTTACATCAGCAATACCTCGGGTGACGGTACCTGACGTGGAGAGAATGCAGCTCATCTAGGGCGGGGGTGCGAAGAGAAACCCTTAGTCGTTGTGCAATTTCATGCTTAGCCCTAACTATCATTGATGCCTAGCCCAAGCTCTATGTATGTCAGTCAGGTTTTTCGCACAGGGTTGTTTTATGTATTGAGTGCTAGCAATCATGTATGTTACCTAATCAATTAGACATTTTTTATGTTTTCTAGAGCATGGACGAGTACAAAGAAATTTGTTGCTCAGTTGAAAAGTGGTGCAATCTCGTGAGCATACTAACAACTCCACAATGTGTTACATTTTTTATATAGAATTAAAATATATGTTGCAAATTCCAACAACCAAGATGCCTACGAGGTTGCTCAGGTATCTCATCAAAGCGTATAATCCTACGTCAAAATTTGTGTTAAAAGAGAAGACCAGTGAAGTTTCATCTACTACTAAGGATGTTTCACTACATATTGAGTTAGTATATTGTGGTTTGGATGTTGCGGCTGTACTAGCAGAAGAAGCGAACAATGTAATGGAACATACCATCATAGTTTCTCAATTCCAAAACCTAAAATATAGTGACTGATGATTTGATCGCTAATATTGTAGATGTTGGAGCCACCGACGAAGACTTTGTCCGAAAGGTGGTTTTGGTGCTTCTGGGTTGATTTCTCCACACTCCCCAAGAGTTTCTATGAATTAGTGTAAGACGTTTATCAAATATGTATTTATTGAAACGCATTCACATTGTGGTGTTGCATGGAGAGCGTTAGGAAGATCAGATAAGGAGATAACGTGAATCATTGGCGGTGAGACAAGGAAATAAACTGAATCAATGGTCAAAGGTAAACTTGGAGCTCTTACAGATATACAGCTATTTAACTATATAATTTGCATTGCAAGTACTTCTCAAACAGTTTTGAATGTTATGTTATGCCGTACATTACTGGAAAAAGTGCATCTGGGCTTTCAAGTTGGACATTTAAACAATTAATGTCTATAAACCCACTGATAAAACTCAAATGAATCAATAGATGTGAGATCAATATGACTATTTTAAATGGATGTGGTCGTGACGATGTAACTCATTTATTCTTGTTGGTATGAGTTTCATATTTTCATCATTCATGTTAAAAAAAAATTGTTTGCTTATTTAACATACAGATTTAAGACAATATTTTACGGATGAATATAGGAATATCAGAGGCTCTCCAAAAGAAAATCCGGAAATATAAAGCTTTAGGCAATAGTAAAGTGAGGCATAAAGTTTCAACTATAAATAAAAGGCACCTAAATAAACCCCGCCCATATGATGGACTGCATTAATCGTCTTAGACTCTTAGTAAGGAGATGCTTCTTACTCGAGACAGATGTGCGTGGTGCTCTATTTTTTATCCATGTCATTTTTTTTGCACATGAAATGACTCATTTACTACTTACATGACGTCGCTTAGGGCGCACCACCACCCGTGACCACGGCACCGACAGGGGCGTGCAACCCCTTGCCGCTGACCAGGGACGTGCTGCTCGTGTCGGCCAGCACACACACACTCCCACCCAGGGCATGGCAATGCTCGCCGTCGACGAGGACAGGAGCAACAATGAACGTGAGCGAGAAGGATGGGCCCAACACGATGTATGCATTCGTATGCATACATATTCAATCGGGTCATATGGGTCTTATATATACGACTTAATTATTCGTTAATGATGACTTAATAACTCGTCAATGACCATCTGTGGGGGTGGGGATTGTAGGAAGTGCTAAACTATTAAGTTAGCCTCACTTATTATGCCCTAAATGAATAGCCCAAAATATTACAACCTTTTTGCTGCAGAAATTTATTTTACGTATATTTGCATAATCTTAACACTCTGCTAGTTTTATTTTAATACCATGCCCCTTAGCAGTACATATACGTGGCAGAAATACTATCTGGAGCAAAAGCAATCTGATGGAAAAACAAACCTTGATTGCTGAGCAGCTAGTGACCCCTTCTCGGCATTAGAAACCTGGGCACGAAGTTTCTCAACTTCAGAAGAACTGAAACCAATTTCTTCTCATCTCTTGTCGCTGCTCATAACTCTCTGCATATCCTTTCTTATCGAGCATGATAGTTGGATTCTCGACAGTGGGCCAGTTTTTACTGCTAAGAAGATTTACAGAACATTAGTGGGCATTCATCCGATGCACAAGACAATACTAGATATCTGGAAAACATGCAACATTCCAAGACAAAAATTCTTCATATGGCTATTGCTATACAACAGACTAAACATCAAGGATCTAATGGCACATAAACACTTCTATGTGGAATACAAAGACTGCATTCTATGCGATACTTGTCCAGTAGAAACATTGCTGCACCTGTTTTTCGAGTGCAGTTTTAGTCAAAGCTTTTGGTGGGCACTTGGAATTGAATGGAATGGAGACCTTGAGCTCAAGGACATGATACAAGAGGCCAGACAAAGATATTCACTCCCTTTCTTCATGGAAATATTCATTACAGGCTGCTGGAGCATCTGGGATCAGAGAAATGGATTTATATTCAGAAATAATATGCCTGATGTACAACTTTGTATCCGTTTCTTTAGAAACTTTTGCTCTTAATTTGCATAGGGCGAGGCCTAGTTTGAGGGAGGGCATGCAAACTTGGCTAGATACCTTATGAACCCCTCATAGGCCTCATATGATGTAATTATGTCCCTATCCTTTTATAAAAGTTTTTGACGCAGTAGGGGTTTTCCCTACTGTTAACGAGTCAAAAAAAAAGCTCGATACCAGATCTGCGAGTCGATTCAAAAGTATGTAAGTGTGCCGAATACAACAAAGTTTTTTAGTAATTCCACTTCCTCTCTGTTACTTCACGGGCATTTAAGATTCAACCGAGTTCACATATCATTTCAGTTTATACTGAATAAACCTATCTTATCTCCACTAGCTTTAAAAGTGACTTAACCCCAGAACAAAAAAGCTGGTTATTCTTCACCCTCGACTTCTAATAGCAGAGCACTTAGCCCCCGGGGTGGTTTGGAGGCAGTTTTGCCAGTGGACAGTGGCATGTCAGCTTCAAAAGATCCAAGCAGAAGTAGCCTCAGGGCCCACATAGGTGTCTGGCGGAGCCAGTGCTCAAGCAATATTCCACTCAAGCTTGTGTGCTTAAGAGAGAGGGGATACGGAAATTTTCGTAGTGAGGCATTTTTAGCGGAGATGTAGGCTCATATAACCGTGGCAAAAACACCTTCAATATTTAAACTTCTACACAAGTTTGGGGGTTGCGATCCAACATAAACATCATTTCAAATTGTCAGGTATTGCCCCCTTTTTCTTGAGAGTTTCAAGGGTGATGATGACAAGAGAAAAGAGGCCAAGAGCCGTGACCCGGTTAGTTTACATACCTTCTCTATCATGAAGAAAACTTGGTGAAGATGCCCAAGGAGATTTCATTTCTTTGTTTTCCTGCAAGCAACAATTATAACAATAATTATCAAATAAACTAACAAGGTCTAGACTGATTACGACACGTACAAAAGATACCACAGGTACGAAATATATATAATTAACATAGAAACTAACAAGGTGTAGACAGATTATGATGCATATAAAAGATTACCACACATAAGAAACATATAATTCTCGTTCTTAACTGCTTATACATATTATTCCCTGTCCAGAGACCAGAGCAATCACCAGGAGGTAAGATGATGAAATATTGTACTTTCATTTGGTGATATATCAATTTTCCTTCAGTGCCAAGTACAAATCTTGTGAGGAAATCATTATGGTGTAATAATCATTGTTGCTACTGAAAGGATGCATTTGACTTCACTAAGCGGTGCCAAGATGTGATCCATGATTTGGGGAAATATGGTCTCAATGGTGGCACAAATAAACCGTATAATCTCATGAGCTTTATGCCATAAGCAATCATGCAATTGCAGGTTTGTATCTTGATTATTCAAACTCAACACTATGTCAAATATGTCAACGTTTGATATTAAAAGGCACTTAACTGGATACAAAATTCACATAAACAAGATCACTGCCAATTTTGCTTTTACGTGTCAAATTGTTTCCATGAAACTGACAAAACCAACCTTCCTTGAACATTACACAATGTGATCTGATATATAAGACAAAACAGAAACCAAATGCATCACAAGTCGCTAGCCCATCATCAATGCCCTACTGCATGTGATCAGGCCAAGCTACATGACAGGATTGTATTCACATAAAGCAACTTCATACTAACCTATGAGTTATGACTGTTACATATTATTCCCTGTCCAGAGACCAGAGCAATCACCGGAGGTAAGATGATGAAATATTGTTCCTTCATTTGGTGATATATCAATTTTCCTTCAGTGCCAAGTACAAATCTTGTGAGGAAATCATTATGGTGTAATAATCATTGTTGCTACTGAAAGGATGCATTTGACTTCACTAAGCGGTGCCAAGATGTGATCCATGATTTGGGGAAATATGGTCTCAATGGTGGCACAAATAAACCGTATAATCTCATGAGCTTTATGCCATAAGCAATCTTGCAATTGCAGGTTTGTATCTTGATTATTCAAACTCGACACTATGTCAAATATGTCAACGTTTGATATGAAAAGGCACTTAACTGGATACAAAATTCACATAAACAAGATCACTGCCAATTTTGCTTTTACGTGTCAAATTGTTTCCATGAAACTGACAAAACCAACCTTCCTTGAACATTACACAATGTGATCTGATATATAAGATAAAACAGAAACCAAATGCATCACAAGTCGCTAGCCCATCATCAATGCCCTACTGCATGTGATCAGGCCAAGCTACATGACAGGATTGTATTCACTTAAAGCAACTTCATACTAACCTATGAGTTATGACTGTTACCAATTCACACAAAACCGTTAAACAGTCACATTCACCTCAGATAAAGCACTCCCTGCCTCCATTACCAATACAGAATTTCAGTATTCAACATATGTAGAGACTATTGTGATACTTATAACATATGCCTACCTCCAACAAAGCATCCCACGCAGATGTTAGACTGCAGTGCACACGATACTGAGTTTTCAAGTCTCAGCCCACGGTGAACCTGGAACAGCAATCAACCCAGATATAAAAACATTGTTAGTTAGTAGTGAGCAATCGTCACAAAAAAGCATTTACAACAATCAACAACTCATATTTCACCTTTCGAAAAGATGCATGCTCATTGCTTCGCATCTTCAGCAACCATGTCATATATCCAAAGCAATGGAATGTGTGATTGCTGACCCCCTCGGCATGTCTGTGAACAGAACAGTGTCCCTGGATATTACCTTCCCAGTTAACCGCCCCTCTTCGGCCCTCATCACCTCAATGGTAGCCCATTCAATCACCACCATGCCCTTCACCTTGCCTTCTTCATTACTAGCTTTCCCTTCACACTTCCCTTCCCAAACAAGGTAGAGCAGACCGCCGACGTTGGCGAGAGTGGCACCACATAGGAACCTCGGCAGCTCCTTCTCCAACCCTTCCACCGTGTTCCAGGCATCAGTGTCCGGGTCATAGCCCTTGACCTGCCCCATGTAATCGTAGGAGTAGAGGATCCCACCGACAACGGCAGCACGGCCCTTCCACCCCATGTCAAGGACCGGAGAAACCGGCGCCCACGCCTCGCCAGATGTTGCCGCCGGATTGTATAACAAGCCGCCGCGGTCGGCCACCGCAAGGACCTTCCCGCCGAGCGACACGCAGCCGTGCATCCACTTCTCCCGGAGGTGGTCCGGGCTGGGGACCGGGGCCCACTTCGCGCACGGGGAAGCGAGATCGAGAGCCTCCGCCCAGAAGGGCGACGACGGAACACAGCCCCCGGCGACGAACAGCACGCCGGGAAGGACCGCGGCGGCGGCGAACTCCCGTGGAGACGAGAGGCGCGGCCCGATGGACCAGGATCTGGTGCGGTGTCCAGGATTTGCACAGACGGAACGGGGATCCCGCCTACGGATCCGCCGACGAGGAAGAGCCGGTGCCCGGCGGCGGCGACCGCCGAGGAGGATGAGACAGGGATCGGAGGGAGGGAGGGGCAGAGGGGGCCATCCGGGGTGCGGGAGCAGCAGGAAGAAGCGAGGGGACGCGGAGTAGGGTGGCCGGACTGAGATGATGATGTGAGGGTCGGAGCGGTGGAGGCGGCGCCGGACGGCGAGGAGGGGCTCCGGGTGGCGGCAGAGGAGGGCGTGTAGGGCGCGGGAGACGGGGGCGAGGGTCTGGTGCGCGCGCGCGGGAGGAGCGCGATGCAGTGGAGGGCCAGGTCGTCGGGCAGAACGGGTATGAGGCTTCCGCGGATGGTTTCCGCCGGCTCAGGCGAAGAGGAGGATGCGGCGGACATGGCTCGCCGTCGTCGTCGGTGCGTGTGCACGGTGTGGGATGAATGGGGGCGATGTACAGGCGTTTCTGCACGAGTGCGACTGGTTGACGATTGAGCTTCGCCATTTTCCTCTTCCAGGCTCCCAAACTCAATATAGGACCATATGGGCTTTTGGCCTTCATGGACTAAACATTGACTAATCCTGTGGGCTTTGTACACCGGGTGCATCTCCATTTTTCTGAATGATTCCTGTGGAAAAACACTCTCGTGATCTTATTTTTCATCGACCTCTACATCATGAGGAAAACATGGGATTAAAGTTGGTGTGAAGACAGCCTTAGTTTATGCTGGATTGAGTTGATCCGTTCATAGTGGGGATGTGTCGATGACAACATCTCTCGGAATAAAAAATTTCCCGACTTTATTGGTCGTTGTGGTCAAAGTGGCTGACCCTGATGGTGTTTTGGTCTCATGGGTCAATGGCTTTTGATCCCATGAATTGCTATATGATGTTTCACAACACGAACTTGGGGGTAGTGGCGATGTGTTCTATGGTTCCGGTCTTCTTCAGAGACACACGACCATGACAAATTGATGGTTTGCCAACGTGCCATTCAACTCTTGTCGAATGTGATTAATAGTCTTAAGTTGTCGCCTGTTTCGCTTGGACAACTTAGCTTGTCTTTTAGGAATGCTCGAGTTTTTCCACCTTGTGCATGTTTGGTATTCAGTAGTTTCTTCACCCGATCATGGTAGAAAGTTGAGGTACAAAATATGAAACCAGATATGATGATTTCAAATCACCTTGGAACAAATGTAATTTTATCATGGGTCTTTGTGGTTGATATGGACATTCGTTTCCCTTCATTCAAGCTGATGCACTTTGTATTTTTTATCAATAAGTCAGTCCGTTTGTAAGAAAATGAAAAAAAATGCACATTAACATTTTCCAAAAAATATGAATTGTTGGATTCAATACATATCAAAACACATTGCACAACAAAATATTTACAATTATGTGCTCCACATAAAACTAAGAAAAAAGGGAGGGTCTACAACAGAAGTCTCGTAAGCCTACACAGCTTCTCTTTTCAACACGCAAAATGCAAACCCACACGGTACCGGGTGCACCCACGTATTTTTCAAGGATAAAAATCCTTACAAACAAAATTGCAGAGCAAGACCGAACCGAATACAAAATCAAAGAGAACTTATATGTGGCAAGATGGTTAGGAGCGTGGTTTTACCCTCGGCCTATTAGATTTCAAAACCCAGGTTTAACATTGGTGTTTCTCATTTAGTCGGAATATTCTTCAGTGGGAGGAGACGTTCCCGTCGACAGCGAGACGTCCGTGGTGACTTCGTCAATCTCAAGACTCGACCCGCCGGCTCAGTATTTCAGAGGTGCTCATAGGGGTAGAGGTGTGTGTACGTTCATAGGGGTGAGTGTGTGCGCGCGTACGTGAGCGTCTGCGTTTGTACTGTGTTTCGCAAAAAAAAATACAAAATCAAACACGTCCTAGAAGCTATTATCCTCTCATTTTCACGCATTCTTGATCAATCCACGCATTTTCAAGCGTTACCCGAGCTGAAAAAGAAATTACACGGAGATGAGGGGACCTCAGCCACTGAGATCCCGAGCTCGAAATCCAAAACCTGGAAGAGCGCAGCCACATGGCTGCTCCGAGGATAAGCTTATCCCGCAACGGCGCGACGAGAGCTCCCCACGTCGGACTCCCGCGCCGAGCTGGCACGCCGCGATCTCCCCTCCGCCTCCACCAGTCCTACTTTAACCTTCTCCCCGCCAACCATCCCGTCCCCCACACACCTCACGCCATCGCCAGCCAAGGAGACGCCACCAAGAACCCACGTACGCGCGCCATGGCCCCCGCCGCGTCCTTGTCCGCCGTCGCGGCGCCGCTGTCCGTCGCCGGGCTCAAGAAGCCGACGTCGTTCCGACCCCTGCCGGTGCTCAGGGCGGGCAGCAGGCCCGCGGCGAGGATGACGGCCGTCAGGGCGTCGTCGGCGTCCGTGCAGGAGAAGCTCACGGCCGGGCTCACCGCAGCGGCCGTGGCGGCCGCGTTCGTGCTGCCCGAGGTGGCCGAGGCCGCCTCCCCCGGGCTGTCCCCGTCGCTCAAGAACTTCCTGCTCAGCATCGTGTCCGGCGGGGTCGTCTTCGCGGGCATCGCCGGAGCCGTCGTCGCCGTCTCCAACTTCGACCCCGTCAAGCGGACCTGATCGTCGTGCGGTGCACATACGCCTCGCTCAATTTGTATCGCCACAATCTCTTGCCGTGTTTATTCGGAGACTCTGTACGTAGAAGAGATCCATGCCAATGGAGTTCTGATTAAATGGTTGTGTATACTCTGTGCTCGTTTGCTTAAATCTGAAGCGTGCATGTGGTTAAGTACTAGCTCGTATCTATTTTCTAGTTTATACTTGAGATGTTTATTCCTTAAGCTACCAATCAACACAACAATTTTAAGCTTTTATCAAAGAAATCTATGAGTCGGACGTCAGGGCGTCGTCGGCGTCCGTGCAGGAGAAGCTGACGGCCGGGCTCACCGCGGCGGCCGTGGCGGCCGCGTTCGTGCTGCCCGAGGTCGCGGAGGCCGCCTCCCCGGGCTCTCCCCGTCGCTCAAGAACTTCCTGCTCAGCATCGTGTCCGGCGGAGTCGTCTTCGCGGGCATCGCCGGAGCCGTCGTCGCCGTCTCCAACTTCGACCCCGTCAAGAGGACCTGATCGTATGCGCCTCGCTTAATTTGTATCGCGACAATCTCTTGCCGTGTTTATTCGGAAACTCTGTACGTAGAGGAGATCCATTGCCAATGGAGTTCTGATTAAATGGTTGTGTATACTCTGTGCTCGTTTGCTTAAATCTGAAGCGTGCATGTGGTTAAGTACTCGTATCTATTTTCTAGTTTATACTTGAGATGTTTATTCCTTAAGCTACCAATCAACACAACAATTTTAAGCTTTTATCAAGGGATATTCTCCGGTGTATCAAGGAAATATGGGCCGTCGGTGGGGCGTGATCCAACGGATCAGGGCAGAGATACTACGAGGTTTTTGGGGTAGTATATTTAGATGTCAGGGGTATTTGTGGTAGTGCACTAATACAATTCCGGCAGCCTGATTTAACCACCTTGGCCCCACGTTCCGCATCTGATCCTACTTAGTACACGATTATGCCCGGTTGTGAGCGGTGTCGTCGACAACTCAGCGAAAGACAAACATGGAAGGTTGATTTCATGTACCGTCAAGCAACCGGGGCACCGGAGCCGGGACGGCAGGCGTTCATCACGGTCACGGCGAGAGCGCGGGGAGAAAACAGACTGCTCGACGGCATCTCAGGGGAGGTTCTCGGGAGGGGAAGTCATGGTTATACGTGAGTGGCGCGGCAACTGCAAGAGCACGCTCATAGACGTGCTCGCCAACCAGATCATGCGAGAGCGTCGACGTCCATGGCGCCGTTACGCTCAACGGAGACGCCCTCGAAACATCTACAATCCTCATCCGTCTTTCTAGTTACATGGATGAACTCCGACCCATGGTTCGTCGATATATCAAACAACACGATGATGAATAAAAGACTCAAGAAATTCACGAGAGGCAGATGCAAATCATCCCTCCATGCAGGCGACCAGGCGTAGAAGCAGAGAAATCGATACATCCATTGATCAATTTTGTTTCTCACGCTGAGCAGCTAGCAAGGATTGCCCGAGAGCCATTGGCATAGACGAGAAGTCACATTCAGTTTCCTGGGAGCCAGCGCCACACAGCATCAGTTGGCAGAATCAACACATCTAAAGTCCTCCCTCATCCCTGTGTAGTCAAAAAAAAAAAGTCCCTCATCCCTGTTCATGCCGATAGCCCCATATATATATGGCCGAGTCCGCCCTATCCGGCGGCGTGCTGCAACTCACGCCGACGGCCGACGGCCTAGCCCGGCAGAGTGCCTACGTTGAGGTCGATAGCGGAGTGGTGGAAGACGGAGGTCGCGGGGGTGCACATGTGCGCAGCCGCATGTCACTTCTCCCTCTCCACCCTTGTCGTCATGACAACCAATATGCACGGCACGGCGGCGCCCAAGATGCGGTCGAACTTTACCCCGCCGTGATTATTAAAATTAATTAGTTAGATTAATAACGCATGAAAGAATAACTCTATCATTATGAGAAGTTACCAAGTTATCCTTGAGCCCAACTCTGGCCCAAACAATATTAGCCTTTGGATCTGCTTATATACTACGCACTAAAATGTGTAGTAGAATGCACCGTAAAACACCCATTTATCAAAGAAATCTATGAGTCGGACGTTTGGTTCTTATCGTAGTGGAACAACATTCTCGTTGCCATCCCACCTCAGAGGATAAGCGCTAGGAAGAAGGAGGCGGCGGCGGGTGGCTGACCGCCACTTAACAAGCTTGACAGTGTAGAACACTTGACGGATAACACCGGTGCTCGACCCGTGTGCCCTTGTGAACGTGCATGCATCAACTTCTTAATGGTCTTGGTGGTAGGGACGTGGAGTTACGTTGGTGCCTCCACATGCTTAGAGAGATGCGTCTGGCTGTTTGATGCATCGCCTTTGACACTATTAGAGACGAAGAAATCATAAAAGAGAAATATTAATGTAGGCGATATGACAAGAGACAACGAGATCGAACAAGTGGAGGAGATGTGAACAATCCGTTACACGTTTATCAACCAAATGTATACCCTTGGGTGTTAGACGAGGAAAAAGGGGACTTCGTTGAACTCTGGAGACGATAGATATAACAATATACCCATGTTAAAGGGATTGTGATGGGTAAATCACTACATCTAGATTTTGCCCTTTTTTATTAACTCAAGGATTACAATGGAGATGCGTGGTGGCTCTAGGTTGAAGAGGGAATATCTCCCCAGCAATAGTGCCAGAAACAATGCTTGTACGTCACACGTCAGTTGGGAACCCCAAGAGGAAGGTATGATGAGTGCAGCAGTAAGTTTTCCCTCAGTATGAAACCAAGGTTTAATCGAACCAGTAGGAAAACGAGGTTTGCTTCGAAGGTGTTGGTGAAGGAGTGTAGTGCGGCGCAACACCAGGGATTCCGGTGCCAACGTGGAACCTGCACAACACAATCAAATTACTTTGCCCCAACTTAACAGTGAGGTTGTCAATCTCACCGGCTTGCTGAAAACAAAGGGTTAAACGTATCGAATGGAAAATGATGTTTGTTTGCATAAAACAGTAGAGAACAATGATTGCAGTAGATTGTATTTCAGATGTAAAAGAATGGACCGGGGTCCACAGTTCACTAGTGGTGTCTCTCCAATAAGATAACTAACATGCTGGGTAAACAAATTACAGCTGGGCAATTGACAATTGATAAGTGCATATAACATGCATGTGTGAGCTGTGGTGTCTACTATGAGATTCATTTGGGCATTACGACAAAGTACATAGACCGCTATCCAGCATGCATCTATGCCTAAATAGTCCACTTTCCGGTTAACATCCGTACCCCTTCCAGTATTAAGTTGCAAGCAACAGACAATTGCATTAAGTAATGTGCGTAATGTAAACAATACATTCATCCTTGAATAAAGCATTGCTGTTTTACCCCTAGTGGCAACAACACATCTACAACCTTAGAACTTGCTGTCACTATCCCAGGTTAAATAGAGGTTGAACCCAACTATCATGCATAAATACCCCCTCTTGGAGTTACAAGTATTCACGTGGCCAAGGCTTCAACAAGTAACGGAGAGCATGCAAGATCACAAATGACATAGACATGATAATATAATATTCAGCTCCACATAGGTATCAATATAAGTCAGATCCCAGCAAACACAACATGTAGCATTACAATAAGATGATCTTGATCATGATAGGCAGCTCACAAGATCTAAACATGATGGCACAAGTGGAGAAGACAACCATCTAGCTACTGCTATGGACCCATAGTCCAAGGATGAACTACTCACGCATCACTCCGGAGGCGGGCATGGCGATGTAGAGCCCTCCGGTGATGATTCCCCTCTCCGGCAGGGTGCCGGGAAGAGCTTCAGAACCCCCCGAGTTAGGGTTGACGACGGCGGCGGCAGCGAATATGTTCTGGATGAAAGGCTCGGTGTTTTAGGGTTTTCGCGTCTCGGGGAATAAATAGGCGAAGGGGCGATGTCGGCGGACCCCCGAGGGGCCCAAACCACAGGCGGCGCGGCTGGGCCCACTGCCGCGCCGCCTATGGTTTGGCCACCTCGTGGCTCTCTTCGTCTCTCCTTCGGACTCCGTGTACGTGCTGGAAAAATAGGGACTGGCCTTTTGTTTCGTGCAATTCCGAGAATATTTCCAGAAGTAACTTTCTGAAACCAAAAACAGCAGAAAACAGGGAACTGGCACTGTGGCATCTTGTTAATAGGTTAGTCCCAGAAAATGCATAAAAGTGATATGAAGTGTATATAAAACATGTAGCAAATGGTATAATATAAGCATGGAACAGCAGAAATTATGGATACGTTGGAGACGTATCAAGCATCCCCAAGCTTAGTTCTACTCGTCCTCGAGTAGGTAAAACGATAACAACAAATAATTTCTGAGGAGACATGCTTTCACACAATCTTGATCAATATATTGCAAGGCTCATGTCATGAATGAAGTGACTCAAAGCAATGATCTATAGTTTGCTAACAAATAGATAAAGAGTAAACAATGAATCATATAAGCAAAAACTTTTCATGAATAGTACTTTCAAGACAAGCATCAAAAAGTTTTGCATAAGAGGTAACTCATAAAGCAATAGATTCAAAGTAAAAGGCATTGAAGCAACACAAAGGATGATTAAGTTTCAGCATTTGCTTTCAACTTGTAACATGTATATCTCATGGATAGTTGTCAACATAAAGCAATATAACAAGTGCAATAAGTAAATATGTAAGAATCAATGCACACAAAGTTGACACAAGTGTTTGCTTCTAAGATAGAAAGGAGTAGGTAAACTGACTCAACATAAAGTAAAAGATAGGCCCTTCGCAGAGGGAAGCAGGGATTAAATCATGTGCTAGAGCTTTTTAAGTTTTCGAAAGCATATAGAGAGCACAAAATAAGTATTTGAGAGGTGTTTGTTGTTGTCAACGAATGGTAGTGGGCACTCTAACCCCCTTGTCAACCAGACTTTCAAAGCGGCTCCCATGAAGGACGTTATCTCTACCAGCAAGGTAGATCATCCCTCTTCTCTTTTGTTTACACATGTATTTTAGTTTCTTTATAGATGACACTCCTCCCAACCTTTTGCTTACACAAGCCATGGCTAACCGAATCCTCGGGTGCCTTCCAACATTCACATACCATGGAGGAGTGTCTATTGCAAAATTAAGTTGCTTACTGATAAATCAGGGCAAAACATGTGAAGAGAATTATTAATGAAAGTTGTAATTAATTGGGGCTGGGCACCCCGTTGCCAGCTCTTTTTGCAAATTATTGGATAAGCGGATGTATATGCCACTAGTCCATTGGTGAAAGTCTGTCAGAAGTAAATGACAAGATTGAAAGATAAAACACCACATACTTCCTCATGAGCTATAAAACATTGACACAAATAAGGAGTAATAAAGTTTTGAATAGTTTAAAGGTAGCACATGAAATATTTACTTGGAATGGCAGGAAATACCACATAGTAGGTAGGTATGGTGGACACAAATGGCATGGGTTTTGGCTCAAGTTTTGGATGCACGAGAAGCATTCCCTCTCAGTACAGAGTTTAGGCTAGCAAGGTTGTTTGAAGCAAACACAAGTATAAACCGGTACAGCAAGAATCACATAAAAACATATTGCAAGTATTATAAGACTCTACACTGTCTTCCTTGTTGCTCAAACATTTTACCAGAAAATATCTAGACCTTAGAGAGAACAAATATGCATCCCAAGTCTCAACAAGCTCTACGGTAGTTCTCCACTACTAGGCTTTAACTACATGATGCAAGAGCTTAAACATGATCTACTTGAGAGCTCAAAACAATTGCAAAGCATCAAATCAAAACAAGACAATGATCTACAAGAATGCATATGTCTTTTCCAATACCAACTACTACATGTAGCATTTTCTTTCTTCCAAACAAACACCAATAATTTATTTAAACATAAACTCTCCAAATGATAATATAATGCAGCAAGAGAGTATTTATAAACAAGTGCTAACAGCTCGAAGAGATGCATGAAAAACAGGAGCTAAAAGCACTGCAGTAGCTAGTTAAGAATACTCAACAAATATAAGTGAAGAACATGAGTATTCACATGAAAAAGCGGAGCGTGTCTCTCTCCCACACAAGGATTGCTAGGATCCGAATTTATTCAAACAAAAACAAAAATAAAAACACACAGACGCTCCAAGTAAAGCGCATAAGATGTGAAAGAATTAAAATATAGTTTCACTAGAGATGACCTGATAAGTTTGTTGATGAAGAAGGGGATGCCTTGGGCATCCCCAAGCTTAGACGCTTGAGTCTCTCTGAATATGGTTGGGATGAACCACGGGGGCATCCCCAAGCTTAGGCTTTTCACTCTTCTTGATCACATAATATCACCCTTCTCGCTTGATCCTTGAAAACTTCCTTCACACCAAACTCAAGACAGTTCTCATTAGAGGGTTAGTGCATAATCAAAAATTCTCATATTCTGTAATGATACAATCAATCCCAAAGCTTCTGGACATTAGCTACAGCCACCAATGCTTTGTGGAGCAAAGAAATCCACACAAACACAGTAAAAGAGCGAATGCAAAACAAAAGGCAGAATCTGTCAAAAACAGAACAGTCTGGAATGACGAATTTTTTCGAGGCACTTAAGTTGCTCAGATGGATCTGGCCTAAAATAATGAAAGTTGCGTACATATCTCAGGAATATGCGTGATTTTTCTCAGAATTTTTTGAATTTTCTACAGGGAGATAAGCTCAAATCCGTGACAGCTAAAAATCTGTCACTGCGCAGAAATCCAAATCTTGCATCAACTTTCAATATAGAACTTTACTTGGCACAACATTGCGATAAAATAAAGATACAAAGGAGTTGCTACAGAAGTAACAAAACTCCTTGACTCAAAGAAAACAAAAATAACAGCAAATAAAAACGATGGGTTGTCTCCCATAAGCGCTTTTCTTTAACGCCTTTCAGCTAGGCGCAGAAAGTGAAAATCAAGTGTT
Organism: Poa pratensis; assembly: GCA_947311845.1. NCBI lineage: Eukaryota > Viridiplantae > Streptophyta > Magnoliopsida > Poales > Poaceae > Poa > Poa pratensis. The sequence goes on from CAMZMU010000102.1 coordinate 32,048,154, forward strand.
CAAGAGAAGAAGCATCAACGGAGAGTTTAGAAGTTTTCTCAACGATGCATTGCACTTTATCTATGTAAGTTTCAGAAACTCCCCTTTCATTACTTTTAGGTAAACTATCCTCATCAAATAAATTTTCAGGCACAATCCAATTAAAGTTCTTTTCTAGTGCCTCATGCATTCCTGCAATCTTAAAAGGAATTGGTATTTTATTCTCTCCTTCATAACTAGTTTCTTTAGTGTACTTGGATCTTTCCTTCTCTAATTTTTCAAGTATATTGGCGATATCAATGTAATAACCAAGCATCCTATATCGCATAAAAACTTTTCTAGCTTCACTAGCTACATCTCCAAATTCTTTGAGAAGGGTTTCTAAAACAAAATCCTTCTTTTCCCCCTCTTCCATATCATGAAGTCTAAGAAACATATGCTGCATTATAGGGTTAAGGTTAACAAACCTAGCTTCAAGCATGTGGACTAAGGAGGCAGCAGCAATTTCATAATTAGGGGCAAGTTCTACCAAGGATCTATCTTCAAAATCTTTCAGCTTGCTAACATGACTAAAAAATTCTTCAATGTTGTCTCTTCCAATGATAGACCCACTACCCACAGATATTTCTTTTAAAGTGTACTTAGGGAGAGCATGATGAAATAATAAAAACTAAACAGAAAATAAACTAGATGCAAGTAACTAATTTTTTTGTGTTTTTGATAAAGAGAGCAAACAAGACTAAATAAAAATAAACTAAGCAAGACAAATAACAAAGTAAAGAGATTGGGTGTGAGAGACTCCCCTTGCAGAAGCAATTCGTTTTCCCCGGCAACGGCGCCAGAAAACGTGTTGGTGGCTCTAGTTGAAGGGAATATCTCCCCGCAAATGCCAAAACAATGCTTGTACGTCACACGTCAGTTGGGAACCCCAAGAGGAAGGTATGATGAGTGCAGCAGTAAGTTTTCCCTCAGTATGAAACCAAGGTTTAATCGAACCAGTAGGAAAACGAGGTTTGCTTCGAAGGTGTTGGTGAAGGAGTGTAGTGCGGCGCAACACCAGGGATTCCGGTGCCAACGTGGAACCTGCACAACACAATCAAATTACTTTGCCCCAACTTAACAGTGAGGTTGTCAATCTCACCGGCTTGCTGAAAACAAAGGGTTAAACGTATCGAATGGAAAATGATGTTTGTTTGCATAAAACAGTAGAGAACAATGATTGCAGTAGATTGTATTTCAGATGTAAAAGAATGGACCGGGGTCCACAGTTCACTAGTGGTGTCTCTCCAATAAGATAACTAACATGCTGGGTAAACAAATTACAGCTGGGCAATTGACAATTGATAAGTGCATATAACATGCATGTGTGAGCTGTGGTGTCTACTATGAGATTCATTTGGGCATTACGACAAAGTACATAGACCGCTATCCAGCATGCATCTATGCCTAAATAGTCCACTTTCCGGTTAACATCCGTACCCCTTCCAGTATTAAGTTGCAAGCAACAGACAATTGCATTAAGTAATGTGCGTAATGTAAACAATACATTCATCCTTGAATAAAGCATTGCTGTTTTACCCCTAGTGGCAACAACACATCTACAACCTTAGAACTTGCTGTCACTATCCCAGGTTAAATAGAGGTTGAACCCAACTATCATGCATAAATACCCCCTCTTGGAGTTACAAGTATTCACGTGGCCAAGGCTTCAACAAGTAACGGAGAGCATGCAAGATCACAAATGACATAGACATGATAATATAATATTCAGCTCCACATAGGTATCAATATAAGTCAGATCCCAGCAAACACAACATGTAGCATTACAATAAGATGATCTTGATCATGATAGGCAGCTCACAAGATCTAAACATGATGGCACAAGTGGAGAAGACAACCATCTAGCTACTGCTATGGACCCATAGTCCAAGGATGAACTACTCACGCATCACTCCGGAGGCGGGCATGGCGATGTAGAGCCCTCCGGTGATGATTCCCCTCTCCGGCAGGGTGCCGGGAAGAGCTTCAGAAACCCCCCGAGTTAGGGTTGACGACGGCGGCGGCAGCGAATATGTTCTGGATGAAAGGCTCGGTGTTTTAGGGTTTTCGCGTCTCGGGGAATAAATAGGCGAAGGGGCGATGTCGGCGGACCCCCGAGGGGCCCAAACCACAGGCGGCGCGGCTGGGCCCACTGCCGCGCCGCCTGGTTTGGCCACCTCGTGGCTCTTCGTCTCTCCTTCGGACTCCGTGTACGTGCTGGAAAAATAGGGACCTGGCCTTTTGTTTCGTGCAATTCCGAGAATATTTCCAGAAGTAACTTTCTGAAACCAAAAACAGCAGAAAACAGGGAACTGGCACTGTGGCATCTTGTTAATAGGTTAGTCCCAGAAAATGCATAAAAGTGATACGAAGTGTATATAAAACATGTAGCAAATGGTATAATATAAGCATGGAACAGCAGAAATTATGGATACGTTGGAGACGTATCAATGCGGCGGAGACAACTGAGATCTACACAAGCTTGATCACAATTTCCTTGATTCCCCTCCTCGAAAACAAGGGTTGTGAAGTTTGTGCGATTTGAATTGAGTCATGGCTTTTCCTCATGGAGGGGGCTCTAGTCCTTTATATGTGTGTCTTGTCCTACTTGGTACGACGCCTGATTAGTCTACAAATTATCATACCGAAAAATCTCAAGACACGTGGTTTCCTGTTTATGTGTGCAACACGTTAATGCTTGATCTAAAGGATTAAACCCGTTCGAACATGCTGCACCATGAATTCATGATAAGCTTTATCGTCGCTTTAATAACCAGTACAAAATTGTACTCACTCCGTCCCAAAATAAGTGTCTCAAGTTTACTAAAAAGTGGATGTATTTATACATGTTTCATGTCTAGATACATCCACTTTTTGACAAATCTAAGACAATTATTTTGGGACGGAGGGAGTACGAAATATCCCCAACACCAACGATGGTGGACGCGATCCCCGTCTTTTATTTTAGTTTGTGGACGGGTTGTTTTGCTTTAGTCTTTTATAATTGTTTCTTGAGAGATTGTTTGGTCTAGGTTGTGATTTCCAGTGAAACAGAGTTGCAGACCGTATTGTATATCGGTTGCCGTCATCGTAAATCTCAAAAAAAAAAAGTTGCCGTCATCGCTGAGCCCGTTAGGAGGCCTAATCCCTAACCGGACCGGAGGTCAACTGCAGCCACACTCTAACCACGATTCGACTCCGGCCCCCCGTCACGCGACACTGGTAAGCGGGCCCGTGTACATACATAGCGGTGCGGACCGACCAAACCAAAGCCGCTGCTTTGTTCTTGCGCTCTGGAAGGAGGTCAAATCGTCAGCCGTAAACCCTATCTCCTTCCACTCCCTTCGTCCCCAGCGACGGCGTGAGCGCAGACCCAACCCTCCGGCGTCCTCCGGTACGATCTCCCCTCTATCCTCTTCTCGCGCCGATTACTCCGTTCTCAGGGCGAATCGGTAGCGTTTATTCGGGTGGCACGTTTGCTTATCTGTCTAGGGTTGGTAGTACCCGCGCGGATCTGTAGTCGCGGCTCTCGCGCTCTGATTCCGTTCGAGTTCTCGGTGTTTCTAGGGCTCGTGGGTACGTCGCAGCTAGAGGCGGGAGCTCTTGCGCCCTAAACGGCCCGTGGGGATTAAATTTCAGGCCATATTTTCCGTGAAATTTCTTTTTTTAGATGATTTCCGTGATATTTCGACCTAAACCTTTTTTTCTGTATTATTTGGGGCGAGCGCTTATTTTTTCTAGGCAGAGATTCAGACTGGAAAGGCCAGCACTTTTTTTCAGTTTGTTTAGTGACTCTGTTTCGTTAGCTTTACCTTGTAAATCATCTTTGTAATAGCAACTGTGCTTTTGGGTGATAATAGGTTGCAGTAAGGAAGGATGAGTAGGCGCTGGAGCCGGACTATTTACGTCGGGAACCTCCCGGGGATATCAGGGAGAGGGAGGTGGAGGATCTGTTCTACAAGGTTGGTATTTGAGTTCCATTATATGTTCTCTGTTTAATGAAACGGTGGCGTGACATACCTTAGTACTTATAAGTTCCTGGAACAGGAACAAAATAGATTTGATGGGATAGTACTTAGGTTTATTTTTACTCAAACTGTTTCAACACAATAACATCGATGGTTGTCATTCACTGTAATAAGAAAATAATCTGCAGTCCCAAATTTGCTTTGTAAGTTGGAGTTTTATTCCAGTTCTATGTGAATTATCTGATGTTGAATCTATTCTATGCAGTATGGACGGATTGTGATTGAGATCGACTGAAGGTCCCCCAAGGCCACCTGGCTTTGCTTTCGTTGAGGTAACTTGTTGAATATTTTCGTATTTGCTTGCCCTCTTAATCCGTTGCTACTAGATGGACACCAACAACTAATTGATGTGAACTGAGATTTTTAGGAGCCACTGATTTTTTCGTTGGTATATCCTAACTCTTAGCATTTGTTATTCTGTGATACAGTTTGAAGATCCCCGTGATGCCGAAGATGCGATTCATGGGTCGAATGGCTACAACTTGATGGGAATCGACTTAGGGTAGGTGCAGTGAGTTGTGTGTGTAGCTCTTCTCAGTTCACATGTCTAATCCTTGCTATGCACAGGTCGAACTTGCACATGCGGGAGGGCTAACTCTTCATCCCAACCGAACAGCTATGGTGGAGGAGGAGGACGCCGTGGTGGTGTCTCCAGCATACAGAGTATCTGGTAAGACAAAGTATCTAAATTGCTACTGGTTGCTCATATTTTCTGTCTATGAAACTGAACTCATGTGAACACTTTTTTGACAGTTCTGGTTTCGGACTACCTTCTTCTGCATCATGGCAAAATTTAAAGGTACGCAGAAGAGTGCAAGACCATATATTTTTCAACCATTCAGCTCTCTTTTGCGTTATCATATTGTTTTTCACCCCCGCCCCCCCTCTCAAGCTGTATGAATTTTTTATCAGGACACATGAGAAAGGCTGGTGATGTCTGTTTCTCTGAGGTGTATCGTGAGGGTGGTGGTGAGTTATTTTGGCCCTGCTACAATTCTCTTCTCATGGTTTTAATTTTTGAACAGAGATCGTCAAAAGTTGCATATGGATTAGACAAACAGTTTTCAAATTGATTGCCAGCATTATTAGATAAATCACTTCACCTGCTTTAGTGCCTATTTATATTCCATCATAGTTTTGTTTATACTTTTTTAGTAATAAATAGTGATATAATGATAGCGTTACAATGTATTCATTGCAATGCATTGGACCCTGCTAGCATATGAGGTGCACTACACTATGACGATATTATTGCCAGCATGCACATGCACAAGCTTAGTACAGAGGAACAAATTTGGTCTAGCTTTTTGTGATTCCAATGCACATGCTATTTTAATGAAGAAGTTGTAACAATGGTTCTTTCCGTGAAGTAATATTTGCTTGTTGCTGCAACCTCTGTTGACCTACATCATTGTTGTTTTAGGCACAATCGGAATAGTTGATTATACAAACTATGATGATATGAAGTATGCTGTAAGTTCTTCTGCTTCCCTTTTCCGTGTCACTTCTGACTAATTCTCATTTTCATTTCAATGTATGCTGATTTTTTCTTACACGCTCAATCTTGTGGAATATGTGTATTTCGAGCACTGAGATCTCATGTGCCTTTAAAGGGAAATAAATGATTTTCTTGAATGAACCATTTGCAGATAAGGAGCTTGATGATACTGAATTTAAAAATGCTTTCTCTCGAGCTCCTATAAGGGTACACTCTCATATGTCCATTTGTAGTTCAATTTTGGGAATCGACTTGCTATGAAAATTAACTGATCCACGGCCATATTGTTTTCTGAAGGTGAAGGAGTATGCTGGCAAAAACAGCCGCTCCTATTCACGAAGCCGTAGCAGAAGCCGAAGTCGCAGCTACAGCAGAAGCAGGAGCCCAAGGTTAGCCTCAGGCTTTGATAAAATTCTCTTGGCCTGGATAACATAAATACCACTAATAAAAATTGTATATGCTTTCAGTAAGTCTCCAATGAAAAAACCATCACGCCGTTCTGCATCAAGATCTCGGTCGAGATCAGTATCTTCAGGGTCAAAGGGACGCTCTCCTCAAGGTAACTGAGCCCCTTTCATTTCAACTTAATATCCCCTCATCCCTCCATCCAAGAAAATTCTATGGAACAATGTAGGCAACGTTACGGTATCTTTTTTATCATAAAATGCTGCAAGATATTTTGGCACATCTGCACAGAAGTATGCTCTCGTTGAAACCTGATAATAATACTGATGCTCTCGTTGAAACCTGATAATGAGAAAGATGCATCTACCGTCTTCCTACTGTAAATGAAAACCTAGTTGCATATTAATTATCTGATGCTCAGGAACTGTCACAAGTTTTTATCACACTCTGGTGTCACATGTTTCTTGTCTAACTGAATTGGCTAGTATCCGGTGTTCTTAAAGCCTGGAATCATTTTCTCCTTAGATGAGAGGGATTGTGCGGCGATCTAGGGATTGCGTATTAGGAAATTCTGGATGGGATGGGGATTTGGTCAGTTTGCACCAGCTCCATTGGTTGACAGAGGTATGGTAATAAACTGGGAGCTGAACTGGAAGCTAAAATCATCTATTGTTTTTTACCTAATGTACTGTAACTGGTTACATCAGAGCTTGGACATAGAGGATTAATTTGGAACTCTTGAAGTAGAGCATTAAGGATTGATGGTTTGGACAAGATGGCATGATGGTATTTGCTCGGATTTGAGTACACGAGGATTGACTTGCCCTGGCTCTCCTTCACAGGCTTCAAATCGGAGGGCCATTAACGTAACTTTGAAACAATAACTTTCAATACTCCATGTCTTTATGAACTGATTGCTTTTAATTTCAATGAGCTCGTTTTACTTGCATTCGGCCAGTACTTTGCTTGGGAGGTACCGAGGTTCTTGAATCCAGCTGTTACAGCTCCATTCTGGATTATTGAATTCTGTTGTTTTTGGAACTCTTTGCAGATCACCAGCAAAATCCCTATCCCCTAAGGCATCTGTAAGTATTCTCAACTTCTATTTTTTGTTAATTTTGTCTTGGGAACTTACTTAAGTTGCTTTCTCTCAGCCCGCTGCCAATGGTGAAGCAGCAAGCCCAAAGAAGCGTAGCCCAAGCAGGAGCCCATCACCTCCGATCTCCTGATGTAATATGATTATATACCTGTGCTGAGTTATTGTTGATTAGTTTTGCTGACTTATTATTGGTTGCGAAATGGCTGTTTACTCTTGTACTGATCCAATTGCACCTTTCAGGACAAATCAGAATAAAATTGATGCGCCACTCGGGCAGTGGAGGAATAGAGGCATGGTCTTCAAATTTTTGCTTATTTGTTGTCCTCATCAGCTTCTAGGTCCGATGTTAAAGTGCTAGACATATGTTATGTTTCTGTTATTCTAGGTTACTGCATGATATTTCTGTTAACTTATTTGGATGGATTCTTGAGGTTTATGTACTTCACTCTAGCATTTGCCTGGATTATTTATGGTTGATCTAAGACGTGAAAAATACTGAAGTTGTAATGCTGAAAAATGCAAGCTGGATTTGACATATGTGGTGGATCGTAATTCGGTACACCTCTTGACATGGGTTTGCTATCACGCTGATGTAACCACCTACAGGAGGAACGAAATAACTATACAGTTACGCAGGTATACACAGCTCCGCACATAATGCGACGATTTAGCATCGGATTTTGCAGTCATCATATCTTTTCTTTTGGCTGCTTCACTATCATCACAGAGCAGTGCGCATGGTGTGCACAGTAGTCGCTCACGCTCCCAAGAAATGCCCTGTAAATCAACATTCGTTCAGACAGAACCCCGTCAACACCTAATGGCTCCAGTTCCTCGGCTGAAAAGCAAACTTCGGAAGCAGGAGACGGAGTCGAATCATCGTTTACCTCTTGATGGCGCCGTATCCATGGCTGCCGATGACGAGCAGGTCCGCGCCGTGCTTGTCGACGGCGTTGCAGAGCACGTACCTGGGCTCCCCTTCCATCACCTCTATCAGGCCGTGCACCTGCGGTTTCGTGTAAGCAGTATTCAAGTTACAGCAATGATTTGTTATGTGTGTGATCATTCTCTCGATCGGGCAATTGCGGCGAACTGGTAGTGGCTGTTACCGAGTTGGCGACGCAGAGGCGGCGCGCTCTGTCGACGACGTCCTCCGCCCTCTTGCGCAGGTCCGCCTCCACGAACCTCACCACGTCCCCGGCCGCGGCTGAAAACGAAATCCCGATCGAGTCAGAGGAGCTGATGAGTGAGAACGCCGAAACGAGAGACGATGACGCTAGCTATAGAAGAAGGGGTTTACGGCCGGCACCGGGGCTGGCCGAAGGTGACGACGGAGGACGCGGACGGCTTGCCGTGGACGACGACGAGCTCGGCTCCTGTGGCCGCCGACGCAGCGACGTGCCGCACGGCCCACTCGAGCGCGCGGTAGCTGTGGTCGCTGTCGTCCACGCCGACCACCACCACCGTCTTGCTCCTGCTGCTTTCTTCCTCCGCCTCCTCCACCGCCGACGCTGAAGGTGCAGCCCTGGTCTCCGCCATAGCAGCAAGCAAACAATGCAAGGAAGCTGATCTGAGATGTGGTGCTTGGTTTGTTTGATACTCTGTGGTTTTATGATCTGAGCAGCGCGATCGAGGTGATACTTATATCGGGGACAGAGCGAGAGCACGGCTTGGACGAGGGCGAAACCGGGAGCGGCCCGATCGTGGCGCGGGAGTGGATACCGAATACTGGTGGCGGCGGGAAGGAACAGCAGGAGCCAAGGAGGCTGCCCCGGTTTTGTTTTGTTTTCGTCCGGCCTGCTGGATAACGACCACTAGCTAGTACGGCAACGGCCCAGTCACTCAGTCAGTGCATACTGATCCCTGACGCATTCGCATGATCTGGTGATCACATTGCATCTGACAAAACAACCGTGTTGGCGTTTTTTTTTTTTTTTTGCAGACGTAAGTCGTGCTTGGCCTTATGAAATATGTAGGGATGCAAAAACCTGTCCCATTTGTCCCACTTGTTATTCATTTTATGCATGACTAGTCATGTACAAAACGAATAATAAGTGAGACAAATGGGTCCCGTTTTCGCATAATTAGAAATATGGCAAGCACGCCCCCGAACTCTGGACATAGCTTCAACATTTGGACACAACTTCCTGAGTTGGGGAGCTAAGCATCAATAGTTTGTGGTTAAGCGTTACTTCCATCCCAAACTCTACTAAAAAGGTCATTGCCTCTCTTGTGATGTTGGTTTCTTGGACACTTTGGCATAAGAGAAATGCGAGGGCCTTCCGCAACAAGCTCACTCCTATGTTGGCCATCTTTACTACTATCAAGGAGGAAGCGGCCATGTGGGTGGTTGTCGGCGTGGGGCACTTGGGCAACATTCTTCCGGGAGATTAACTGGCGTACTTTGAGATTTTTAGGGTCTATGTGATCGAGAAACTCCATATCAAATGGCTTGTTACAAATGAATTAATTTTTCTGCGTTTTCCTAACTAAGATAAGCCAAAGAGTATGACGTTTTATGAGATTTTCAGAGGTTTTGAAATTTTCAGAATGCCTAACCCTATGACATTTTAGCCTTTTAGGGGAAGGGACGTATGTGGCTAAAAGTTATTCGAAGATGCACAATTAGCTGAAGTAGCTTAAGTTTTTTTTAGATTAAGCTGAAGTAGCTTAAGTGCCATTTATGAAAAAAGATACTACCTGATAACTTTGTACTAACGCTGACATTTAAGGTGAAGCGGAGGGAGTACGAAATTACCCTAAGAGGCCCGCGCCCTGCTCTCTGGCCCGGAGCCGGTCCTGGGCTTGCTTTTTTTTTTGAAACAAAGGCCCTCCCGATTTCCATTAAAGAAACCAATTATTACATAGTCCGCCACAACACGGCCACCACCAAAACGAACCCAAACCCAACGCGAAGTAAAACACAGGTCTCGTACAGAAGTCTCGACAAAGAACAGACGAACTAAAGAAGACAGCAGAAACTACAAAGCTAAGCTCTCCGAAGAACATTATCTTCCCAGTCTTGGTCTCCATGTCGCCCATCCTCGGCTGCTTCTGAAGGTTTCATCAGTGACCCGCACCAGCAGTTTTGCGGCCACCTGTAACTCCATTTTTGCGTCCTCCGATACCTGCAATTTTGCCCACCAGTCAATCCAAAACCCTATCTTGTGAATCACCCCAATTGGTTCATTAGGCCATTTATTTTCAAAGCAAGCAAGGTTCCTAACTTTCCAAATCCCCCAAAACACTGCAGTAACCCCTATCGAAACTTTTCCCCTCTGATTCTTCTCAAAACTGTCGAGCCAGTACAATGCTGTATCGATGAAAACTGACATTTTAAGCCAGTTGCTACATTTACAACATTCCAGACATATCTAGCCAAGGGGCATCTCAAAAAGAGGTGATCAATGCTTTCATCTTGTCCACAGAATAGACAACTTTTAGCACAAGTCCCCCCTCTTTTCAACAAGACATCCCTAGTGAGAATACTCTTTTTCAAAATTAACCAAATGAAGGTTTTTATGCGTAAAGGGATTTTTATTTTCCACCAGAATTTATAAGGCACACTTTCCATGGATTGCATGGCTAAATAGAAGGATTTTACTGAGAACTGTTTGGAAGCAGACAATAGCCAAACTAGCTTGTCATCTACTTCTGACAGTCTCACTTCTGCACAAATGCTCACCAACTTTCTCCATTCTAACAGTTTGTCTCCAGTCAAATTCCTTCTAAAAGAGAGGGAATTAATCCCGGACGCAAACACCGTAGAGACTAAAATGTTGTGATCATTCGATATTCCAAATAGAAGCGGAAACTGTAGAGAGAACCTTGTATCTGAAAGCCATAGGTCTTCCCAGAAACGTGTTCTTTTCCCATTTCAAATTTCAAATTTACAGCAGGCTAAAAAGAGAGGTTTGATTTCCAGCAACCCTTGCCAAAATTGTGAGTCACCAGGCTTCATCACACATTGTCCTAGGCTGGATCTCTCTAAGTATTTTGCATGTAAAATTGTCTGCCACATCCCTTGTTCATTCATTAATTTCCAAAACCATTTAGCTAGCAAAGCAATGTTCATGAGTCCAATATCCAGGACTCCTAAACCGCCTTGATCTTTTGGTAGACAGACTGTCTTCCAGTTCACTAAATGGTACTTCTTTTTCTCCGACAGACTGTCTTCCAGTTCACTAAATGGTACTTCTTTTTCTCCAACTTATCACTCCACAAGAAACCGACCTAGTTTTATCAAAGCCTTTCTGTTTACCCACAGGCATCCTATAAAAGGTAAGCATGTAAAGCAAACTGCCGGTAAGAGACGTGTTTATTAACAACGTTCTACCTGCTATAGAAAGGTTTTTTCCATTCCAACAACCTAATTTCTTCATCAATTTTTCACCTAAAGGATCCCAAGCCCCACTTTTTAATCTAGTCTCATCTACCGGGACTCCTAGATACTTCATGGGCAAGTCACCAACTTGACAGGTGAAAATTTCCTCAAAGATTTTTGATCTCTCTTGATTAATGCCTAGACAATAAACCTCACTCTTGTGAAAGTTTATTTTTAGCCCTGACATCTGCTCAAAGAGACATAAAATGAATTTCAGATTTCTGGCTTGTTCTAAATCATCCTGTAAAAGGAGAATCGTATCATCCGCGTATTGCAGAATCGAGACTCCTTTATTAATTAGATGGCAGGATAAACCCTTCAATAAACCGCATTCTGTTGCTCTCTCTATCATTATTGCTAGTACATCACCAGCAAGGTCGAACAGCAAAGGGGAAAGTGGATCCCCTTGCCTGAGCCCTTGATGTGTACAGAAGTAAGGTCCCACCTCTCCATTCACTTTTATCCCCACTTTACCTCCTGAAACTATTTTTAACACTAAGTCATTAAATTTATGTGGGAAACCTTTCATTTCCAAGACCTGAAGAAGAAAAGGCCATTTGATTTTATCAAATGCTTTTTCAAAATCGATCTTGAAGAGGATCCCAGCACTTTTATTAGTATGCATATCATTCAGTACTTCATGTAGCACCACTACTCCCTCCATTATGAATCTGTTCTTAAGGAAGGCAGTCTGCGTAATCTTAACTACCTTTGATATGACTGGAGTTAAACGATTTACCAACATTTTTGTAATGATTTTAAAGACAACATTCAGTAGACAGATGGGTCTGTATTTCTGAATTCTGTCTGCATCAGCACCTTTTGGAACCAAAGTAACCACTCCATAATTCAATCTATCAATATTGATTTTATTATTCACAAAATCGTTTACTAAGGTAAGAAGGTCCTGGTGGATTATTGACCAGAAATGCTGATAGAAATCAGCATTAAAGCCATCCGGACCCGCTGCCTTATTTTTTTCCATTCCAAAAACCGCATTCTTCAAATCCTCCACATTAAAGCAACCCATCAGGCTCTCTGCCTCTTCTGCACTAATTTTATCCACACCCTCAGTGTTTAGGTGTATTTGACATTGTTCAGATCTACCGAACAATTTTTTGTAGAAGCCAGTAATATACTTTTTCAAGTTATCATGGCCTTCTACAACACCTTCCTCTTGATTTAGTCTAACAATCCTATTTTTTCTTCTTCTACCATTTGCTTTAGAATGATAATATTTAGTATTATTGTCACCTTCCAGCAATTCTTTTTCCCCTGATCGTTGAAGCCACTTTGCTTCCTCTTCTTTAGTATTTTGTTAAGGTGCTCTTTGCACTGTTGCAGATGAATCCAGTCATCTGCAGACAGGGCACCAGCTTCACTTAACTTATCTAAACGATCAAATTCCTCTGCCAAAAATTTCTTCTTTTTCCTAATATCACTTTCGAAGTTTATATTCCAGCCTTTTAATTTCCTTCTCATATTTTGGTACCTTTTCATCCAGATATCAAGACTGGAGCCATTTCCATAATCTAGTTTCCACACTTTTTCCACAATATCTTTTAAATCTTCTCTAAGGAACCAAGCGTTTTCAAATTTGAAAAGTCTCGGAACCTTAGCCACCTCTCCCGTTGAAATAAGCAACGGAGTGTGGTCAGACAAGTCTCTTATCATAGCCGTAACTGTAACTAAAGGAAAATTTTCCTCCCAAGAAGGAGAGACAAGCATTCTGTCTAATAACGCAAAAGTGGGGTCCTTTTGATTATTCGACCAGGTATACTGTCTCCCACTTAACTGAATTTCTAACAATTCACCTTGAGAGATAATCGCATTAAAGAGCATACTCCATCGATTTAGTCCTCCTGGCTTATTTCTATCACTTGCCCTCCTTATAATATTGAAGTCACCAGCAATCACAAGTGGAACTTTTGTTTGTTTAATGACATGCACGAGCTCCACAAGGAATTTTGCTTTCCCTGTGGGCTGTGCATCTCCATATACAACAACAAGGTTCCAAGTGAAGTTTTCAAGCTTACTATGTACAAGGAATCTGATAAAATATTCTCCCAATTCTTTTTCGAGCACATCCATAGAGTTTGAATTTACTCCCAGTAAAATTCCTCCTGATCTGCCTTTTGCAGGTGTCCAGGCCCAATTAAACGAAGTGTCTCCTCCGATAGACAACAAAAAAGCTTCGGAGAAGTCTTGTTTAATTGTTTCCGAAGACCAATGAAATCAAGTTTATGCTTGTCTGTTGTTTCTTTAATAAAATCTCTTTTACTTTTATCCCCCACTCCTCTCGGGTTCCAAATAAAACCGTTTAACATCTTATCTTTTTTTCTTTTCCCTCCTTCTCCTAACCACCGTTCTCACCGGCGACTTAACAGAATAAACCTCAGTCGAGCGTTTATCTGCCAAAAGCCCCGAAAGCAAATTCATATTATTGTTTAGTAAATTAACACTCTCTAATTCTCCTTCCATCTCTTCCTGGTTTAGTGTCAACAATTCTTTTAGAATTGTATCCACCTCCCCAGGTTGAAGATGATTATTACTTGGTTCTTCAACTTCCACAACCTTGATTTTTCCCAAAAACCGCCATCCTAGCTTCCTCTTGAACACGAATCAAATCTAAATTGTGTTCTACCATATCAAGAGAGATTCCTAAGTCTACTCCAATCATTCTAGCAATATCAATTAAAGCGTATTGTCTGTGTTAAGGACCGAAGGGAAACTGTGTTTACCTTCCTCGCTGTCCAGAGTTTTAGCCTTGAATATTAGCTCTTTCCATCACCGGGACATCGCCTGTGTTCTTTTCTGCCAGTCGACCACTGCACCTGATGAACTGTTCCTCTTGACTGTTGTTCTGAACTTCATCTTGCGAGATGGGAGTATCTTTATCACAAGGAAACCATCTGTGCCGTAAGCCTTCACTTTGGCAGTGAAACTGTCAGTTTGCGAGGCATCACAGTCAGTGTCTTGTTCTGTGTCTGAGAGGCACACCCTTTCTTCTCCTGTTTTCTCTGTTGCTCCTTTCTCCATTTCAGTGTCACCGGAGCTCTCTGACATCTGGTTATCTTCTTGTACTTTCTCCGATTGAGTGAACAAAGCCTTCCCTGTCTTTTTTGCGTTCATTCTGACGTCCACCTCATCCTGCTCCCTCAAATGTTTCTCTCTTTCAACCAAAGCCAGCAAAGTTCTAGTACTTGCCACAGTGTTCCCCCCTGAATTGATCAGCTGTCCTGACGGGGAAGGAGCAGCCTGATCATTATTCTTCTGTCTTTTTGGGTCTCTTTCTTTCTCAACTTCTGGCTGGCTATCCATGACATCCTCAAAGTCTTGAAGGAAATCTTCTTCAGGTCTATCCCATCCCAGCTCCACTATCTCTTCTAACTGGAAATAAATCCTGTAGAAGTAGAGTTTTTTGGTGGTAAGCTGCGTCCACTTCGGGATTTTCAGATGATTTACCACTCCCACTTTCAATCTAACTTGTCCAGTCTTTTTCAAATGTTCCATGTCGGCTTCTAGGTGGACTCCCAGAGTTGAGCCAACCTCACAAAGCCCTTGAAAGTTCTTCATGGTTTTTGGGACTCCCTTAGCTCTAACCCAGACAGTTGTAAGTTTACCAGCTGCAAGAGATTCATCAGTCCAGGGTTTGATGTTCACCATGACATTGATTTTCTTCAGTGGTACCCAATCATATATCTCGGCTTCAGAAATCTTTGATGCAGATGGAAACTCCACTAGGTAAGCACCAGCAGCCACCTCTTTCGCTTTCCAAGCCCATCTCCAAGGATAAGTACTTGCCAATCCCAGTTCTAGCTTTTCTGCAGACATTTGATCATCGAGCTCATCCTTGATTTTGATCAGAGCCGTAGCTTTTCCTTTCTGACTCGCAGTAGTCTCTTTAGCGTGCTCCGCAACAAAGCAGCCTAACCCTTCGCCTCCAAATCCAACAAATGTTGCTACTGGCTTCCTTGCTGGGCCGCGTCATTATGGGCCTGTTTGGTTTATGCCTGTGGCAGCCACGCCAAAGTTGGGCGAGCCAAATAATTGGCTAAGGATTCGGCCGCCCGCAACTCGCCAAAGTTTTGGCGCAGAATTAAACTAGATAAGCTGGGGCGGGCTGGGCAGGCCAAATATTTGGTCAACATCCAAACGGGAGCCAAAGCCGGTCAATGACCAATATTTTGGTCGGGCAGCACAGGGCTACTATCCAAACAGCCTCTATAATCTTTCCTTCCCACGGCGAGCGAGTCAGCTTCAGTCAGTCAGAAATCCATTCTCAGTCCATCCATGGCGTCCATGTTCTGCTCCTACTCCATGCCCGCCGCCAGGGCGCCTCTCCTCCGCGCCAACGCCACCTCTCTCGGCTTCACCACCTCGCAGCTCGCTGGCCTCAGCCTCGGCCTCACCGCCGCCACCACCTCTGCCCCCCTCCCCCTCTCCACCAAGCACACCATCGTCGCCCGTACGAAACCCCGTCATCCTTCCCTTAATTTAATTTCCTCCCTTTGCTCCTTCATTGTATTGCATTGCATTGCCACTATTAATTGCTTCTGTCTTCGTTCGTTACCTATAGCAGTGTAAAATACAGACGGACATACTACTTGTGCTGCTCGGTCTGATGATTTTCTTTAAAAGTTATGTGCCCAAAAATATTATAGTATTAGATAGATAATCAGGAAATGGTGTACTGTTCAGGTGGCAGATGGGCAATTCTTGTTCATGCTCCACTCCGCTTGATTCAGTGATATGCAGTGGTCATTCCTGCTCTCAAATTAAAACTAAGGCTCCACTGAGTAAAGCAGCTTGGTTTCTCTGGAGAATACTCCTACATGATAGAAACCATCTAGTCACTGCATTGCCGGTTCTGATTCTGGTTGCCAGAAACGAAGAACCATCTCATCATCAGTTGTTCAACTGTGCGTGTGTTGGTAGCAAAAACAGTGACAAAAGGAACCGGTGGTATTGCAATGAAGCCGGTTCTGTATATAAATTGATTTGGCTTTGCTATCATCATGCATTTCTTCCCAATTGAGCTGAATGGTCTCTGGTTCCAGGCCGCATCTGCCCCTTCTTGGAGAAGAAGACGAACGGGGCCAACAAGGTGTCCTTCTCCAACCACAAGACCAAGAAGCAGCAGTTCGTCAACCTGCAGTACAAGAAGCTCTGGTGGGAGGCCGGCAAGCGCTACGTCAAGCTGCGCCTCTCCACCAAGGTGCTCAAGACCATCGAGAAGCATGGACTCGACACCGTCGCCAACAAGGCAGGGATCAACCTCAGCAAGAAATGATATCCATGAGTCAACAGCTAGTTTGTTGATCTCCTCGCACCAGGGATGGCAGTCTCCTCGGGCAAGCAAGGGATCGACTTGATAAACTTTAAGATTATGAAGAGAGTCAAAGTGACTGTGAAGATGATCAAGGATAATACCTCTCACTCAGAATCTCAACCATCAGAGACAATTGTGGTCTCAGTTCCTAGTGATTGTGCTACAAGCATAGTCATCTGAACTACATGATGGCATAGCATGATTTTCTTGCTGCGGAGCGGAGTTCTCATCCATGGCTGCGCATGGAGTGAATACTGGCAAAAAATTCAAGGACTAAGTCCGGATTGCGCGGTGCACAAGTGGCATGTGGCATATGGATGTAGTTTTCACTTAGATGTATTTCTGCATTTTGCTTCATCAGTTATTCGCTCAACCTCCCCATAGATAGTGTATGTAGATCAATGCCTATGGCCTGGCAGCATCTGAAGAGGCCACATCGCCTCGTGTGATTGTGACAGGCTTAAAAGATTGATATTTTTCTCCAGATTTTGTATTCAAACTTAGTGGTCATGTTAACACATGAGTGATTTTTCAGGGTAATCTCATGATTTGTTAGCTATCATTAGCATATCTCACTTTTGTAAGGTCAAGTTTAAGTCTTGAAATCTGCCTGAAATCATGGCTGGTGAGTGGAACAGCATCTTTGTTATGTAACTTTTGGGAACGTTTCATTTGTTAGTTATATGTTTGCTCTTGAAGATATATATGATGTAGCTGATACAAGTAAGACAGGTTTGTTCTGAATTCATCATGTAAATATTCAGCTTGAGAGGATAGAAAGAATTATTACAACTATTTCTTGATCTGAGAATGTAACCTACTAACCTTCTGGTATTATAATGTATCTAGAAGATGGATGAATCAAGCTCAAGAAAAAAAATACCCAGGTGGGGCCGAACAAGGGGAGAGGGACATTAATCATTCAAGATCATAGTTACCGTGTTGACATTTTCTTTTGTGCAATTGATGCTATCACCACAGAGATAGATCGTCGCTTCAATGATGTAACTTCAGAGTTACTTGTATGTTTTTATTGCCTTGACCCGAGCAACTCCTTCTCTAAGTTTGACGTGGATAAACTTGCCCGAGTTGCCAAGAAAACCTGGCAAATGCAGCTGCCTCAACCTTCTAGATGGAGTTAGTGGTGTGCCTCTTCTCTTTTCTTGCATGCTAATATTTTGTATCATCTATACGGCTGTACTAATACATCTATTTTTTGGCAGGTTCCTTTTATATACTAATACATGTGATAAATTGGAGGCAATTTGATATTTAAGCTTCATCTAGTGAGGTATATTTTGATGATGAGCTTTTACCTACACTAGTACAGAAAAGGCTATCAGTGGCGCACCAAATTGGAATTCTGTGGCGCACCCGCCAAATTGCTGGGTGCGCCACAGAATTCTCGCCACAAAAATTTATTCTGTGGCGCATGGGCTCGGTGCGCCACAGAATTCTCACATTTCTGTGGCGCACCAAAACCCCATGCGCCACTGAATTCTCAAAAATTCAAAAAATTCAAAAAAAATATAAAAAAGTTTCAAAAAAATTCAGAAAAATCAAAAAAAGAAATAATATGAAAAATCCTATTTATTTGAATTATTTTCGGATTTTTTGAATTATTTGAACTGATAACTTTCCGCTAGGTCACCCATCCTCAAATTGCTCCAACCCTAGCGCGCTTAACTTCTAAGTTCCACCCACTCCACCTACCCTTGTGCTACTCAAGTTCTTATTGATATATATATATCATATGAACCCTCTTAAGTCTTGTATGTGTATATGTGTGGTATGTGTTATAAATGTGTGTTAATAAATTTCAGATTTTTCAAAAACTTCTAAAGTTTCAAAAGGAGATTCAAAAGTTTCAAAAGATCCAAAAAAATCTAAAAAACTTAAAAAAATTCAAAAAATCCAAAAAAGTCAAAAAACTTCAAAAAAATTCAACAGGAAAACTTATAAATGTGTGTTAATACATTTCTGTGTCTTTTTTGGACTTTTTGAATTAATAGGAAAAATGCCCGTGCGTTGCAACGGCAGAAAAAATCTGTGTCGTTCAAACTCATAATCATTCCCTCCAACATTGGCGACACCTAGGACTCCGTCAACAAATTCGCATTAATTTTGACCAATGTCGATTGGGTTTGTTGTTACCCTGAGAAAAATAACAGAAAAAACTACTAATTCAACAACATAACCAGAAAAACCAAGTAAATTAATTGACGAGCTTAACATATGTAGCTGAAATACTGTGTTGTGAACAATGGAACTACTGAAAAGCTCATTGAGTGCTCTTGATCTATTTACTGAATAAACACAACAAAACTCAGTCGACATGATCCTCTCACAATTAGAAGCAGTAAAAAAATAGCTAAAAGTGAATCTAAAATACAGGGTAAACTAAGAAATATATTCCAGAGCAATAGATACTGAAATACATAGTGCAGTGTACCAATGGTGGAAGAGGCAAAGTGAGCTGGAGATGAAAAACTGAGGAGAGAGCCGATGCCATTCTGCTAGCAGTGCTCTAATGTACGTACCCACAATTTCGTTGGTCGAAACATGGCCAGCAGCTCCGAGGAAAGTGCAATGACCAAAAAATTCCAGCATTCGGCGATAACCAAAAGAGTGCATTCTGTCAAAGAAATCCACTCATATGAGAACGAAGGGAGTCAGCGCAAACTATTCAATCGGCTGTATATAAATAAACATGATGCGGGCTGTTGAAGCTGCTGACAGTACGCAAGCCTAGTAAAATAACAACCATGGAAGAAGGGCGCAGGGAGAACAGCAGAAGCATTTCGCATACCCGTGGTGCAGAGACGTCTTGGGGTGACATCTTCTCAATCCCAAGGATGACAGGCTACTCGAAAGCCAACGTCCTACTTCACATGCTCCTCGTAGCCGCCATTGGAGCAGGAGACAGGACGGCCATGCCGCCATCGGCACAGGAGTGAGCCGAGCTCTGCCACTGTTGTACGCATTGTTGGTGAAACAGAAATGCATCAGCGAGCAGAAATAAAGAATCAATAGCGGGTTGCATAATGATTATGAAGTCCCATTCAAACCGACCCACTCAAACTGATTGACATGGTGAAAGCAAACCGGATACTATACACTCAATTAGCTTTGTAAGCTAAGTGCGCTAGAGCAAAAAAAAAAAATACACATCTACTGTCTCCGGTGCTTATGTTCAGTTTTGGAAATTACATCGAACTGCTTCTAGTGCTCGTATGATCAGATTTAAGTTTCCCTAGATAACAACACGTGTCATACTTCTTAGCAAATATCTTTAAAAAAAATGCCATGGTGAATGTTGTCACGAAATATGTCCGAACCAGGGAGGGAAACCAAACTCAGTGAACACACGGCTGGCGCAAATTTCTCTGAACACGTAACAATTTTCAATACAGAATAAGCAAGTGGTCGCTTTAAGCAGATGAAACGGTGCAAAAAGATGGTATTTTCTTTGTACATAAAGATCTTTTATCCAATAATACTTTCAAGAAATGATAACTAAGCAGAGTTTACCAGACATTATCAAGAAAAGGACCAGTATATAAGCATTAAGAGCTTCAGAGGAAACATGAAAAGAAAGGCACCTAGAATTTGGCAACAGTATCAAGAGTTCCGGAAGAGCGTGAGAAGATCCTCCAGCCAACTCTGTTGGTTCCTTGTATCTCATCTACTCGAACAGTTCCTGAAATGTTTGCAGATCATGCAGTTCAAAATATTCAACGCTTAGTCTCCACACATCACAAATGAGACACGGGAAGCACTTAACGGCAAGTTGTCGGAGCCAACCTCGGTACTCTCAACTGCAGCCTGAGCATGCTCCACGTCTTCCACTCTGAACCGCCGTGCTGCTCTTTGGCATGGGTGAGCAGGGGCCCTCCACACACACCCAGGCTTCAAACGCCTCACCTCCTCACCAGGTCCATACCAACAAGGTCATTCACACATGGTATTCGAACCAATCGAGATGAAACACCTAAATGCGGCAAAGAAAAATTCAGGAAATAAATATTTGTGAGACTATGTACCAGGAATTAACATGTTTAATTAAACAGCAAAAATGGAAATGCATGAGTGAAGGAAGAAATAGATGCAGGTGTTCAACAAAGGAACATACCATATCAGATTGGTTTAAAGCTCGAACTGATCATGCTTCTTCCACACAAAAATCTGCACACACAAAAATCAGAAGGAGCAGCTGTCATCATTGATTGCAAGTAAAATTGCGAACAAATTTATTGAGTAGACATGATAACATAAACATGAATTAATCTGTACACACAGTCTAGTTGGATTTTCCTCAAACACCTTATATGCATTGATACAAAACACCTGCACGAACACAGAGGAGAAATTATTGAGAGTGGATGAGGGAGGGGAGAAGCCAAATGAAGAGGGAACAAAAGGCTGTGTACCTTGAATCTGGTATTCGTTCCTTTTGTTGTTCCTATAGAATGAAAGATCCATAAATCTCGTGCATCCTTAATATGTTCATGAAGCAAAGAGGAGGATGGCAGGAGAATGAGAGCGTACCAGAACATGTGAGGAGAGATGCGTGCAGTAGCCACCGGCCGGTGCTCTCATGACGCCACCGTGCGCGTCGGTGGCCGCTCTGCAAGCTCTCTCTCTTATTCCCCAAATCCATCTCCATCCCTGCGTCCTCCTGCTCCTCATCGAAGCTGATTTCGTGCTTGCTGCTAGCCGCCGTCTTCGGTGAGGATTAAAAGGTCAAATTAGAAATATGACTCAGATCGACCACCGAGAAATGCGAATTAGAACGAACCTTTTTAGCATCCGACAACCATCCTCCACGCGCCACCATGTCCCGATCGATTGCGCCGCTCCGGCGCGAAGAAGAACTCGGGAGAGGAGCATCGGGCGGCGGCGACGGAGGCCCGGTTGCTAGATTGCAGAGCGGACGACGCCTCCGGAGGAGGAAGTTGTCGCAACGCTCGGCGAAGATCTAGCCGTGGACGGCGCACAGGGCAGCCGGCGACCACGCGCTGGAACTCTGCGACCTGGGCGTGGCGTCCAGCCGGGGTCGATGGGACCTTCCGATTTTGAATGGAGGCGACTCGGCGGTTCGAGCAGTTATGCGGCACCACGCAGGGAGGCAGAGAGCAGGAGCGGGTGGACTACGGCGAGAGGTGGCGCACGACGGCCGGAGTGAGCGGCGGCGGCGAGGTGGAAACCTAGATCGTACGCATGGCCTCCTCGGCGTCCTCGCTCGTGAACTGTTTTGGAACGAACGGGTAAGCGAGGTGCTTAATGAAAAACGTAGCCAAGACATAAGAATTGCGGGTTGATTTCAATATTTGGGAGGGACTAAAATGCAAAACGACCATTTCGTCCGTCCGGCAGAAGACAGGACACTGCGTTCTTTTATAGTAGAGATTTAATTTTTTTTTAATTTTTTTAATTTTTTCCTTTTTTTTGATTTTGCTGCGAAAAATCGTCTGTTTGAAATAACTTTTTTCTTCTTTTAGAATTTGAGGAATCTATGAATTGCGGACCGGGTCCGGTGGATTCGATCTCGGATTTTTCTCACGTTTTTTTGACATATTTTTTGCATTATTTCGACGTCGTATGCAAAAGTTATGGCCGTTGCAAGTTTTTTTCCTGTTTGTTGCAGAAAAGGTCAAAATTCATATTTCAAAATTTCTATACCTACTAGACACTCAAACCTAACTACATGTCAAAGGATTCTATTTATTGAAATTTTTATCATTTTCTTTTACTTCCTGTAAGACTAAAAAGGCGATCCACAGGGGGTGGGATTTGAAAAAAAAAATCTGCACAGAATGTCTAATTTCTGTGGCGCATGTGATTTAGTGCGCCACAGAAATGTGACTTTCTGTGGCGCACCGGGCTTGGTGCGCCACAAAAAATAGTTCTGTGGCGCACCAATTAAGGGTGCGCCACAGAGTGCCAATCTACCTATATAGGGTTTCCCTACTAGTGCTAATATGATTGTGCGTGGATTGTACTTCATGTCTTTTTGATTCCATTTTGTTCCATATGTGTTATTATTCTGTTTGGTAGTTCCAACTCTCAATAGTTCATTTTTGTATGGGCACGTTGATCGTCCATCGTGTTGACCGTACGTTGGAGAAGTGGGTGAGACATCTGAGGTTACTTCGTATAGGCACTTTACTGAGATACGGTATGTGTGTGTCAGTGTGTGTGAAGGGCTCCTTTCTCCTTTCTGGTGACTAAAGTTGACTATCAGTCAGCAGTGATAGTTGACTTTGTAACCGGCACATCATCCATGGCTGGTTACACAAATAATTTGAGTTTTCAAATATATGTGTGAACCAAGGTTTTTGAGTCGTGACTCAAAAGTGAGTCGCCGACCCTGTGACTCGCTGTATAGTCGACAAAAGTCGCTGTATAGTCGCAAATCGCCATGATTTTGAGAAAACGACTCGGCAACTATACAGCGACTCAAAAACCATGGTGTGAACAGACCTAGTTTAATTTCCAGTCGGCTAGGGAGATAACTGCCCTCCTAACGAGCGTTTAATAAAAAAGTTGGTGATCTTATGGATCTCAACGTTATAATATGTATGCTGGGGATATGACCAGGGGAGTATGCAGTAATGGTACACTCTGTACGAGCACCCACTTAATTTATCTTACTCTACAATAGGGATATATCTTTAAAGAGTGGTTAGGACTTGCATCATGTTCTTTTCAAGTGGAAATATTGAATGTATCTCACTCTACAGCTGCCAGCGATCGATGCACACATAGTAGTTGAGAAGAGGGAAAAAAACATATATCCATGTGACAACAACTAACGTGGATGAAAGGAAGAGGAAAAAATCCAACTTTAGCTGAGGAGGACTGGTAGTGACATGGATGGAAGGAAGAGAAGAAAATTCAACTTTGGCTGAGGAGGACTGGTAGTGACATGGATGCAAGGAAGAGAACGAAATTCAACTTTGGCTGAGGAGGACTGTTAGCGACGTGAATGGACGGAAGAGAAGAAAATTCATATATGTACCGGTTTAGCACGTCACTCTATCCAGGCTCCTCTTCTTTTAGTTGGACTTAAACAGGGATAAAACGCTCATTGCCTGGCAATGGAGCTTTTAGTTAAGTTCCTGTTGTTCATCATCACCGTTCCGCTTTGCAACTTAGCTTCTGGTTCCCAAGCAGAGACCAATGCTAGCACTGACCACCTTGCGCTCCTTTCCTTCAAGGCTCTCATAACAGATGATCCCTCCGGAGTACTGAATTCATGGGGCAACGCGTCTAATGCCAACTACTGCCAAAGGAACGGCGTCACATGCGGTGCACGAGGGCAGCGGCGTGGGCGTGTTACATCACTTGAGCTGCCCAGGCTCAACCTCTCCGGTATCATTTCTCCCATGATAGCAAATCTCACCTTACTGAAGAGCCTTGACCTTTCAGAAAATCATCTGCATGGTCCTGTCCCCCATGAGTTCAGCCTTCTCCTCAGTCTCAACAGTCTTGATCTGAGCTTCAACGCTCTCAATGGCGAGATCCCGCCCTCCCTTTCCCATTGCTCCAATCTTAAGAACATCAGCCTTGGATTCAACAACCTTCAAGGTAAGAAATTCGTATGTTAGTTATCCGAATTTATTCAGATAAACATAAATGAAGTTATGTCAAAATATTAATTTGTATGCTTGGAGTGTCCAAGATCAAGAATCAGAATACTATGTTCTATTCATTTTAAGAAAAATCTATGCATGGATGCCATATATATTGTTTTAATAAATTCAGCAGTTTGCCTCTAGTAGAATGGGTCATTTTTTTCTGTTGTATTAGTTTCTTGAACAAACCAATATATGTTACTGATTGTGCTAACATTTTCTTGCTTTTTTGTTTGGCTGAGAAAAAATGGAGAAAAGGGAATCTAAAATAGAAAGACAGGAAATTAACCTACTCTAACGAGTATTATTTCTTAATGTATCCTCAAAAAAGGAGATG
The DNA here is from genome assembly GCA_947311845.1 of Poa pratensis. NCBI lineage: Eukaryota > Viridiplantae > Streptophyta > Magnoliopsida > Poales > Poaceae > Poa > Poa pratensis. The sequence continues at coordinate 32,072,892 of CAMZMU010000102.1, forward strand.
GAAATTCTTTCTCCCTCTCCTTGCTTAGTTCGTTTTTTTTCTCCTTTCCAAAATATGTACTGTACAAAGAAATGGAAGCAGTGAGCAACCGGATCTGATGTTTAATATGTTCATGTTGATATGAACTGAGTATGGCCAGTCCAACATGCCACTAATATTGAGATGATGATCTTCATGCAGGGGAAATTCCTGAAGAGCTTGGAAGCCTTGTGGATCTACAATCACTCAGTCTACTGAATAACAGTCTAGTAGGCAGCGTTCCTGCTAATTCTTTTCAGAACCTTCACAAGTTAGAGTACCTATCATTGGCTAGAAACAAGCTTTCAGGGATCATTCCACACTCTTTAGGAAACCTCACTTCACTAACTTACCTTCTCCTGAACAACAATAGTTTTACTGGTTCGATCCCACCATCACTGAGTGAACTCTCCTATCTAACCAAGCTAGGCTTGGCAGGTAACAACCTTTCTGGAGGCATACCTCCGTCACTAGGAAACCTTTCTAATCTCTCATGGCTTGATATTGGGTACAATTACCTTACTGGTACGATACCTACATCATTAGGGAATCTGTACTCTCTTACACTGCTCCAAATTGGTGACAATCAACTTACGGGCCCTATACCACCGCAGCTTGGTAATCTTCAGAGCCTTACTTACTTGTCGTCAGAGTTCAATAATCTCACTGGACACGTTCCTAGTTCCCTATTCAACCTCTCCTCACTCCAACTCTTGTCACTTCAGGTAAACAACCTACAAGGATCATTGCCTGAGGACATGGGTAATAGCTTTCCGCAACTGCAATACCTAGACATAGGTGTCAACGAATTTCACGGGTCCATCCCATCATCTTTGTGTAACTCAACAAACCTCAGGGACGTATTGCTAGGAAATAACCTGTTCTCAGGAACAATTCCCCCTTGTCTAGGACAGTTGGATGGTTTGTTTAGGTTGGAGCTAGGTGCCAACCAGTTTAAGGCAAGAGGTTCTGCCGACTGGAACTTTCTCGCTGCTCTAGCAAACTGTAGCATTTTGAGCTATCTGGGTTTATCCGGTAATGATTTGGGAGGAATCATGCCAAGCTCGCTAGCAAATCTTTCTACATCTCTGCTAACTCTCTATATAGACTACAACACAATAGAAGGAACCATACCTGAAGGAGTTGGGAATCTTTTAGGCTTAACACAGATTGCTATGGGTGGGAACTTGCTACGTGGCACGATTCCAGTTTCTCTTGGCAGGCTAAACATGCTGCAAGACATAGAACTTGAACAAAACAAATTACAAGGAGTGATCCCAATATCGCTTGGAAACCTCACACTGTTGAGCCAACTTCGTTTGGCTGATAATCTACTCACTGGGAACATACCATCCAGCCTTGCAAATTGCCCACTTAACTGGCTGGATCTTCAAGGGAACAAGCTAACAGGTTCTGTACCAAAAGAGATTCTTCAAATGCCCACGCTTTCTGTCTTCTTGGATTTGCAAGGCAACGTGCTGTCAGGGCCATTGCCTTCAGAAGTGGGTAGTTTGAAAAATCTGCAGCATCTCGACATATCCAACAACAAAATTCCTGGTGAGATTCCAGGATCGCTAGGTGAATGTTTGCTCTTGGGATACCTCAACTTGAGTATGAATTTGTTTGAAGGATCCATTCCATCCTCACTAAGCAACCTACGAGGCCTTGAGATGATTGACCTTTCATACAACAACTTGTCGGGACATATTCCGGAGTTCCTTGGAAGCTTCTCTGGAATTTACCTAAATCTGTCCTTCAATGATTTTGAAGGCGCAGTCCCGAAACAAGGTCTCTTTCAGAATCGTAGTACATTCTCCATCACAGGAAATCGTAGGTTATGCGGGGGGATTCCGGAACTGAGACTGCCCCCATGCTCAAACAAGCTCTCCCAGAAGCATCAACCCAAGAAATTCAAGCTTATACTAGCACCCATTGCAGCCGCCTTATGTTGCATCATTTTATTTTCCTTGCTCGCCGTAAGGTTTTGTGGGTGCAGATCATTAAGGAAGTCCCCAACCACAGATACCTTGATGAATGAATACCCAAGGGTTTCTTATGGTGAATTAGCAAGAGGAACCGAGGGGTTTTCTCATACAAATCTTATTGGAGTGGGGAGCTTCGGATCAGTTTATAAGGGATTCATACACTATGACGGCAAAGGCACAACTGTTGCGATAAAGGTAATTAACCTTCAGCAGCACAGAGCATCACAGAGTTTCATTGCAGAATGCCAGACCCTGGGACATGTTCGGCACCGGAACCTGGTGAAGATCTTAACTCTTTGCTCAAGCCTTGATTCGGCAGGAAATGATTTCAAAGCTATAATTTACGAGTTAATACCCAATGGAAATCTGGACGAATGGCTGCATAATCCAGGTAGAAGAGATAGCAACGAAACGTTAGGTATCAGCCAGAGATTAAACATTGCTATTGATGTAGCCTCGGCGCTTGATTACCTTCACAATCGTCAACCAAGACCCATAACCCATTGTGATCTGAAGCCAAGTAATGTTTTACTAGATTATGATCTGGTTGCTCATGTTGGCGACTTTGGGCTAGCAAAGTTTCTGTCTGAAGATGCACACAATTCAACTAGCATGGAAGGACTAAGAGGGACTATTGGATACATCGCCCCAGGTAAGCCCATGGTCTAGTTCAGCTTAGTATATTAGGTACGTTTCGGCACAAGTGACATGACCAACATACTCATATGATAATTCACTCAGAAGGATCATTTTCATGCCCAAAGCTTTCATTTATATCAACCTGCATGCTATATGGTCAATGCTACTACACTGATACCTTCAATTCACCTTGTGACAACTTGCTTTTCAGAGTATGGAATTGGCAATGAAGTTTCTACACATGGGGATATCTTTAGCTATGGTATACTTCTTCTGGAACTATTCACTGCAAAAAGACCAACTGATGACACGGTTAGGGAAGGTCTTAGCCTTCATCGGTACGTCGAGATGGCACTGCCACACAGAACATCCGAGATAATCGATCAAAGTTTGTTCCCAGCTGAGCACGGTGGAGCAAGCAAATCAGATATCGCCAAGAAGGCGGAGGTTGATATAGAGTGTGTCACTTCAGCTCTCACAGTTGGCATCCAATGTTCAAAGCAGCAAGTGTCAGAGCGGATGCAGATAGCTGGTGCTTTGAGGGAAATGCACAGGATAAGAGACAAAATGAGCCAACCATGCATGCTAGGAGGAAACAAGAATGCATCTTCAGAAGAAAGCAGTTGAATAGTTGATCGAGTAAAATGCACTCCAAAATTAGCAACAGCCACTTTCTTGCCATTCCTGCCACTTTCTCCCGCTCCTTACTCCCATAACACTATAGAATGCGAGGACTCTTTTGTACATCCCTTGTGTATAGTAGTAGTGTTGGCAGTCCTCACGAATTTAACGTCAGGCAATTTCGGTTTATTTTTTGTGCTTTGCGTCTTTTGTATGTAAAATGAAGGACGCTTTGTGCCAAGACTGTCAGCAGGGCTTATCAAATCAACTTATCGTTTGGAACTCTGCTTCTGATTTCTCGAGGCTCCAGTACGAACATATTACAAACACAGGCAAGAAATGTTCAGCAAGACAGTCTTCTGATCGCAAATCTAAACGCGAGCCAAGAAGTTACAAAAATAAACAAATTCGCAGGCTTCGTAAGTCATTAACCTACAGGTTTCTCAAGTGGAAACATTTGTTTTACTTGTATACTCCCGCTGTGAGAGCTGAATACTGGTGGTGGATACCGCATACCGGAATACTGGTGCCTCGGTTTTGTTTTCGTTTCGCTTTGTTGGTTTTAGCTTTGATGCTTTGCAACTGCCGGCCTGCTGCCTGGATAACGAACGCAAGTTAGTACGGCAACGGCTAGGTCAGTGCATGCTGATCCTGACGCACTCGCATGATGTGTGGTGATCACGTTACAGCTGGCAAGACAAGCGTGTTGGCGATGGGGATAGGAACGTATGAAATTATACTCACTCCGATCTGGATTGAGTGTCGAGGGAAAATACCTACGCACGTACGACTGCCCAATACTAGTTACGACAGTCTTTTTTGGATCGGAGGTAGTAATAAGAAATGAATATACGTGTGTGTTTATAAGTGTTTGTCAATTAGTTTCTGGGAGTCTTCACACTCGTCGGTACTACGTTTTATTAGTTAGAAAGCACTAGCTTTCAAAATTGATATTAGTCTTTTAAAATTCAATTTCGGAAAACCCTAGCCACCACCTCGTCTCTTCCCCTTCCCGTCCACCTCGCCGCTGTCAGAGGAAGGCAACATGAAAGCCTTCTTGGCGGACAGTGGCGGCGGGCTAGCTTCTTTTACTCTTGAGTTGTTATCGTTGGTGGTCGCTACTAAAGTTTGCTGCAGCAGTGGTGTTCGTCACTTTTTTCTTCTTTTCTGTGATAAATCTGTTGCGTGCATCCTCTATGTTTTGACTAATATATCGTGTTGACACAGATGCTATATGTAATTGGTATCATCTTGATATTAATAAAATTTTGGTACTTGTTCTATGTAAAGAAACAATGTGAAATAAAATGATATAAAAGGCAAGAAAAGTCTTGATTTTGTATGTTTAGATTTTAGTTTTTTTTCTCTAGAATCGAATAAATATTGTGCGTCAACGGCGGTATTGGGCATTGTACCAGGAACGGAAGTGTGTCGAGTCGCCTTTGGCATGCATACTTTCATGTAGATCAAATGATGATGACATCAGAATAGCTTCATGGCAATGAATCATGATGATATCGAAAAACGAATCCAAAGCATTATGCGAGGCACCAATCCACACACAACTGTTGGAGCACAAACAACTGCTCCCTTCCTTGGCGCACGCGTTTTTCAAGGTCTATTTTTTACCATCAGTTTGACCAACGAACTATTATATATCATGAAAATTATATCCTCATATTCGAATAATGTTTTGAATGGTATAATTTTATAAAAAAACTCAAATGTTCTATATTGGTCAAATTACTGGTTAAGAAAAATGTTCGACGCCTCGTGCATTGGGATAGAGGCAGTAGTAATTAATTAAGTAGTGATACAGTACATCGGGCACACAAATGACACAATCTCGACACTGGAACTGGCGCAATTTCACACGGTAAGTAGCGATCATTTCTTGGGCTTGGGCTGCTTCACTATCATGACGGAGCAGTGCGCGTGGTGGGCGCAGTAGTCGCTCACGCTCCCAAGAAATGCCCTGCAATAGGTAAGTTCAGAGTTTCAGACCACCATTAGCTTCAGACAAAACAAACCTGCAGAATCACCGGAGAAGAAGAGCAACCAATCAGCGGTCGCGCGGCGTCCGGCGGTTCCCTCAGGTGGCGGCGAGGTGAGGGAGGCTGGGGAAGGAGGGGTGCCGGCGGCGCTAGGGTTGGGGCGCCGCCGGAGTCGCCCCAGAGGGAGCGATGCGGGGGCAAGAGGAGAATCGTGTGTCCACACACGAGATAAGTCTTGATTTTGTAGTGCATAGATTTTAGTTTTTTTCTTCTAAAATCGAATAAACATTGAGTGTCAATGGCAATATTGGGCATAGCACCAGGAACCAACTGTGTCGAGTCACATGTATATTTTCATGTAGAGAAGATGATGATGACATCAGAATAGCTTCACGACATCGAATGGTGATTATATCAGAAGATTCTAAAATGGGACCCGCCAGGACTAGCCCTTGATTGTTTTTTTATAGGAGAAACCACGAGAGCTCCCGCCCAAGCATGATATCAGAAGATGAATCCAAAGCATCATGTGAATCACCGATGTAAAAACACCTGGAGGAGCAAACAGCCACTAGTAGTAGTAAATTAAGTCGTGATACAGACAGACAGCATGTCGGCACGCAAATGACACAATCTGGACACTGGAATTGGACACGATCTCACACGGAAACAGATCATTTCTTGGGCTTGGGCTGCTTCACTATCATGACGGAGCAGTGCGCGTGGTGGGCGCAGTAGTCGCTCACGCTCCCAAGAAATGCCCTGCAATAGGTAAGAGTTCAGACCACCATTAGCTTCAGACAATACAAACCTGCAGCTTCACCGGAGAAGAAGAGCAACAAATCAATTACCTCTTGATGGCGCCGTAGCCGTGGCTGCCGACGACGAGCAGATCCGCGCCATGCTTGTCGACGGCGTTGCAGAGGACGTACCTCGGCTCCCCTTCCACCACCTCCACCACGCACTGCACCTGCGAATTCCGTATAGGCAGTAGCACAAATTACAGCGATGCCGATGCAATGTATCGATAGAACAGTGCGATTAGGTGAGCTGCTTGCCCAAAAAAAAGGTGAGCTGGTGGTGACCGTACCGAGTTGGCGACGCAGAGGCGGCGCGCTCTCTCGACGACCTCGTCGGCCCTCCGGCGCAGGTCCTCCTCCACGTACCTCACCACGTCCCCGGCAACGGCTGAAACAAACGATCGAACCCCAATCAGAATCCACAATCCAGTCAGAGCTTCGCCCCTCTGATTCAGCACGAAAACGTCCAGGAAAGATTAGATAAGGGGTCGGTTGGCGACATACCGGCGCCGCCGACGGTGACGACGGAGGACGCGGCCTGCTTGGCGTGGACGACGACGAGCTCGGCAGGCACGCCGGCGTTCGCCACGTGCCGCACGGCCCACTCGAGCGCGCGGTAGCTGTGGTCGCTGTCGTCCACGGCGACCAGCACCACCGTCTTGCTCATCCCCTCCTCCTCCGCCACCGGACCCGGAGCAGCCGCTGCCTCGGTCGCCGCCATGTACGCGAATCAATCAAATGGAAACGGTGCGTTGACTAACACTGATCGGAGAAGGTCGTTGGCTTGGTTTGATCTGGTTTGGAGCTGCGCGGCGGCCCGTGTATATATATGTTGATCGGCGGATGCGGAGTGACAAGGACGCATGACGCTGGCGAAACCGGAGACGGCCGCTCACGGGGAGGTGGCAGGCTGCCCCGGTTTCCCTTTACTTTTTCGTTGCACTTAGCTTCTCATCTTCGGCCCCGCTCGACGGTGACGGCGAGGACAGCGACGGAGCGGGGCACGGTGATCACTCTTTCTCTAGTCGGTGCGCGCCGATTGGCGATGCACCCAGGATGCGTGTTGAGGTGCAAGAGAAGTTGAGAACGGGCACCGCTTTGCCAGTTGAAAAGGTAAATAAATAATTGAAGCCTTTCGTTAAGGTAGACGTGTTGGCGGCCCTCAAGGCCTCAAGGCAATCTTGATGGGCCAGGACCAGCACTTTGGTGGGCTCAATGATTCGTTCATAATGCAGTTGCCGAAAACGACGGCGCCTCTGATCTGAACTTCTGAAGGACTTCAGCCCCATCATTTTTTTACATAGCTTCGAGAAGTTGCTGACGAAATCCTCGCTCTTCCGTTGTCGAAGATGTCAGAGCTGGTAGACTCCAACCAAAGCGAGTTTATCAGTGGCCAACATTTGATTTAAAAATACTTTTTACCACTGTTTTTTGTATTTTCAAAAAAGGAAACAAACACCATTTCATCACGGAAATTTGCAAGATACGTAGAACACCATTTTGGTGAATAATCAAGTTGGTGGGGGTTAAAAAACGGCATATATTCAATGATAACTATAATTGGACATATGGCCCCTTTGGGAAAGAAACATGACACGCGATCAATGGTATAAAATGGGGGCCATATTGCTCCTAAATCTCCCCTCCCGACTCATACACATAGATCTCATAACATAATCAGTTTGCAGGGTGCGATCGGGTTAGAATCTGGTCAAGGAGGCATGGCTGGACAGGACAAGCGATTGTTGCCGCTGATGCCCATGGGCAACAATAGGCACAACAATGATAAGGAGAGTCCCCATGGCTCAGTGACGATGTTGAATCAAGAATCACGACAAGAGGTAGAAGAAGAGCGTGAGGAAGGGGAGTTCGTCTATGGCGACGACCTAGGAGCGGAGGCGGCGAAAGCCTTGGTGGCGCCGGTGCCAGGGCTGTCGCAACATATTGACGTGAGGATCGACCTGACGCTGCTCCACTGCCATGCTTGCCTCCAACCCCTGAAGCCCCCCGTGTTTAAGGTAGATGCATCATATCTTTGTTTGTGATTTCAAATAGATAAAAAATGTCTACCAATCTTGAACTTTCTTTGATTTTGTGGTTGCAGTGCGAGTCTGGGCACATGGTGTGTTGCTACTGTCGTGGATGGGCTGACATCCATTCCGGTGAGATGGATGCCCTCATATGCGCCAGCAAGGTTCCATGCTCCTACAAGGGATTGGCTGCGATAGCTATGTCATATACTATGAGGCTGAGGCACACATGCGCACTTGCCATTACGCACCTTGCAAGTGCCCGGAGCCCAGCTGTGGCTTCCTAGGATCCCCGTCGACGCTCCTCGACCACTTCTATGCCTACCACTCTTGGCCCATCATAGTTGTCCGCTATGGTTCGACTTGGAAACTCAGCCTGCCACTTTCGCAACGCTGGCACATCATCGTTGGACAGGAGGATCAAAGTGTCTTCTTGGTTACTCTAGGCGATATTGGCACCGTGGCCACTGCGGTGTCGTTGGTGTGTGTCAGGGCGGACTATGACGCCTCCATGGCCCCCCAGTTCCAGTGCAAGCTCTCAGTGGAGCACCTGTGTGGTGACAACAACAAGGTAGCCCTGATGACTTCAACTGTGAGTAGCACCACGATGTTCGACGGTGCGTCAATGCCGGGGCAGGGGATGTTCTTGGGAGTGCCACATGAGTTGACATCTGGAGCCATGCTCGCCATCAATGTCTGCATTGATCTGGTCAACTCTGTTGATGCTGCCACCATGGCCAAGACAACGCCTCCACCACATGCTTTGACAACAAGGAGCTAGGCTCCATTGAACATTTCTTTACATTGGGGTATATTTGGTTAATGATCAGAATCAACTCTATTCCAGTTGTGGTCGTGGCTAAAATGTTGGCTCTTGATTAGATGGATGCCATGCTCATGCTTAGTCAACTCTAATTCATTTGTCCCTGCAACATGGGAAACAAAACCTTATTCAAACTATTGCCTAGCCAATGGTTGACCTTTTATATGTTGTTTTTTATGTTTGATTTACCAGTATGAAGTGTGTGAACTATTGGTTTGTTAAGATATCATATGTTTATAGTAGTTGGGTCATCGTGTCATAAGATCCCTTATTAGAATTCGAGAGCACAAGCTATGTGGCCTTTTTGGATCTCATCTAGTGATTTCCGCTCCAAGCGTTTTGTTCTCCCCATGGCCACAATTTCTTCTCCGGCGAATGTTTTGCAGGTTTAATTAGCAATATGAGAACGTTTATGGCTAGGGGATAAATCGGCAAGGTGGTACTACAACACCCCAACAGTTAGGAGGACAATTGGAATAGCTGAATGACATGACAATGCGTCAGAATAGGAAGGTTGTGGGTGGCATTTTTCGTTGGTGCATCACCGGGAAGAGAAAGTGGGGCCAATAAATATGCTCCTTATCAGGACGCAACAGCAGAAGGGAGTTAGGGCGAGATACTACAGAGGAACCATGATCGAAACATTTTGGAGGAGGTAGTGACACTGACTAACTCTTTGCGGCGTTGTAGGTAGATCACGCCACCACCACCACCTTTTATTGCTATAGAAAACGAGACCCAAAAGGAGAACGTTCCTCACTAGATTGGAACTGATAAACCTAAGGAGATGAAGCGGAAGGGATTGGAGGAGACGCGAACCTGGACAACACTTAAACTGCCGCATAGCCAGTTAGGTGTGAGCAAAACATTGCATACCACAAGGCGGGCATGGCGAAAAAGTAAAAAAAAACGTTCACTTATTTTTCAGAATCTTGCTTCAGTTATCTTGTTTGCAATGTCAAAACCCATGTTTATGCCAAGTATACAAAAGGATCATACCATTGCTCTCGAGTCCAACTTGCATTTGTAGCGTGTTGTAGTTAGGGGTATATAAACCGGTCAACATGATATATATTTTTGTTGCTAATTTTCATAACTATAGAAACCTAGATAACATCTAAACTACTGTTGTCCACGTCATCATTGTCGTCATGATCTTCGCCGTCCTCCTCATCCTCATCCTCCTTGTCGTCGATGTCATTGTCGATGTCGTCGGGGTACTCCGCGTCCTTCTCATCATCCGGGTCCTCCTCCTCGGAATCCTCGATTGAGTCGTCGGAGTTGTCGCTCGGGGACGACGGGTCCCCGTAGAAACAGGGTTCGCAGTTCTCCTAGTCTTCGGCGGAACAATCGTCGCTTGGGAGGAAGCCCTCGGGGTCGATCAAGCCCATGGTTTCTCTAGTGGATTCTAGTGGAGCGAGAGAGAGAATGAGAGCACCGTGGGTTTGGCAATCCATTTTATTCTCCGGATTATATCGTGTGGCAATTGAAGAGGCAGGAAACTAAACCACCTCCTCGTTTTCCAAAAACATCCAGAGAAACTCAACAGTAAATGAATAATCCATATTTCTAAGGGGTAGATCTGAAAGACTAGCGAGGTGGGTCTAATCATGCCATTCAGATTCGAGAGAAACCCAACCATAAAAAAATATCCATATCTACAGGCCCTTCTGAAAGACTAGTGAGGTGGGACTAATCATCACATCCAGACAAGCCGAACCATTAAAAAATTATCTATATTTTTAGTGGCAGATCTGAACTAGCGAGTGACTCCACAAAAATGCATATAAAATTAGCATCGAACGAAGGGGGCCCGGGCCCGGTTCCACCCCGCTTCAGTCGTCGCAAATTCGGGTTTATAAAGAGGTCATGCACACTGCCAACTAGCGAGGTGGGACTAAACCCAAACAGGTATGACTCAATAGCGGGAGAGACCGTGGTCAGTTTGGGCCGGCCCATAAAAAATGTCAGCGCAGTAACGGTCCAAAGTGTTTGACCCGACGGAAATGGCCGCTTTGCCATCCATGAGACTCGAAAGAACGAAGTAGGGCAAAACTAAGAAAACTTAGGCGAGTACGGCACAACTGAGGAAAACTAATCGAAGTAGGGCATCAAAATAAAAAAACCTAAATTAAAATAAAAGTAAAAAATGAAAAATGTAGGGAAGTGGATCAAGTGTCTCATCACATGGTAGAAACGTTTCATCAACTAAATTTTCGTACATTAAAGCAATATATTATAATAATATCCATGGAGAATGTAACTTCTCCGTTCTATATGTAGAAAAATAAATATACATTAGTTTGTTTCTCATGTTTTCATCAACTAACTATTTTTAATTTATTTGAAATTCATGTGTAACTGGGAAAATTTTAGTTGCAACTCATCTACAACTCACCTGCAACTGGGAAAATCTCGCAGTTCCAACTTATTTCTTTGGAGGTTGCAAATCACTCAATGAAAATTAGCAACATCGTAAAAATAAGGATACGCATTTTTTCTTTCTTTGGAGGGTAAAAGGATATGTAGCTGGATCAAGCCGGGAGCCCTATTCTACGAGTTTAGCACCGTGTATCCTCCTGACGCCTGCAGCGAGTTGTTGATGGGCCGGCCCATGCGAGTCGAGTCGTCTTCTTCCTATCAATCTCCACCACCGAATCCCCCCGCCGCTGCCGCCGGCCAGACCGCCGGCTGCCGCCACCCGCGGCCGGCTCCGCTACCGCGGCGCCTCGCCGCCCCACCCTCCTCAATCCGCCGCCCACCGCCGGTCCACCGCTGCCCACGGCCTCCCTCTAAACCCCCCCACCACCAAACCCTAACCTCGTCGCCGGCGGCCACCGCACCGCACCACCCCCAAGTTAAGTCTCTTCCTCCCCTCCACCGGCGATGCCGTGGCCCGCCGCGTCGTCCCCGTGTCCGGCGTGGTCCTGGCCTCGCCTCCACCGGCGACGCCGCGGCCCGCTGCGTCGTACCCGTCTCCGGCGAGGTCGCCCGACCTTCATCTTCTCGATCTCTGGCGACGTCGCCCCGCCAACTGCGCCTCATCTTCTTGATCTCCGGCCAAATCCGCTGCAGTGGCCGTCGTCTTGGCCGACCCGCGATGCGCTGGAGGGATTACAACGGGCGTTTTGGTGCTATTCAGTACAACGGGGGTAGAATAGGGATTCACGATCAAGCCGACCAAAACAAACCTTGTTTCATCTCCGGCCTGGTTGGCTGGCTGTTGTAGAAGTGGACCGAATCTTCATGTCTGGCCCAAGCCCAAGTAAGATTGCTGCTACTCCATCTACTCTATCGATCGCGTCTAGTGGCCGAAGCGACATACACAGGCGAGCTGCAGCCAAGAGCTCGTCGTCGTCTTCCCCGCCGATCCCCAAATCCCAAATCTCTCGCCGGCGCCAGATTCCTCCTCCCCCCACCGCATTATTTTATCCTCCGATCCTTCATCCCGAGCGGCCTCTCGACGTGGCGCTACCACGGAGTGGCCGGGGGACTGGGGTGTTCAGGGGCGCCGGCCGTCTGTGCAGGAGACGGGAGAGGAGACCGCCGGCGACTAGAGAGACAGAGGGAGCGCGCCCTGAGTATATTCGGAATATGGAGGGTGCAAATTTCATGATTAGTAAAGTTTGAAGTTACATTAAAATGTCATTGGAGAGAACCCATCTTAGTTCTCGAACATTATAACGGAAATGTTGTCGGGAGCACTATTACTCTTTCTTACAACCCATTTTGGACCTTTGTATTATGGGTACTGTGACCTTTTGCATGTATATTAGTTATTGATCGCAAGAAGTCGACGACGGAGCTCCCCAATAGCCATAATGGGGTACAAGTTGCGATAGTTGGCGTAGTTGAAGTAGAAGGAGGAGTTAAAGCATCCCATATGTTCCTGAGATCAAAGTCGAATGCCAATAAAGTTAGAGCAAGCATAAATTTCAATTTTTAGTTATATCATTGAATCGGGAAGAACATTGTCAATTAAACTAGTGTAGAATTGTAAGACTATACATGTTTGTCAATTTAATTGCACATTTCGACTAATGAATGAATGCATATACTTTCTTGAATTTGTTAGTTACAATGTTTTGTTGCTTCCACATATGTTGAATAAATTTTAGCAAGTGCATATTTTGTGGTGTATTTATCATAAAAAAATGATTTTTGGGATAATGTAAGTGTCTATTTGAGAAACTATTGTGTAAAAACATAATTACCTGCTGAGGGAATTCTCCTGTTTCAAGTTGCATGTTGATCAATAGTCTTGCTGCACGATATATAGGAACAGGATCCCGTTCAACCTATTTAGACCACAAATACATTAAAACTTAATGTTAGACAACTAAATGGTTTAAGCAATATGACATGTTATGAGGACATCTTCATCCAATTTAAAATTTACTACACCTTTAAAGCAAAATTAACAAACCTGTCGAGCATAAATTAAAGCCAACATTGCCCATGAAGTGTTCACAACATTAGAATTACCGCTATCGACATAATCCTGTAATTTTTTATTAGAAAACAAAATAAAAAGATGTACTCTTAAAAAAAATGAAATCAACTTCGGCTTACACTGCTGGCAGAATAGATTTGACCACAATATTGCAAAATGTTGATTTAAAATCAGTTTATTGATGAAGTAACATAATTATTGTTGAAACATTAATCCTATTTAAGAATACCACGAATACAAGAGATATTGACAACTAGATGTTCGAAGGTTTTATGTACTGTGGTGTGTGCAATTTGATGTATTTTAATGTGGAGACATAATATTTTATAAAAATACCATATTATAAGTAACAATGGACCATTCTATATTAGTACAATGTTTCATAGTTATTGTCTCAGTTTTTTTACCAACTGAAGTCTTGGCTGGTATAAGATTCTATGATATATTCTATGAAAATGTTATAGGTATTTTTAATCTTCTACATCATTGAAAAGTAAGGTTATCATGTTCTACATTGTTTTTAATCTACATAAAAAATGTAGAACTATTGTAGTTAATCGCTCGAATGATGCAAAATGCAGGTCAGATAGCCAAGCTTGGCCGCATGGGCCTCATGAGGGAAATGTGTGGCTCTTATTTTTAAAGTAGACCCTTCCTATGTGGAATCAGTCTTCGTTGAAGGTTGTTGTGTTCAAGAAAAATAGGCGGATCAGAAGACTTATTTCTGTCGGTCAGTTTTGAAATATGTACTCCCTACCATTTCATTTGAGATCTTTTTATTTATCAATGGCCATTCCTTGACTAAATCTTATCCATCTCCATGTAATATTGTATATTGGTACCCATAACGCATGTGATTTTGTTTATGTGGTGTTGACAGAGCATGGTGATTTTGTGTATGTGATTTTGATAATTAGCAGTTATTGTATCAGACAAATATTACTATTACAGGTCTACCTGCCCGTCATATAAAAATTCCTACTATCTATATATTCAACTATTTCATTACTAATCCCCATAGTTTGCACTTTACTTATAAAAATGGCTAGAGACCACGAACTATACTTGTAGGTATCAATAAAATAGCTAACTAAGAACTACTAATTATGAAACTTGGTGGATGAAGAAAGGTATTTAGGTCTATTTCATCTTCTTGCAATCAAGGAAAGACATTTATCACCTCAGTTTCACTTGAAAGATAGCTTTCACCCCATCCACCTGTACTTTGTTTTTCGATAACATAAAGTTGCACGCTTTCCTGATGGCATTACTATTATCATAAGTTCTTCCTGCGGCAATTAATCCCCTTACAGCAAACATGGTTCCATAAGTATAACATATACCCCAAGAACCGTACCTGCGAGATGATAGGTGCAAATTCTTAATAAACGATAGAGACCAAATTAGGTTTCAAAATTATTTGGCACAACAGAATTACTTACCATGAACCATCACTCTTTTGAGTTTTCTCTATAAATATAGCAGAATATTGAATACACTTTTCTATTTCTCTCGTTCGATATTCTGGATACATCTCTTTGAATAGTATGACAGCATCAAGCACAGATGATGTGCATTCAACGGAACTACCAGTTTTCATGTGCCACGAGTCAGTTCACCGAAATTAATTTAGAAGAAAATATACTTATCAAGTAAGAAGGATTTTGGGTATCTTACGGATAGTCGGCGACAATGTCGCGAAAACTCTCGGAGGGGTTGAGAACCTAGATTGCGGAAAAAATCAGTGTCAAGGGAGCGAAGGGTGATCGGAATTACAATGTTTGAAAGCAATAAGTTGGAAGTTCTTGGATAGAAACAAAATAACATAACCATTTACAATACCTGACATAATCACTTTGTTTTCAAATCTTAAAGGTAAAAGTAACTTTGAAGAGTATAATACAACAGGAGAAATAACAAAAGCCTGGTAAAATTTATTTCATCTCGTTGTGGCCTATCTTGTCATCTTTCTAGCGTGGCTTATTTATTTAGAAATCCCAACAATGCTAATGAACATGTTTCAGAGCTATAAATTGACTGAGCTAACTCTCGTGGTTGGGAATATGGATGTACAAACTCTAGATTCAAATCCTCATCAATAATAATTGGGGTTCTTATTCTTAGTACAAAACATTGTGTTCGCCTCTCCTACCATGGTTACTTAAAAAAATATAAACAGTTAAATAATTTCAATTTTAAAATATATGAAATTAGAAAACATCATTATTTACCTCTAGGAAGGAGAATGTCCGTTTACATTCATACGTCGAAAATGTGCAATCCTTATTCTTCAACATGATAAGAGATATGGAAAGAGAACCTGCTATTAGTTTGAAGATATTTGTATAGTAACAAAATAATGATTGAAGACTAACTTATCTTTTGCTTAGGATACTTATATTTTTCTTAAATTAAGTTATAATGTAATTACAAAGATTGATTACAGTAAGTTAGTGACGCACAATATACAATATTACTATTGGCATTGTTTAGATGAAATAACTAGATGTGCTCGGATGTTTTAGCTCATGTATCCGTATGGTCTTCTTAGAATACATGTATGGCATGTCGATTTTTTGATGATTTATTTGTCTTAAAGGTTCATACCATGAATGACATGATGCAGTCGATGGCATCATAAAGCCTATCTTGGCTAATTTGGTCTCCAACAAGATCAGGCGAATACTTTGATAACAGCAGTAATGCCTGGATGAAAATTTTGTTAGAACAATTACAACTTAACTTATTTGGTAACTAGTTCAATCGACAAATGTATTATTCTTAACCTTAACAGCTTCTCCGGTACAATCAGACACAGACCAACCATTGTCTACACTTGAAAGAGTCCATGAACCTTTTGATCTATGGCGATAATAACTTTCAAATTTGGATGGTTGCTAAGAATCTTCAGGTATAAGAAACGGATGTTAGCACATTAAAAAATAGCATGTACTGTTCTCAAACATTTTATAAAGCTCACGAAATAATAAACCTGTGAGTTTTTCATGAACTCGTGAGCTTTTTGTAGAGTTGGGCCAAACTGACCAATAAGATCAGTGGAGTAATAGTCTTGAATTATGAATGATGTCTCCCAGCTATGACAACCATCATATACCTGAATAATCATATGCCACTTTACTCCGTTAAAGTTTCCATTTGAAATAATTCGTTAAATTTATTAAAAATGAATTGAACGATTATGCAACTGGGAATTACATAGACATATATATGTGCAGATATTCTGCATCTAGAATAACTACAGTAAACAGAGGAAAAAATGACGCTTTTATTTTTAAGAGAACGTCTTGTAGTTAGTTTGGGATTTCAGCTACCTAGCTAATAAAACTAGGCATACATTATTGATCAAAAATTGTTTGCGGTCGTACTTTGGCATCATTAAATCATGCACACTGGATGAGACTTAATTAGAGATCAAGATAAATTTCTCATAAGCCTAGTGGTTTTCACACTTTATTTGAGGCAAAAAAGATCTATTAATTAAACAATTAGAAGTTGTAAAGCTTTGATAGACAAGATTGACCATATATGCTAGATAAAATGTAAACTAATACGTACCTGTGCCTTCATCCCATCTTCTGAAAGCCACAAATAATCATAAAACCTAGGAAGATGACGTTTGAATGCATCAGAGTGCGGGTCTTCTATCCAACAACAAATCATATTCAATGCCTGAGAACAAAAAAAGAAGTTAATTATTATTTCCCATAATTGTTAGTAAAATAAAAATGCAACTTACATTACAAATGATTTCACCTTATTAATAGGACAAATATTAACATAATTAGTTGCTTCATCATCATAATGTAAATGCTTCGTGATGTTACTCAAAGCTCTCTCTCTTAGCATGTTGGCGGGCCAGCAATTCAAAAGTGGCTCCACAACCTTGTTCAGGCAACTAAATATAAGATTTTGTGCCTTTGAACGTGGATAGATAAGGTCCTCCTGTAACAACATAACAAATGTGAACCAAACAAGCATTCTCAAATCTTGATATCACTTTCTAGAGATTCACATAGTCAATGAAGCATGATTTTAATTATTTCCTATAAATAGAAATAAAATTGGAAATATAGAAACCACTTGACAAACCTTGGCACAAGAATCACGAGCCTTATCCCAATTAATCTGGTCATACGGTATACTATATAGGTCCTCACGAAGTGATATTATTGTTGGAGTTAGGGGCCCAACAAATTTCTTTCCATAAAGATATGCCATTGATATGTACACCAATCAGGTAAAACACCAAAATCAACCTGCACATGAAGGATTATTTCACAATGATTTACAAAAAAATAGTTCAGCTAAATAACATATTATCAAAGAGTAAATATCCTATAATAAATATATTAGTGACAGTCTTATGGTGATCCATGAAAAAAGGTACCTGGAAAAATTGGAAGAAAATCAGGTACCAACCATAGTTCAGGTATAATCGGATGATTTCCTGACCATTCATATACTCCAATTATCTGGGATGACACACATGCATTGCTTACGTTAGTATTAGCTCGACACGAAATGATAGTAGTTATTCGTAGCATTTGTTATCACAATATTGCTAAGTAACAAGGAGCATCATCTCATGTTTCTGATCACATACCGAGAGCCATACTTTTCCCCACTGTGGCATTGCGGTTGCACTTCCACGAGATGAAATCCAAGATCTCGCTTTAGCCAATGCACCCTGATCACCATTTTTCTTCTCACGAAGAAGCACCAAGGATGCATAACTCGTACATGTCCCAAACATGGTACTGGGCCCAGAACTTGTTTTCCCCATCCTCCATCCTCGTTCTGCCCATATTAGAGATAACATAAGAAAAGAAAAGATAAGGCAAAAAATATCAAACTGCCAAGTCGAAATTAATTGGTAGGGTTTTATTTCATGCCTGTTGATTGTAAATGTAGCGGCATATCTCTCTCTGATGTTCCTCTGATAATACGGTGTTAAGTGCTCCGGTAACATATAATGAAAATACCTGCAAGATAAAGATAATAAGTGATAATTTACGGACATTAATATAAATCAAGGGAGCCGTAATCCCCATGATAAACAAAATACCAAAATCAGACATGTCGGTGATAAGTTATGTTCAAAACCAATTATATGCATGTAAATGTTGGAGCCTCATCAATCAATTTTCTGAGGGGTCCGCATGACTCGGAGGGAGCTGCCGGCTTCTCTGGACAAGCGGCACTAGGCTAGTTTATATTAAACGTACTACTCCTGTTTGACTGTAACCTCCACTAGGCAAGTTTTTGTGCATGCGTCTCCTATGCTTATACATTACGTCATGAGAAATAAACAACTAATCATATTACCAATTGCATCATGATGGTTGAATGTTAGAAGATATATAATCAACAAAATAGTATTGCGCGTTTGCGAGAAATAATCAAGCATCCATTCATTGTTCAATGGCATCATAATTTTCTGAACAGAGTACTTACAATAATAGGCATAATGAACAATATTCCACTGTAATCGCCAGGTCAATGTCCATCATCAGCTTGAAGGGAGGAGTACTGATGTAGAGCGCGCTTCAGAGAAGCAGTGACAACTTCTTCGGTGACTTCTGTGCTCGTTTCAAGCTTCGTTGTTGGAATATTCAGCGGAGGGTTCAGTTTTGCGTACTGAAGTAAATAATATACACCACCGTCAGGTTCGAATAGTAGATACTAGACGTACGATGTTTCAGCAGCACCAGAAGATAGAACGTAATGCTGTGGCTTTACCACCTTGCTCGATGGCAATGACAAGGGAGATCGAAACATTAGGTACCTGCAAGCGCAGGAGAAGATCCTGGGCGCCTTCCTCTCGAAGCGGTGCTTGGTGAAGTCGTCACGCAGCCTCTCGACCTCGGCGCGCTCCTCCAGCGTGCCGGCGTCGCGGTCGTAGTGCCACACCTACCGGCCAAGGAAGCCGTTCTTGGACTGCAGCCACGGTCCCCACTGTCCCCCGCCCTCGCCGGTCGTGAGCTTCCACATGGTGGTGATCTACACAATTAGGAGGGAGCTGGGAGCTAGCTATAGGTTCAAACGATATCTCAAAGTGAAATGTGTGTGGCGTAATGAGCAATGGGCAATCGTTTCTTAAATAGATCGTTGGATGAAGTAGGCCGGCTGTCTTGTATGGACGCGAGCGATAAGAGCTGTATGGACGTGTCGTGCAGCAGAGTAGGATTTTTGACAGAGTTTATTTGATGTAGTAGCAGAGTAACGGAAAACACAGGACTAAACGGTTTACGCGCCGTAGTAGTGGAGACAGCTCCTAAACGACGCATGGAAAAAGGCCAAACGCAAAAAGGCAAAACGTAAAAAAGAAAGAAAATAAGCAAGCAAAACACGAAATCCGCGGTTGCTATCGTTTTCAAAGCGAAGACCAAAATAGACAAAAATAAACAATTTTTTAACGTCGGTGCCAAAGAGGCAAGGCAAGAACAAAAAACAAGGAGAATTGTAGGGAAACTCAAAGTATCAAAGGTAGAAAAAATCTTACAACGAAGCTACCGAGCCCAAGTGCGAATAAATCTACACATAGCCGCCAAGCAGCACCTCTGCACGCACCAAAAGCCTGATATCCTAACGCAAGAACGACTCCGGCGGGATGGATGAACCACTGACCGCACTTCGGAAAACAACGGTGGTTCAGCCATATCGCCGATGAAAACCTGAAATTCTAACGTAGAAACGCCTCACCTGGGATGGACAAACCGTTTTGATCTGTGAACTTGCACTGGCTCGCCCTTCTGGTCTGCACTGGACTGTGCCGACTAGCACTTGCGAATTGAATCTTGTATTCTCTATATAATGCTTGCTTCACCATATCGAGTTGTTGCTTCTTATCGCCTCACGTGGGATGAGAATATGATGCCGAAAATTGCGGATTTTGGTATCTCGATGAAAAGCAAAACTCGGGAATTTCTTCAAAACCGGTTGGAACAATGTAAGTTTTATGGGACAGTACATGATACGGTATATCTTAGGTCATCCCTTCTCAGTATCAATTAACCAGATCCATGACTAAAATCATGTTTCCTAGTGGCCTCGTTCTGAACATGAACTGTATAATATATTTATGATGAATGATTGTGCTACTTAATAATTAGTTTCGATGCTTCCTGGGATCAACGAACAGCTATCGGTGCTTCCTGAGATCAGGGAACAGCTTGTCATATCGAAATATATATTACTTTACATAGCAATTGCGATAGCTTGGAGATACGATTGAGAATAACAAATATATTTGGTAACCTGATGACCGATTCAAACACAGTGCTGGCTTTGCTGTCACACATGAAAATGTTTCAAGATCTTTGGGGATCATCCCTCATTACTGTCACACATGTGCACATCAACCTACAAGTTCACGCAGTTATATTTTATATAAACGGACACTATCTTGCAAGTATCTAGTTGCGGCTTGGGAAGTGGTTACTTTGGCACGTCGATGGTTGGTACCAGCAGACGACAAACCCTTGTGAGTGTACAGGCTGACAACTAGATACTTGCAAGATAGTGTCCGTTTATATAAAATATAACTGCGTGAACTTGTAGGTTGACGTGCACATGTGTGACAGTAATGAGGGATGATCCCCAAAGATCTTGAAACATTTTCATGTGTGATAGCAAAGCCAGCACTGCGTTTGAATCGGTCACCAGGTTACCAAATATATTTGTTATTCTCAATCGTATCTCCAAGCTATCGCAATTGCTATGTAAAGTAATATATATTTCGATATGGCGAGCTGTTCCCTGATCTCAGGAAGCACCGATAGCTGTTCCTTGATCCCAAGAAGCATCGAAACTAATTATTAAGTAGCACAGTCATTCATCATAAATATATTATACAGATCATGTCCAAAACGAGTCCACTAGGAAACATGATTTTAGTCATGGATCTGGTTAATTGATACTGAGAAGGATTGACCTAAGATATACCGTATCATGTACTGTCCCATAAAACTTACATTGTTCCAACCGGTTTTGAAAAGATTCCCGAGTTTTGCTTTTCATCAAGTCACCTCGAGATACCAAAATCCGCAATTTTCGGCATCATATTCTCATC
Organism: Poa pratensis; assembly: GCA_947311845.1. Classification (NCBI taxonomy): domain Eukaryota; kingdom Viridiplantae; phylum Streptophyta; class Magnoliopsida; order Poales; family Poaceae; genus Poa; species Poa pratensis. Next base: position 32,094,347 of record CAMZMU010000102.1, read on the forward strand.
TAGTGGTACATTTGCAGGCTTCACATCCAATCGAACCATGTGCTTTCTCCAAGGAAGTCCTTGAGACGGATCTACAGAATGGCAGAGAAGAAAGCTGCTCTTAGTCTTGTTGGTGAGATATTTTTTGTACGGGTCTAATTCAAAACTTTCCTTTGGAATCGCTTGTGAAGTTGTCTACGGTGGCAGTTCATATATGGTTGTTAATACAGAAAATGAAACAAGCTTTATAGGGGAGAAGCAGAGCTCCCAGAAAGAATCCTTTGAATGAAATAGATGTATTCCTATCCTATAGGAAAACATTTGCAAGACGTTGAGCTCCAAGAAATCCACACGGGATTTATTCGCTAGGGATGACTGGTCAAACTAACTCCAGAGCACATCATATACAGGATGAACAAGGAGGCTCTGGAGCTAAAGCTAGCAATCCATGCATGCAGATGCAGGCTAAATCACGAGATTTTGCTGGAACAAACACGAGATGGTGATTACCTGGACAAGCCTTGCTGCGTAGAAGCTCCATATGCTGGCCGCCGAGGAGCTGTGTGGAGAAGGGAAAGTGGAGTCGTACTCTTGATAGCTCGCCTGTGGTGAGATCTAGATCCAGCGCCCAGCCGAGTGATACTATATATGAGACGCGTGGAGTGGTGAGATCCAGATCTAGTGAACCCAAATGGTGATTAAGACTCCTAATAATAGAATAAGTTTGCTGCAAGTGGCAACTGCACTACTGTAAACAACAATGCCAACTTGGTGCAGGCATTGTCTGGCTCGGCTCTCTCAGGTGTCGTATGCCATGGACCATGCCGTTGTGCAGGAGCCAAAGTATGAAAGTTTGACACTGGACGCCAATATCATCACCGTTTAGTTTGCTGTGTTTAATTTTTTTTCGTTTGCTTTGCAATAGCCATGATTAACTAAAACAGAATAATTGATACAACTACACATACAGAAGTTCCAAGCACAGGCAGCGTGTTGAACATCTGCAGATTTTTTGGATTTCCTTTCATTCTACGATAATAACAATGATCATGCACTACACGAGTACGATGATTATACATACATAGGCAGTAATGTCTTGTCCTGCTGAAATTGCTTCTTAAGGCAATCTGAGCAGATGATTTCAAACCGGCTACAAAGAACTGTACAGCCATACCAAACATTTCAACAAAGATACAACAAACATCAGGCACTGCGCTTCTCCGCTTTACATGCCAGGTACCAACCTTGTAGTGATGTTTATATCAAACAAAAAAAAACTCTCTTTGACAAATTCAAGGGGAGTATATTTCGTTCTGAGAACCAAGGATCAAATTAATTTGATATATCAGAATACAATGGGGAATCTGACTTCTTGTCTCGTGGTTTATCTGTATTATTATTAATTAAAGACAGAACCTACTATATTGGCATTCCAAGCTTCTCTATGTTACTTGCATGCAAATGTCTTTCAAGGGAAAGAAATGACAGGAATCCAGTATGCTAGTACAACATCACGGAAAATCACATATCCGGAATATTTACCAGCCTCAAATAACAGCGACGCCACTCACTAAGTTCAGAAAAAAGCCTGCTATAGATCATGTCTCCTTCAATCTATTACCATGGATTTTTCAAATGGTGCTAACTAGTAGAAAACGGGGCCTTAGTACCGGTTTCAGAGACCCTTTAGTACCGGTTGTGCAACCGGGACTGCCAAATCGGGACTAAAGGGCCCAACCCTTTAGTCTCGGTTGCCTACGAACCGGAATTAAAGGCCTCCACGTGGGCGGAGCGGCGCGCGCGGGCGGAGGACGTTTCGTCCCGGTTGGTAACACCAACCGGGACGAAAGGTTTCTGCTTTTTTTCTTTTAAAACGATGCCGCGGCATTTTTTTTCTTTTGGCTTATTTTTTAGGGTTTAGGGTTTCGGATTTCTCCATCGTTCGGAGATCACGTCGATGCACAAAAAAATGTTTTCGCACACATGAAGATCACGTTAATGCATATACATAACACACATACAACTTGGTATATATATGTACACACATAAAGTACTCATTACATGGAGATCACTGCTAGTACATGGAGGGAGGCTATTTTTCGATATAGTGGAATTCTCCGGATTCAGGTATGACGTGCGTAACGAAAATCCCGCCAATTTCTCCGCAATTGCTTTTACGTGGTTCATTGGTAGGAGCTGGTTCCGCTTCCTTGCCATCTTTAAAAGAAGGAGATCAAATCAATTATGAAGGAAACTAAAACACAATTGATGGTACCAAAATAAAGTTGTGAATGATGTTTACGTACCTCTTGATTTTTTCGACTATTGACTCTCTCATTGACCTTCATGTGAATGTACTCGCAAACGTAGTATCCACATAAATCCGTCCCCTTTGTTTGTTGCATGCACCACTATACGAGAATAGAATTCAATCAAATAATAATCAAGAGAATGATAATGGTATTGAAACTAGAATTAGAGAGATACGCGGACCTAGGTATGTAGTACTACTTACGTTGTTAGCCTTAAAGTCCAGCTTATCTTTCCATTCACCGCGTTCTTCCGTGATGAACTGTTTCCAAACCCTGCCAGGCAAAGAAAATGAATTGAGGAGTTATTACTTACTTGATATCAGGAAATGAACGAAGAGGCCTATATAGTGCGATTGAAATAACCTCTTGAGCATATATCTCTCCTTAATGAGTCCATGATTTCAACTTCTCCAGTCTCGATTCTAATGATTAGCAGAATGAAGTGGAACTGCGCACGTTTATAGACGCAGTTATTCATAACTCATCAATTACACTTAACATCGGTAAAGCAAAATAGAATTGTACAAGACAGTAACACTCACTTGAAGTTGTAAGGAAAAAGTATTTCTTTTTTGGTACTTTGTCGCTTTAAAGACGTTAGCAAAACGTCCTCTGTGTCCTTGACATACTGATCTACGGTGAGTTCATGAACTTTATCCGGGTCAATGAACCCAATGTCCCAGATTCCTCCCACTCTGCATTCACGAATCTTCATTCTGCATAATAGCGTACAAAATAATGTCGTGAGGATAATTACAGGCAATGAATGAGCTTAACTAAAGAATTAAATTACACAAATAAATCACTTACAGACAATAGCAGTTGATGATAGATTTGTCGAGTCACGTTGATTGTACATCTGAAAAAGTTCGGAGAACTAACCTACACAGCGTACTCTCGGAAGTAGTGCTCTTCTTAACTCCCGCCATGAAATAGAATCTCCCTTCCTTTGCGGCGGTCATGTACCAGTTATGCAATTTCCATAACTGTGTTGTTAGAGCCTTCGTATCTGTGACTAGAGGTTACCCGAGAATAAATTGATATGCTATCTCAGCAATGGCGTAACCTGTGTCGCCTAGGACTTCATGAGCAACATTGTCGTTGTAGAGGGCCGCCTTATCAGAAAACACCTTGAGCGGGGCGATCGATTGTACTTCTTGTTCTCCGAGCTGGGGAACTTTTTTCCCGCATTTCTTCTCCTCCATCTGTGAGCTATGTGTCTTCTCAATACATCGCTCATAGTCTGTAAGGGGGCTCGCTGGAGGGTTATATAAGTTGTCAACGTGCGATCAATGTTCTCCTTTGGTATAGTCTTCAGAAGTTCCTTTATGGGGTCTGTAGGGGGCTTTTTCGGTGCAAAGTGGGCTTTCACATCGGCACGGATGCTCTCTTCTAATTCCTCGTTAGTCTTCTCGTAAGATAACTTCTCAGGAGACTTGACTTTCTTGGGTATCTTTGCACGTTTCTTGACAGGAGACCTGTCTTTCCTGAGCATACTATCAGTCGACGTGAACAGCTTCCGCTTTGTCAAATTACTAGTGGGCGCATCAGTCGGCTGACGGGACAGCGCGGGCGATGGACTCGCGGTGGGCTCCCAATCGTCGGGGAGGGATGGACTTTGAGGTGATGGATTTCTAGTCGGAGGAGTCGGTGGCCTTGGCGCCGAGTCTGGAAACATGATGTATTTCTTCTACCATAGAACGATACCAAGCTCGACTTCTCCCAGTGTCTTCTCGTCGTCACCTCCAGGAATGTCAAGCTCCAGTGTCTGGAATCCCGGCATAAGTTTTACCACCCCGACACGAGCATAGCCAGCTAGAATCTGACCAACATGGTAGGTTCTCCAGGTTGGTTTGGTAAAGCATAGCCGACCGCCACCGGGAAGGATATGTTCTTTATTGACATATGTAGCTCACAATTTGTCTTCTCCGTGATATCATCCATGGGGTAGTGAGCCGCCGGCGTTTCGACTGTAGGATCTTCTAGCTGCGTGGAACCCACGATGCTTTTCTGCTGAGATGGGCCGGCTGCAGGATCTACTAGCTGCAGCTGAGATGCCCTTTGCTGGGTAATTGAGTCCAGTTGCTCCTGCTGCCGCTGCACCTGACGTTCTAATTCCGAAAACCGGTCCAACCCCTTCTTCTTATTTCTGGAATGGCTTCTATAACTTGCAACGTTCGCCGGAAACCCTTGCTTCCACGTAGTCCCGTGTCCGTAGCCTCGACATCGTCCGCAGTGTTCAGGATTCCCGAGGGCGAGTGTCAGCTCGTCGTCCTCTCTATCGGGAACAAATTCTCCCTTTCGAACTAGGTCTATTGCGTCCACAAGTTTTTTTATGACTCTTGTAATTTTTTTCGCCCATTTTCCCTTTGCAAAATCAGCCCTGTGTCTGGGTCCAACCCTGCCCCATGCGTGAACAACCAGAACTTGGTCCTGTCGGGCTAGTCATCTGTCTGTGGAATGATCCCTTTTTCACGCAGTTTGTTTTCAAAGGCTTCCCACTTAGGCAAGGCAGCCTTGTAGCCACCAGACCCCAAAGTATGGTGATATATCTTCTTCCCAGCATTCACCGTATTTATGGCCGATCGGGCGACAGCGGTAGACGATTTCTTATACGCCACAAATGCGGGTCAGTCATCTTTTATCTTCTCTAGATGTCCAGTGAAATCTGGAGTTTCGTTCTTATATTTTGTCCACAATGATTTCTTCCAGGACTGGAATTGTGTGGCCATCTTCTTAAGAGTCCACTCCTTGACTTTCGCCTTCTTCTTATCTGGGAGACCTTGCGGTAGGCTGAAATGTGTCAAGAGCGTGTCCCAAAGCAAATCTTTAATTCTTTGCTCGACATAACTAGCTCCATCGTTGGCTTTCTTCGGCTTATTCCATTCTGCAATGGTGATCGGGATCGTGTCCCTAACAAGAACGCCACATTGACTAACATATTTACATCAGTTGTCTTCGGGTTTCAGCGGTTTGCCATCATCAGCAACTATGTCGATCGATAACCTTGCACCATCTCCCATCCTTTGGGTCGGGCCTCATTTCGTCTTTGACACAGTTACGCTAGATCCGGAGGGTTAAAAGAAAAAAGATTCGTTAATAAGTGCAATACAAATCAATTAATGCATCTAGTGATCAATAGAGACTTAATATATATACCTCGCCGGAGTTTGCTAAGGGCATTTCGTCGTCGTCTCTTATTGTTTCTAGCTCAACTCCCTCACGGAGTCGTTCAAAAATTGATTGCTCAAATCCTTTCCACCGTCATCTTCTCTACCGCCATCTGATCCACGTTGTGCATCTCCAAATATCATCTGGCGCATACAATCTTCAGCCTGCTGCTCAGTTAGTCCCTCCATGTTTATGTCGAGGGGGTCCATTGCTCAATGTCCCTGCTAAATTTAGTAACAACAATATTTGTTATACACAATACTCATTTCTTTTGCTTCAAGAAATTCATAAGTAAGACATTGGAAAACTTAGCATTTAACTTAGCAAATTTCATCTACTAAATTTAACTTAGCAAATTTCATCTACTAAATTTTTCACTAATTTAACTTAGCAAAAATTTCATCTACTAAATTTAACTTAGCAAAAAAACAGTAGCAAATTTCATCTACTAAATTTAACTTAGCAAATTTCATCTACTAAATTTTTCACAAATTTAACTTAGCAAAAATTTCATCTACTAAATTTAACTTAGCAAAAAAACAGTAGCAAATTTCATCTACTAAATTTAACTTAGCAAATTTCATCTACTAATTTAACTTAGCAAAAATTTCATCTACTAATTTAACTTAGCAAAAATTTCATCTACTAAATTTAACTTAGCAAAAAAACAGTAGCAAATTTCATCTACTAAATTTAACTTAGAAAATTTCATCTACTAATTTAACTTAGCAAATTTCATCTACAAATTTAACTTAGCAAAAAATTCATCTACTAATTTAACTTAGCAAATTTCATCTACTAATTTAACTTAGCAAAAATTTCATCTACTAAATTTAACTTAGCTAAAAAACAGTAGCAAATTTCATCTACTAATTTAACTTAGCAAAAATTTCATCTACTAATTTAACTTAGCAAATTTCATCTACAAATTTAACTTAGCAAAAATTTCATCTACTAATTTAACTTAGCAAATTTCATCTACTAATTTGAGCAAATTTCTAGTTGAGTTTATTTTCTGCCATTTGAGAAAAACAGTAGAGAATAACTTATGAATTTCTAGTTTTTTTTTGAAATGGGTGCCCCCGGCCTCTGCATCGTGGCGATGCACACAGCCGTTCTTTATTAAAATGAAGTAACAAAGTATGTAAAAGTGCTTATTACAATCATGTGTCAGCCAAAGTGGTGACAAACACCAGCCATCTAAATAGCGCGTAGCGATTAAGACTACACATCTTGAAGTCTTCTAGTATGCTGCCACCCCCCCCCCCCCCCCCCCCGGTGAAAAATAGCTCGGAGGACCGCCAAAAGCCGGCAGCAACCACAGTCCATAAGGGAGCGTTGGTCCTGTGGCAAGAGGAAAGACCACATATGGATCCAGTAGACCGCACGATGGATAACCTGCACAAAATGAGCATCTCTAGTCTTGTTAAAAACCACATCATTACGACAATTCCAAATTGCCCATAAAAAAGCACAAGTTCCAATACGAATTCGTGCTTTAGTTAATTTATCTACCCCATCTAACCAATGTCCAAACAAATTTGCTACACTAGTTGGTGGTGCAATATTAAAAGTAAAATGGATCAGTCTTCAAATGTCTCTCGTAAAAGGGCAGGATATAAAAAGATGTTCAACCGTTTCATCTGATTGACAAAAAACACATTTCTTACATCCTGTCTAGTTTCTTTTTAGCAGGTTGTCCTTGGTAAGTAGAACTTTCCGATGAAGAAACCACATAAAGATTTTTATCTTCAAAGGAACTTTCAACTTCCAAAGGTATTTACGCAAAAAAGGGGTGTGTCCATGCATCAAATCTGAATACATGGAACGAACGGTAAACTTTCCGGTGGTAGTCAACTGCCATTGGAAAAGATCATCCTCTCCCGTTAATGTGACACCCATAAGTCGCTCTACCAGTTTGAGCCATAAAATCCATTTGTCACCTGCCAACGTCCTCTGAAATTCAATATTCAGAGGGTTGTGATTAAGAAACTGCGCCACTGTTAAATTTTTGCGCCTCACAATATCGAACAGAGAAGGGTATTGAACTGCTAGTGGTTTAGAACCGAGCCACGTATCTTCCCAAAAACGTGTACGAAGGCCATTACCTACATTAAAATTTCCACGTTCTAAAAACTCTTTCTTAACTGTCATGATTCCTTTCCAAAAAGGAGAATCAGTTGGGTTCGGTTCGACTTGGGATAGAGTTTTAGAGCTTAAATATTTGTTACACAACAATTCGTGCCAGACCCCCTCCCCATTTAGAATTTTAAAAAGCCATTTGCTTAGTAAACATTTATTCTTGATTTCCAGTAGTTCAATACCAAGACCCCCCTGTTCTTTCGGTCTACAAATAATGTTCCACTTAGTCAATCTGTATTTTTTCTTGGCTTGATCACTCTGCCAAAAAAACCTAGAGCGATAAAAATCAAGCCTCTTCCTCACTCCCACCGGAATGAGAAAGAAAGAGAGGAGAAACATAGGTAAGCTAGTGAGTACATAATTGATCAACACAAGCCTGTCCCCATAAGAAAGTAATTTACCCGCCCATCAAGCTAGTTTCTTCTCAAAGCGATCTTCCACCGCTTTCCATTCCTTATTCAACAGCTTACGATAATGAATGGGAATTCCTAAATACTTGAAAGGTAATGCCCCTATCTCGCAACCAAAGATAGTTCGGTAATCATTCTGCATTTCCTTCGCCTTCCCAAAACAGTACAGCTCGCTTTTATGAAAATTAATCTTGAGTCCAGAAAGTTGCTCAAACATAGCAAGGATTAATTTCATATTAATAGCCTTTCCAATATCATGTTCCAAAAATAAAATCGTGTCATCCGCATATTGCAAAATTGATACCCCTCCTTCAACAAGGTGTGGAATCAAAGCTCCAACTTGACCATCCTCTTTAGCCCTTCCAATAAGGACTGCTAGCATATCAGCTACGATATTAAAGAGAATAGGAGATAAAGGATCTCCCTGTCTCAGTCCTTTAAGAGTTTGGAAATAATGTCCAATATCGTCATTGACACGTATTCCCACACTCCCCCTTGAACAAATCTTCCAACCCACTCGCACCACTTAGGGTCAAATCCTTTCATACGAAGTGCCTGTTGGAGGAAGGACCAGTTTACCTTATCGTAAGCCTTTTCAAAATCAATTTTAAAAAGGACTCCATCCATTTTCTGTCTTTGGATTTCATGAATGGTTTCATGAAGAACCACCACACCTTCAAGGATGTTTCTTCCAGGCAAAAAAGCTGATTGGGATGGCCGAATTACTTTGGAGGCAATGGATGATACTCTATTCGTTCCAACCTTTGTGAAAACCTTGAAGCTTACATTTAACAAGCAGATTGGCCTATATTGTTCAATCCTGCTAGCGTCCTCTTTCTTGGGTAACAACGTAATAACCCCAAAATTTAGTTTAAAAAGAGGTAGCTCCCCATTCTGGAGCTGATTAAACATAGACATCAAATCATGTTTAATAATCTCCCAGAAACGTTGATAAAACTCAGCCGGGAACCCATCTGGTCCAGGGGCCTTGTTATGTTCCATTTGAGTAATAGCTTCGAAAACCTCCTTCTCAGTAAAGTTCGTAGTTAAGATTTTATTCTCCTCCGGTGAAATCTGAGGCAAGTCCTCCTTCTGACTTTCAACCATCGAAAAATAGTTTGGAACAGGAGCCCCAAATAATTTTTTATAATATTCGGAGATAAACACTTTCAAATTGTTTTCCCCGACAATTGTCCCCTCATCTTGCTCTAATTGGAAAATTCTCTTTTTTCTATGTTTACCGTTAGCAATAAGATGAAAATATTTGGTATTGTTTCCCCCTTCTTGAACATGTTTAACTTTAGCACGTTGAGCCCACTTTGTTTCCTCATCCCGTCTAGCCCTAGCCAGGCACTCATCCGCCTCTTTCTTAGCAGCCCTCTCAGCTACAGATAGAGGTGTTGTTTCCGCTTTAAGGTCTAACTCATCAATTAGCAAAAGCAGTTTTTCTTTTAGTTTTTTGTACTCTCCACTGATGTTCTTTGCCCAACCTCTGAGAAACTGTCTAAGATGTCTAATTTTTTTCTGCCAACGTTCAATCGGAGATGATCCAACATTGATGGACATCCATTCTCTCCGGATTAAATCATTGAACTCTGGGTGGCGGAACCAAGATAATTCAAAGAGAACTTGGACTTATTACCCAAATGTGCCTGGTTTCCTGTATCAAGTAGGAGCGGTGTATGGTCTGAACCCGTACAAGTGAGAGCATGCACCGAAACCAAAGGAAACTTTTGTTCCCAACTGACACTCATGAGAAACCTTGAGAACTTTGCTGTCCGGACCCGGATCGAGCTAAATTTTTTTCCACTACTGCAGAATGACATGCCACACCCCAGAGAAACCAGATTTACAAAATGAGCCCCATGGAGATTTTTGTAAAAATCACTTATTATAAGCCAGAGAGCAGCGCTCGTTTCGGTGAAATTCTGCACTTCCGTTGAAGATGTCTGCGGCCACCCATCCTCCAGATGAGCCGGTAAGAACATGAGTGGTGCATAGAAAGTTAGCGTGGGCTACGTAGGTCATGTTTGTACCAATCACGTCTGGTGACCGAGCCGTTCAGGTACCGTGATGGCCACGTCACCGCGGACTGCCGACGTAGAGTTCACGGTGAAGGTAAAATCTTGAGAACTTTGCCGTTCAGACCCGGATCGAGCTAGATTTTTTTCCACGGCTGCAGAATGACATGATACACCCCAGTGAAAGAGGATTTCCAAAATGAGCCCAATGGAGATTTTTATAAAAATCGCTTATTATAAGGCAGAGAGCAGCGCTCGTTTCGGTGAAATCCTGCACTTCCGTTGAAGATGTGTGCGGCCACCCGCCCTCCAGATGATCCGGTCAGAACATGAGTGGTGCATAGAAAGTTAGCGTGGGCTACGTAGGTCATGTTTGTACCAATCACGTCTTGTGACCGAGCCATTCAGGTACCGTGACGGCCGCGTCACCGCGGACTGCCGACGCAGAGTTCACGGTGAAGGTAAAACCTTGAGAACTTTGCCGTCCGGACCCGGATCGAGCTAGATTTTTTTCCACGGCTGCAGAATGACATGCCACACCCCAGAGAACGTGAATTCCCAAAATGGGCCCCATGGCGATTTTTATAAAAATCACTTATTATAAGCCAGAGAGCAGCGCTCGTTTCGGTGAAATTCTGCACTTCCGTTGATGATGTCTGCGGCCACCCGCCCTCCAGATGAGCCGGTCAGAACATGAGTGGTGCATAGAAAGTTAGCGTGGGCTACGTAGGTCATGTTTGTACCAATCACGTCTGGTGTCCGAGCCGTTCACGTAGCGTGACGGCCGCGTCACCGCGGACTGCCGACGCAGAGTTCACGGTGAAGATAAAACCTCGAGAACTTTGGCGTCCGGACCCGGATCGAGCTAGATTTTTTTCCACGACTGTAGAATGACATGCCACACCCCAGAGAAAGCGAATTTACAAAATGAGCCCCCTAGAGATTTTGATAAAAATCGCTTATTATAAGCCAGAGAGCAGCGCTCGTTTAGGTGAAATCCTGCACTTCCGTTGAAGATGTCTGCGGCCACCCGCCCTCCAGATGATCCGGTCAGAACATGAGAGGTGCATAGAAAGTTAGCTTGGGCTACGTAGGTCATGTTTGTACCAATCACGTCTGGTCACCGAGCCGTTCAGGTACCGTGACGGCCGCGTCACCGCGGACTGCCGACGCATAGTTCACGGTGAAGGTAAACCTTGAGAACTTTGCCGTCCGGACCCGGATCGAGCTAGATTTTTTTCCACGGCTGCAGAATGACATGCCACACCCCAGAGATAGCGGATTTACAAAATGAGCCCCATGGAGATTTTTATAAAAATCACTTATTATAAGCCAAAGAGCAGCGCTCGTTTCGGTGAAATTCTGCACTTCCGTTGAAGATGTCTGCGGTCACCCACCCTCCAGATGACCCGGTCAGAACATGAGTGGTGCATAGAAAGTTAGTGTGGGCTACGTAGGTCATGTTTGTACCAATCACGTCTGGTGACCGAGCCGTTTAGGTACCGTGACGGCCGCATCACCGCGGACTGCCGACGTAGAGTTCACGGTGAAGGTAAAACCTTGAGAACTTTGCCGTCCAGACCCGGATCGAGCTAGATTTTTTTACACGGCAGCAGAATGAAATGCACACCCCAGTGAAAGCGGATTTCCAAAATGAGCCCCATGGAGATTTTTATAAAAATCGCTTATTATAAGGCAGAGAGCAGCGCTCGTTTCGGTGAAATCCTGCACTTCAGTTGAAGATGTCTGTGGCCCCCCGCCCTCCAGATGAGCCGGTCAGAACATGAGTGGTGCATAGAAAGTTAGCGTGGGCTACGTAGGTCATGTTTATACCAATCACGTCTGGTGACCGAGCCGTTCATGTACCGTGACGGCCGCGTCACCGCGGACTGCCGACGCAGAGTTCACGGTGAAGGTAAAACCTTGAGAACTTTGCCGTCCGGACCCGGATCGAGCTAGATTTTTTTCCACGGCTGCAGAATGACATGCCACACCCCAGTGAAAGCGGATTTCAAAAATGAGACCCATGGAGATTTTTATAAAAATCGCTTATTATAAGGCAGAGAGCAGCGCTCGTTTCGGTGAAATCCTGCACTTCCGTTGAAGATGTCTGCGGCCCCCCGCCCTCCAGATGAGCCGGTCAGAACATGAGTGGTGCATAGAAAGTTTGGGTGGGCTACGTAGGTCATGTTTGTACCAATCACATCTGGTGACCGAGCCATTCAGGTACCGTGACGGCCGCGTCACCGCGGACTGCCAACGCAGAGTTCACGGTGAAGGTAAAACCTTGAGAACTTTGTCGTCCAGACCCGGATCGAGCAATATATTTTTCCACGGCTGCAGAATGACATGCCACACCCCAAAGAAAGAGGATTTCCAAAATTAGCCCCATGGGGATTTTTATAAAAATCAATTATTATAAGCCAGAGAGCAGCGCTCATTTCGGTGAAATCCAGCACTTCCGTTGAAGATGTATGCGGCCACCCGCCCTCCAGATGATCCGGTCAGAACATGAGTGGTGCATAGAAAGTTAGCGTGGGCTATGTAGGTCATGTTTGTACCAAACACGTCTGGTGACCGACCTGTTCAGTTACCGTGATGGCCGCGTCACCGCGGACTGCCGACGCAGATTTCACGGTGAAGGTAAAACCTTGAGAACTTTGCCGTTCGGACCCGGATCGTGCTAGATTTTTTCCACGGCTGCAGAATGACATGCCACACCCCAGAGAAAGCGGATTTCCAAAATGAGCCCCATGGAGATTTTTATAAAAATCGCTTATTATAAGACAGAGAGCAGCGCTCGTTTCGGTGAAATCCTACACTTCCGTTGAAGATGTCTGCGGCCACCCGCCCTCCAAATGATCCGGTCAGAACATGAGTGGTGCATAGAAAGTTAGCGTGGGCTACGTAGGTCATGTTTGTACCAATCACGTCTGGTGTCCGAGCCGTTCACGTACCGTGACGGCCGCGTCACCGCGGACTGCCGACGCAGAGTTCACGGTGAAGATAAAACCTCGAGAACTTTGGCGTCCGGACCCGGATCGAGCTAGATTTTTTTCCACGACTGTAGAATGACATGCCACACCCCAGAGAAAGCGAATTTACAAAATGAGCCCCCTAGAGATTTTGATAAAAATCGCTTATTATAAGCCAGAGAGCAGCGCTCGTTTAGGTGAAATCCTGCACTTCCGTTGAAGATGTCTGCGGCCACCCGCCCTCCAGATGATCCGGTCAGAACATGAGAGGTGCATAGAAAGTTAGCTTGGGCTACGTAGGTCATGTTTGTACCAATCACGTCTGGTCACCGAGCCGTTCAGGTACCGTGACGGCCGCGTCACCGCGGACTGCCGACGCATAGTTCACGGTGAAGGTAAACCTTGAGAACTTTGCCGTCCGGACCCGGATCGAGCTAGATTTTTTTCCACGGCTGCAGAATGACATGCCACACCCCAGAGATAGCGGATTTCCAAAATGAGCCCCATGGAGATTTTTATAAAAATCACTTATTATAAGCCAGAGAGCAGCGCTCGTTTCGGTGAAATTCTGCACTTCCGTTGAAGATGTCTGCGGTCACCCACCCTCCAGATGAGCCGGTCAGAACATGAGTGGTGCATAGAAAGTTAGTGTGGGCTACGTAGGTCATGTTTGTACCAATCACGTCTGGTGACCGAGCCGTTCAGGTACCGTGACGGCCGCGTCACCGCGGACTACCGACGTAGAGTTCACGGTGAAGGTAAAACCTTGAGAACTTTGCCGTCCAGACTCGGATCGAGCTAGATTTTTTTACACGGCAGCAGAATGAAATGCACAGCCCAGTGAAAGCGGATTTCCAAAATGAGCCCCATGGAGATTTTTATAAAATCGCTTATTATAAGGCAGAGAGCAGCGCTCGTTTCGGTGAAATCCTGCACTTCAGTTGAAGATGTCTGTGGCCCCCCGCCCTCCAGATGAGCCGGTCAGAACATGAGTGGTGCATAGAAAGTTAGCGTGGGCTACGTAGGTCATGTTTGTACCAATCACGTCTGGTGACCGAGCCGTTCAGGTACCGTGACGGCCGCGTCACCGCGGACTGCCGACGCAGAGTTCACGGTGAAGGTAAAACCTTGAGAACTTTGCCGTCCAGACCCGGATCGAGCAATATAGTTTTCCACGGCTGCAGAATGACATGCCACACCCCATAGAAACATAATTTACAAAATTAGCCCCATGGAGATTTTTTTAAAAATCGCTTACTATAAGCCAGAGAGCAGTGCTCGTTTCGGTGAAATCCTGCACTTCCGTTGAAGATGTATGCGGCCACCCGCCCTCCAGATGATCCGGTCAGAGCATGAGTGGTGCATAGAAAGTTAGCGTGGTCTATGTAGGTCATGTTTGTGCCAATCACGTCTGGTGACCGAGCCGTTCAGGTACCGTGATGGCCACGTCACCACGGACTGCCGACACAGAGTTCACGGTGAAGGTAAAACCTTGAGAACTTTGCCATCCGGACCCGGTTCGTGCTAGATTTTTTCCACGGCTGCAGAATGACATGCCACACCCCATAGAAAGCGGATTTACAAAATGAGCCCCATGGAGATTTTTATAAAAATCGCTTATTATAAGCCAGAGAGCAGCGCTCGTTTCGGTGAAATCCTGCACTTCCGTTGAAGATGTATGCGGCCACCCGCCCTCCAGATGATCCGGTCAGAACATGAGTGGTGCATAGAAAGTTAGCATCGGCTATGTAGGTCATGTTTGTACCAATCACGTCTGGTGACCGAGCCGTTCAGATACCGTGATGGCCGCGTCACCGCGGACTGCCGACGCAGAGTTCACGGTGAAGGTAAAACCTTAAGAACTTTGCCATCCGGACCCGGATCGAGCAATATATTTTTCCACGGCTGCAGAATGACATGCCACACCCCAGAGAAAGAGGATTTCCAAAATTAGCCCCATGGATATTTTTATAAAAATTGCTTACTATAAGCCAGAGAGCAGCGCTCGTTTCGGTGAAATCCTGCACTTCCGTTGAAGATGTATGCGGCCACCCGCCCTCCAGATGATCCGGTCAGAACATGAGTGGTGCATAGAAAGTTAGCGTGGGCTTTGTAGGTCATGTTTGTACCAATCATGTCTGGTGACCGAGCCGTTCAGGTACCGTGATGGCCGCGTCACCGCGGACTGCCGACGCAGAGTTCACGGTGAAGGTAAAACCTTGAGAACTTTGCCGTCCGGACCCGGTTCGTGCTAGATTTTTTTCCACGGCTGCAGAATGACATGCCACACCCCAGAGAAAGCGGATTTCCAAAATGAGCCCCATGGATATTTTTATAAAAATTGCTTACTATAAGCCAGAGAGCAGCGCTCGTTTCGGTGAAATCCTGCACTTCCGTTGAAGATGTATGCGGCCACCCGCCCTCCAGATGATCCGGTCAGAACATGAGTGGTGCATAGAAAGTTAGCGTGGGCTTTGTAGGTCATGTTTGTACCAATCATGTCTGGTGACCGAGCCGTTCAGGTACCGTGATGGCCGCGTCACCGCGTACTGCCGACGCAGAGTTCACGGTGAAGGTAAAACCTTGAGAACTTTGCCGTCCGGACCCGGATCGAGCTAGATTTTTTTCCACGGCTGCAGAATGACATGCCACACCCCAGAGATAGCGGATTTCCAAAATGAGCCCCATGGAGATTTTTATAAAAATCACTTATTATAAGCCAGAGAGCAGCGCTCGTTTCGGTGAAATTCTGCACTTCCGTTGAAGATGTCTGCGGTCACCCACCCTCCAGATGAGCCGGTCAGAACATGAGTGGTGCATAGAAAGTTAGCGTGGGCTACGTAGGTCATGTTTGTACCAATCACGTCTGGTGACCGAGCCGTTCAGGTACCGTGACGGCCGCGTCACCGCGGACTGCCGACGTAGAGTTCACGGTGAAGGTAAAACCTTGAGAACTTTGCCGTCCAGACCCGGATCGAGCTAGATTTTTTTACACGGCAGCAGAATGAAATGCACACCCCAGTGAAAGCGGATTTCCAAAATGAGCCCCATGGAGATTTTTATAAAAATCGCTTATTATAAGGCAGAGAGCAGCGCTCGTTTCGGTGAAATCCTGCACTTCAGTTGAAGATGTCTGTGGCCCCCCGCCCTCCAGATGAGCCGGTCAGAACATGAGTGGTGCATAGAAAGTTAGCGTGGGCTACGTAGGTCATGTTTGTGCCAATCACGTCTGGTGACCGAGCCGTTCAGGTACCGTGATGGCCGCGTCACCACGGACTGCCGACGCAGAGTTCACGGTGAAGGTAAAACCTTGAGAACTTTGCCATCCGGACCCGGTTCGTGCTAGATTTTTTCCACAGCTGCAGAATGACATGCCACACCCCATAGAAAGCGGATTTACAAAATGAGCCCCATGGAGATTTTTATAAAAATCGCTTATTATAAGACAGAGAGCAGCGCTCGTTTCGGTGAAATCCTGCACTTCCGTTGAAGATGTATGCGGCCACCCGCCCTCCAGATGATCCGGTCAGAACATGAGTGGTGCATAGAAAGTTAGCATCGGCTATGTAGGTCATGTTTGTACCAATCACGTCTGGTGACCGAGCCGTTCAGGTACCGTGATGGCCGCGTCACCGCGGACTGCCGACGCAGAGTTCACGGTGAAGGTAAAACCTTGAGAACTTTGCCATCCGGACCCGGATCGAGCAATATATTTTTCCACGGCTGCAGAATGACATGCCACACCCCAGAGAAAGAGGATTTCCAAAATTAGCCCCATGGATATTTTTATAAAAATGCTTACTATAAGCCAGAGAGCAGCGCTCGTTTCGGTGAAATCCTGCACTTCCGTTGAAGATGTATGCGGCCACCCGCCCTCCAGATGATCCGGTCAGAACATGAGTGGTGCATAGAAAGTTAGCGTGGGCTATGTAGGTCATGTTTGTACCAATCATGTCTGGTGACCGAGCCGTTCAGGTACCGTGATGGCCGCGTCACCGCGGACTGCCGACGCAGAGTTCACGGTGAAGGTAAAACCTTGAGAACTTTGCCATCCGGACCCGGTTCGTGCTAGATTTTTTCCACAGCTGCAGAATGACTTGCCACACCCCATAGAAAGCGGATTTACAAAATGAGCCCCATGGAGATTTTTATAAAAATCGCTTATTATAAGACAGAGAGCAGCGCTCGTTTCGGTGAAATCCTGCACTTCCGTTGAAGATGTATGCGGCCACCCGCCCTCCAGATGATCCGGTCAGAACATGAGTGGTGCATAGAAAGTTAGCATCGGCTATGTAGGTCATGTTTGTACCAATCACGTCTGGTGACCGAGCCGTTCAGGTACCGTGATGGCCGCGTCACCGCGGACTGCCGACGCAGAGTTCACGGTGAAGGTAAAACCTTGAGAACTTTGCCATCCGGACCCGGATCGAGCAATATATTTTTCCACGGCTGCAGAATGACATGCCACACCCTAGAGAAAGAGGATTTCCAAAATTAGCCCCATGGATATTTTTATAAAAATTGCTTACTATAAGCCAGAGAGCAGCGCTTGTTTCGGTGAAATCCTGCACTTCCGTTGAAGATGTATGCGGCCACCCGCCCTCCAGATGATCCGGTCAGAACATGAGTGGTGCATAGAAAGTTAGCGTGGGCTTTGTAGGTCATGTTTGTACCAATCATGTCTGGTGACCGAGCCGTTCAGGTACCGTGATGGCCGCGTCACCGCGGACTGCCGATGCAGAGTTCACGGTGAAGGTAAAACCTTGAGAACTTTGCCGTCCGGACCCGGATCGAGCTAGATTTTTTTCCACGGCTGCAGAATGACATGCCACACCCCAGAGAAAGCGGATTTCCAAAATGAGCCCCATGGAGATTTTTATAAAAATCACTTATTATAAGCTAGAGAGCAGCGCTCGTTTCGGTGAAATTCTGCACTTCCGTTGAAGATGTCTGCGGCCACCCGCCTCCAGATGAGCCGGTCAGAACATGAGTGGTGCATAGAAAGATAGCGTGGGCTACGTAGGTCATGTTTGTACCAATCACGTCTGGTGACCGAGCCGTTCAGGTACCATGACGGCCGCGTCACCGCGGACTGCCGACGTAGAGTTCACGGTGAAAGTAAAACCTTGAGAACTTTGCTGTCCGGACCCGGATCGAGCTAGATTTTTTTCCACGGCTGCAGAATGACATGCCACACCCCAGTGAAATCGGATTTCCAAAATGAGCCCCATGGAGATTTTTATAAAAATCGCTTATTATAAGGCAGAGAGCAACGCTCGTTTCGGTGAAATCCTGCACTTCAGTTGAAGATGTCTGCGCCCCCCCGCCCTCCAGATGAGCCGGTCAGAACATGAGTGGTGCATAGAAAGTTAGCGTGGGCTACATAGGTCATGTTTGTACCAATCACGTATGGTGATCGAGCCGTTCAGGTACCGTGACGGCCGCGTCACCGCGGACCGCCGACGTAGAGTTCACGGCGAAGGTAAAACCTTGAGAAATTTGCCGTCCAGACCCGGATCGAGCAATATATTTTTTCACGGCTGCAGAATGACATGCCACACCCCAGAGAAAAAGAATTTCTAAAATTAGCCCCATGGAGATTTTTATAAAAATCGCTTACTATAAGCCAGAGAGCAGCGCTCGTTTCGGTGAAATCCTGCACTTCCGTTGAAGATGTATGCGGCCACCCGCCCTCCAGATGATCCGGTCAAAACATGAGTGGTGCATAGAAAGTTAGCGTGGGCTATGTAGGTCATGTTTGTACCAATCACGTCTGGTGACCGAGCCGTTCAGGTACCGTGACGGCCGCGTCACCGCGGACTGCCGACGCAGAGTTCACGGTGAAGGTAAAACCTTGAGAACTTTGCCGTCCGGACACGGATCGAGCAATATATTTTTCCACAGCTGCAGAATGACATGCCACGCCCAGAGAAAGAGGATTTCCAAAATTAGCCCCATGGAGATTTTTATAAAAATCGCTTACTATAAGCCAGAGAGCAGCGCTCGTTTCGGTGAAATCCTGCACTTCCGTTGAAGATGTATGCGGCCACCCGCCCTCCATATGATCCGGTCAGAACATGAGTGGTGCATAGAAAGTTAGCATGGGCTATGTAGGTCATGTTTGTACCAATCACGTCTGGTGACCGAGCCGTTTAGGTACCGTGATGGCCGCGTCACCGCGGACTGCCGACGCAGAGTTCACGGTGAAGGTAAAACCTTGAGAACTTTGCCGTCCGGACCCGGATCGAGCTAGATTTTTTTCCACGGCTGCAGAATGACATGCCACACCCCAGAGAAAGCGGATTTCCAAAATGAGCCCCATGGAGATTTTTATAAAAATCGCTTATTATAAGCCAGAGAGCAGCGCTCGTTTCGGTGAAATCCTGCACTTCCGTTGAAAATGTATGCGGCCACCCGCCCTCCAGATGAGCCGGTCAGAACATGAGTGGTGCATAGAAAGTTTGCGTGGGCTATGTAGGTCATGTTTGTACCAATCACGTCTGGTGACCGACCGTCAGGTACCGTGACGGCCGCGTCACAGCGGACTGCCGACGCTGAGTTCACGGCGAAGGTAAAACCTTGAGAACTTTGCCGTTCGGACCCGGATCGAGCAATATATTTTTCCACGGCTGCAGAATGACATGCCACACCCCATAGAAAGCGGATTTCCAAAATGAGCCCCATGGAGATTTTTATAAAAATCACTTATTATAAGCCAGAGAGCAGCGCTCGTTTCGGTGAAATTCTGCACTTCCGTTGAAGATGTCTGCGGCCACCCGCGCTCCAGATGAGCCGGTCAGAACATGAGTGGTGCATAGAAAGATAGCGTGGGCTACGTAGGTCATGTTTGTACCAATCACGTCTGGTGACCGAGCCGTTCAGGTACCATGACGGCCGCGTCACCGCGGACTGCCGACGTAGAGTTCACGGTGAAGGTAAAACCTTGAGAACTTTGCCGTCCGGCCCCGGATCGAGCTAGATTTTTTCCACGGCTGCAGAATGACATGCCACACTCCAGTGAAATCGGATTTCCAAAATGAGCCCCATGGAGATTTTTATAAAAATCGCTTATTATAAGGCAGAGAGCAGCGCTCGTTTCGGTGAAATCCTACACTTCAGTTGAAGATGTCTGCGGCCCCCCGCCCTCCAGATGAGCCGGTCAGAACATGAGTGGTGCATAAAAGTTAGCGTGGGCTACATAGGTCATGTTTGTACCAATCACGTTTGGTGACCGAGCCGTTCAGGTACCGTGACGGCCGCGTCACCGCGGACTGCCAACGTAGAGTTCACGGTGAAGGTAAAACCTTGAGAAATTTGCCGTCCAGACCCGGATCGAGCAATATATTTTTCCACGGCTGCAGAATGACATGCCACACCCCAGAGAAAAAGAATTTCCAAAATTAGCCCCATGGAGATTTTTATAAAAATCGCTTACTATAAGCCAGAGAGCAGCGCTCGTTTCGGTGAAATCCTGCACTTCCGTTGAAGATGTATGTGGCCACCCG
Organism: Poa pratensis; assembly: GCA_947311845.1. Lineage (NCBI taxonomy): Eukaryota > Viridiplantae > Streptophyta > Magnoliopsida > Poales > Poaceae > Poa > Poa pratensis. Next base: position 32,114,862 of record CAMZMU010000102.1, read on the forward strand.
CCCTCCAGATGATCCGGTCAGAACATGAGTGGTGCATAGAAAGTTAGCGTGGGCTATGTAGGTCATGTTTGTACCAATCACGTCTGGTGACCGAGCCGTTCAGGTACCGTGACGGCCGCGTCACCGCGGACTGCCGACGCATTGTTCACGGTGAAGGTAAAACCTTGAGAACTTTGCCGTCCGGACCCGGATCGAGAAATATATTTTTCCACGGCTGCAGAATGACATGCCACACCCCAGAGAAAGGGGATTTCCAAAATTAGCCCCATGGAGATTTTTATAAAAATCGCTTACTATAAGCCAGAGAGCAGCGCTCGTTTCGGTGAAATCCTGCACTTCCGTTGAAGATGTATGCGGCCACCCGCCCTCCATATGATCCGGTCAGAACTTGAGTGGTGCATAGAAAGTTAGCGTGGGCTATGAAGGTAATGTGTGTACCAATCACGTCTGGTGACCGAGCTGTTCAGGTACCGTGATGGCCGCGTCACCGCGGACTGCCGACACAGAGTTCACGGTGAAGGTAAAACCTTGAGAACTTTGCCGTCCGGACCCGGATCGAGCTAGATTTTTTTCCACGGCTGTAGAATGACATGCCACACCCCAGAGAACGCGGATTTCCAAAATGAGCCCCCTGGAAATTTTTATAAAAATCGCTTATTATAAGCCAGAGAGCAGCGCTCGTTTCGGTGAAATCCTGCACTTCCGTTGAAAATGTATGCGGCCACCCGCCCTCCAGATGAGCCGGTCAGAACATGAGTGGTGCATAGAAAGTTAGCGTGGGCTATGTAGGTCATGTTTGTACCAATCACGTCTGGTGACCGAGCCGTTCAGGTACCGTGACGGCCGCGTCACAGCGGACTGCCGACGCTGAGTTCACGGCGAAGGTAAAACCTTGAGAACTTTGCCGTCCGGACCCGGATCGAGCAATATATTTTTCCACGGCTGCAGAATGACATGCCACACCCCATAGAAAGTGGATTTCCAAAATGAGCCCCATGGAGATTTTTATAAAAATCACTTATTATAAGCCAGAGATCAGCGCTCGTTTCGGTGAAATTCTGCACTTCCGTGGAAGATGTCTGCGGCCACCCGCGCTCCAGAAGAGCCGGTCAGAACATGAGTGGTGCATAGAAAGATAGCGTCGGCTACGTAGGTCATGTTTGTACCAATCACGTCTGGTGACCGAGCCGTTCAGGTACCATGACGGCCGCGTCACCGCGGACTGCCGACGTAGAGTTCACGGTGAAGGTAAAACCTTGAGAACTTTGCCGTCCAGACCCGGATCGAGCTAGATTTTTTTCCACGGCTGCAGAATGACATGCCACACTCCAGTGAAATCGGATTTCCAAAAAGAGCCCCATGGAGATTTTTATAAAAATCGCTTATTATAAGGCAGAGAGCAGCGCTCGTTTCGGTGAAATCCTACACTTCAGTTGAAGATGTCTGCGGCCCCCCGCCCTCCAGATGAGCCGGTCAGAACATGAGTGGTGCATAGAAAGTTAGAGTGGGCTACATAGGTCATGTTTGTACCAATCACGATTGATGACCGAGCCGTTCAGGTACTGTGACGGCCGCGTCACCGCGGACTGCCGACGTAGAGTTCACGGTGAAGGTAAAACCTTGAGAAATTTGCCGTCCAGACCCGGATCGAGCAATATATTTTTCCACGGCTGCAGAATGACATGCCACACCCCAAAGAAAAGAATTTCCAAAAGTAGCCCCATGGAGATTTTTATAAAAATCGCTTACTATAAGCCAGAGAGCAGCGCTCGTTTCGGTGAAATCCTGCACTTCCGTTGAAGATGTATGCGGCCACCCGCTCTCCAGATGATCCGGTCAGAACATGAGTGGTGCATAGAAAGTTAGCGTGGGCTATGTAGGTCATGTTTGTACCAATCACGTCTGGTGACCGAGCCGTTCAGGTACCGTGACGGCCGCGTCACCGCGAACTGCCGACGCATAGTTCACGGTGAAGGTAAAACCTTGAGAACTTTGCCGTCCGGACCCGGATCGAGCAATATATTTTTCCACGGCTGCAGAATGACATGCCACACCCCAGAGAAAGGGGATTTCCAAAATTAGCCCCATGGAGATTTTTATAAAAATCGCTTACTATAAGCCAGAGAGCAGCGCTCGTTTCGGTGAAATCCTGCACTTCCGTTGAAGATGTATGCGGCCACCCGCCCTCCATATGATCCGGTCAGGACATGAGTGGTGCATAGAAAGTTAGCGTGGGCTATGAAGGTAATTTTTGTACCAATCACGTCTGGTGACTGAGCTGTTCAGGTACCGTGATGGCCGCGTCACCGCGGATTGCCGACACAGAGTTCACGGTGAAGGTAAAACCTTGAGAACTTTGCCGTCCGGACCCGGATCGAGCTAGATTTTTTTCCACGGCTGCAGAATGACATGCCACACCCCAGAGAAAGAGGATTTCCAAAATGAGCCCCATGGAGATTTTCATAAAAATTGCTTACTATAAGCCAGAGAGCAGCGCTCGTTTCGGTGAAATCCTGCACTTCCGTTGAAGATGTATGCGGCCACCTGCCCTCCAGATGAGCCGGTCAGAACATGAGTTGTGCATAGAAAGTTAGCATGGGCTATGTAGGTCATGTTTGTACCAATCACGTCTGGTGACCAAGCCGTTCAGGTACCGTGATGGCCGCGTCACCGCGGACTGCCGACGCAGAGTTCACGGTGAAGGTAAAACCTTGAGAACTTTGCCGTCCGGACCCGGATCGAGCAATATATTTTTCCACGGCTGCAGAATGACATGCCACACCCCAGAGAAAGGGGATTTCCAAAATTAGCCCCATGGAGATTTTTATAAAAATCGCTTACTATAAGCCAGAGAGCAGCGCTCGTTTCGGTGAAATCCTGCACTTCCGTTGAAGATGTATGCGGCCACCCGCCCTCCATATGATCTGGTCAGAACATGAGTGGTGCATAGAAAGTTAGCGTGGGCTATGTAGGTAATGTTTGTACCAATCACGTCTGGTGACCGAGCTGTTCAGGTGCCATGTTGGCCGCGTCACCGCGGACTGCCGACGCAGAGTTCACGGTGAAGGTAAAACCTTGAGAACTTTGCCGTCCGGACCCGGATCGAGCTAGATTTTGTTTAAACGGCTGCAGAATGACATGCCACACCCCAGAGAAAGCGGATTTCCAAAATGAGCCCCATGGAGATTTTTATAAAAATCGCTTATTATAAGCCAGAGAGCAGCGCTCGTTTCGATGAAATCCTGCACTTCCGTTGAAAATGTATGCGGCCACCCGCCCTCCAGATGAGCCGGTCAGAACATGAATGGTGCATAGAAAGTTAGCATGGGCTATGTAGGTCATGTTTGTACCAATCACGTCCGGTGACCGAGCCGTTCAGGTTCCGTGATGGCCGCGTCACCGCGGACTGCCGACGTAGAGTTCACGGTGAAGGTAAAACCTTGAGAACTTTGCCGTCCGGACCCGGATCGAGCAATATATTTTTCCACGGCTGCAGAATGACATGCCACACCCCAGAGAAAGAGGATTTCCAAAATGAGCCCCATGGAGATTTTTATAAAAATTGCTTACTATAAGCCAGAGAGCAGCGCTCGTTTCGGTAAAATCCTGCACTTCCGTTGAAGATGTATGCGGCCACCTACCCTGCAGATGAGCCGGTCAGAACATGAGTGGTGCATAGAAAGTTAGTATGGGCTATGTAGGTCATGTTTGTACCAATCACGTCTGGTGACCAAGCCGTTTAGGTACCGTGATGGCCGCGTCACTGCGGACTGCCGACGCAGAGTTCACGGTGAAGGTAAAACCTTGAGAACTTTGCCGTCCAGACCCGGATCGTGCTAGATTTTTTCCACGGCTGCAGAATGACATGCCACAACTCATAGAAAGCTGATTTCCAAAATGAGCCTCATGGAGATTTTTATAAAAATCACTTATTATAAGCCAGAGAGCAGCACTCGTTTCGGGGAAATCCTGCACTTCCGTTGAAGATGTATGCGGCCACCCGCCCTCAAGATGATCTGGTCAGAACATGAGTGGTGCATAGAAAGTTAGCGTGGGCTACGTAGGTCATGTTTGTAAAATCACGTATAGTGACCGAGCCGTTCAGGTACCGTGACGGCCGCGTCACCGCGGACTGCCGACGTAGAGTTCACGATGAAGGTAAAATCTTGAGAAATTTGCCGTCCAAACCCGGATCGAGCAATATATTTTTCCACTGCTGCAGAATGACATGCCACACCCAGAGAAAAAGAATTTCCAAAATTAGCCCCTTGTAGATTTTTATAAAAATCGCTTACTATAAGCCAGAGAGCAGCGCTCGTTTCGGTGAAATCCTGCACTTCCGTTGAAGATGTATGCGGCCACCCGCCCTCCAGATGATCCGGTCAGAACATGAGTGGTGCATAGAAAGTTAGCGTGGGCTATGTAGGTCATGTTTGTACCAATCACGTCTGGTGACCGAGCCGTTCAGGTACCGTGACGGCCGCATCACCGCGGACTGCCGACGCAGAGTTCACGGTGAAGGTAAAACCTTGAGAACTTTGCCGTCCGGACCCGGATCGAGCAATATATTTTTCCACGGTTGCAGAATGACATGCCACACCCCAGAGAAAGAGGATTTCCAAAATTAGCCCCATGGAGATTTTTATAAAAATCGCTTACTATAAGCCAGAGAGCAGCGCTCGTTTCGGTGAAATCCTGCACTTCCGTTGAAGATGTATGCGGCCACCCGCCCTCCATATGATCCGGTCAGAACATGAGTGGTGCATAGAAAGTTAGCGTGGGCTATGTAGGTCATGTTTGTACCAATCACGTCTGGTGACCGAGCCGTTCAGGTACCGTGATGGCCGCGTCACCGCGGACTGCCGACGCAGAGTTCACGGTGAAGGTAAAACCTTGAGACCTCTGCCGTCCGGACCCGGATCGAGCTAGATTTTTTTCCACGGCTGCAGAATGACATGCCACACCCCAGAGAAAGCGGATTTCCAAAATGAGCCCCATGGATATTTTTATAAAAATCGCTTATTATAGGTTTGCGGTCGTACCTCCCTGCGTCGGCCACCAGGCCGCCTGAGTGCGGAAAACATAAAGTATATCAAATGAGATTTAAAACGAAAAAAATGTTCAGAATATTGTTCCAATATGAAACCCCCCTTGATGATCAGGATGTTTTCTCTCTCGAGTTTTAGAGCTTGTATTTTCAGACCTGTTACAAGTTTGAGCTAGCTTGTATGAAAAGTTTGTCCAAACTGAATTTTAATTCAGTCCGGACGTGGCTGTCAGTTATGTATCAGTGTTTATGTTCTATATTCTGTTGGCTTTTGTGCCTTCATGAAGCATTCCTCTTCACGTTAATTAACTATGAATGTTTTTTCTGTATGGTAGGTTATGATAGTGAAAAGTCAAGAGGCATCCAAATATTGGTCTACTCATGGGTGCTGTTACTGAATCCCCAAACCACACAATAGTCGAGGTATTTGTATGCATTTCAGTTGTTCATTTGGCACTACAGTACTTCACCCACTTTACTGGTTCAAGTGAAACACTTGTTTCATTGCAAAGGTAGCTTGTACAAACTTTTGCGCTTGAACATGGCACTCCTATTTTCAAGAATACAACATGGCACTCCTATTGTTTACTGTGATTTGAAGTCTTTAAACCTTCTAGTCGACTGTGAAGGTATGATTTCTGCACATTACTTACCTAATATCTTGTTGCACTTAGATAATGTTGCTGCCCTGTGAATCCGTGTCACTGATCATGGGCACCATCAATTTCTCATACTACTATATCCTTTTGTCCACATTTACATCTTCATTTTGTCTTGACACGTTATTTTTTTTAAAATGAGGCAAAAGCTTTGCCTTTTATATTGATAAAGTAGAAGCAAACAAGTAGGACAAGGCCTAAAAAAAAATTGCAACTCGATCCATGCCGGCCCCGAGGCCGCACCCCACACGGGTCGATGACCAAGTTGCTCAAGCAACCAAGGCATTAGTGGTTGTTATCGGAGTGCAACTAGTTTGTTTTGGCGAGTATTTGGTAGTTCTTAAACTTTCCCTCATCTATATGCAATACTTTCTAGGAAGAAGATGCCCAGCTTCTAGCCGTAAAAATAGAAGAATGCTATTTTATAATCTACTCCTTTTGTCTTGCTTTCTTCAGTTATCGAAAGCAAGATGAGGAACCATATCTTCAATAATCATGCTTGCTGGTAAACATATTTAAGAAAAACACTTGCAAAAAGCTGTTTATTTCCCTGAAGAAATGTTAAGGAAAACACTCCTCAGCGGCACTCTGGCCCATTCCTCCTCTCTCTCCAGTTTTCCCCATTTCATTGGCTGTACTCCGCATTGGATGCACCCATGCGTGATACGCCATCAACTTGGTTGCCTAACTAGCCTAAAGAGCGGGCCAAATGTATTATCCCTCCTCTCACTTACTAAACCTGGTGCAAATTTGAAAAAAAAATGGTGCAATGTGGGTAAGGAAGTTAAATCTGGTGTAACCTGCCCACCCTTCAAAGTAGCTGATGCAAAGTGGAACTAACCACAATATAGTCTTATACAGAATTTGCAACTGACTCAGTTGTCTCAATCACAATGTGCTATCAAATGAAGAACAATCACTTTCACTCAGTTTAAACTTCTAACTATTTACTGTTTGTTGGTGTGGGACAATGGGACTTTGTCTTTTTATGACTATAATGGGGCAGCCCTTACCTTTAAAGACAAGGCTGTGAAATAAACCTACAAGTACGTAGTAATTAGTAATTATATAGAAGAGAATTAATAAAAATAGAAATGCTAGTCACTGTACCTAGAAAAGAGAATCAACTAGTTTTGTAATGGTGCTATCCATATCTTTCCTAGTAATCCTCGGTACAAATTCGTCATGCACAACTAGTTTGGCTGTGAAGGTTAAAATAGAAATAGTTAAAATAACTCCATGGTTTAGTGAAGATTAAGATCTGTGGCATGTATACTATATTATCTAAAGTTGACAACAAAATTCTCTCTCGCTGCCTTGCCATAGATGTTGTTTTGCTGATCAAGGTTTTGTCATTTTGCATTGAGTTATAATCTTTTAACAGCACATTATTGCTAAAAATCTTACATGTCGTTTTGCTTACAACATTTTTTTCCAAAACAATTCCTTATGAGTCACTCGTCATATCGTGCCATGTTGTATCACCCTTTTGTTATGCCCATCTATCGGCATGTAATTAATGCTGAGAAAGTGGGGAAATTTGGGTGGAGGGAATGTATGTACGATCTCGTCTCATGGTTTCAAATCTATATGAATCCAAATGTAGGTTAAACATATGTAATAAAATAATTTCACTATTGAAAGGACAAATAATCATGTTGATGGGGCTAAAAAAGGGAAAGGTTGTCCATAACACAACTTATATTACAGAATTGATTCAATCGGGTCATTACATAGAGAATATTGGGGGGATCACAAAATTGGAAGAGGGACAACAACGTCGTTTCCTGTGAAATTATATGGTCCTGGATATTCGAATTCCAAATGATCTAAGTAATTGAGAGGGAAAATAATCATGTTGACATCTTTAAAAAGGGCATACATTTAGTGATAACTAAAAATAGACATATTATCCATTTTGGAGAGAAGCAATAATAATCATTAATGGTGTAAATCAGGGGCATATTACTTCTAAATCTCCTTGATGAGTCATATCGTAGATCTCATCACATAAATTGTGTCATTTTATAAATAAGTATGTGCCCCCAATCCAAAGAAATAGGTTGAACCAATCTGTGAGTGTGCGATCGTGTAAGAATTAGGCCGAGGAGACATGGCTAGGCAGGAGAAGCGGTTGTTGCTGCCGTCGCCGCCGACACCAGTAGGCGATATCGAGCATGGCGCTAAGATAGGGATGCAACAGGCACTACTGCCCGTTGTGAAGCATGAAACACGACAAGAGGTAGCAGCAGACCATGACAAAGGAGAGGTGGCCCATGGAGACGGCCCGGGAACAGCAGCGTCAGAAGCCTTGGTGCTGTTGGCGCTGGAGCCACCGACTCAGATCGATTTGAGGGTCGACGTGCAGCTGCTCCACTGCCAGGCTTGCCTGTTGCCCCTCAAGCCCCCTATCTTCAAGGTAGATGCATCATGGATTTATTTGCGATCTGAGATAGAGAAAATATATGTCATTTTTCCAATATCGAGTTTTGTTTGCATTTCTGGTTGCAGTGCGAGTACGGGCATGTGGTGTGCTGCTACTGCCACGGTGGCCACGGCAAGGTGTGCGGCCACGCTGAAATCCGTTGCAGCGAGTTGGACGCCTTGATCAGCACCGCCAAGGTGCCGTGCTCCTACACTAGATTCGGTTGTGATAGCTACATCGTCTACCACGAGGCCAAGGCGCACACGCGCACATGCCATTGCGCGCCTTGCTCGTGCCCGGAGCCTACTTGTGGCTTCCTAGGCTCCCCGCCAGCGCTCCTCGAGCACTTCGCCGCCGGCCACTCCTGGCCCATCTTCGCCGTCCGGTACGGCCTGCCCTGGATCCTCACTCTGCCGCTTTGGCAGCGCTGGCACATCATCGTTGGGCAGGAGGACCAGAGCGTCTTCCTGGTCACACTTGGCGATCTAGGTGTGGAGGCCACCGCTGTTTCGCTGGTGTGCATCAGGGCGGACAGCGCCGCTGGTGCTGCCAACGCTCCCCAGTTCTGGTGCACGCTCTCGGTGGATCATCCGGGCGGAGACAAGGACAAGGTGGTCTCAGTGGCTTCGGCGGTGAGCAGCAGTAGGATGTTTGGCGGCACGCCGGTGCCAGGGCAGGAGATGTTCTTGTCGGTGCCGCAGGAGTTGATGTCTGGCGAAATGCTCGCCATCAACATCCGCATTGATCAGGTTCACTCTGTTGATGCTTCCACCACCACCACATAGGCTTCATTGAACAATTCCTTTCTGCGCTGTATGTTTGGTTAATGACCAAAAGCAACCCTATTACAGTTTTGGTCGTGGCTGAAATGTTTCCTCTTGATTAGATGGTTGCCAAAATGTTGGCATGCTAATTGTTTAGGCAACTCTTATTGATTTATGTTGCCAGCGTTGGCTAAAACATGGACAAACAAAGCCTTAAATATTGTCTGTCATGCTATGTCTTATGGCTGATTTAGCGGTACGCATTGTGTGAGCTAAGATCCAACTTCCTGCATGGTTAAGAAAAACAGAAAGCTAACCTAGTAGGACTCTGCGATCAAGCTCTGTCCAGGACTCATACCCATACACGAATACAGGCTCAACACATGCACGGCAACAAGTTACAAGTCTAAACCTAGTTGTGAATAAGGATGACAATTATATCCACGGGCACGGGTACCCGCGGGTACCGTACCTATAGGGTATGGACACAATTTTATACCCATGGTAGTACCCGTACCCTACCCGTTAAGTCGCGGGTAGGGCACGGGTATAACCTCGTACCCGTGGGTATGCCCATACCCTACCCGTTTATATATCTTACCGGTGAAGGTCTGACATTTATTTTCGTGAGCTTGTGAACCTATGTTAAAGTTGTCATAAATTGTCAATTTGAGTTGAGAACACGTATTCAAATATATGTTATTGAGTTGAGATAAAAAATTCTTTTATCAAATTGTTATCGGTAAATATAAAATTATGAATAACTTGTGTATAATTTGATCTACCCGTTGGGTACCCAATGGGTATGCGTATCCGTCGGGTCACCCAACGGGTATGGGTATCCGTCGGGTATGGATACGGGTAAAGTTTCGTACCCGTGGATATGGGTATGGGTAGAATTTTATACACATTAACAACACGGGTATGGGTATGGTATTGCTCTGCCCGCTCCATATCCTACCCATTGCCATCCTTAGTTGTGAAAAAAAAAAATCTAAACCTACACGTACACGACCTAGCTAGTCTTAGTCGTAGTCGGACACGAACCTAGTGCATACACGGACTAGCAATCCTACTCGGACCCACGACCCTATAAAACCTACAGTATTTACCTCTGTAAAGGAGGCAGTACTAAAATAACAACCCCCAGTAAAGATCGATTATTATTCTTAACACTCTCGCGGACCAAAACCATGGATGATTATATTTCACCAAAGCGCACCAAAGCTCCACCGCGCCGCGCGGCCGGGATGTCTGCCATCGCGATGGCGGCCACCGGGCACTCATCTTGGGCGGACCTGAACAGCGAGCTGCTCATGTCCATCGCGGCCGCGGTCGCCGTCGAGGGCTCGTCTTTGTTCTACTACTTGTGCCTCCGCGGCGTCTGCGCCGCCTGGCGCTCCGCCCTTCCACCGCCGTACCCTTGCCTCCTCTCACTCGACGACGACCGCGCCCGCAGCGCCTCCGTGTTCTCCTTCCCGATGCGGTGCTCGTTCCGCCTCTACACAGCAGTGGACGGCTGCTTCGACGTCCGGGAGTTCCGCACCCGCGCCCGCGTCGTCGGCTCAGCCAACGGACGCCTCGCCGTCGCCATCGACAGCGGCACCAGTGATCACGACCACCCCTACCCCTACGTGAGCTGCTGGACGGTGAAACTCTTCGTCCTTGATCCGCGCTCCGGCCACGTGGACGAGCTCCTCCCTCCTCGCAATCCGAGGACCAACAGGGTACATGACTCCGAGTACGGCGTACGTGCACAAGCTCGTGTTCGCGCCTGACCCCGACGACGCCACTGTCGTGGCCATGTGTAGCCGCGCCAAGATCGCCTACGTCGACACCAGCAAGTTCAGCAGGAGCGGGAGAAAGTGTGACATGGTGTGGACGATGGTCGACGTCGTCAGCGCGACAGCTAAACACCTGGTCGATCTGGCCTTTGATGCCACAGGCGGCAAGGTGTACTGCCTCGATTCATACGGGGACGTGCACGTGCTCTGCGTCCCCCGCGACGGCCGGAGCCAGGAGGCGTCGGCCGAGCCCTCGTTGACCGTCATGTCCGCCGCCTTCACCCCGCCAACGCTGGCATCCGCGAAGCACCTCTTCTTTTGCCATGGCAGCCTGTACCAGATGTGGCAGAACGACAGCTGCACCGTCAGCTCGCCCTCCGGGTTTAGGATGTCTGCGGACGAGATCTTCGTGCTGAGGTACGACCCAGCGCGACAGTCATGGGACTTGGTGAAGGATCTCGTAGGCTGCTCGGTGTTCATCAGCAAGAACAACACCCCGGCGGTTGTGCGAGCCGGCACCGTCACTGGGGTGAGAGGAGACTGCCTGTACTGGATCGACTGGCGGCGTGTTCCCATGGTGTGCGATGTGGCCACAGGAACTTCTAAGCCGTGCATTTTTCCCGGTGGCGCGTGCAAAGGTAACTGCTGGTACTTTGGCGATGACAATATGACGAGCAACAATAGCTGAGATATTAAAGGTTGAGCTGATTAAACAAGACGGATAGCTTGGGAGACGGTTGTGGAAAACTGGACGCACTGACTTCGAGTACTCCAATATTGTAGTTAATCTAGGTTCCCTTACTCCCTTAGTATTGCAGCAGTTTTTGAGATCATTTTGCTAAGCCATCATTTGAATATTTTGATTCCTTTTTTGGCAAGTCTTGGGCAGATTTATCGCATATGCCCATATCCACCACAGAGATTTTGTGCATATGCAAATTTCAGTGGTATTTTTGGCATATGCAGAAATGCAAACAAGTAGGGATGAGGACATAGGCACATAGCAGAGGTACAAGTTGCGGATCTAGTGATACAATCTTGCATTTTCTCTCTTGATATGATACATATGTTTTTCTTGTGTTTTATTGATTTATATTTGTTGGTGTGATCATTATGTTGACATTTAGGTGTGGCCGTAGAGCCTGAAACATGTTCCTTGGGAAAAAAATCATCTGTTTTTTTTTTTGCTTAATATAGAAGTTAGTCTGAATTTTTTCGTTCAGTCCAAAATCTTGCAGACTATAAGGCGTCTTCCACAAGCATTGCTACCAATTTCTCATACCCACAAATGTTTGAGAGGACGCTTGAGCAACAAATTATTTTGTTTTTCTCGTGTTGAAATTAATATGATTTTTTGTGGCATATTCATGCCGAAATATGGAATAATATTTATTCCCCCATATGCTTTAAAGTTACTCTGAAATCTATACATGACTTGGCAAAATAAACACATGGGTATAGCTAAGGGGAAAATCGTCTTTTCAGTATCCACTTTATGGTCATCAAACGGTCAACTGACAAAAATGGTACTCAAATTTCAATGTACCTGGTTCAAATTTCAATAGTATATCTAGGAGAGGGAAAATTGCGTGGAATATGATCAAAATCTGGATGGTATATATGGTATTTCAACTCTAGTGATATTCTTCTCCATTGAAGTCTGAACTATCAATCTATCATACTGTTAAGTACTACATTTTACCTAGAATCGATTAGTCTTGCCTATACTATATCAAGATTGTCATAATCGAATTACTGGCTATTTAACCTATAGCCACCAACATGTGAGGCAGATAAGATTGTATAGGCGTATAGCTGTTAGGTTGTTAGAGTAGATTATATAGTTAACTAAGCTATCACTATCTAACAATCGGTTAGGGATGCAAGAACAAATCTAACTGATACCGCAATTTATACCACAAAATTCAAATAACACTCTCGAGGCATTTGTATCATCGCACAGTTCAACATTGCAAACTACTAGTACATTCATTTCAAACATAGATGGTTCAACAATTGATTTGAACATTACAAACTAAAGCTAAATAAACTAGTTAACTACCCGAAGGGGCGGCTTGGCAACGACATTTCTCATGGCCATTCGCTGTAGGAGTCAATGCTCGAGCTCGTAGGCGCTGCCGCTCCACCTTTGAGCCTCCATTTGACACCGCCACTCCTCCACAGCAGCAGTGTCGAGCGAGAAACGGCTCGTGATCCATAGTTCCTGCTTGACCCCATGGGTGCACTTCAAGAGGCTACACTCTTCGCGCATGACGGGGCGCTTAGAATGGCGGACGGCCTTGGCCAGCTTTGAGTCGTCGTCTTCGGACTTCTCCCGGAAAACGTCGGTGAAGACCGCCCATTCCACAACGAGATAGGCCACGAACGTCGCGGGAGGGGTTGCGTCCATCTCGACGGACTCCGAGCCTGACGAGGTGATGTGGAGCTAGAAACGCGTGATCAGCCCTCCTCGTAGTCATTGTTGCATCTCCGCCATCCGCCTTCGGGTGGCAGCTGGTCATCCTTTCACGCGGCTTCGGCCAACTCCTCCAGCCCTAGACACTCAGGGGCGTAGCGACCACCACGGGCACGCTCGGATGTGGAAGACACTTCCTGGTGTGTGTCGTTAGAGGCCGACGAGTGGGCTCCACCTCCCCAGTGTGCCTGGTCTGACGAGTTCACATGCCATAAGGCGGATCCGGGGGAGGTGAGAGAGCTTTCTACCAGGGGAGAAGGTAGATCTGTTAGCCGGCAAACCAGATTCCGACAGCAGAAACAGAGTGGGTGGCCGGATGGGAAAGGGTGGGGCAGCTCTGCGGTAGGAGGCAAAAGGGAAGAGGAGGTGAAATATGGTACTGCGTGGTGAATTTAGGGTTTACCGCAAAAATATTTGCAGGCTAAACCAGTTTGCAGTATCTGGACTTGTCATATTTTGGGCCTAAAACCGCAAATCGGGGAAATTTGCGATTCAGACCCTTTTGCTGGATAGAGTTGCTCTAAACCCCTTGTAAAACCTAGCCGGCCGGCTTGAATAACCGCCTCGACTCATCTCTCTCGCATCTAATCTTGTGCAAACGGCATTACTGATTCCCATTTGTTAACGAGTCAACAAAAAGGTTCGATCGGATTATATACGGAAGCTTAATATAACTCGTCATGGCTCGTGCACGATACGATCTAGGGAATATCCAGGAACGTGGCCGGCCGCGATTCCTCCAAAGTGCACGGCGCACGGCCGCGACATGCGCCATGGCGATGGAGGCGACCGGATCCTCTTGGGTCGACCTACAAAGCGACCTCCTCGTGTCCATCGCGGACGGCGGCCTGTCTCTAGGAGACTACACCTGCCTCCGCGGCGTCTGCGCCGGGTGGCGCTCCGCCCTCGAGCCGCCATACCCTTGCCTCCTCTCCCTCGACGACATCGGCACCCGCTGCTCCATCTTCTCTCTCCCGATGAAGCGCTCTTTCGACCTCCAGCGGAACCTCTACACGGGCGTAGATGGCGGTGGCCGCGTTATAGGCTCGGGCAACGGCCGATTGGCTGTCGTCGCTGTCCACGACGGCGACGGGTCGACGGCGAGGATCTTTCTCGTCGACCCACGCACCCGCGACGAGGCCGTCAAACTCCTCCCTACTTTTCCGTTGAGCAGCTACGAGAGCGTGCGCAAGGTCGTGTTCGCGCCCGACCCTGATGACGGCACCGTCGTGGCCATGAGCGACCGCAAGCGGGTGTACTACATTGACACCAGGAAGAGTGACATGGCGTGGAAGGCCGTCGAGATCATCGCCGGAGACGACAAGTACGACCTCGCCGACCTGGCCTTCGACGCCGCACCCGGCAGCAATGGCAAGGTGTACTGCCTCGACTCAAACGGGGGCGTGCGCGTGCTCATCATCCCCAGCCGCCGCGAGGAGGAGCCCTCGCTAACCGTTCTGTCCGCCTCGGTCCGTGTATCCTTCCCATGGCCCTACCGCGCCGCCTCCGAGCTAACCTTCACCAAGCACCTCTTCTTCTGTCATGACAACCTGTACCAGGTGTGGCAGAACAACAGCTCCACGGTCAGATTTGGTTGTAGGCTCACCATGGCCCCGGACGAGATCTTCGTCCTAAAGCATGACCCAGGTCGCCATTGCCCGTGCTGGAACGTGGTGAAGGATTTAGGAGGCTGCTCGGTGTTCGTCGGCAAGAACACCAGCACGGCAGTCGTGCGAGCCGGCGCCGTCCCTGGGGTTAGAGGCGACTGCGTGTACTGGATCGACTGGCGGGGCAAGCCCATGGTGTGCGACGTGGCCACAGGAACCTCCAAGCCGTTCCTTCTCCCCTATGGCGCGTGGAAAGTTAGCTGCTGGTACTTCGGTGATATGACGAGGAACAACAAGCGTCAAGCGGGAAGGGAGTGAGTATATTGATCAACAGTGGTATGTCGTCTAATCCTACTATATATAAAAGACGGAAGAATCGCTGCCTCCTCATTCGTCCACGTCGCCCAAAAAACGCCAGCCGCCCGATCGCGCAATCCGACGCCCAGAAATCGTCCACGCCGTTCCTGCTACAGTACCCCCGATTTTTGTCCAATGGGGAGGCGACACGTCGCCCGGTCAGGGCCGGTCGTCCCGGTGGCCAGCCGGTCGCCCACCCGGTCGCCGCGCCGTTCTGCAAAACAATCCTCCCACTTTCAGATTTTTGCACACTTTCCATGCTTTTCCTCCGCGTGGGGCTTCAATGCAATTTGCAGCAAAGACAGGGGCTAAAGTGCAAAATCACCAGCGAGCTCTCCTCTCCCCCCGCGCGACGCCGTGGCCGCCGCAGCCACCGCCGCGGCGCGCCGCCGCGCCGTCCCACCCCGCTCCGATTGGAGCCCACCACGGGATCCGCCGTCGCCGCCTAGACCTCCTCGCCGCGGTTCGGCCGCCGGGACGCCACCCACGAGCTGGAATCGCCGCGGCCTGGCCCGCCGTCCTCCGCCGCGTCCGGTCGCCGTCACGGCTGCTCCGGCGACCTATAAGTGGCGGCACCGCCGCGTTCGGGTCGCCCGGCTCCGGGCGCACCCAGTGCGCCCACGCGCGCGTCTGGGGGCGCGGCGGCGCGCCGCCGGCGAGCCCAACGCCGCCGCGGGCGATGCGGCTAGGGTTGCCCACTGTGACGTCGTGTTGACGTCACAGTGGGCCCACCCTGTCAGCTTTCCAAATTTTTTTTTTTGAAAAAATAGCCCCTATTTGATTAAACTTGAATAATTCATAACTTATTTATTTAAAATCAGAAAAATAAACATAATATATCAAAAATTTCAGAAAAATGAGATCTTTCTTTTAATGGCATAATCATACATGATTGAAATATTTACATTGATTCCATTAGTCAAACACTAATAAACCCTAAATTTAAAACATGGGTATGTTTTACAACCCATTTAATTTGACTATGCATCTAGGGCTGAACAAAATTAGTTAAAAATATGACAAGTATATCAGCATGACCACAAAAATAAACGTTGCCTATTCACGGCATATGATCAAATTTCAAATTATTCCAATATGTTAAATGCATTCCAAATTTGAGCATGTAATAAACGCAAAAAAAAAAAAAACGAATGCCTTCCAAATGTGAGCACTAACGAAAATGTAAACATGATTCAGATATGAAAAAATTCCCAACTTTACTAATTTTCGATATTCGAACGATTCCCAAATACAAACTTTTTGTCGACTCTCACTAAATTTAAATCTGACAAACATTTGGACGATAGATCACGTCCATAAAATTAAAGCATTTAATAAACATGAAAACAATTCAAATGTGAATACCTTCCCAATTTGACCATTTCAAAAATTTGAACAACTTCTCAACCTAGATAATTTTTAAATTTCAACAATTTTATAATTTAATAATTCAAAACGTTAGCCCACGGGTGCGGCGGAGTCCGCGCTTAATCCCCTAGTAAATATAACGAGTTAGCGAGAATTGTACGTACCGTCAACATCTTGATCCGAATAGTCACTGTAACCCTGAGTTAACTAATTCTTAGTCAATTCTTTGCTACAAAATTCTGAGTTAAGGAATCCCTCATTCTCTGAAAGAATCAAATGAGTGAACCAAGAAGAGTGCGGGGGCATCTTTTCTCAACTCTTGAAAAGTATGAATGGATCATGTAACCCAAATTAAATTGCATTCAGTTTATTGTTATTACTCCTATGTCAAGTGTATGTGTCAAGTCTGTAATCAAGTATAACATGGTCCGGTGATGTCTTATACATGTGAATTGCAGTTTATAAACATTCAGTTGCCGCAGAAATCATGGGATTTAGTTATATCAGTTTTATCAGATTAATTCTTCATGCTCTAAATATCACTTAGCAAAGAATGCGTGAAGTAGAGCCAAATTGCATCTGGACCACGGGGCTGTATGACTTCTCTGAAGTTTATTTGAATGTGCTCTCTGATGTAAAACGAAGGAATACCCTAGATGCTAATCGAAAACAGTGCTGGACCCACAAAATCTCAAACCGGGTCGATTTTCCCTTTTGCCGACCGCCTGACTCCGTCGATCATCTTCACGGCCAAACCTAGTTCATGTCGTACACGGACAGTCAAACAATGAAATTCACTCACCGTGGAACCCAATAATGGCAATCGTACATCATAAGGAATTGATGAAGTTTCAATTCGGAACTATTGCTGTGGCCAAATGTAGAGGACATCTCTAGTCAAACCCTAAAAACGCTCAACTCATCAAAAGATTCTTTTTTGAGGAGTTCATCCCTACCTAACCGAATCATTGAACGCTAACTCAAGAATTTCACACCCGGGACCCCGGAGACTAGATTTTTGTTTTTTTTATGTTTGTTTAGGGATCTTTCCCTAACCCAAAATTCTGTACATGAACCTCTATTCTATCTAATCGGATAGCGGATACGACCGCCTTAAACCTCAAAAAAAAAAAAAACTCAAGAATTTGGGTAGTCAATTCACAAAAGTTCCCTCACTCTGTAAAATTTGAACAGCCGTCACAACTCCTTAGTAAAGATTCTTCTGTTCTCCTCTCCCGAGCTCCTACTCTACCCGCCTCCGCCGCTGCATGTACCGCCGCAGCCACTAGACGCCTCGATTGCGCAAGGAATGGAGCCACTAGCATCTTATGTATCCTTCGGACCCCGATGACACCGCTTCCACGGAACCTCTTGATGACTTTCGACTGAAAGAACACAGACACGACTTATACAAAAGTGCCTAGATAAGCAGATCGACAGTAATGTTCATACCTATCCAGAACATCGATGACTTGATCTCCGACTTAATGGAGACATTCGCCAAGCTCCGTAAGTATAACATGAAGCTGAACGTAGCCAACAAGTTCTTCTTCGGGTCCCAACTGACAAGCTGTTGGGTGCTCATAGGGGTAGGGTGTGCCTGTGTTCATAGGGGTGAGTGTATGCGCGTTTATATGAGCGTCTGCGTTGTACTGTGTTTCTAAAAAAAAAATGTTCGTGTCCTATTTTTTTTTACGTGGGAACCATATAATGGCAATCGTAAAAAAAAGGAAATGATGAAGTTTCAGTACGTACATCGGAGGTACTATTACTCTGGCCACCAAGTGTTCGGCACAATGACCGAATGGTACTACTAGTAAACTTGCAATTTTCAAAACAAAAATAAAGTCGATTGATTTGGGTGATGCAATGCTGCGACGATCCTAATGTGGAGTAGATCGAGGAGCTGTTGGATAAATTTTATGGATTTGGTGGCTCTTGGATGAACTATATGTATGTCTTAATTTCAATTGTTCATATCAATTATCATGGTAATGAAAATTGGGAGCCTCTGGGTCGGCCTTTCATTTTTTTTTGAATTGTCCGATTGGATGGCTATATTTATGTTTGTAACTGAATTCTTGGATATGGTGCATTTGAATCATTGTTGATGAAATATCACGTAATTGTTTGAAGTGTACATATTAAAGAATGAAAGAAATAAATAGTGAGTTAAATATAGGTAACTAAGGTCACTTGTTTAAGTCTTCATATGTGAGGAGTTATAGATGGTTTGAGTTAGTGTTTGACAAGTTATTGGATAGGGGTTCGGCTCGAGAAGCCCTATGGCGGAATACTAAGGAAGCCGTTTAACCTAAAAGCCATTAGAAATAGTTTCTCGGATCCCAAAAGATAGCCACGAAACTGTTGATATGAGTGACGGACGGTTCTTACTAAAACACGGCGCCCTGTCTTCCCTACCCCTACTCTTCAATCCCGTGGTCATCGCCGTCGACACGTCATCAGGCCTGACATCCTCGTTCACTGCCGCTGCACACACACACCCTCCAATTCGTGTCTATACAATTAAGCAACACGAGTGGGATAAAATTCTTCGAGATCAAATAATTCTTTGTAAGCTGAATGCATGACAACAACAATTGACAAAAGCACTTTAGTTACTGCCGTTCCCTTCCGTAAACTTCCTTCCTAGATCCCAATCAGCTTTCAGCATACTACTATACCAATATGCCTGCGGTACGGGCCATCTGTTTTTCATTTTCATTTCACAATGTAAGTTGCACGTTGAATAAATAAGAAACAATTGGCATGGAAAGACAGAATAATACCGCTTTGTGTTGTTCGTCTCAGCTTGGCCATCCGAAATGGGCGCTGGGTGGTCGCTTCCTCTCTGTATACCTCTATCGTACAGAAGTGTTCCCAGTGTAAGTTTGATGAGTAACTATTTGCTACTAAATTAGCATTCAGATGCAGAAGAAAACAAAAGTACCTTCCTGACATGAGCTCCAACGCACTTAAAACTTCTACAATTTTGTTTCTTGGCAGGAAAGGAGTTCCTTTAGTTTTTCCATCATAGAAGTTCATGCCAATAAAGCTCCCATCAGTGAAATTAATTAGAGGCCCTCCAATTCCAGCCTAGTACAAAAACACAAATTGCAGGATTGCCGCTTAGGTATATATATAGCTTAATACATGTATGCATTAACAGCTAGAGGTGACAAATAAGATAGATACTGATGCAGCTATCGATCCTATCCATGGCAGCCACCGGTTAAAAACTAGCAATAAAATCCACCACGTACCTTCTTTATTTTACAAGTGGACAGCTTAAGGTGCTTGCAAGGAAGTGCCGTGATAGGTTCATTCGTCAGTTCGCCGGTGGAGGCACATAATAATCCTTCATCAGGCTCTCTCCCTACAGCTACTACGTATTCAGGTGGTATCAACTCACAGCTTTCAAGATGGAAAATATCTTCTGGACGAATACCACGCAAACCCTTAAAACTGACAATAGCAATATTATGCCGCGAGTCATATGACTCCAGTCTCCCAATGGCATGTTGTTTCGGCGGGAGGAACACCTCAATCTGACACAATATATAAAGTGAGCTGAGTTAACCATTGTATAACTTAAGAGACAAAGAAACAATGATTAACAACGCCAACCCTCAAGTTCTCATCAATCTTGTCTGGTTTATCACAAGTTCTAGCCAAACTGGCTGAAGTCAGAATAACAGTGTGTCTGGAACTGGCATTCTCATTGTTTCCACCACACTTTATGAGCAAGCCTGTGCATGAGAAAAACCTGATGCCTCCTACGCATGCATCACACTTTTGATCATTAGCTCTAGTACGTGATGATTACAAAATAGTACAGTACTAAAAAAATTAACAACTAGCTGTGAAATCACCATTGTATGAAGAAAGTGAGACAACACGGCGGGATATAGTTGTAATTGTCTTTGCGTCAAGTCTCGCCCACGCATTAATCCCAGCACCACAAAAATCAAGATTGTAGTCGTCATATCCACTCCAAGCATGCAAGTAACCAAAGTCCTCTTCAAACCTATTGATCAATTCCCCATTCACTGGTCAAAAAATAAGTACATAAGTTAATGCTACAATTGCTAATTGCTATATGAAAAATGCAAGAGAGAAGTCAGTTATATCAAAACCAGTGACTTACGTTCGAGCATAAGTGGTGGTGGCTCAGGATAGCCCAGCCGGGTAAGCAAATCTAACTTTCTCAAAAATCCTGAAGCAATAAGGTGATCCATACACAGATGATATTGGTATGATGATAATAATATTCATCGATATTCTGTGCAAAAGGATAAACGATTAGAATGACGATTTGAATGATTCACACCTGAGGGTATTATTGTTTTTGCACCTGGGGGCATAGAATATAGCAGGCTACTCGTTTCTGCTTCTTCAATTGAGCTTCCTAAAATGGAGTAGATAATGGAAGAAACATAAACACAAAACTAAAATATATTTTTGCAAGCTCTAGGCAAGAGAGCATATCAGTGAAAGCGAAGGCGTAAGGTTGTCTAGAATTGACCAGATATTAAATAAATGATGGTAAGCACAATTGCGGAATTAAAAGCAGAGCACCAGCCGGAAACTAACAATAAACGTTGAGTAATATGTTTAGAAAATGCTGATGAACGACTTTAGTAAATAACTTAGTGGTCTCCAAAGATCATGACACTAACCTGCACCATGTGGGTTTGGGTCATTCGTCCATACCTCCTTAGCGTAATTTCCTCCTTGCATCTCTATAGGACTGCAATGTACTCCCTCCATTCGGATTTAATTGACACACATTTGATTACACATGGATGTATCTAGACACCAAACAAGTATAGATACATCCACATTTGGACAAGACCAAGTCAATTAATTTGGAACGGAGGGAGTAACATAGTAGATTTGTTATGATAGATAAATAAATAAGTGCACCGAATTACTAGCCCAAATACAAACCGGTCAATCAGTCATCATGAACCCAATCATACAAAGCAAATCATGGTATGAAGAGAAGGAAATGAGGCTCGTGAATATGCAAAGAAACACAAAGGAGGATTGAGAAGATAAATATGGTCACGAGTATAGGTTACAACCTTGGGATGTCGAAATGTTAGTGTGGGCAATATGGTTTTAACTCTTCCGCGTATAAACAAATATTAAGGCAGGTAGGATGCGGCAACTCAGTTGGGCCTAGCTAGCGGCAATTGAGGGGTAGGATCCCTATTATCTTAGGATTGTATCTTATAAATTACTAGTCAGGAGATATTGTCTGCTAGGAAGGTAGAGACTAGTTACTTCGATGGAGTCTTCTCGATAAAATGCCCCGTGTACTCACTGGGAATCAAGCAACGACAATCAACCTATTATATCCTTACACTACGGGAAACCGTCAAAACGCCGACGGCCGTCCTGTACGCCGACGGCCAAATGTCGGGGCCGTCGGCGTACAGCACGGGCTTGGGCAGACGACGAACAGGCCGTCGGCGTACGAAGCGCCGTCGGCGTAGAATTACGTCCCCGACGGCTGCCGTCGGCGTTCTAAATCCCGTCGGCGTACAAAGGGCGGCATAACGCGAACCGTCCAGCGTCGTTGATACGCCGACGGTACTCGTACACGCGATAAAAACACCGACGGCTGCCGTCGGCGTTTAGTAGTTTTTTTATATTTATTTTCGTATATAATATTCATTTCTTTATTTCTCTATATAATATTTAATGTAGTTGTAATTTATATATATATTGGACCTATAATTGCCCTCCCAATTTCAGTATCCCACCCCCGTAAAATAAAGGTTTGAGTTTTCCGGAACCCAACCCTACAACATATACATGTAAAACAAATAAAAACTTTTCCTGGCTATCTAGAGAGAAAGTGATGCCGGTGATGTCGGTCACACCTAGGAGTAGATTCTTGCACATTTACAACACACAACACACTTTTATACATATGGTATGTCACAACCTAGGTTTGGGTAGGGTTCCGACGCTCCGGGGCCCCGCTTCGGTGAAACCCTGAATCCGCTGGAAAAACCCTAACGTTTCCGTCTACCCCCATAGACGTGCGTCGAAAGGGGGTAGCCCAGTAGACTTTTTTGCTTGGTTGTGTTATGTTAGGCCATAGGAACATGAGAAACCAAAGTCTACCCCAAATCGACACACGATTCCATCCGGTTCGCTCGAAAGGGGAGTTTTCATCTCTAAGTGCAGAAACTCACTAGAGAGAAAGTGAAGCCGGTGATGTCGGTCACACCTAGGAGTAGATTCTTGCACATTTACAACACACAACACACTTTTATACATATGGTATGTCACAAGCTAGGTTTGGGTGTGGTTCCGACGCTCCGGGGCCCCGCTTCGGTGAAACCCTGAATCCGCTGGAAAAACCCTAACGTTTCCGTCTACCCCCATAGACGTGCGTCGAAAGGGGGTAGCCCAGTGGACTTTTTTGCTTGGTTGTGTTATGTTAGGCCATAGGAACATGAGAAACCAAAGTCTACCCCAAATCGACACACGATTCCATCCGGTTCGCCCGAAAGGGGAGAATTGGCGGGAAACAGACGCTCGAAAGAAACACACGAAGGAAACACACGATCCGTGTGCTTCTTCCTGATCCAACGGCTCACCAGCGCTCGAAAGAAACACACCGCTGATCCAACGGCTCAGAAGCACACGAAGGAAACACACGATCCGTGTGCTTCTTCCTGATTGGGCATACTACAGCTCAGAAGTGCATTTCTCACTATATATATGTAGTCATGGCCTCCATTGGCATAGCACATCTAAACTGATATCTGATCCCTCATCACTCTCCCGTGGCGTCACCACCGCGTGTGCCGTCCGCCATGCCAAGGTGCTGCCCTCTCCCTCCCCTACGTACCTAGGTTGCACGCACCTTAGTTGTTTGATCAAATTCCCCACTCATTTTTTCAGATCTCGGCGGGAATCGATGATGACCACCGGCCATTTGTTGGACACGGGCAGTGTCCGGGACTGGGCTCCGCCGGGCTGGCACTGGGAGGTGTCTTCCGGGACGCGTAGTTTGGTGAGGAATCCGGGTGACGTCGTCGACCCGGATCTTGTTTGGTGGCCGTCGCGTGGGCCAGCCTCGGTGCAGAGGCCGCCGGCCCCCGAGGTGGAGGTGCGTCGCCGTATCAGAGAGGAGGACGAGCACGTCCGTCGCTACCTGGTTAGGTTGGATACGCAAGCGGTGCATGACAATATGTGGTATACACTTCATAGGGATCCTCCTCATGTGAGTATTGCCCCAGTGATGGTTCCTTATCTTTGGGTGCAAGCCGCCGGCCGCTCAGCACCTCGCGGCTTAGGACCCGGCAAAAGTTAGTTACATTATTCGTGATGTATTATGGATTAAATAAAGATGTAGACTGGTGGCTATAAGCACATTCCTACTAGTGCAAGTTTGTTGTCATTCGTCTATGTACCCAAGTTTGTTGTCATTCGTCTATGTACCCAAGTTTGTTCTATCTTAGTTGCTACTACTCCGTTTCGATTAATTTTGATAAAAGTTGGTTTCACAAGCCCCAATGGACTAACCTAACACAAATAAAGTCTAGTTTACTTTTCTTATGTTCCATGGTAACGTGACAAGCCCCAATGGACTAACCTAACACAAAAACACTAACGTTTCCGTCTACCCCCATAGACGTGCGTCGAAACGGGGTAGCCTAGTGGACTTTTTTGCTTCTCCCGGATCCAAGGGCTCACGAGCGCTCGAAAGAAACACACCGCTGATCCAACGGCTCAGAAGCGCACGAAGGAAACACACGATCCGTGTGCTTCTCCCAGATCCAAGGGCTCACGAGCGCTCGAAAGAAACACACCGCTGATCCAACGGCTCAGAAGCGCACGAAGGAAACACACGATCCGTGTGCTTCTCCCAGATCCAAGGGCTCACGAGCGCTCGAAAGAAACACACCGCTGATCCAACGGCTCACAAGCGCACGAAGGAAACACACGATCCGTGTGCTTCTATCTACAAATCCGTATTTCTATTTGTATGTGAGACATATTCATATTTTTTGGTTGCACACATCAAGCCACACAATAGGGCAGAAGCTAGTCAAACATGTTTAATTGCACAACTTGAGTTCTGTTGGTCACAAAAATACAAACTAAAATTCTACAGAAAGCTACTGATGTGTAGAAGACAACACAATTTGATTTGGATTAATTGGAGTTACCAAACTCCCTACACAATTGTTTTAATCCAGTAACTCAACAATCAAGATTTAGCTACCAATTGAGTTCTGTTAATCCTAAAATTAAACACTTTTAGGGGTAACTAACCATGACTAAATGTGATCTAACAAAATTGGTCCTAATTAATTTGGGTTAACCAATCAACAGATTTAATTGTTTTAGTGCAGAAGGGTGTTCTAACTTATAGTTTATACTAAACAATTACCACTGCATAATTAATTCTCCCAAAATTAGGGAAGCTAGTACATCACAGTACCAAGCTAACAAAATTGGTTTGGAAATATTTGGACTACCAGAGTATCAGAAACAAACAAGTTTATAATTTAAACCTTCTGTGGTATTTTGAATAATACATTTTTATTATTTATCTAAATGAAATGAAACCACTTGGGTTGGTTAAAAAATTTCATAAGCTTTCCAGAACATATTTATTTGATTTATTTGGAGCTATAAATCTCGAGATATTGCATTTCTAAAATAGGTCCAGTACTGGTTTTCCAAATTTCTAAATCCCTAAATCCCTAAAACCATAATATTTGATTTCTTTTAAGAAATAAAAAAAAAGCAAAAACCATACGCCGACGGCCAAGCCGTCGGCGTAGGCTTGGTGGAATTTTCTTACCCCCCCCGCGCGTTCCAAATCCCCAATTCCCCCACCCCGCGCGTGCCAAGCCAAACCACCACCGCACCCCGTTCGCCGCCGCCGCCGCCCTACCTCGCGCCCTCCCCACCTCGTGCGCCACCACCTCCGTTCACCTCCAGTCCACCTCCTCCGGCCCCCGACGCCACCACCTCCAGTCCACCTCCTCCGGCCGCCCCCAACGCCACCACCTCCTCCGGCCGCCCCAACGCCACCACAGCAGGAGCGCCTCACCTCAAGCTCTCCCAGCCACCACAGCAGGAGCGCCTCGCCTCGGAGCGTGCCCCCTCCCCGAGCGCGGTCTCGCGCCGCCCCAACCCGCACTGCCCGTGGCAGCCCATCACCCGCCTCTTCTCCGCCGCCCGCCTGCGCCCGTGCTGCCTCGCCTCCGCTGCCCCCCCTTGCTGGACCGGCGTCAGGACGACGCGGCGCCCGGTGCTGGCCTTCGCCGGAGCCGTATCTTCAACTCAGCCCGACCACAAGGTACCACCACCACTACTTCTTCTTCTGGTGTGCTTTAGAGTTAGGGTTAGCTTCTTGCTGTTGCAATTTAGCTTCGGTCCAGCTGCAAAAACAGTTAGTCCTTAGGCTAGGATTTCGTTCTGATGTGTGGTTGAAATGCTAAGATTTATTAGATTAGAACAAATGCAGGAAAAGCTCTAGGAAATTGTTGTCAATGGCTGCAAGCAGTGCTTCCTGAAGATTACAACTGAATTTTGAATTGTTGCTGCGTTCTTTAGACAGTGGAAAAAACGTACTGCACACTTACTTTAGACCATATGGTGCAAATTTGGCAAGGAATTTCGGAACCATATGTATCACTTTAAACAGCCTTCCGTTAGCACTTTAATGTCATTGGTGTCATATTTAATTATGCTCTATCCATTCTGATTTGCATGTATGTGCAAGTCCATTTTTCTCGAAAGTAGCCGGAGCTGCTATTTTATTGCCAATAGGAGGAAATGCCTCATATAAGAAAAACAGAGATTTAATTTACAGAGCATTAGACATATATACTATGAATAAGGTGCATGTATCATTTGTTGTCTGACTGCCTAGGTGAATAACTGCTATGCATTTGAGGATTGAACTGAATGCTTAGATCTATTCCTGCAGGTGATTGACCAAGATGAGCCAAGGCAAGGAATCATCGGCCTCCTTGGTGAAGAAGATGCGCCAGAAGAAAGTTAGTAAAAGTGGAAGAGAACATATTCCGAACCCGCGTTACCTGTCTGACAGTGGTGAGAGTAGAGGTGATGATGCAATTCTTAATTTGTTCATGTCTTTATGCTTAATTGTTCACCCTTTCTCAATGCAGGTGAGGGTGGAGATGCTGGAGGAGGGGGAGGTGCCGATGCTCCAGTTCCTCCGAGGGGACGAGGTGCAGGACGAGGACGAGGGCGAGGTGGAGGACGAGGGCGAGGTGAGGGAGGACGAGGGCGAGGTGGGGGCGACGTGTCTTCGGACATACCCTCTGCGGGCCCCTCCACGGACGTGGGGACGGGCCCCTCCACGGACTCGGAGGAGACGGGCCCCTCCACGGACGTGGGGCCGGGCCCCTCCACGGACTTGGAGGCGGGGTCCTCCGCGCCGCCGAAGAAGCCAAGGATTCGAGGGGAATCCCAGGTCCCTGATGAGGACAAGGAACCTGCTACCGAGGAGGCGAAGATCCTCATTACGCCTAATGGGAAAGAGTAAGTGACTATATATACTAATTTTGAACATGGTAACTTCATTGTGGTCAGGACAATTTGACATGTACTAATGTTTCATTATTGTGCAGCAACTGGATACATCCTGCGGGAGCCCGTGTGCCTAACACCCTGATTGGAGCTTTGATTAGGAAGTTTTGGCCGGGCTTGTACAGTACCGTCCCCAACGGCGCGACGAAGCTAGCCACCCATTGGGTAGACTATCAGGCCGCCAATTACGCGAGCGGCGGGAAATGTTCTGACGCCGTGATCAACAAGTTTTGGGTAAGTTGAACTTTTCGAATTTCGTTCATACTTGATGTCCCCACCATGCTCTCACAATTTGTTTTTTGTGCATGATTAAAGAGGTTCTATAGGGTACTTCCTGAGCAGCGGGCCGATGCGGACAGGACTTTGGAGGGGGCTTGTAGGAAGTTGACACGACAGCAGTTCTACAATGCAAAGCATACCATCATCAATCATTTCAGTACTGAGACGTTACACAAGAAGGCGGTGAAGCATGAGATTGTGGAGAACCCACTTGAGGTGACCGTAGATGACTACATGGCGGTAAGTAGATTGTTAATGAGATTACATGTTGCTGCTAGGTTGCAATTGCATTATCCGTTCTTCACATGAGTATTGTTTTTTCAGTTTAAGCCCTCATGGGCCTATGGCAAGGATGACGCGTGGAGGGCGTTGGTGTCTAGGTGGGCTGGGGAGGACCCCGAGTTCAAGGCCTTGAGCGAGCGAAACAGGTTAAACCGCGGGAGCGGGGGGACACATCGTGCGGGTGCCCGCAACCATGATCGCTTCAAGGCAAAGCTGGTATATATATACATGAAACAATCTTCATTTATTTCCCCTCATGTTCCTACTTGATACGCATGACACTTCTTTGGCATTGCAGGAGGCCGATCTCGGGGAGCCTCTTACGGACATGCAAACATGGGAGAGGATGAAGATGAAGAAGCCCAATTTTTCTGAGCCTCAGCCCTCGCAGCCCGATTACTTCGGCACTGCCAAGGAGGGGATAAAGGCATACGTCGAGACGTTCCAGGGTATAAATCCGTTTGTGGACAACCCTCTTCGGCATGACACCGATGAGAGAGCGGTGGTCCTTGCCGGGAACGGTTGGGAGCATGGCCGTCCTCTCATGCTTAGTGCGGTACTCACGCGTACTCCTGAGTTGGGCCTCTCGCGTGTCAAGGCTACCCTCACCGCCGACGACCCTCCCGTCCTGCCTCGTCGGCCTTCCCGAGCTCGCCCCGATGTAAGTTTTTCTCAATTTCATTCTCTTTCCGACATTCGTTCCTAGCTAAGTGGCTAAGTTGACGAGATGCGTTCCCTTTTAAAACTGTAGGCTGATTTCGAGGCGGCCTTCGATGCCGCTTACGCGGACTATGAGAGACAGTATCAGTTGTGGGTACAGAAGAGCCAGGAGTATGAGGAGTGGAATGAGTTGAAGGATGCTGTAAGTTTCAACTTTTGTATTTGCAAAATATGACAAGTCCCATTTCCTCTAGTTTGAACCTTCTTTTTCTACAACTCCTGACATCTAAACTATCTTGTAGGCTACCGAGAAGTTTTTTGCCACTGGAGAGCGGGAGGCGCTGCCTACGCGTCCACCTAGGCCGGGGATCCCGCCCGTCGGCCCAACGAGGGAGTCGGTCGCTCGCACATACAAGCAAGCGACACCGGTAAGTTATTTGCCAAACAAATTGTTACCGCCATGCTGTGCTTTCCAAGTTGCTAACTTGGACTCAAACATGTAGGGATCGAGTTGCTCGAGGAATGCACCCATTGATCCTGCTTTTGCCTCGCCGACTTCGACGCGCGCGCTCGTGGTGCATGGCACTGGTGGTGCCTCGCCGGGTTCGTCGCGTGAGACCACACAGTCCCGTGGCTCTCCGGATTCCCTGTGTGGTTCGACTGGCCCACGCGGTCGGTCGCCTATTTTCACGCGGTCAGAGATAGGTGGCTCGACCTCTCACGAGATGTAGGATTAGTTCGGGTGTTCCGGGTGTCAATTCGAACTATGTTTCTGTCATTTTGAGTTTGTATGAATGCTTGTATGAATTCGAATCATGTTTGTGTCATTTTGGATATATATGTGATGTTTTATGTGATGTTTCTGTCGTGTTTTATAATTTGTGCAATTTTAATTGTATTTAAAATGCGCCAGAAACCAGCAGCAACAAGCAGCTAAAATTGGAAATTATGGTCAAGGATACGCCGACGGCATTGCCGTCGGCGTAGAGAACTTCCCAGGCGCACAGGGTGCTGCCACGTCATCTAAAATGGACCAAATGGTCACGAATACGCCGACGGCTTTACCGTCGGCGTATGCCACGTCCCAGACGCACCAGCTCGCTCCACGTGGCACGCTAGGCCGACGGCACTGCCGTCGGCGTATGGGTGGAGCAGACGGAGACGGACGGCTTCCGTTTTTGTGGGTCCCACAGCGGCTACGCCGACGGTTACGTATACGCCGACGGTTATTTGTATACGCCGACGGGCTGCTACGCCGACGGAGATACGCCGACGGCCGCCGTCGGCCTAGGCCTACGCCGACGGCAAACGTGCCTACCCCGACGGCTTCTGGCCGTCGGCGTATCGTGGGTTTCCCGTAGTGTTAGCAATTATTTCGATAACTCATACGGTATAATTCCCTACTCCTAGCAAAACAAAATCCTTTGGGACTACAGTGGATGAACAAAAACTTCAGTACCTACCAGGCCCAGGTCACCACAGATCAGAGACAACAAACGCGGTTACATCAGCGTCCGCGGATTAGGGCGCAAACATGTGGGACATGTGGTGGCATTGGACTGATGGACGTGTGCTAGGATTGGACGTTCCTGGTCGAGGCTTGACCGATGAGGATGTTGGTATTTTAAGGGGGTGTATGTGATCTGACTCAAGTCTTAAAAGGATTAATAGAAGCATGCTTAGCCCAAAACAATATTGGGGAAGAGTGACCTCCCGGGAGATTTCCGAGGTGCGCACGAATGCATTTGTAGGAGCTTGTAGATTAAGCGTTCTTGGCCGGAAGCAATCTATGGATGCGTGAGTGAGTGACCAACTGGAAAGTCTCAAGAGGCGCGCACAAGTGAGCACAAAGTGTGTTGAAAAGACGTATGTTTGTCTGTGGGACCAGTCCAAAAATCCTAGAGAGTTGCTAGGAGTATTGACTACTAGCTGTGGGTGGCTGGGTTGTTACATTTGGCATCAGAGACGACCATAAACGAGGACGTCGGTTTTCGAAGGAGGATGTGTATGACATCCTGCACCAATGGATTGATAGAATACTCATACAACCAATATGCATCTTCTTGTCTTGAAGCTCATCTCCGAAAAACCTCTTGGTTAATAGTGGTTGGGCGGAAACAATTTGGGAATGGGCGACCTTCCGGAAAGTCTCCGAGGGTGTGCACGTGTGAGCACAAGGTGCACTGGAAGATCTGTGTAGCAAGGCTAATTTTTTTTAGAGATGCCAGTATAAATGTTTTAGAGAGCTGTTAGAGAAGTAACAACCACATGGCCCTTCCCTAAGATAGAAGAGATTCTCCATCTCCAACCACATTGTGCTATGTGATCCCTCTATGTCCGTGGACACGTCTGAACATTTTCTGCACGTGTCCGTTTGGACCCTCATTTGTTGTTGGTGTGTCCAGCGGTGTCCCCCAAAATTGTCTGGTCACTTCATGTATTTTTAAGGATACATCCAAGCAGACGTATCGGTTTAAAAAAGGAGAGGCCAACCGGTACAACACGCTTAGGCACATGCACCGTAAACGCCATCCATCGAGCGAAAAATGGATCCCTCGCCAACCCTCCACCTATCTACGGGTCATAGGCTACCTCTAAACAGCCTCGCTGACAGTCCAGACAAACTCATATAGTGAAAAAGTGGGGGGACCAGTTGGGTTGCATTTTTCATTCTCTCTTGTCCGGCGGATGGACAAATAGTGGCAGAGTGGAGGGATATGTTGGAGATGCTTTAACAGGGTACATGGGGTCCCTTCTATAGGGAGGCTCGACCAAAAGCATAATATATCCATTTTCGTGAAGAAACTTAACTTTCTATAGTATCCAAAGTGCATTCTATCTCCATTAATTTTCCAAACTAATATTTTTTTAGACGAAAATGCAGTCTGGCCTGCTTTTTCAATTAAGTAGAAGGAGAGTACAAGGTGTACAAAGCCTGTGGAGGCAAAAACAGAAAAGGAAGCATGAAAAAAGAACTAGAGCAACTAAGACAGCGACAACGATCTAGTCTGGTTCCGTGGTCTGCGAAGTAGGTCTGATACCCGGGTTTTTCAGCTTCCCGCCATAGTTTTGCGTCATCCAAGATGTTGGAGTGCAGTCTGTTTAGCGGCGCAGCCGTGTTGTGGAAGATCCTGGAGTTCCTCTCCTTCCAAAGTGTCCACCAGGTTAGATGGACCAGCGACACCCAGTTCTTCCTCTTCCCCGTGGGCAATTCTAGCCTTCACCACCGATCAATTGTCAATCAAGCTAATCCTGCAATGCTTTGGAGAGGCCTCGGGGCTGCTAACTAACTATGCCAAAAGCTCTCTAATTCCGATCCATTGTGGCCATCTGGACATCCAGGCCCTTGCTGCCTGCCTACAGTGCCCCGTTCAGCAATTCCCTTGTCAGTACCTAGGGCTGCCACTCTCGGATCGCCGTCTGCGCAAAGGTGACCTCCAGCCGACCATCGACAAACTGGCTGGGAAGGTCAAGGGCTGGAACAAAGGAAACTTTACTCTCGACGCTCGCCTACTGCTTGTCAAGCATGTGTTGTCAGCCATGCACATCTATCAGCTCCTAGTCATTGACCCCCCTGTATAGTTGATCAAGGCAATTGACAGACTGCGCCGTGGCTGGAGCAATGATGAGCTGGCGACGGGAGGGCGCCGCCTCGTGCGTTGGGCGGCCATCTGTAGGCCTCTGGAGTACCGCGGCCTCGGGATCACTGATCTTAGCCGCAAGGCGATCGCGCTGACGGTGCGCTGGATGTGGCAGGACTGGACGGAGCCCAACAAACCATGGTCCGGGATGCCAATCACTGTGGATGCTCGCGCCCGCAACCTCTTCAACAACGCGGTGACATTCAACCTGGGCGACGGGAAGAAAATCTCATTCTGGCACGACCCATGGCTAGAGGGGTGTGCCTTCGATGTGGCGATGCCGTTGCTGTTCAAGAACTGCACAATGCGCAACCTGACGGTTGCCCAGGCGCTAACTGATGGAAAATGGATGCGTCACTTCAAAAGGAACCTCCCGCCGGAAGCGCTCCACCAATTTCTCCTCCTGCATAACATGCTCGTTGACATCCAGCTGAATAACGAGACCCCCGACTCGGTCCAAACTAATATTACCTCTTTCTTAATAAATATATACAATATCTATTTGGTTTGTTCCTAAATCTATTTGCTACGGACATAGATTCTCCATGGGAGCTAACCCACAACCATAACAAAGAGACTAGCCTCAACATTGAAGCAGTAGCACTAAATAAAGAATAGGAAATGTATTCACAAGGGAGTGGTAGTAAGAAGCCATAGAGCTACAATCCCCAGAATATCCAGAAATTACTTAACTTACAGAAGGGAGTGGGGATTTCAGTCAAATATAGATATATATCATAAGTAATTAAAGTGAAGAAGACATACTCGAACAATCTAAATTGGTACACGCGTTGGCAAATTAAATGCCGTGGCATGAAACACATGGTTTCACTGCCGCAACGAATGTTCATCCCAAGAAAGTTCCCAGCAAGATCAACAAGTGGCCCTCCAAGTGCAGCCTAGCACAAAAAATACAGTGGTGCATTTTAGTTAGTGTGAAATTTTCGATCATTGCAAAAAAGTGAGAAAAAAATCACCAGCGTACCTCTGTGATACAGCAACCAGAGACCGTACTTTCAACTTCACTAGTCAGTGTCCCAATCGTGGCCATCAAACCGCACGACCCAAAGGAACGGCCAGCAGCTACTATCTTAGTATCAGCAGGCAGACATGTATTCTGAAAATCCTTCTCCTGAGAACCTAGATCTACAGGAGAGACCATCCAGCTTTGCATCATCACAACAATAGCAATATCTTGATCATATAGTTCAACGGACCCGTTGAAAGTTTTCTTGCTTGGAACACGCACTTTAATCTACAGTGATAACAAACAGCAGTATGTGAGCGCAGGATATGATGATAAAATAGTTTTGAACCAGCAGAGCAAAATGGGAGTGCAGGTAATTAGGCAGCACCAACATTCAGTTCATCTTCTTTATTTCCCCTCTCATTGAAGAGTTCAACAAGGCGTGCTGAGGTGACGAATCTTTCCAGGTTAATCGTCCGGTATGGAAGAGCGATGCCGGTGCATGCAAATAACATGACATCTCCTGCACAATCGAGGTCGTGTGTTTAAATCTACTAGCGTTGGTGATAAAACAGAGATTTGGGAAATTCACAAAAATGTAACCCACCGTCAAACAAAGCAATCGCGACGACGGTGGAAGACAGATGTGAAGCAACTTCTTGACTGAGACCGCAGATGCCATCACTATTATGAGGCGCGTATAAGTCGCCGAATGGCTGCTCTGTAAAAGGTTGTAGGGAAGCATCTCGTTCAGGGAGCTTGCAGCGCAGTCGAAACTCCGCTTCGCGTTCTTCCCTTTCTTTATCATGAACTTTACGAACTTGCCAAAGAACATGATACAGTTACCACAAGCGTATTAGAAGTGAAAGAAGATAAATGTGTGCAAGAGAATGGAAAATAAGTCGAGAAATCAACCAGTGGCGCTCACGTTTATTCATTTTGTTTATGCATTTGTCCATGATAGTCATTCCTGGAGGGCTGCGACGTTTGTTCCTTCCTTTTCTGGTTCTTTTTTTCGCCTTGGTCGCCCTTTCACTCTCCCACGTATAAGGGTTCACGTAGGTCAGTTCCTCCATCTTTCCAGTCCTGAAGCAGAAAGCAGATGATCTAGTGAGAACCCGTTGGAGAATAAGCTGCTGAGAATTCTGGATGGAAAAATTGGCAGTGTGTGCCTGCAGTACTAACGTGCCCTGCGACGACGATCCTTGGGCCTGGCAGCGAGCGGCGCCGGGCACGAGGAGAGGAGCGGGGGTTCGGGCAAACTCTCTGCGAGAGCCGCCGGGGACAGGGTGAGGATCAACCGCAACCGTCGGCGTTCACAGATTCTGTCGTGGCGGCGCAACCTAGATTTGGCCGTGAAGAGGATCAACCGCAACCGTCGGCAAAAGGGAAAATCAGCTAAAAAAAGAAAGCTATTTTTTATTAGGGCATCGCCTAGGAATCGGTTCCGCGACGAGTGAATTTCATTGTTTCATTGTCCGTGTACGACATGAACTAGGAAACCCGATCACTAGGTTTCCAGTATATATACATCAAACAAACGGGACCTCACGTGCGTGCGTGATACCTCGGCCGATTCCTTCACGCGAACTTACGCCATGGCGGCGGACAGGCCCTGGTCCGACCTCCACAGCGACCTCCTCATGTCCATCGCAAACGCCGGCAGCGTGTCTCTGAGAGACTACGCGTGCCTCCGCGCCGTCTGCACCGCGTGGCGCTCCGCCCTCGACCCGCCGTCCTACCCTTACCTCCTCTCCCTGTCTGCCGACGACAAGGGCTGGTACAGCGCCTCCGTCTTCTCCATCCCGATGCGGCGCCCGTTCCACCTTTACACGGCGCCCTCCACGCTCGAAGGCCGAGGCGACCACGACCGGGCCGCAAGCCTTGACTCTGAGGTCCGCAGCAGCGCCCGCGTCGTCGGCTCCAGCAACGGCCGCTTTGCCGTCGCGGTCGACCACAACAGCCCGACGGGAGACCTGAGCACGGCTTTCCTCAGTTGCTGGACGAAGAAGATCTTTATCCTTGACCCCCGCGCCCGCAAGGAGGTCGAGCTCGCCGCACCGACTGCGGCCCTGAACTACGACTATGGCGGGCCCTGCCACGAGCTCGTGCACAAGGTCGTGTTCCCGCCCGAAGCGGATGACGGCACCGTCGTGGCCCTCCACGACCGCAAGTTCATCGCCTGCATCAATGTCGCTAAAAGCCGCGAGAAGTGGGCTACCATCCAAATCTTCGCCGGCAAGACGAACCTCGCCGACCTAACCTTGGGCAACGACGGCAAGCTCTACTGCCTTGACTCGAATGGGGGCGTGCACGTGGTCCACATTCCCCGCGGCAGGCCCTCAACGGATCTCCTATCCTACGAATTCTATCTCAAACCAGATGGCGCTTTTGCCCCGTGCTATGGCATCGCATCTGCACGAACGAACACGAAGCACATCTTCATCTGCCATGGCAGCTTGTACCAGGTGTGGCGGAACAGTGACGCCACCTTCAACTCGGGCGGCTTCAGGATGTCCGTGGACGAAATCCTGGTCCTGAGGTACGTCCCGCGACGCCATCCATGCTGGGTCGTGGTCAAGGATCTGGGAGGCTGCTCAGTCTTCATCGACAAGAGCAACAGCCCGGCGGTGGTAAGAGCTGCCGGCGTCCCCGGGCTTAGAGGCGACTGTGTGTACTGGATCAACTGGATGCGTGTTCCCATGGTTTGTGATATAGCCACCGGGATCTCCAAGCCGTACCCCCAGGGGCGGACCCAGGACAAAAATGTCCCGGTGTCCAGGTGTATAGCAACTAACCTAGCACACACAATTTATAATGATACAGCGGTAAAAATACTCACCAAAAAAAGACGTTCTTCTTGATAAATCATTCCATCATAAAAGTTGT
The DNA here is from genome assembly GCA_947311845.1 of Poa pratensis. Lineage (NCBI taxonomy): Eukaryota > Viridiplantae > Streptophyta > Magnoliopsida > Poales > Poaceae > Poa > Poa pratensis. The sequence continues at coordinate 32,150,663 of CAMZMU010000102.1, forward strand.
GGAATTACAGTATGAAAAACTCCGAACTATGAAATCAAATATAACCAGCGAGAAAAAAATACGACATCGATTTCGCTTGCCTACAAAAAAAACAACAAATATTAGTCACATAAATAGACTTGTGTAATAATGTATAAAGTTAAGAATATTACATTACATCTTAGAATGGCTTTCTACGGTCTTGCAGGATCTCAAAGCGATCAATGACTGCCTCGTTAGTAACTTTCCTCATTTCTCCTTTCTCCACATAGCAAATAAGGTTGTATTTCAATGCATCATCACTGAGACGATTGCGCAAATATGTCTTCACAATTTTCATGCCTGAAAAAAACCCTCTCAACTTGAGCAGTGGCAACAGGCAAGACTAACACCAGCTTCAATAATCGATAAACCAAAGGATAACAAATATGTTTCCTTGTATCCACCATTTTCTGAGAGAGCTCACAAATATTATTTAGGCTAGAGAATCGATCATCTCCTCGAACGTCATCAATATAAAGACGGAGGTGACGTCTAAGGTCTCTCAGTTCTCCATCATCGAAATCTTTCGGATATAGACTAGCTAGATCCATCAAATGCTCTAAGCTGAAATCTCGAAATGATTCACTTGGGTTCAAAGCAGCTGAGCATATTAGCAATTTAGAATTTCTTTCATTGAAACGAGTATCAAGTTCTTGAATCAGCCAATCAATAACATCATTGAAACAATCCACTTCATAATGGTGCTTGTTAGTGATTCCTGTTTTCTGCCGTGGCTTCTTTGGGTTGACATATTGTTCTCCCATTTCCAACTTGGACAGGCCATGCTTGTCACAAAAGGCATACACTTCATCTAGGATTAGTTCCCAGCCATTCATCCTCAGATCATTTAAAAGATTCTTGGTTGACTTCACACAATTTATAGCATTAACAATGTCCTGCTTCTTCCGTTGTAGAGCCATTGATAATGTATTTGTGATTGATAATATAGTGAACATAAGCTGTAGGTAGAACACAAAATCAAATGACTGGAAATAAACAAGAAGGCCACATGCTTGCCTTCTATTTACGTCATCCTTGTCTGCTTCTTCCACATATTCAAGTACTTTGACGACTGTAGGAAATAAATCAATCAAACCATTAAGAGTTCTAAAGTGAGAACTCCATCGAGTGTCTCCAGGTCGTTGAAGAGCTAGCTCTTGATTTAATCCCGTCCCACTTTGGAGCTGACCACAACCTAAGGCTTCACGTACTTGTTCTTTATATTTATCCCGAATCATGTCTTTTCTCTTTCAAGATCCGTTTACCACATTCAACAACACATAGATCAAATCAAAAAAATTACCAATCCATTTGTGCTTCTTTACAACAGCCACAACGACTAATTGCAGCTGGTGTGCAAAACAATGAACATAATAAGCAGAGTTGTTTTCTCTCATGATCAAAGACTGCCAGCCATTAAACTCACCTCGCATATTGCTCGCACCGTCGTATCCTTGACCTCTAACTTGATTGATACTTAACTTATGTTCCACGAATAAAGAATCAATGTCAGACTTGAGGTATTTAGAAGTTGTCTCCTTCACATGAACAAGGCCAACTAACCTCTCTTTTACGGTTCCACATTTACCAACATATCGCAGGACCACCGCCATTTGTTCTTTTCCAGCCACATCCCTTGACTCATCAATTAGCAAACAAAATACATCATTTCCAATTTCTTCAAGAATAGAATGCAAAATCTCCTTTGCAAAACATTCAGCTATGGCCTTTTGAATCTTTGGGGAAGTCAATTGATTATTACCTGGAGCATTATGGCCTACAACCTTGCCTACTGCTGGATTTTGCTCCGCTGTATAATCATGAAATTCCTTAAAATTACCTTTATTGGAGGACTCCTCGGACTCGTCGTGACCACGAAAAGGCAACCCTTGCTTCAGTAACACTCTAGTTACATCAATTGAAGCATTTAGTCTAGTGTAATATGCCCTCTTTGCAGCATTACTTTGATTGTTTAGAGCAACATAAATGTGCTGCGGCTGCTGCAATAAAGCTTCAGCATCTCTTTTTGCTTGGTTGTGAACACTGTTGACATCTCCTACATGCTCCTTCAGCCTATATTTTTTGTTCCAACTATTCCAACCGTCTAACACGAATGCTGCATGTCCAGCTTCTTTCTTATTGCGGCGTCTGAATAAGAAACAACAAAAACAATATGCTTTATCCGTGGACTCACTGTATTCAAGCCAACTCCCAAACTCATCAAACCATTCTGGATTAAATCTTCGATCTCTACCACATATTTTTCTTGCTGGAAATTGACAAGTCCGAGGTTGACATGGCCCATTAGCCAAATACTTTCTTCTCACCATATCCTTTATATTGGGAGGGTACTCATCAATGCTTCTCCGTTTGCCGGGATCAAATTCAATATCTTCTTCCCAATTGATATCTTGCTGATCTTGAGATGAGTTCCCTGTATTGGTGACAGAATCATGTTCACGTTCATGAGAATGGACATCATCGAGGTCATCATCTGGTCAATCCGATGGGCCGTCATCTTGGTCCTCATCCATGGCATGATCCGGTTCATCTGATGGGATATCATCAACCGTATCATTGCCTTCAGCTTCATGTGATGGACCAACATTTTCATCTTCTCTCGAGGCCTTCCTCTTTTTCAAAAAGTTTTCCATAAACTGTCCTGTAATTTGCCAATTCAGAAGTACAGAACATAAGTACAACATATATTAACTAGTTGTACGCTTCTGGAATTTAGGAGTTAAACTTACGAGACATTGCGCCTTGTGTTCGTCAGCCGTAGATTGATCAGTAACCCAGAAATCAAACTCCCCAAACCAGCAAACCCTAGTGACGTTAAATATTTAATTAGACAAGCCGAAAGGGAAATTACTTAAGGAGGAAACAGGGATGAGCGACGCGCGTGACCGTACCTTTTCCCCTGCTCTTCTTCTCCTGCGATTTCCGATCTGTAGAGCAAGTAGAATCAGCGATTTCCGAAGACGAAGAGGCGAGAGCGACGGGATGAGAAACAGACGAAGAGACGCGGATGTGGGGATTGATCAGCTAGCTACCTGATCGTTCAGTTGTGCGCTGCAGCGCTGGTCCGCCGGATGGGCCACGATGGCCTTCTCTTTCTGCTGGGCCGCAAGATAGATGGGCCACACATTAGAAGATCTAGTACCAGCCGGTGTCCAACAATTTTTTTTTACCGGTGTCATGACCAATTTCTGGGCAATATGTACAGGTAAGAGGAAAAGTTACCCGGTGTCCAGTGACCCCCCTTGGCCCTACGTGGGTCCGCCCCTGCCTGTAATTTGCCAATTCAGAAGTACAGAACATAAGTACAACATATATTAACTAGTTGTACGCTTCTGGAATTTAGGAGTTAAACTTACGAGACATTGCGCCTTGTGTTCGTCAGCCGTAGATTGATCAGTAACCCAGAAATCAAACTCCCCAAACCAGCAAACCCTAGTGACATTCAATATTTAATTAGACAAAGCCGAAAGGGAAATTACTTAAGGAGGAAACAGGGATGAGCGACGCACGTGACCGTACCTTTTCCCCTGCTCTTCTTCTCCTGCGATTTCCGATCTGTAGAGCAAGTAGAATCAGCGATTTCCAAAGACGAAGAGGCGAGAGCGACGGGATGAGAAACAGACGAAGAGACGCGGATGTGGGGATTGATCAGCTAGCTACCTGATCGTTCAGTTGTGCGCTGCAGCGCTGGTCCGCCGGATGGGCCACGATGGCCTTCTCTTTCTGCTGGGCCACAAGATAGATGGGCCACACATTAGAAGATCTAGTACCAGCCGGTGTCCAACAATTTTTTTTTACCGGTGTCATGACCAATTTCTGGGCAATATGTACAGGTAAGAGGAAAAGTTACCCGGTGTCCAGTGACCCCCCTTGGCCCTACGTGGGTCCGCCCCTGCGTACCCCCTTCCCTACGGCACGTGCAAAGGTAACTGTTGGTACTTTAGCTGCGACGACATGACATCTATCAAGGGCGGCGAGTGGAGAAATTAAATATCAAATACTAGATGATCAATCTGTCACACGTACGTCCCAAAGGTTGAATGTAATATACTAGATTCGAACGGGCTTGTTGCTTCTTTGAATTTCTTACCCGTGGTTGCCACCATTTATACAGATCATTTAAAGGATATATCCATACGAATTTGATCACTATATAGATTTGAAAGTGTATTTTCCAGATCGTGTGAAATCAGTAATCAGAACATGATAAAATAAAAGTCTTAAGCAACAGGAAGATCAAAGCAACAATGAAGCACACCGGGAAGTAATATAGAAATTGACACCGCATCTAATACATAAGTTTTGATCACATAGAATTAGTAGTAAATATACAAGTCTTCTAGACTAAACACCTGATGAGTTTTGTGTACTCAACAACGATTCTAAGAGGCAGAGATAGCTGGCCTCAACAACATTAACAATGAGTACATGCCAAACTAAATAACCTAAGATAAGCACTATATGCTGAACATGTTATCCCAGGACATGATAGAAGGCCTGAGTCTTACGTAGAAAATACAAAGCAAAGTACAAATACATCAAATCATTTAAGCACGGCCAAGCAGGTCTCAAATTGCCAAAATTGATCTTGCAAAAGTTCTTGCAATGAGCATCTATAATATGCATAACAATGTGGCCCCATATGGTGAAACCGTTTGCCCTCCAATGCATATTGCTATTGCATAGTCCTCATCTCAGATAGGATCCTAACTTTTAGGAGCAAAAACACAAGATAACAAAGTAAGGCAAATAAACTGTACGACACATGATTAGAAGATAGCCAAAGCAACAAACCATCAAAACAAAATTATTTACCTGAAAGTACAGTAAAGTATAAAAAAGTGACAGAGTACTTACATTGGCCTTAGTAGAATTACAGATTGGATCCATAAAAGAGAACATTAATCATCAAGGATATGGCACAGCAAGCCACATGCTAACAAATTAAGCCAAAATAACCAAATCTTCATACTATAGTAACTAATATAAGAAATGATAGTCTGGAGGTCAGAAATTTGTGAACCCTGAGGGGTTCATTCCCTCTTTTCTTCTGAAGAATATGTGAAATATGATATATGATAAAATAATAATGCAATATAATTTGATATACACATGACACCTTTTACATCCATGTGCTAAATCTAACTAATATTGTACAATATGAATATGAGCACCTCTCTGGAAGTTAACTTTGGAAAAACCCATTTCTTAACAAAATGCCAAAATGGAAAGCTAAATACTTTTTTTCCAGCTCACCACCCAACAAACAACATTGATATCATAAACCATGTCAAGGCAAAGAAAGTTCTTATTTCATTATGTTGGTCGAATCATGAGCTAATTAAAACAAAATTATGTTCAAGGAGATGCCTGAGTTAAATAACTGAAGTTGAGAACAGCAAACTCGGACAAAGATATGAACATCCTTCTTTTTACCTCTAAAAAGTGGAATAGAGCCTTCCCTTGTTTGGCCCGTGAGCATTTTCTTGAATCCTGCATCCACAACAACACATCACACAACTCAAAACCCAGTCAATGGATTGAAATGAATGTATTTGAGTTGGTACCATTACCAATATTTAAAAAACCCTAGGGCAACGGAAGGGTGGTAAAGGATCCAATGTAAACTATACATGAATATGCCTATCATATAAGGCTCACATGAGTGAGAACTAATTTTGATTTTTTGAGAATATCATTTGATATCAATCCTGGGCACAATGAATCTCATATATACATTCTATTAAGAAACACAAAAGTAATGACCGTTGAAAGCTCCCAACGCTCTCACGACGCCCTTGACGGCGGGCCCCTAGCCACGCCCCGCGCCGCCGGCCTCGCCTTCGCCACCTCCCTGCGCCCGCAGCGCCTCCCGCCACCACCTGCCTGCCTGCCGCGCGGTTTCGTGCCCATGTTCCTGGGTCACGCGGAGCCCGCTCGTTCCTCCCCAACGAGACCTGGATCCAGCGGGGCCGGCCGCCGATCTGCCGCTACCCGTCGGTCTGGAGGCCGGCGTGCCTCCCACGCCTCCGGAGCATCATTACGGGAGCCCTGGACCTCGACGCGCCATCCCCCTCCGCCTGTGCCGCCATCAATTCGGCCCTGTCGGCCTGGCGCAGGGCGGGCTCGCCTCCGTCATCGACATTTAAGCTGGCCCCCAACGGCATCCTGCGCCACGCATCTACTCCGAGCGGCTCTGCTCCTCCACGCGCTCGCCACACCGTCTGCTTCAACCTGCCAGCCCCGCGAATTCAAGATGGGCCGTCCTCCCCTGCGGCGCGACTTCATGACGCGTCCCATCGCCGGTCTCCTCCATCGTCGGCGCTGCGGAGCTCGAGGCCTGCGCCCCCTACGGAAGAGGATGCTAGCTGGACGAAGGTGCTCTCGCGCCACGCCCTGCGCGCGGCGCGTGCTGCGGCCTTGCCGGGGAATTCATTGCGGCGCCCCCATGCTTCAATTCCGCCAGAGCGCCAAGGCAAAAGGCAGGACTTTTTTTCCCCCACCACGCATTCCAGACGAAGCTCCACACACCTCCCCTTCCGCACCACCTCAGGCCACCCCGGCTCTGTTCGCCGCTGTTTCCGCTGCCAGGCCAAGGAGCACCTGCTCGTTGACTGCCGCGACCCCCTCCGGTGTGCTATCTGCTGGCGCTGGGGGCACGGTGATCGCGATTGCAAGCCGCCACGTTCGCCTCCTCCGCAGCCCAGCTCGCCTTCTCCATCATCTCGCGAGCTCCTGCTGCCCCCTGTCGTCGCGCCGCCCCGGGCTGCCATGGAATTCCTCGGTGACGCCGCTTCGCGCCCGGCCGAGGACACGTGCTTCATCGCCACCACCTTCGACATCGACTCGGCGCGGCTGGAGTGGGAGCACACTACTCTGTTAGTCTATGTGCTCGACCCGCCGCCAGGCACGGACCGCACCGACATCGACGACGCCTTCCGCAGCAAGTTCAACTTGCGTGCGTCCGTGATGCATGTAAAATGCATACATGAACTTTACATTTTATTACATGTTATTCCATGTTATTTGCATCATATAAGGGTTATATTCATGATTTATATTGAGTTTTGGGGATAATTAACAACTTCCCCATTTTTCTGGAATTAACCCTGCGCTGTCAGAAAACCTTTTTTTCTATATTTTGATGTTTCAGGGACCCAAACGACGTCCAAATGACCTGAAACTTTACGGGGATCATTTTTATGGAAGGAACGAAACGTAGGCGCAAAGGAATCAAAGAAACGGAGACCAGAAAGCAGAAAGGGGTGGGCCCACGAGGCCAGATTCCCTGACCGCGTGGGATCCCCCATCCTGGCCCTCGGGCCTACGCTGCCGTCGATCTTTCTTTCCCGAAGCTTCGTCTTGACCTAAAAACGACTATATATAGACCCCCCCCAGGGCTTTCGCGAAAGGGAGCGCAGCCGACACACAGAAACCACGAAACAGAGACCTGGAGCTGCAGATTGGAGGGGAAAACTCCGGCGGGGCGCTGCCGGGGTGGTCTCCATCTTTCCCAACGACTTCTCCACCGTCTCCATGATGAAGGGGGAGTAGTCCACCCCCTGGACTTGGGTTTGTGGTGGTAACTTATGTATCTCTCCTCTCTTTGAGCTTCACTAATTAGTACCGTATGAGCTGCTGAACATGATTACGGTCATCTATGTAATTCCCATGGTGGATATTGTGGTATGAGATGATTTGTTATGCATTTACTTGTGTTGGAGCTTTTATGATTTGTCATACTTTGGAGATATTCTATGATGCATGTGATGGTTTGATTTATGCATAATGCCTTGTTTATCCTTGTCATGAGGTGATTGACACCACCAAGTGTGGATAGATGAGAGAGATGTGGTCATGCACACGAATTATGAATCATTGCACTAGTGTTTAGAATATTGTCCATTATGAAGTATGATGTATGTAGGTACGGGATGGCCGATGTGACACGGCATATGTATTGAGTGACATGTGAAATACAGCCCAACATCCTTTATCTGGGGTAAAAAGAAAGAGTATGATGTGGGAGTGACAGCAGCCATGCTAGCCTTGCGGGGTGACATAGCACACAAATGAGTATTTCTTTCAACTATGTGTTTTAGGACATATAGCCGTCATTAAAAGCTACCATTAAAACATGACAATTGTGTGTACTTTATCTATAACATGATAATCACCGTAGATGAGAGAGAGGATTAAGTGAACCCATGAACCCATGTCCATTGTTCCTATAAGAGAAAACCTTTGTCTTGTCCTCTTGCATTGAAGAGGATTGGGACACTTTTACATTCTTGTTTTGTTGCATTAAACTTCCATCCATTAAATCAACCACCTTGTTCTTAAACTTGTTTAGTGCATAATCAACTAAAACTTGTGACACTTTAGTTGTAGGGAATAGATAACTTTTCCTTCTTGCTCCTGCGGATCGATACTTACTTCCACATTGAGAGGTGCTACAGTGATCCCCTGCTCTTGGGGGTTATCAAGTACTTTTCTGGCGCCGTTGCCGGGGAGCGTAGCGCTTAAGTTTATTCTTGTTTGCACTAGATATTTATTTTCAGTTTTGCATTTAGTTTAGTTTTATTTTCAGTTTTCATTAAAAACGTAAAATACATAAAAACTATTGATACTATTACTATGGCATTTATGAATCGTGCTTCGCTGCATCTTGCTTTATATGAAAGTGCTTATGCTAATGCTCCTAAAGTGGTTGAAACTACTGTGTCTGAGATACCTAAAGTGGGATATAAAATTCCCGTTGGTCATGTTAAAAGAGTTATGAAAAATCCATTTACAGGGGATGGAACTAAGTCTGCACGTGAACACGTGGAGACAGTTGAAGAGATATGTGGTTTATTTAGGCTTCCTGGTATTTCTGATGATCAGGTAAAAAGGAAGCTATTATATTTGTCTTTATCTGGTAATGCTCGTATTTGGTTCAAGTCTTTGGATGAAGAAGTTACTATTGAATGGAGTAGTTTGAGGAAGGTTTTTCTTAAATATTTTACTCCTAAAGAAAGAATTCTTGCTGCCACGGAAAGTACTAATATTTTGCAGGAAGAGGAGGATAAAAACCTAAGCTTGGGGATGCCCGTGCAACCCCAAGAGGATGATGAAAACATAAGCTTGGAAGAGGAAGTATGTGAAGAGGAGATTAAAATGGATGTGCTCCAACCTAAGCTTGGGGAAGAGTTGGATCTCCCAGCTTCACCATCAACAAATGATAGTAACACTCAAACTCAAAAATCTTTTGTTATTTATGAGAATCCATGTTATGATGAGGTGAAACTAAAAATGCTCCTTTACTTTCTATTAATGCTACTAGTGAACTTATTGATGATAATGAGGAGTATTGCTTAAATATGCTATATGATAATGCTTTAGATGATGGTCCTATGCTTATTGATAAACCTCCATGTTTAGTTGTTACTAAATTATGTGAGGATAAAAATGATATACTTGCTGTTTGTGATGGTACTCTTACTCATGAGAGTCCTACTTTGTTCTTAAATTCTCCTAATTACACCATAGAGGAGAAAATTGCTTATGTTGAGAAATACTTATGTGGTTTGCAATTACCTTTAGTTCCAAATCTTTGTTGCAACCATGATATTAAACTTAATATTGATCTTATTAACTATTTTGAAAGAGGGAAGCATGCTAATGAATTCCATAATAAATTTAATAATCCTCTTTATGTGCCTAAATTATCTAAGTTGAATGATTCTTGTGGTTATATGGTTGAATTTATTTCTACTACTTGCAACTATTATGAAAGAGGAGGTGATAAGAACCCTCTTTATGCTAATAATTATATGCTGCAAGTAAACATTGTTAATATGCATTGGGAAACTTCTATTTATGGTGATTCATTCATATACAAAATGCCAATGCATAGAAAGAAAGTTAGACTTCGTTGTTATTACTTTTGTGTTTTGTTTTTCTCTCAACTAGGGTTCAACTTGACTATTATTTTGATTGGTTTGAGAACACCATGGGATCCTGGTATTATGCATGAACACTTTCCAAGGAAGAGGGACACATCAAAGTATAAGTTCCCTCATGAGCTTCAACCTTCATGAACATCAAGTAAGAAGCCTAGCTATATGGCTATAAAGAAAGCGCTTTACGGGAGGCAACCCGGTTGTTTTTGTTTGAGATTTTCTTTGAGTCCTCTTGCTGTAACAAGAGAGTAGTTTGTTAGTTTTGTTTCTGGATTTTTAATAAAGAACCAAGTTTTACCTATTTTGGGTTTGAAAAGTTGCTATTCATTTTCGGAGAGTTTTCTGCCTGCACGAAGTCTGTGCACGGTTTGATTTTTCATTTTTTATCTGTAACTCCGATTGAGCTGTAATTTGAACAGTAGCTTCAACTTTTCATCCTCTGCACACGTGATTTTTGCAGATTTTTCTGACGAGTTTAAGTAGGGTAGAAAAATGCGTTTTGCTGCTGCTGTTTTTCTGGACAGATTCTGTCTTGATATTGTTTGATGCATTCTTTGAGCTTTTTGCTTGAATCTTTTTGATTCAATTGAGTTTATGAGTAGGCATACAACATTATATACTCTCTGGACATTCATATGAATTTTTGCCTAAGGATTTTATGCAGCAAGGAACCTATTTGTTTATCACTACTAATATCACCCCACAGAAAAGAAATGGGAGAAACGGTGTTTTGAAGTTTTTTCACAGGGATTAGAGGAGCTGCACCAAGAGCTATCCAAGGATGGTGAAGACCATAAGCTTGGGGATGTCAAGACAACCCCACTGGACCAACACACTCTCGGTTTGCACACGTCTAACTTCTGTTTTTCGATCAAAGCACTTTATCGTATAAACTTGGAGCGTCTGTTTTCTTTTGCTTTTGTTATTTCGGTTTGTTAATAAGACCACCACTATCATTTATATATGAGAGAGCTACTGGAAGTTTGGGTTGAATTATGTTGGATGCTATTAAATATATTGGGATAGGGATGTTTGAGTTGATTTTAAAAGATACATATAGTTGCATAATTCATGTGCTTTGAATGAATGTTAATTTGCAAGTGTGTTGTCAAGAGCTATCTTTTACCATGTTTAGATGTTGAATTTTAACTTTACTTGGTTTAACATGGATTGATTAGTTCTATGGACACTTATGCATGCATTTAGATGGTCAACTTTCTCCCTATTGCTAGCCCAAAAATTACAACAAGTAAAAAGCTTGTTTCCCAACACCTTCAACCAAAGTTTTTCCAGTGAGTCCACCATATCTACCTATTAGCTTTATGCTATTCCAAGTATGTTTATCATGTTATATTGTGTTATCTACATTTCTGAATTTAAATGCTTATGTTATTGATTGTCATGGGAAAAATTGGTTAAAAGCTCTCACGAACTTGATGCACAATTTACTTTTATTGCATTTAATAAGCATGAACCATTGTGATTAAAATTATGAAGTTGTGGGCTTGACAATTGTTTTGGTTGGGAGTTAGCCCATATGTGCTGTCACATGGCAAGCTTTCAACATTGCACTTATTTATATTTAGTTGATGTCATGTACTTTTGTTTATGGATGCCTATCATGGGTGAAATGAATGTGGATACTTAGTAAGTTCAAAGAGTTTGTATAAATGGTTAGAGAAATGCCTGGGCCGCTAATCTAAGCCATGCATCATTCATGGTGGAAATTTACAGCATAACCATAATGTTCATTCAGTGATGCACCTCATAATAAAAAGCTATACCCATAGTAAATAAAAGAGTGCTGAGATTGTTCATTGTCTGTTTGTCTTGTTGTTTTGACATGGGCTTGTTCATGTCAAGGGGCAAGAGGTACCCCAGTGCAGTTCTTGATGATACTATTATTACTTGCAATGACCTTTATTTGAATTTACTTTGTGGACCAAAGTGAGTAACACATGGTGTAGGTACTTGTATTCAAGGGACATGAGACATTCAACCAATACATTGTCAAGCACACCACTCATATTTGCTTTCACTTTAAACATTAATCATTCAAGATGCTATGATAGGGGTAATGAGAGCTCCACACCAATGACTACCACATTGCAAGCATTAACTTAAGTAGAAGTGTTTGGAAGTTAGATGAAACTTATTCATGCTTTACCTCTACTTATTTATCTATCCAAAGTGTCCACCTTTTATATTCAGTTTTCATAAGAAGTACTCTATGACCACCATAGGATGTTTTTACTTTTCATTATGCATACATTTGGTCCATAGTACTTTCTTCTATGTTACACTTTGTGAATTTATCATTGAACATCTTTACATTGAGTATTTGATATCACTTCATAATTTATCTTGCATATTGTTATTCCTTTGAAGAATGAATCATTTGACTTATGTAGCAATAGTAATCACCTTTGATATCCATTGATAGTATTAAAATGCAAAGTCCATGTTAGTTTTATCACCTTCATACTCGGGACGAGCATGGGTTAAGCTTGGGGATGTTGATGCATGTAAAATGCATACATGAACTTTACATTTTATTACATGTTATTTGCATCATATAAGGGTTATATTCATGATTTATATTGAGTTTTGGGGATAATTAACAACTCCCCATTTTTCTGGAATTAACCCTGCGCTGTCAGAAAACCCCTTTTTCTATATTTTGATGTTTCAGGGACCCAAACGACGTCCAAATGACCTGAAACTTTACGGGGATCATTTTTTTGGAAGGAACGAAACGTAGGCGCAAAGGAATCGAAGAAACGGAGACCAGAAGGCAAAGGGGTGGGCCCACGCGGCCAGATTCCCTGACCGCGTGGGGCCCCCATCCTGGCCCTCGGGCCTCCGCTGCCGTCGATCTTTCTTCCCGAAGCTTCGTCTTGACCTAAAAACGACTATATATAGACCCCCCAGGGCTTTCGCGAAAGGGAGCGCCGCCGAAACACAGAAACCACGAAACAGAGACCTGGAGCTGCAGATTGGAGGGGGAAAACTCCGGCGGGGCGCTGCCGGGGTGGTCTCCATCTTCTCCAACGACTTCTCCACCGTCTCCATGATGAAGGGGGAGTAGTCCACCCCCTGGACTTGGGTTTGTGGTGGTAACTTATGTATCTCTCCTCTCTTTGAGCTTCACTAATTAGTACCGTATGAGCTGCTGAACATGATTACGGTCATCTATGTAATTCCTATGGTGGATATTGTGGTATGAGATGATTTGTTATGCATTTACCGTTGTGTTGGAGCTTTTATGATTTGTCATACTTTGGAGATATTCTATGATGCATGTGATGGTTTGATTTATGCATAATGCCTTGTTTATCCTTGTCATGAGGTGATTGACACCACCAAGTGTGGATAGATGAGAGAGATGTGGTCATGCACACGAATTATGAATCATTGCACTAGTGTTTAGAATATTGTCCATTATGAAGTATGATGTATGTAGGTACGGGATGGCCGATGTGACACGGCATATGTATTGAGTGACATGTGAAATACAGCCCAACATCCTTTATCTGGTAGTAAAAAGAAAGAGTATGATGTGGGAGTGACAGCAGCCATGCTAGCCTTGCGGGGGTGACATAGCACACAAATGAGTATTTCTTTCAACTATGTGTTTTAGGACATATAGCCGTCATTAAAAGCTACCATTAAAACATGACAATTGTGTGTACTTTATCTATAACATGATAATCACCGTAGATGAGAGAGAGAGGATTAAGTGAACCCATGAACCCATGTCCATTGTTCCTATAAGAGAAAACCTTTTGTCTTGTCCTCCTGCATTGAAGAGGATTGGGACACTTTTACATTCTTGTTTTGTTGCATTAAACTTCCATCCATTAAATCAACCACCTTGTTCTTTAAACTTGTTTAGTGCATAATCAACTAAAACTTGTGACACTTTAGTTGTAGGGAATAGATAACTTTTCTTTCTTGCTCCTGCGGATCGATACCTTACGGTGAGCTACAGTGATCCCCTGCTCTTGGGGGTTATCAGTCCGACCTCACGGTGAGCTCGCACCATCCCGAGCCCTTCCTCGTCAAGTTCGCATCCGCCGAGCTGCGGGAGCGGGTCCTCTGCACCAAGCGCTGCAACTTCAAGATGTTCGGCCTCGACATCCACTTCAGGCCATGGCGCGCCACCTCCGAGGCCTACAACGCCGACATGGTCTCCCGCGTCCACATGCACATTGAGAAGCTTCCCCCTTCCGCGTGGCGCCCGGAAATCATCAACAGATCGTCGGCCGCAAGTGCGCGGTGCAAAGCCTCGACGATGGCTTCACCACCATGGAGGTAACCTCGGACTTCGGCTTGTGGGTTTGGACCTCTGACCCGCATCGCATCCCGAAGGTGCTGTGGTGCACGTTCGCCAACAAGGCGCCCGGCGGCCTCTCGTCGCTCGTGCGCGTCGCCGAGGACCGGCCGGACCAATGGAAGCGCGGCGTCACCTACCGCATCCTCCTCCACGTCGACACGATCGAGAACTACGCCAGCGCCCCCGACATCGACGGCGACGCCCCCATCACCAACTTCAAGCCGGACATGCAAACCTTGCCACCATGGCGCTTGGGCGGAATCGACGGCACGGCTGCGACGTACGGCGCCGCCCCTGCTGCGTCCATTCCGGCTCTCGGGGCGCTGCGCCCGGTCGACGCAGAGGGCGCGGGCTCCAGCCACTCAAGACGCAACAGCGGTGGCCGCGACACGACGACCGAGCTTCGGGTCACCCGCGAGCGCGACGGCGACCACGAGTTCGTGCCAACCATCGGGCGCGCCCACCGCCGCGACTGCTCCGGCGACAGGGACAGGGTGGAACGCAACAGGAGCCCCTCTCGCCACGGCGGGCGATGTGATGACCGCGAACCTACTCGCCATCGACGCGATGATCACGAGGATGGAGAAGACCGGCAAAATGGCCGCGGCCATCGGGACTGCCGCACGGCATCAAGGGCTCCGGCCGCTAGAAGCAGCAGCCGCTACGACGGCTCCCGTGGCAACGGTGATGGAGATCGCTACACTCGCCACGGCTCCAGGTACGAGGGGCGGCACCACACTATGCGCTCCGTCACCGTGGCCCCCTCGAGCACTCCATCTGCGGCTTTCATCCCCGCCCCGGAGCCTACTCTGGCGGATGACGAGGTCACGGCCAAGCTGCAGGACATGTTCCGCGAGGGCGCCAAGAACATGCACGCCGCTCTCCCGGTCATCCTTGGCATCGAGCCGCCTCCGCCCACCTTTGGCTCGGTGTGCCGGGACTGGCTGTCTTCGATCCGTGCGGCACCTGCCGAGCTCATCGCTGGCTCGTCAAGGCTCACCTCCGCCCGTGTCCTTCTGGCTCCCGGCTCCGGTGGAGGAGAGCACGGCATGGGGTTTGGACATAGCTGCAGCAGAAGTGCGTCGCATGGAGGCGCGGGTGGCGGTTCTAGACCGCTTGGTGCCGGACTGCTGGGAAATGGAGGACACGGTGGGACTGAGGCCTGGTCCGAGATAGGCAAGGCCGAGGTCGTCGAGGACGACGCTCTGATCACGAGGGGCAAGGCAGATGGAGAAGAAGGGGCAATGGTGCCTTGTCACCTCGCCCGAGACACGAGCTGCTGTTGGCCGAGGAAGAAGATGGAGCAATCGTGGGCGGGGATGGCTTGCTCCCTCGCTCCAATGAAGAGCTGCGGGCCGCGCCTGTCGTGGCCGTGGCGCTGCCACGCCACGAAACACCGGCGAGGGAGACAAACGGCGACAAGGGTTTCTACAGGACATTGAGGAGCTGGGCGCCGCTATGAGCATGGCTGCCTAGCTGATTTGATCGACGACGACGATGTTGCGGATTGCGACGCGCCGGGTGGGCTGGTTCATCGCCTCTTCAGGAGGCCGGACGTGCCTCTGCTGCCGCTTCATCCACCCGCGGCGATCGCTGCTCCCAGGGCGGCAGGGGAGACTGCTCTGGTTCGGCGCAGCCCGCGGCTTGGGGCGAAGCCGAAAATGCCAACAATGGACAGGGCCATCAGAAGGCTCAACGAGAAGATGGGCATTGACACTGTGGGAGAGATGCCCTTGGTGTCAGGAAGGAAGCTTTTTGAAGACAGCTACAGGAACACGATGACCAACACTGCGGCTCGAGGACCGAACATTCTGTTGAAACTGAACCTTCCCAGCATGGACATCGCCACTGATGCATTGCTGGCTATGGCTAGACGTGGTGGCACGGAGTTTACCCCATCTGCTGATCAAGAGATCATCGTCTGATGTCGTCTGCAGTCTGCACTTCATTCTGCGTTATCTTCATTCCTTGCATTCAGCTACTTATTTCTACATTCAAGTTATTGGGTGGGCTTGTCACCTATAAGACTCTTCTGCAACTGTATTCGCGGCTTCTTCCGCATCTGTCGACAAAAACGCAGCCACGCCATTATGTTTGAACCACACCTGGACATCGCCGACTGGAACACCCGCGGGTTAAATGACTAGGCTCGAAAAGATACCGTTCACGCCATGTTTGCCAACACCCCCTGCCACATCGCCTGTCTCCAGGAAACAAAGCTTGACTTCGTCGACCATGCAACCGCGTCGTATATCGAGGGCTACAAGCTGCGCTCCTTTGCGCACAGACTTGCCATTGGCACTAGAGGAGGAATTCTGTTCCTCTGGAATGAGGACTTTGTAACTTTGACGAACATCCATATTGGGACTCACCTGATATCTGCTGATGTCTGCATCCGCGCCTGGGGCACCACCTTCAAGCTCACAAATGTATATGGGCCGAGCACGGACGTCGACAAAAGGGCCTTCCTTGTTGAGGCGATTGCGCAAGCTCCTGCAAATGATGAAAAGTGGCTGATTATTGGAGATTTCAATCTCATCTACCAGGCAGCAGACAAGAGTAATTCAAACCTGAACTTCCGGCTCATGGGGCAATTTCGGCAAGCTCTGAACACTTGTCATCTGATACCCAATGATGCCATTATAACGGACGCCAGAAAACAGTCTTGATGGCGTAGAGTTACCCGCGTGAAAAATAAATGGGTTAGGTTGAGACTCCAAGTGCAGAGTGTATGTAGTAGTGGAAGACAGTTTTCCCCACGAGGGGTGACTCGAGGGTTTAATATCGAACTCTCGGGGAACCAGTATTTCAGGTGTTATCTCCTTATCCTTCTCTTGAGAACCTGCAACAAAATAAATTGTTTTGTGCCCTCAACCTCACCAAGTGGTTGTCAAGCACAAGGTGTGAGAATGATAATAAAATAAATATGCAAACAGTAGTAAATATGCAATGATGGTAAAATAAATATGCAAGGATGATGGTAACAATGATAAATGATATTTTTGGGTTTTTTATGATGAATGCAAGATGTAAAAGTGTTTTTGTATTTTCGGATTTAATAATGGCAGCAAACAAAAGTGGTGATAAAAGTGTTGGAAAGGTGTTTCTTATGATTAAAAATGGACCGGGGTTCATGGTTTCACAAATGCACTCTCTCTTGATAACGTGGTAGACAATGGAACACTAAAATTAACATGTAAGATGGCAAGACATGGTTTGACAAGTTATTAATAATATGGGCATCACGTCCTAACATAGAGATCTCAAGTATAAGTTGTTCTCTCTCTTATGCTCCACCAAGATGCGAACTAAATCATAACACCTTAGTAATTAAGATAAATCAGAGCATAGCAATAAGTTCAATGACATGAAGTTAAAATAAGAACATGCTAGATCTAGTCATGGAGTAGTGGCCAAGGTCACATCCACTCTCCGGTAGCATGGTATTTTTGTTTATCCCTAGTGAGGCAACAAAGTAAGGTAGAAAACCCAAGTGGATCGCAGAACTTCTGTCACGTTCACTGCACTAGCCACCCCCCGTTACTCCAACTAATGCACACGTTCCCCCTCACATGCTCTCATAAACATGCTTGATCATGACAAGTAAATAAGAACGGGGTACATAATATGCATCTACTTTCATAACTGAAACAAAACCATTGCAATCTCAAACATGTATTAACTCATAATAAAGATCCACCACAAAGGAATTACATAGATGACCGTAATCATGTTCAGCAGCTCATACGGTACTAATTAGTGAAGCTCATAGAGAGGAGAGATACATAAGTTACTTCCACAAACCCATAGTCCAGGGTGGACTACTCCCTCTTCATCATGGTGTCGGTGGAGATGTTGTTGGAGGGGAAGGAGACCACACCGGCAGCGCCCCGCCGGAGTTTTCCCCCTCCAATCTTCAGCTCCAGGTCTCTGTTTCGTGGTTTCTGTGTTTCGGCGGCGCTCTCTTTCGCGAAAGCCCTGGGGGGTCTATATATAGTCGTTTTTAGGTCAAGACGAAGCTTCGGGAAGAAAGATCGACGGCAGCGGAGGCCCGAGGGCCATGGTGGGTCCCACGCGGTCAGGGAATCTGGCCGCGTGGGCCCACCCCTTTCGGCCTTCTGGTCTCCGTTTCTTCGATTCCTTTGCGCCTACGTTTCGTTCCTTCCAAAAAAGTGATCCCCGTAAAATTCAGGTCATTTGGACGTCGTTTGGTCCCTGAAACAAAAATATAGAAAAAGGGGTTTTCTGACAGCGCAGGGTTAATTCCAGAAAAATGGGGAAGTTGTTAATTATCCCCAAAACTCAATATAAATCATGAATATAACCCTTATATGATGCAAATAACATGGAATAACATGTAATAAAATGTAAAGTTCATGTATGCATTTTACATGCATCAACATCCCCAAGCTTAACCCATGCTCGTCCCGAGTATGAAGGTGATAAAACTAACATGGACTTTGCATTTTAATACTATCAATGGATATCAAAGGTGATTACTATTGCTACATAAGTCAAATGATTCATTCTTCAAAGGAATAACAATATGCAAGATAAATTATGAAGTGATATCAAATACTCAATGTAAAGATGTTCAATGATAAATTCACAAAGTGTAACATAGAAGAAAGTACTATGGACCAAATGTATGCATAATGAAAAGTAAAAACATCCTATGGTGGTCATAGAGTACTTCTTATGAAAACTGAATATAAAAGGTGGACACTTTGGATAGATAAATAAGTAGAGGTAAAGCATGAATAAGTTTCATCTAACTTCCAAACACTTCTACTTAAGTTAATGCTTGCAATGTGGTAGTCATTGGTGTGGAGCTCTCATTACCCCTATCATAGCATCTTGAATGATTAATGTTTAAAGTGAAAGCAAATATGAGTGGTGTGCTTGACAATGTATTGGTTGAATGTCTCATGTCCCTTGAATACAAGTACCTACACCATGTGTTACTCACTTTGGTCCACAAAGTAAATTCAAATAAAGGTCATTGCAAGTAATAATAGTATCATCAAGAACTGCACTGGGGTACCTCTTGCCCCTTGACATGAACAAGCCCATGTCAAAACAACAAGACAAACAGACAATGAACAATCTCAGCACTCTTTTATTTACTATGGGTATAGCTTTTTATTATGAGGTGCATCACTGAATGAACATTATGGTTATGCTGTAAATTTCCACCATGAATGATGCATGGCTTAGATTAGCGGCCCAGGCATTTCTCTAACCATTTATACAAACTCTTTGAACTTACTAAGTATCCACATTCATTTCACCCATGATAGGCATCCATAAACAAAAGTACATGACATCAACTAAATATAAATAAGTGCAATGTTGAAAGCTTGCCATGTGACAGCACATATGGGCTAACTCCCAACCAAAACAATTGTCAAGCCCACAACTTCATAATTTTAATCACAATGGTTCATGCTTATTAAATGCAATAAAAGTAAATTGTGCATCAAGTTCGTGAGAGCTTTTAACCAATTTTTCCCATGACAATCAATAACATAAGCATTTAAATTCAGAAATGTAGATAACACAATATAACATGATAAACATACTTGGAATAGCATAAAGCTAATAGGTAGATATGGTGGACTCACTGGAAAAACTTTGGTTGAAGGTGTTGGGAAACAAGCTTTTTACTTGTTGTAATTTTTGGGCTAGCAATAGGGAGAAAGTTGACCATCTAAATGCATGCATAAGTGTCCATAGAACTAATCAATCCATGTTAAACCAAGTAAAGTTAAAATTCAACATCTAAACATGGTAAAAGATAGCTCTTGACAACACACTTGCAAATTAACATTCATTCAAAGCACATGAATTATGCAACTATATGTATCTTTTAAAATCAACTCAAACATCCCTATCCCAATATATTTAATAGCATCCAACATAATTCAACCCAAACTTCCAGTAGCTCTCTCATATATAAATGATAGTGGTGGTCTTATTAACAAACCGAAATAACAAAAGCAAAAAAAACAGACGCTCCAAGTTTATACGATAAAGTGCTTTGATCGAAAAACAGAAGTTAGACGTGTGCAAACCGAGAGTGTGTTGGTCTAGTGGGGTTGTCTTGACATCCCCAAGCTTATGGTCTTCACCATCCTTGGATAGCTCTTGGTGCAGCTCCTCTAATCCCTGTGAAAAAACTTCAAAACACCGTTTCTCCCATTTCTTTTCTGTGGGGTGATATTAGTAGTGATAAACAAATAGGTTCCTTGCTGCATAAAATCCTTAGGCAAAAATTCATATGAATGTCCAGAGAGTATATAATGTTGTATGCCTACTCATAAACTCAATTGAATCAAAAAGATTCAAGCAAAAAGCTCAAAGAATGCATCAAACAATATCAAGACAGAATCTGTCCAGAAAAACAGCAGCAGCAAAACGCATTTTTCTACCCTACTTAAACTCGTCAGAAAAATCTGCAAAAAATCACGTATACAGAGGATGAAAAGTTGAAGCTACAGTTCAAATTACAGCTCAATCGGAGTTACAGATAAAAAATGAAAAATCAAACCGTGCACAGACTTCGTGCAGGCAGAAAACTCTCCGAAAATGAATAGCAACTTTTCAAACCCAAAATAGGTAAAACTTGGTTCTTTATTAAAAATCCCAGAAACAAAACTAACAAACTACTCTCTTGTTACAGCAAGAGGACTCAAAGAAAATCTCAAACAAAAACAACCGGGTTGCCTCCCGTAAAGCGCTTTCTTTATAGCCATATAGCTAGGCTTACTTACTTGATAATCAAAGGGGACGTAGCTCATGAGGGAGCTTGAACCTTGGTGTGTCCCTCTTCCTTGGGAAGTGTTCCATGCTCTTCTTGTGTGGAAACTGAAACTTCACATTCCCTTCCTTTGAATCAATAATGGCACCTGTAGTACGAAGAAAAGGTCTTCCCAAAATAATAGGACTAGAGGTTTTATTCCCCATGTCCATGATTAGAAAATCAACAGGCACAAAAGTCATGTGTAACTCTACCATAACATCACTTACTTTTCCTAGAGCATGTCTAATGGAATCATCAGCAAGTGCAAGTTCAATAGAGCATTTCTCAATATTTTTAAGTTCAAGGACTTCATATAGTTCTTTAGATAATATAGAGACACTAGATCCTAGATCTAAAATGGCATGGTGTGTCTCTTTTCCAATGGTTACTAGTACCTTAGGGATCCAGATATCCCCAAGCTTAGGTGGTATCATAGCTTCTTGATTGTACCTAGCAATCTTTTCTTTTAAGACATGATTAGCAATATAGGAACCAAAACCAGCCTGGTTAATATTAACAGAAGGATCACTTGCAAATTTTTGTAAGATAGAAATTAATTCATGCAAGCTACACTTCTCTAAATCAACAAATGGTTCCTTAACTTCACTAAGCATTTTAACTTCCTCATACTCAAATAACAGAAGAGATTCATCATCATTTTCAATGTAATTCTTAATGTCCCTGTCTAGAGGCTCTAACATAGAAGATATCTTTTCATTCAAATTCTTAGTTATCCTTTTTTCAGACTTGGCATGGGTCAATACAGTTTGCAATTTCGAAGAAATGTCTAAAAGAGTGTTCTTTGTCTTCTTCATCCTAGATTCTGTGTGAAGGATAAATGAATGCATCTCATTTTTAGTAGGATACTCTTCCACATAGGTTTGTAGGTTTAATATTGACCTATCCATAGAAACTTGTAATTGTCTAATCCGGTTTCCTCTTTTGTTTCTATAGAATTCCCAAATAAATTTTCCATTAAATTATTAGCATGTGAGGGATTTCCTGAAGCAAAATTTCCATTAGTCAAGGAATCTAGAAAACATTTTGACCAGCCATTTAAACCATTATAAAAGTTTCTTATCAAGGCAGCAGGGGTATGTTTACCATTTTTACTAATGCCCTTAATTCTATACCAAGCTTCCATTAATGACTCTCCATAATATTGACTAAAATTGTTCATTTCAACACTAGAATTCATTTTGATAAAGTTTTTATGTGTTTTTAATTTTTTATGCAAAACTGAAAGTAAAATGACACTAATGCAACTCGAAATAACAAATGCAACACAAAAATGCAAAACTGAATATAAATATGCAAACCGAAATATAAAGATGATATGCAAGACAAGAACAAAACAAAATAAAATGATTGTAGGTAAAGATGGATAAGATGATGCTCACGTAGGTGCAACCTCCCCAAGCTTAGGTTGTTACACAAGTTGGTGATGAAGTTGACTTGATGTGAGTGATCCTTGGATAAACCTTTCAGCTATGGTTCCCCGGCAACGGCGCCAGAAAACGTCTTGATGGCCCGTAGTTACAACGGCGCCAGAAAACAGTCTTGATGCGTGGTTACCTGCGTGAAAAGTAAATGGGTTAGGTTGAGACTCCAAGTGCAGAGTGTATGTAGTAGTGGAAGACAGTTTTCCCCACGAGGGGTGACTCGAGGGTTTAATATCGAACTCTCGGGGAACCAGTATTTCAGGTGTTATCTCCTTATCCTTCTCTTGAGAACCTGCAACAAAATAAATTGTTTTGTGCCCTCAACCTCACCAAGTGGTTGTCAAGCACAAGGTGTGAGAATGATAATAAAATAATATGCAATGCAAACAGTAGTAAATATGCAATGATGGTAAAATAAATATGCAAGGATGATGGAAACAATGTAAATGATATTTTTGGGTTTTTTATAATGAATGCAAGATGTAAAAGTTTTTTGTATTTTCGGATTTAATAATGGCAGCAAACAAAAGTGGTGATAAAAGTGTTGGAAAGGTGTTTCTTATGATTAAAAATGGACCGGGGTTCATGGTTTCACAAATGCACTCTCTCTTGATAACGTGGTAGACAATGGAACACTAAAATTAACATGAAAGATGGCAAGACATGGTTTGACAAGTTATTAATAATATGGGCATCACGTCCTAACATAGAGATCTCAAGTATAAGTTGTTCTCTCTCTTATGCTCCACCAAGATGCGAACTAAATCATAACACCTTAGTAATTAAGATAAATCAGAGCATAGCAATAAGTTCAATGACATGAAGTTAAAATAAGAACATGCTAGATCTAGTCATGGAGGTAGTGGCCAAGGTCACATCCACTCTCCGGTAGCATGGTATTTTTGTTTATCCCTAGTGAGGCAACAAAGTAAGGTAGAAAACCCAAGTGGATCGCAGAACTATCTGTCACGTTCACTGCACTAGCCACCCCCCGTTACTCCAACTAATGCACACGTTCCCCCTCACATGCTCTCATAAACATGCTTGATCATGACAAGTAAATAAGAACGGGGTACATAATATGCATCTACTTTCATAACTGAAACAAAACCATTGCAATCTCAAACATGTATTAACTCATAATAAAGATCCACCACAAAGGAATTACATAGATGACCGTAATCATGTTCAGCAGCTCATACGGTACTAATTAGTGAAGCTCATAGAGAGGAGAGATACATAAGTTACTTCCACAAACCCATAGTCCAGGGTGGACTACTCCCTCTTCATCATGGTGTCGGTGGAGATGTTGTTGGAGGGAAGGAGACCACACCGGCAGCGCCCCGCCGGAGTTTTCCCCCTCCAATCTTCAGCTCCAGGTCTCTGTTTCGTGGTTTCTGTGTTTCGGCGGCGCTCTCTTTCGCGAAAGCCCTGGGGGGTCTATATAGTCGTTTTTAGGTCAAGACGAAGCTTCGGGAAGAAAGATCGAGCAGCGGAGGCCCGAGGGCCAATGGTGGGTCCCACACGGTCAGGGAATCTGGCCGCGTGGGCCCACCCCTTTCGGCCTTCTGGTCTCCGTTTCTTCGATTCCTTTGCGCCTACGTTTCGTTCCTTCCAAAAAAGTGATCCCCGTAAAATTTCAGGTCATTTGGACGTCGTTTGGTCGCCTGAAACGTAAAAATATAGAAAAAGGGGTTTTCTGACAGTGCAGGGTTAATTCCAGAAAAATGGGGAAGTTGTTAATTATCCCCAAAACTTAATATAAATCATGAATATAACCCTTATATGATGCAAATAACATGGAATAACATGTAATAAAATGTAAAGTTCATGTATGCATTTTACATGCATCATCATCTTAAGGAGGTCAAGTTGCAGAACAGGAAGTATACTTGGAGCAATGAAAGAAACGACCCTACCCTGGTCAGGCTGGACAGGGCTTTCTGCTATTCAAGCTGGGAACTGGTCTTCGGTAATCACGTCCTCACGGCTCTCTCCTCATCTTTGTTTGATCACTGCCCTCTGATGCTGTCAAGTCTGAGCGCCCCCAAGCGACGTCCTTCTTTTCGCTTTGAGAACTTCTGGACAAAAATGCCGGGATTCCAGGAGGTGGTCCTTGAGGCGTGGAATGAGCCTACCACGCACACGCAGCCGGTCCATGTCCTCAATCACAAGCTCAAGAAGACGGTGGGGAAGCTTCGTGATTGGAGCAAAAGCCTTTTCTCAGACCACAAGCTACAACTCCTCATGGCTCTCGATGTCATCCTACAGCTGGATATTGCTCAAGAATCCAAGACTCTCTCGGTCATCGAGAAGAACCTCCGGGCGGGGCTGAAGAAGCAGGTTATGGGGCTCGCGGTCCTGGAACGCACACGCAAGAGGCAAGCTTCAAGAATCATGAACCTGAGGGTGGGTGATGCCAACACCAAATACTTCCACATGAGGGTGAATTCTCGCCGTCGAAAGACGCACATCCAGCGGCTACAACACAATGGGGGCTGGGTGACCGGCCATGAGGATAAAGCTGCGGTGATTCTGGAACACTTCACTACTACCCCAGGGCCGCCCCCTCCCAGGCAGATTGACCTAAACTGGGACAACATCGCACCAGACACAATGGACTTGGATGATCTAGCCCTGCCTTTCTCGGAGGATGAAATCAAGGCCGCCATTGAGGATATGCCTAAAGACAAAGCCCCTGGACCTGACGGTTTCACCGTGGCTTTCTTCTCCTCATGCTGGGACATCATCGAGGCTGACTTCATGAGGGTCATTGATGCCTTCTCTGAGCTGTCTGTCAACAACTTCCAGGTCATCAACTCTACGAACATTGCCCTCTTACCAAAGAAGGAGGGAGCTGACTCCATTGCTGATTTTCGCCCTATTAGCCTGATTCACATCATACCGAAGATCATCGCCAAGGCTATGGCGCGGCGTCTCAGCCCTAAGATGAATGACCTCGTCTCCCATTGCCAGAGCGCGTTCATTAAGACGAGAAGCATCCACGACAACATGTACGTCCGGAACACTGCAAGACGACTCCATCGCGCCAAGGAACCTACTCTGCTCCTTAAGCTAGACATCGCTAAGGCTTTCGACTCTATGCGATGGGACTACCTTCTGGACGTTATGCGGCGGCGTGGCTTCCCCACAAGGTGGAGGGCTTGGGTCTCCATCCTCTTCTCCACCGCCACTTCCCGGGTGCTTCTGAATGGCATCCCGGGCCTGGACATCTTTCATGGAAGGGGACTCAGACAAGGGGATCCGTTATCCTCCTTGCTTTTCGACATCGGCATTGATCCTCTGAACAAGACGCTTCAGCTCGGCACTGACGAGGGACTTCTTCAACCGCTGCCGGATCGGCTGGCAAATCTGCGCCTATCATTATATGCCGATGATGCGGCAATCTTCCTGGTTCCTACTTCAAACGACATCTCCAACCTCGCTTCCACCCTGCAGCATTTTGGCGAGGCCATCGGGCTTGTGACTAACTTCACCAAGAGCTCCATATCACCTATTCGCTGTGACGACATCGACTTGACGGCCATTATGACAGACTTTCCGGCGACCCTCGCCCACTTTCCCATCAAGTACCTGGGGCTTCCTCTTGCGCTTGCGAGGCTTCGCCGTGCTGACCTACAAGCTTACATCGACAAGGCTGCCTCTAGATTACAACCTTGGAAGGGAAAGTTCCTGAACCGGGCAAGTTGTGTGGCCCTGGTAAAATCTGTGCTATCCTCGATGCCCATCTTCCTGCTCACGGCCATCAAAGCGGATAAGAGTTTGCTCAAGGCCTTCGACAAAATCAGAAGGGGCATGCTATGGAACTGCACTGAGAAGGTCAGCGGTGGCAAGTGCAAAGTAAGCTGGGACAAGGTTTGCAGACCAAAGGTCTTTGGCGGGCTCGGAATTCTGAACTTGGAAAAATTCTCCAGGGCGCTTAGGCTGAGGTGGTTGTGGTTTGAATGGACCTCCCCTCAGAAGCCTTGGGTTGGCACCGAAACTCCGACGGACTACACCGACAAATGCCTCTTCAATGCGGCCACTAGGGTCACTGTCGGTGATGGCCTCAAGGCTTCCTTCTGGGCATCTTCCTGGCTGCAGGGGCTCAGCCCTAGGGTGTTAGCCCCTGACATCTTCGAGGCCTCCAAGCGAAAAAACAGAAATGTCCAAGACGCACTCACTGACTTCAAATGGATTGCCGACATACGCGTTGACAACTTCACAGTGGAACACATTTCGCAGTTCGTCAACCTCTGGAATCTCACCCAGGAGATCGCTCTATCTCCAGGCACGGAGGACACCATCACTTGGACCCTCTCGACTACGGGGGTCTACTCGGCCAAGTCTGCATACGAGGCTCAGTTCATCGGCTCTTCTACATGTCCTTTCATGTCAGTGGTTTGGGGCACTTGGGCCCCTCCGAAGTGTTCCTTCTTCGCCTGGCTTGCTGTTCAGAATCGCCTGTGGACCTCTGACCGCCTCGCCATCAGAGGCTGGCCCCATCAGCCGTCGTGCCAACTTTGCAGATGCCAGCCTGAGACGGGAAGTGTCGTGGGTTTGTCACGTCAGATGTCATGGATGACTTCGTAGGTGTGGGATTTGCGTGAGTCAATCGTCTCCGAGCTTGGGATCGCAGGAACAAGGACGAATACAGATTTACCCAGGTTCGGCCCCTCAATGTGAGGTAAAGACCTACTTTCTGCCTACCCTAGCTTGGTATTGATATGATATATGTGGTGTTACAATGGTGGCGATCCGATCTGGGAACTCGCCGTAAGAGCTAGGGTTTAGGGCTTGATAGCTTGACCTTGTCTAAGTCCTGCGAGTCCTCTTTATATACACAGAGTCTCGCTAGGTTACAAAGGAAACTTCCTCCACAAGGAATACATCAACTGGAACCTACTTGGAGACTAACTCCTCCTCACGTCTTCCAGGATATGTCTTCTAGATCTTTCTCCTTGTGGCGGTGCGATATTGGGCCTGCTTTCATGCATGCCTTAATTGTGCGAGTAAGATAAGTCGCACTTTACCAAATATGGGCTGCGGGTTAATCTACAAAGTATTCCCCCGACAGGAAGGCACATTCTTTTCGAGTGCCGCTACTCCAAGAGGATCTGGTCTGAAGCTTCGGCGTGGCTTCACTGCCCCTCCATAATCCAAAGCCTCCAATCTACCAAGCCCGCTATGCTTGACTACTGGAAGCATCTTGCCTCCCTACCCTCCCCAACTCGCAAAGGAATGCAGACGGCCATCATCCTCATCACTTGGGAGCTTTGGAAGGAACGAAATGCGAGGGTCTTCAACAACAAGTTCAATATGCCCTCGGCATTCTTTCAGCACATCAAGAGCGAAAGCAAGAACTGGATCCTGGCGGGCGCGAAAAAGTTAGCAAAAATCACCGGGGGTTAAGCGATATGTAATCTTTGGGTCTCGGCCCTGTGTTTTTTTAGGACTTGGCTTTGTGCTTGTCTTTGCTCCTTCTATATCAATATAAAAGGCAAAACTTTTGCCTTGTTTCTAAAAAAAGAAACACAAAAGTTAACGACATAATCATAAAATCGTTGTAACATATTTTTATTGACTAACGATATAACTGATTATGGTAATGGATCCTAAAAAAAGTGTTTCATACGCACAAGTGTGTCACCGACGAAGCAGCCGAAATTTCACATAAGAACAAAACTCAAGAAGCCAAATAGCCATTTCCCGCTTTATACTTCTAGGCTTCTAGCAAGCTTGGTCTATAGAATTTCAAAGTACCGAACAAAACTAAAAGTTGTCAATAATACAAACCAGCATAATTTTAACCAAGCAAAATCAAATGAAAAGGAGAAGCATGTTACAGAAAGTATGGGAGATGGAGATGCTATATTACAAAGCCCCGAGACGTACATGGCTAATTTTTTTAAATAATACGCGAAATTTATTTAATTTTGGAAATAATACGCGCTTTTTTTTCGAAAATAGAATCCAATCGTCCTTGGGGAAGCCGATAGGGCGAAGACGACTAGATGGCCTGTCGCCCTTGCCGACGACGACATGCCACTCGTCCTCAGATTCATGCAGGAGTCGGCGTTGCCAAAGCCGACAGGCAGAGCGTGCGTGTGTGCTAGCTCTCCCAGGCAGTGCGTGCTAAGCTCTCCACGCGCTCTCGCAGGAATGCCGCCGCGCTCGTCCAGCAGGCCGGGAACGACGTCGCGCTCGCCCAGCAGCCCGGGAACGACGTCGCGGTCGCTCAGCCAGACAGGAATGACGCCTAGCTGCCGAGGAACGCGCCCGCTCTCGCCAAGCTGCCCGGGAACGACGCCATGGTCGCTCTGGCCGGAACGCCGCCGGCCGCCGCGCTCGCCCAGCAGCCCGAGAATGACGCCGCGGTCGCCCAGTCGCACGGGAACGACGCCCAGCTGCCCGGGAACGCCGCCGCTCTCGCCCAGCTGCCCGGAACGCCGCCGTCGTAGCTTTCGCCCAGCAGCACGGGAACGCGCCGCTCTCGCCCAACGCCGCACCGCCAAGTCGTCCATGGCGAAGACGACTGGGCCCGCCTTGTCGTCCTTGGCGAAGACGACAGCGCTCCCAGGACGAGTGGGTCAGGGGCGACGTGGCCCAGCCACTACTCGTCTTCCGCGTCGACGAGTGGGACTAGTCGTCTTCGCCATGGACGAGTAGCTCATGTCGGCTTCCACAAGGGTGATTGGATCCTATTTTTGAAAAAAAATAAAAACGCGTATTATTTCCCGAATTAAATAATTTTCGCGTATTATTTAAAAAAAAATAGCGTCGTACATGTGCATTGGTGTTTTCCTAAAACCAGCAGGGAACAACCCCTGCAAGCAATGCTTCATGGCACTGCCAACAGGGGGAAATGACAGTACATTTATTAGGTGGAGAGGATGATAGAGAAGAAGCTGAACCATTTATGTGCAGTAGAGGATAAAATGTATTGTTTATAAAGCGGACATTCTTCCTCTCCACCATGGGCAACAAATTAATCTAAGATCCTCATTCTATTAAAAAATATGAAAGCCTGAAACCATGTATGTGCAGTAGCTTTCAGGTACACTGGAGCTGAAGCGAAAGGGCTCACTGTGGCTCACTATTGTTGACCACTGCAACAATTATTGTCGAAGCACCACCGTTTATGTTATTGTGCCCTCCCATGCCATCTCTAGAACCAGCTCGCTAAAAATCAGCGGCGCATATCCTCGAGTTGGTGTTCTCGCTAGTCTATCCGGTAAATCTGCACACAGTTCACAATACATGGAAACTGGAGATTCCCAAATAGAAGACACAACTTAGGTATTTGTTCCTACAATAATCAAATATATATAGCTAAAATTTGTGGAATGAAGCCAAAGCACAATGAGTAATTTACACATGTAGAATAAGGACATGATTATAGGTTCAGGCTACTAACTGCAAGTATCTGTGAAAAAAAGGAAAGGGGTTATGATACACAATTATGACCGAATATATATTGGAAAGGGGAATAAGGCTAAATACCAACTCCAACAATATGTAGCACTTCACGACAAATTAAAGACAATTGTTAAACCTGTAAAAACTAACTATATCAAATAGGAAGGAGGAGGCCATCACCAGGAGTGTTCTGCTCAACATCTGCATACATGAACAAACGATGGCATTAGCAAGGGAAAAAGGAAATGCAATCAGCTGATTAACCAGCAGACATAATCCATGGAGCAGCCACTAATAAAAGGGCATGGGTCCACTGACCAATGCAGTGAACATAGCACAACCCCAACCGCAGACAGAACCGGTAAATTGCTGGACATGTCAAGTTGAATTTCTAGGCATTGTAGTTACAAAATCAAACATTTAAATTATTTACATCTGCAGTATTTCTGAAAACATGGAGAAAAGCACCATCATAGTTCTAGAATATCTAGCAGAGGAGGATTATTTACATCTGCAGTATTTCTTACCAACGTAAGCAGTGGAAAAATCAAAGCTACCAGTACTCGCATTTCTCACCAACGAATCCAGTACACCACTAACAGCCATATAAAAGTGATCCCCGTAAAATTTCAGGTCATTTGGACGTCGTTTGGTCGCCTGAAACGTAAAAATATAGAAAAAGGGGTTTTCTGACAGTGCAGGGTTAATTCCAGAAAAATGGGGAAGTTGTTAATTATCCCCAAAAATTAATATAAATCATGAATATAACCCTTATATGATGCAAATAACATGGAATAACATGTAATAAAATGTAAAGTTCATGTATGCATTTTACATGCATCATCATCTTAAGGAGGTCAAGTTGCAGAACAGGAAGTATACTTGGAGCAATGAAAGAAACGACCCTACCCTGGTCAGGCTGGACAGGGCTTTCTGCTATTCAAGCTGGGAACTGGTCTTCGGTAATCACGTCCTCACGGCTCTCTCCTCATCTTTGTTTGATCACTGCCCTCTGATGCTGTCAAGTCTGAGCGCCCCCAAGCGACGTCCTTCTTTTCGCTTTGAGAACTTCTGGACAAAAATGCCGGGATTCCAGGAGGTGGTCCTTGAGGCGTGGAATGAGCCTACCACGCACACGCAGCCGGTCCATGTCCTCAATCACAAGCTCAAGAAGACGGTGGGGAAGCTTCGTGATTGGAGCAAAAGCCTTTTCTCAGACCACAAGCTACAACTCCTCATGGCTCTCGATGTCATCCTACAGCTGGATATTGCTCAAGAATCCAAGACTCTCTCGGTCATCGAGAAGAACCTCCGGGCGGGGCTGAAGAAGCAGGTTATGGGGCTCGCGGTCCTGGAACGCACACGCAAGAGGCAAGCTTCAAGAATCATGAACCTGAGGGTGGGTGATGCCAACACCAAATACTTCCACATGAGGGTGAATTCTCGCCGTCGAAAGACGCACATCCAGCGGCTACAACACAATGGGGGCTGGGTGACCGGCCATGAGGATAAAGCTGCGGTGATTCTGGAACACTTCACTACTACCCCAGGGCCGCCCCCTCCCAGGCAGATTGACCTAAACTGGGACAACATCGCACCAGACACAATGGACTTGGATGATCTAGCCCTGCCTTTCTCGGAGGATGAAATCAAGGCCGCCATTGAGGATATGCCTAAAGACAAAGCCCCTGGACCTGACGGTTTCACCGTGGCTTTCTTCTCCTCATGCTGGGACATCATCGAGGCTGACTTCATGAGGGTCATTGATGCCTTCTCTGAGCTGTCTGTCAACAACTTCCAGGTCATCAACTCTACGAACATTGCCCTCTTACCAAAGAAGGAGGGAGCTGACTCCATTGCTGATTTTCGCCCTATTAGCCTGATTCACATCATACGAAGATCATCGCCAAGGCTATGGCGCGGCGTCTCAGCCCTAAGATGAATGACCTCGTCTCCCATTGCCAGAGCGCGTTCATTAAGACGAGAAGCATCCACGACAACATGTACGTCCGGAACACTGCAAGACGACTCCATCGCGCCAAGGAACCTACTCTGCTCCTTAAGCTAGACATCGCTAAGGCTTTCGACTCTATGCGATGGGACTACCTTCTGGACGTTATGCGGCGGCGTGGCTTCCCCACAAGGTGGAGGGCTTGGGTCTCCATCCTCTTCTCCACCGCCACTTCCCGGGTGCTTCTGAATGGCATCCCGGGCCTGGACATCTTTCATGGAAGGGGACTCAGACAAGGGGATCCGTTATCCTCCTTGCTTTTCGACATCGGCATTGATCCTCTGAACAAGACGCTTCAGCTCGGCACTGACGAGGGACTTCTTCAACCGCTGCCGGATCGGCTGGCAAATCTGCGCCTATCATTATATGCCGATGATGCGGCAATCTTCCTGGTTCCTACTTCAAACGACATCTCCAACCTCGCTTCCACCCTGCAGCATTTTGGCGAGGCCATCGGGCTTGTGACTAACTTCACCAAGAGCTCCATATCACCTATTCGCTGTGACGACATCGACTTGACGGCCATTATGACAGACTTTCCGGCGACCCTCGCCCACTTTCCCATCAAGTACCTGGGGCTTCCTCTTGCGCTTGCGAGGCTTCGCCGTGCTGACCTACAAGCTTACATCGACAAGGCTGCCTCTAGATTACAACCTTGGAAGGGAAAGTTCCTGAACCGGGCAAGTTGTGTGGCCCTGGTAAAATCTGTGCTATCCTCGATGCCCATCTTCCTGCTCACGGCCATCAAAGCGGATAAGAGTTTGCTCAAGGCCTTCGACAAAATCAGAAGGGGCATGCTATGGAACTGCACTGAGAAGGTCAGCGGTGGCAAGTGCAAAGTAAGCTGGGACAAGGTTTGCAGACCAAAGGTCTTTGGCGGGCTCGGAATTCTGAACTTGGAAAAATTCTCCAGGGCGCTTAGGCTGAGGTGGTTGTGGTTTGAATGGACCTCCCCTCAGAAGCCTTGGGTTGGCACCGAAACTCCGACGGACTACACCGACAAATGCCTCTTCAATGCGGCCACTAGGGTCACTGTCGGTGATGGCCTCAAGGCTTCCTTCTGGGCATCTTCCTGGCTGCAGGGGCTCAGCCCTAGGGTGTTAGCCCCTGACATCTTCGAGGCCTCCAAGCGAAAAAACAGAAATGTCCAAGACGCACTCACTGACTTCAAATGGATTGCCGACATACGCGTTGACAACTTCACAGTGGAACACATTTCGCAGTTCGTCAACCTCTGGAATCTCACCCAGGAGATCGCTCTATCTCCAGGCACGGAGGACACCATCACTTGGACCCTCTCGACTACGGGGGTCTACTCGGCCAAGTCTGCATACGAGGCTCAGTTCATCGGCTCTTCTACATGTCCTTTCATGTCAGTGGTTTGGGGCACTTGGGCCCCTCCGAAGTGTTCCTTCTTCGCCTGGCTTGCTGTTCAGAATCGCCTGTGGACCTCTGACCGCCTCGCCATCAGAGGCTGGCCCCATCAGCCGTCGTGCCAACTTTGCAGATGCCAGCCTGAGACGGGAAGTGTCGTGGGTTTGTCACGTCAGATGTCATGGATGACTTCGTAGGTGTGGGATTTGCGTGAGTCAATCGTCTCCGAGCTTGGGATCGCAGGAACAAGGACGAATACAGATTTACCCAGGTTCGGCCCCTCAATGTGAGGTAAAGACCTACTTTCTGCCTACCCTAGCTTGGTATTGATATGATATATGTGGTGTTACAATGGTGGCGATCCGATCTGGGAACTCGCCGTAAGAGCTAGGGTTTAGGGCTTGATAGCTTGACCTTGTCTAAGTCCTGCGAGTCCTCTTTATATACACAGAGTCTCGCTAGGTTACAAAGGAAACTTCCTCCACAAGGAATACATCAACTGGAACCTACTTGGAGACTAACTCCTCCTCACGTCTTCCAGGATATGTCTTCTAGATCTTTCTCCTTGTGGCGGTGCGATATTGGGCCTGCTTTCATGCATGCCTTAATTGTGCGAGTAAGATAAGTCGCACTTTACCAAATATGGGCTGCGGGTTAATCTACAAAGTATTCCCCCGACAGGAAGGCACATTCTTTTCGAGTGCCGCTACTCCAAGAGGATCTGGTCTGAAGCTTCGGCGTGGCTTCACTGCCCCTCCATAATCCAAAGCCTCCAATCTACCAAGCCCGCTATGCTTGACTACTGGAAGCATCTTGCCTCCCTACCCTCCCCAACTCGCAAAGGAATGCAGACGGCCATCATCCTCATCACTTGGGAGCTTTGGAAGGAACGAAATGCGAGGGTCTTCAACAACAAGTTCAAT
Source organism: Poa pratensis (assembly GCA_947311845.1). Classification (NCBI taxonomy): domain Eukaryota; kingdom Viridiplantae; phylum Streptophyta; class Magnoliopsida; order Poales; family Poaceae; genus Poa; species Poa pratensis. Next base: position 32,184,956 of record CAMZMU010000102.1, read on the forward strand.
ATGCCCTCGGCATTCTTTCAGCACATCAAGAGCGAAAGCAAGAACTGGATCCTGGCGGGCGCGAAAAAGTTAGCAAAATCACCGGGGGTTAAGCGATATGTAATCTTTGGGTCTCGGCCCTGTGTTTTTTTAGGACTTGGCTTTGTGCTTGTCTTTGCTCCTTCTATATCAATATAAAAGGCAAAACTTTTGCCTTGTTTCTAAAAAAAAGAAACACAAAAGTTAACGACATAATCATAAAATCGTTGTAACATATTTTTATTGACTAACGATATAACTGATTATGGTAATGGATCCTAAAAAAAGTGTTTCATACGCACAAGTGTGTCACCGACGAAGCAGCCGAAATTTCACATAAGAACAAAACTCAAGAAGCCAAATAGCCATTTCCCGCTTTATACTTCTAGGCTTCTAGCAAGCTTGGTCTATAGAATTTCAAAGTACCGAACAAAACTAAAAGTTGTCAATAATACAAACCAGCATAATTTTAACCAAGCAAAATCAAATGAAAAGGAGAAGCATGTTACAGAAAGTATGGGAGATGGAGATGCTATATTACAAAGCCCCGAGACGTACATGGCTAATTTTTTTAAATAATACGCGAAATTTATTTAATTTTGGAAATAATACGCGCTTTTTTTTCGAAAATAGAATCCAATCGTCCTTGGGGAAGCCGATAGGGCGAAGACGACTAGATGGCCTGTCGCCCTTGCCGACGACGACATGCCACTCGTCCTCAGATTCATGCAGGAGTCGGCGTTGCCAAAGCCGACAGGCAGAGCGTGCGTGTGTGCTAGCTCTCCCAGGCAGTGCGTGCTAAGCTCTCCACGCGCTCTCGCAGGAATGCCGCCGCGCTCGTCCAGCAGGCCGGGAACGACGTCGCGCTCGCCCAGCAGCCCGGGAACGACGTCGCGGTCGCTCAGCCAGACAGGAATGACGCCTAGCTGCCGAGGAACGCGCCCGCTCTCGCCAAGCTGCCCGGGAACGACGCCATGGTCGCTCTGGCCGGAACGCCGCCGGCCGCCGCGCTCGCCCAGCAGCCCGAGAATGACGCCGCGGTCGCCCAGTCGCACGGGAACGACGCCCAGCTGCCCGGGAACGCCGCCGCTCTCGCCCAGCTGCCCGGAACGCCGCCGTCGTAGCTTTCGCCCAGCAGCACGGGAACGCGCCGCTCTCGCCCAACGCCGCACCGCCAAGTCGTCCATGGCGAAGACGACTGGGCCCGCCTTGTCGTCCTTGGCGAAGACGACAGCGCTCCCAGGACGAGTGGGTCAGGGGCGACGTGGCCCAGCCACTACTCGTCTTCCGCGTCGACGAGTGGGACTAGTCGTCTTCGCCATGGACGAGTAGCTCATGTCGGCTTCCACAAGGGTGATTGGATCCTATTTTTGAAAAAAAATAAAAACGCGTATTATTTCCCGAATTAAATAATTTTCGCGTATTATTTAAAAAAAAATAGCGTCGTACATGTGCATTGGTGTTTTCCTAAAACCAGCAGGGAACAACCCCTGCAAGCAATGCTTCATGGCACTGCCAACAGGGGGAAATGACAGTACATTTATTAGGTGGAGAGGATGATAGAGAAGAAGCTGAACCATTTATGTGCAGTAGAGGATAAAATGTATTGTTTATAAAACGGACATTCTTCCTCTCCACCATGGGCAACAAATTAATCTAAGATCCTCATTCTATTAAAAAATATGAAAGCCTGAAACCATGTATGTGCAGTAGCTTTCAGGTACACTGGAGCTGAAGCGAAAGGGCTCACTGTGGCTCACTATTGTTGACCACTGCAACAATTATTGTCGAAGCACCACCGTTTATGTTATTGTGCCCTCCCATGCCATCTCTAGAACCAGCTCGCTAAAAATCAGCGGCGCATATCCTCGAGTTGGTGTTCTCGCTAGTCTATCCGGTAAATCTGCACACAGTTCACAATACATGGAAACTGGAGATTCCCAAATAGAAGACACAACTTAGGTATTTGTTCCTACAATAATCAAATATATATAGCTAAAATTTGTGGAATGAAGCCAAAGCACAATGAGTAATTTACACATGTAGAATAAGGACATGATTATAGGTTCAGGCTACTAACTGCAAGTATCTGTGAAAAAAAGGAAAGGGGTTATGATACACAATTATGACCGAATATATATTGGAAAGGGGAATAAGGCTAAATACCAACTCCAACAATATGTAGCACTTCACGACAAATTAAAGACAATTGTTAAACCTGTAAAAACTAACTATATCAAATAGGAAGGAGGAGGCCATCACCAGGAGTGTTCTGCTCAACATCTGCATACATGAACAAACGATGGCATTAGCAAGGGAAAAAGGAAATGCAATCAGCTGATTAACCAGCAGACATAATCCATGGAGCAGCCACTAATAAAAGGGCATGGGTCCACTGACCAATGCAGTGAACATAGCACAACCCCAACCGCAGACAGAACCGGTAAATTGCTGGACATGTCAAGTTGAATTTCTAGGCATTGTAGTTACAAAATCAAACATTTAAATTATTTACATCTGCAGTATTTCTGAAAACATGGAGAAAAGCACCATCATAGTTCTAGAATATCTAGCAGAGGAGGATTATTTACATCTGCAGTATTTCTTACCAACGTAAGCAGTGGAAAAATCAAAGCTACCAGTACTCGCATTTCTCACCAACGAATCCAGTACACCACTAACAGCCATATAACATAACCACCCCAACTCAACAACCACCGGAGAACTTAGTCGACCAATTATGTAAAGAATGGAATACCTACTTTCCGATGGCGGATGTAGCAGCCAGCATGCAGATGCAGGTCTCCCACTTTGTCAGAAGAAGATTATCCAACAAAGAAAAGTTGGAAGAAAATGTCAGAAACATGGGAGGACTGCAAGCATATTTTTCTCTGAACAACGAAAGATCCCTAGCTTGCACTACGGTTCAGACCTGAATTAGTTCTAACCATTACCTCTAGAACATCAAGATTAGGGCCCAATCTTCTGTAGAGGATCATCTTCTTCTTCCATAGCACACCTGAACCAAAAAAAATATAGAGATGAATCCTGCACAAATAGATCAATAGGCATGAGAACGTACCATATTTCACAGCAAATTTGGCATGAACGTGGGTAATCTTACACTTATTTTACCTAGAAATTCTCTATTTTTTGCGAAGCACATGCAAATTCAATCTATCTACTTGCTGGATAGACATAAAAAAAAACTCGGTCAGTGTGCACCTCTTACAATTAAAGTAGTATAAGGAAATTAGCTAACAATTACTCTACCAAACAGGAGCTGCATATAACGATGAGGTGAAGAGCACGCTCAAACCTGTAGTTCTCATTTGATGTATAACCAATATGATGTGCAGAAACTAAATACAACAAATCGTGTTTGAGATTACTCCTACAGCTTGGTATTACAGAAAAACAGTCAGGAAAGCATACAGTTTTGTTGGATATAACATTATATTATATAGTACCATGTATACTGTATTATATGATACTTTTCTCTGAATAAAGAGAAAGATCTACGCTTCCACTACGATTTAGATCTGAAAATTTATAACCATTACATGTAGAACATCAAGATTAAGGCCCAAACTTCTGTAGAACTTCATCTTTTTCTTCCATATAACCGACTGAACAAAAAAATAGAGATGAATGACAATCCTCCACCCCAATAGTTCCATTGGCATGAGAGCAGACCATATTTCTTAGCAGATTAGGTAGTAACGTAGGTAAATTTTTCCCTATTCTTCATTCATAGCACACCAAATTAAACTTAATAAGCCTGACATTTTCAGATCCACAAACAAATCATGAGAGCTAGGAGAGCATGCACATCACCTTGATCCAGATGCGTACAGGAAGGAGTGGCTGGAGGTTCGTTCCAGGAGGAGACCTTCACGCGGCCAGGGACACGCCAGCGATGAGATGCCACCACTGCTGGTCAACATGGAGTAACGGACGCGCTAGTGGACGGCGAACTCCTCGCCGCCGCTGCGTCGTCGCCGCTGACTGCTGAGAGAGAGAGAGAAGAGAGAGAGAGGGCGTAAGACCGGCGAGAGAGAAAATCAGAGGTGGAGCTGGCCGTGGATGTGTACCAGATAAAAATGGAGAGAGATTTAGAACATGGGATTTGTTCGGGCTGCTGGCCGTGGATGCTCTCCCGCTTCCAGGAAGCTGTGATGCAAGCCGCCGCCCTTCCCGACGAAACGGCGCAGAGCACTGCTCCTCGGAGGCGCTCTCACATCCACGCCTCCTTCCTGCACGGACGGAACTCACGGGCTCCGAATCGGCGGCCGCGACGACAACAAGTCAGGGATGGCGGGACTGCTCGGATACCCTAGATCGAGAATATCTGGTCTAGGGTTCGTAAGCGAGGAGGCGCATCGCATACAACCCCTGGCAGCCGGCAGCGAGGGTAGGGGCGGAGCGGGGCACCGGCTGTAGCTCCCGTACCCGTCGTCGCCTCCGGCTACGCCACGCGCGTGCGGCCGCCGTCCCGTCGCCACGATCTGGACGTGAAATGATGAGTTTGCCCATAGGGGTTTGACCGAATTACGGCCGGGAGATACTAGGCGTCCCCGGGGGATCCTGCGCACCGATCCCCGGGTCGACAGCCGTCTGATTCAGCCTCCCGTGGCCGTCGGATCCTGCTACAGTACCACATCTCTTCTCCCGTAGAAAACGCAAACGCGAAACGTCACATTACAACCCACGTGGGTGGACCCCGTCCCCCAAACCCACACATTTGACTATTTCCACTCTCGGAGCGCTTCTTCCCTGCACAGACCTCCCATGGCCGCTGCAGGCCCCAATCGAATGTTGCCGTACGACGACCGCTGCCGGCGAGAAAAATCCTTCGCGCTCCGACAGCCGCCGGCAAGAAACCTCTCGCTCCGGCTTTCAGCAATAGCGGGGGCTTCCCAGCGCACATAAAAGCTGTCTGTCCGCAACTCTCCTCCGAGAGCCACGACTGTCACCGGAGAAGACGGCCGTCGCAGCGTCGCTCTCCCTTTGTAGCAACGCCATAGGCGATTGTAGCATCGCCGTTTGCCATAGGTAGCAACGCCGGCTAGCGAATGTAGCACCGCCGCTCGCCAATTGTAGCAATGCCGGCATGCGATTGTAGCACCGCCGGCAGGCGCCTGTAGCAACGCCGGCAGCGGCGTGTAGCACCGCCGCTCACTGTGTGTAGCAATGCCAGCAGGCGCGTGTAGCAACGCCGGCAGGGGCATGTAGCACCGCCGCTCACCGTGTGTAGCAACGCCGGCAGGCGTGTGTAGCACCGTCGCTCGTCGTGTGTAGCAACGCCAGAAGGCGCCTGCAGCACCGCCGCTAGCTGCTTGCAGCTCCGGCCGTATGCATCAGGCGACTAGGGAGCCACCGGAGATGAGGTCGCCAGAGAAATACGCCGCCCGCTACTTCGCCGGTGTCCCTTTGCAGCAGTGCCGCCCGGAGTCGGTAGCATCGCCGGCTACTGTTGGTAGCAACGCCACTTGCCTTCGGTAGCAACGCCGGCTACCATCGGGAGCAACGCCACACGCCGTCGGGAGCGTGGCTGGCATCTCTCTTGCAGCATCACTCATCAGCACCCCAGGTTGGCAGCAACGAGGCCCGCCGCTGGCTGCACCCTCGGCTACTCTCGGCAGCATCTCCGGCTGCCGACGGTAGCACCGCCGTCATCTTACTCAGGAGGTGGCGACGAGCTCAGCAGAGTAGGATCTAGAGGGGAGACGGGGCGAGGTCGCGCGAGCGAGTGAGGAAAGGGGCGGCGGAGGCGGGGTCGTGGGCAGGAGGCGGCACTCTGAGTGTTGGCGCCGGCAAACGGCCGGGGTCTTGAGGAGCCTGGAGACGGTGGTGGCCATGGCTGCCATGAGCGATAAGAAAAGCTTCGAGAGAAAAAAGGCGAGAAATCAGCGCGTGGGAGAGGATAAGGTCTCGTCCGGGGAGACGCGTCACACGTGAGGGCCAGATTTCAGTACATGGGTGGGTCCACGGGGACGCGTGGCAAGCGCTCCGTGCGGAGGATGCGAGCCACAGATCCCCGGAGGATTATTAGCCTTTTCCATTACGGCCCCTGCCACCGCGCTCTGACGCCCCGTCCTGCCACGCACACGGAAAGCATCCACCCCACACGCTGACATGTGGGCCTGAAAAAATACGGGGCCACCAGCAGCGACACGGTGCATCTGTGTAGAAAAGCGCCGGCCGATGGGGTGAATCTAGAAACGGACGGCTAGGATCGCCTGTAATTCCTTATCACCCCAAGAATGTAATCTTTAGATTACTGTAACGAAAGATAAAAAATGTGATTGAGGACCTATTTAATTATCTTATGTATGCTTATAGGATGTTCTGATGAATCGATAGGAGAACATATATTTGTGGTAAGTCACTCTTTGTTGCACTCAATGAAACCTGAATCCATAAGCGTTCGAAACATATGGTAGGCATGCTTTATAAAGCAGTTTTATAGAGGTTTCAGCATGTCTCATAATTTTGATATTCAAACTTTGTCAAAATACTACATCCTAAGTTGATCTCCTCTTTAAGAGGACGACATCACTAATCCAAATATTTAACTGGATCGTCAGTTTTACACACGAGTAAGTTCGTTGGCTACGACTGATCACCCTAGGAACTTCAATTGCTCACTACCGGAAAACAGACTTTTGCTTAGCGTCTTGGTGTTTGTCGAGTGTTCTGAATCGGGCGGTCGGCAAAGATTAGCTACTATAAATCAGAGAAAAACACTATAGAAAAAATATATTTGGCAAAGGAATTCCGAAAAACAATAAAAAATCATAAAAACTTGAGGCAAAGATTTACAATCAGTAAAAGGTTGGAAATATGTCTGCGGCCGCCACGTCTAACAGAATAGTAGTGCTTGATCTCTTTGTTGAGTCTCGTATAAAGGACGCTCGTTAAAGATTTGAGATTTTTTCACGCCTATTTTCTCTGCTATGTTTGTTTTCCAATTTTTACATCTACTTTAATTATTTGCCGTGTGTTTTCACACTCGCCAAAGCAATTTTTAATGTTTTCGCCATTCTTTTCCCGGCTTATCCCTCCTGCCAGCTCTCTTGCCCGTTTTCTCTTTTGGCGGAAATCCTATACACACAATTTCCTTATTCCAAACTCGATCAAGGCAGCGACGCAGCCAGTGAGTTGATGGGCATTGCACAGACAATTGAGCTTCTCCAAGTCGGCAATGGCCTTGATTATCGTAGGATTAGCTTCTATCTGGTGCTAGGAGACGATAAAGCCGAACAACTTGCTAACTGGGACCCCAAAGATGCATTTGGTTGGGTTGAGCTTCATGTTATACTTACGGAGGTTGGCTAATGTCTCCGTTAAGTATGCGATCAATTCATTGCCCTTGTGTGATTTAACCACAATGTCATCCATCTAGGTATGAACATTACGGCTGGTCTGCTCATCCTGGCACTTTTGTACGCACCTCTGGTAAGTCGCATCGGCGTTCTTTATCCGAAAGGCATCGAGACGTAGAAAAGGCTCCAAAAGACGTATCTGCTTCAACACTTTTTTTTTACTCCGGTTCACGTTCTTGCCTTTCTTTTTCATGAACTTTACGAACTAGTCAAAGAACATGATACACACCAGAAGTGTATTATAAGAGAAATATGCACAAAGAGAATGAAAAATGAGTTGAAATCAACCAGTGGCGCTCACGTTTTCTCAATTTATTTATGCATCTGTCCATGATAGTCATGCCTGTAGGGCTGCGAAGTTTGTTCCTTCCTTTTCTGGTTATTTTTTTCGCCTTAGTCGCACTTTCACTCTCCATATAAGGGTTAACGTAGGTCAGTTCCTCCATCTTTCCAGTCCTGAAGCAGAAAGCAGATGATCTAGTAGTGAGAACCCATTGCGAATCAAAATTGCTTCTTTCAAATAAACTTCAGAGTCATACAGACGTGGTGTCCTTATATCTGTGATTTGAGAATCTATGGAACTGGCAAGTGCTGGTTCGCAGAATCTTTGTTAATCATACCAAAGGTTTGATCAGTTATATTTTGCATTCTACTAATGATATCACTAATGAGAGTCTGGCTGTGTGATGACAGGATCTCTTGGTTGATGCCGCAAAAGATGAAACTCAGCTTGTTGCAAAGCGGTCCAGATACAATTTGGCACCACTTCACCGAAAACCTATAATGGAGCCCGAGCTACATGGAGCTCTTTTTTTTTTTTTGAAAATTCAAAATCGACATTTTTAAGTTACCAAAAATTGCGAAAACATTTTCAGATGTAGATATTGTTTAGATCTACAATCGTGCAAATTTTCAACTCCAAATACGTTGTATTTTGGCCTATTTCCAAGGCACGCGCATCACACGTGTTAAACATTTTGACCAATCAAAATTCAGCAAACGATAAATGAAGGTTCTGATTGCTCGGAAAAAAAATGAAGGTCCTAGAAAATGTGGAAAATAAAAGCCACAAACATTATTGTTGTCATGTTGCTACATGGAAGAAGAAGAAAAATAATGTTTATGCATAGAGATAATTTCAGAGACTAAGCGATGATTCGGCAACATCTCAATTTGAAAAATAAAGCAGTCGCCATTATGCTACGATCTCGAACATATAGCCATGCACTTTGAGAAAGTTCATCGAGTCACTGAACATATCCTCCGTTACAATGAACTTAAGTCCCATAAATTGCAAACACAAATTCCCTACTTTCTCACCAAAAACTTGCTGGGATTAATCTTTCATTATGTCCCTTAATTTTTTCCAGTACATCCCCTCAATTCCTCCCGATCCAACACCTTGTGAAGATAGGAGTGCCACTGAAAAAAAATCAGTACATAGAAAAAGACAACCATTTCTGTTCCTACACATTTTACAATCCCACTCAGTCCAATCATTGTATCTCCTCTCTAAATTTTACATATATCTTATATTCTTATGGTGCAAATTTCTTGATTATTCTTTACTACAAAATTCTGGGCTCTCCCATGACTGATCTTAATGAAGTGATATTTAGAGCATGAAGAATTAATCTGATAAAACTGATATAACTAAATAAATCCCCTTTGTTTCAAAAAAAGGGGATTTATTTAGTTATATCAGTTATACTTGATTGCAGACTTGACACATACACGACATAGGAGTAACAATAAACTGAATGCAATTTAATTTTTGCTTACATGATCCATTCATACTTTTCAAGAGTTGAGAAAAGATGCCCCCACACTCTTCTTGCTTCACTCATTTGATTCCTTTAGAGAAGGAGGGATTAGTTAACTCAGAATTTTGTAGTAAAGAATTAGTTAACTCAAGGCTACAATGACTATTCGGATCAAGATGTTGACGGTATAATTCGCTAACTCGTCATATTTATTAGACGACATATCACTGGTCAATCTCACTCTCTTAATGTCTCCGCCTGTTGTTTCTCGTCATATTATCATCACCAAAGTACCAGCAGCTAACTTTGGACACGCCACAGGGAAGAAGGCAGGGCTTGGAGGTTCCGGTGGCCACGTCGCACACCATGGGCTTGCCCCGCCAGTCGATCCAGTACAGGCAGTCGCCTTTAACCCCGGGGACGGCGCCGGCTCGCACGACCGCCGGGCTGCTGTTCTTGCCGACGAACACCGAGCAGCCTCCTAAATCCTTCACCACGTTCCAGCACGGCTCCTGGCGGCCTGGGTCATGCCTCAGAACGAAGATCTCGTCCGCGGCCATGGTGAGCCTGGAGCCCGATCTGACGGTGGCGCTGTTGTTCTGCCACACCTGGTGCAGCTTGCCATGACAGAAGAAGAGGTGCTTGGTGAAGGTTAGCTCGGAGGCGACGTCATAGGGTCGTGGGAAGGCCGTACGGAACGAGGCGGATAGAACGCTCAGCCATGGCTCCTTCGGGCGGCAGCGTAGGATGCGGAGCACGCGCACGCCCCCGCTTGTGTCGAGGCAGTACACCTGGTAGTCGCCACCAGGTGCGCAGGCGTGGAAGGCCACGTCGGCGAGGTTGAACGTTCCGTTTCCGGCGAAGATCTCGACGATCCTCCACTCCATGTCCCTCCCCCTCGTACGGGTGTCGACGTAGGCCACCCTCTTGCGGTCACACATGGCCACGACGGTGCCGTCATCAGGGTCGGGCGCAAACACGACCTTGCGCACGTCCTCGTAGTTGCTCGACGGAAGACGAGGGGGAGGAAGGAGGATTGTGGCCTCCTCGCGGCGGCGGCGTGGGTCAAGGAGAAAGATCCTCGCCATCCGCCCGTTGTTGTCGACAGCGACGGCCAATCGGCCGTTGCCTGAGTCTACAATGCGGCCGCAGCCGTCGAAGCCCGTGAAGAGGGCCCGCTTGCGGTGGAACGAGCGCTGCATCGGGAGAGAGAAGATGGAGCAGCGTCGGCCAACGTCGTTGAGGGAGAGGAGGCAAGGGTACGGCTGCACGAGGGCGGAGCGACGCCACCCGTTGCAGACGCCTTGGAGGCACGTGTAGTCTCGTAGAGACAGGCGGTCGGCGATGGACACGAGGAGGTCACTTGGTAGGTCGGCCCAAGAGGATCTCGTCGCCATGGCGTATGTCTCGGCCGTGCGCCGTGCACTTGGGAGGAATCGTGGCCGGCCGCGCTCCTGGATGTTCCGCAGATCCTATGGTACAAGTTATGTTTTTTTTTTTTTGCGAAAATGGTACAAGTTATGTTAAGCTCCCATAAATCATCCGATCGAACGTTGTCGTTGACTCGCCATGGAACCCGGCAATTGTGCTGTGTACGAGATTAGATGGGAGAGAGACGAGTCGAAACAATGACCCAATGGGTGGATCGTCGTGGGTTATATAGAACCCGGGCGGCTACCTAGGGTTTACATTGGTTACATTGGAGTACTACCCGGGCGGCTACCTAGGGTTTACATTGGTTACATTGGAGTACTAGCTTAGTTAGCTACCGAATCTAATCTACAGCAAAATTCGGAGAGAGTCGTCAAATTTCTTAGATAGGGCATATCTTACTAAAAAATGATCCGGTTTAATTGACGCAGAGGGATAAAGCTAGTACAAATATGTATACAAACTAGCAAAATGCCCGTGCGTTGCAACGGGAGAGAAAAACATGCATTGAGAAGGCGCACAAAGTAATGATACAACACAATTATCTACTTGCTTATTTCTACTTCCTATATCTATGAGTCTCTGTTATCATCACCTTTCTTAATCCTCTCACCCCACATCATTGCCAAGACCTCACACCATGGCCGTGTTCTACTCGGTTTTTCTTGTCCACCATGCATCCATGCCGCAATCTCCTTCCTCCGGACTACCAAGCGACTAAGTTGTTGTGCCAACTTACAGCGTTGGCTGTTCACGATGGTTAAATCGTTCACAATGGTTGAGTCAACGTTGTGATCCATTTTCTGCAATCACAACAAAAATATAAGATAAACATGTAGTACTAAGATTGTTCAAAGAACAATTCAAAATTGGCACATCCAGGTGCACACCATCGATTTCGAGTTTGATAAACATATGTGCACGAAAAACTGGCTGGTTTACAAGCCTGTGGCTAGAAAAGATACACTTCCACAGCCATCAGCATCAGCTGATTAACTATCCACACACGATTAATTAACACAAGACGAGGGTCCCACTACTCCTACCAAGCAAGCTAGTAAGCCGGAGTAATACAGCGAGAATACAAATAGTGCCAATATAAGCTGCGTTACCAGTCTACCTGATCCACATGGCAAGAAACTCCTTTTCTTTCCTTTTTTATATGGCATCACAAGTCTGAACAGGCAACTCTGCCCCAACCCCTCGACACAGGCACTCAACCCTAAGCGAACTCTCCAGTTTTGAACATCGGTAAGAATACATGCTATATAACAAGTCAAGGAAACTTGTCTGCTAATTGGACTGGCTGTGTTGAATGTACACTTCTTTATCGGAATATCGAATGTGTACTTTTTTAATAGCAGTACTTCCTGATTATGTCCCTTAGAGGACAACTAATCGAGAATACAATCTAGTAAGAACAGCCAATTTCAGAGAGTTTTGCAATCTGGCTCATGTAATTGATCCAGTATAGCAGTTCAATGTATTCAGGACCACCAATTGACACCAACTGCAACTCAATGGAACCACACCAAAACGGACAGAACCATTGCCACCACTTGATGTGTGGCATATTTGCCACGAATCCAAAGCAAGAGAGTATTATCTAACTATTAGAACTGTGTGCAAGTCTGAAACACACATATATGCAATTATAGTCAGGACATTGGTATCTTGAACGCTAAACTGCTACCGCACTAATCACTAACGCCTGCCTTTGCTTAACAATCAGGGTAAATATTACATCAGTGGACAAACTTCGAAAGGAAGGAGATTATTTTCGGCAATGTGAATGCACATTGGTATGTATGCAACGCGGAGTGGGCTGACCTACTAAAAGACCAAAGGCAGGGACGAAACCTGTAGTTGCCATCTTTAGAGTTTAGGTTGTATCAGTTAAATCTAAGTTGGTGTTTAGATTATCAATTAACTGAACACTACAGTATACTGAACGCACATATTGCAGGATAGTATACTGAAGACACATATTACAGGAACTCAACAGAGGTCTGGACTCTGGAGCCAGCGGCCAACTCACCGACGGAATCTTTGAAGAGCACCCGCTCCTGCGTGAAAACAGCCGAGCGGGAAGCGCCGCCGCCGCCGCCGTCTGCCTCAACGCCCCGCATCGGTGTGCAGGCCAGTGCCCGTGCGGCTGCTCCGCCGGTGAGCGGATGTAGGCGAGACAGGGGAGATGAGGCCAGTTCGTGTGTCCAGCTCCTGCACAGTGCTGACGACCGCGTCCAGATCGGCGGACTCCGCGTCTCCTCCTCGAACTAAACAAGATGGGCGAGACCGGAAGCGCCAAGCGGAGCTGAGCTGAGGAACCAGATGCGGCGTTTCCCCATCTCCTCCAACTGTGCAGGGGCGACAGGTTGGGGTGGGGAGAGGAGGCGTTGCGCTGGGTGGGTATCCCGTATCCGGGGCGGCGCGCTGGGGGTGGGGCGCTGGGGGCGGCGTGCTGGGTTTGCCGCCTCCGTTCGTGGTATGCCGTGGTGGCGGTGATAACCTCTGAATTTCTTCTTTCTAAAGGACGGAGTTTGCTGTCGACCGATTTCGACACTGCGTGACCTAGTTTGATTCTTTCAGCCGCGTCGTGGAGAAGAAACAGACTCGCGTCCTATTGCCTGTATCTTTATATGCAGCATCCAGTCCCTGTATTCGAGTAGGACACGAACTCCGTTCACCTTGACCCAACGATTTTGATTGGAAAGACCAGCGCGAGAGGAAACGATCGCAGGTGTGCTTGGGCGACGTACGTACGTACGTACCATGACGTACAACGGACGAAAATTTGGGGGAAGAAACCTTAGCAATATTATATAGTAGAGATTGCCTCAAATAAATCTGAACAGAAGTATATGCCATATTATTTTACGTGCGGAAAGATCCTAGTACTCCCTCCGTCCCAAAATAAGTGTCTTAAATTTGTCCAAAAGTGAATGTATCTAGACATGTTTCAAGTCTAGATACATCCACTTTTGGGGAAATCTAAAACACTTATTTTTTACGGAGGGAGTATATTGATTGACGATTATACGGACCCTGCAACTCACCACGTCTCTTGTCCTTGTCCGATTTAACTGTTACGCTGGCTACCGAGGAGGCAAGGAGAATTGATCCTGCCGAACTTGATTGGAGTTGGAGTATTAAAAAATGTAAGGTGTCTATGCATTCCAAATGATATAAAACCACATATCTTATACACCTTGCATGTGTAAATAGATTTGATATAAGTCTGACGAGTACATTTGAGTACTCATCTTTCTTTATCTTTTTTATCTGGATGTCTGCAACTCAGATGGTAGCATTTCAGAACTGGTATGATGAAAGATTGAAGGACAACGCTAGCTAGTTGGTTATTCCTTCGGCCTTGGTCTAGCCCACTTGCTTGGTGTAGGTTCCAGGTCGGCCTGAACCCTATACACTCATCTTGCTCACTCGAGATTCAAGGCAGCGCCGCAGCCGGTGAGTCGATAATGGACGTCGCACACACACTTCGGCTTCTCCAAGTGGCCGATGGCCTTGATCATCATAGGATTAGCTTCTATCCCACGCTAGGAGACGATGAAGTTGAACAGCTTGACAGGTGGAACCCCGAAGACGCACTTAGTTTGGGTTGAGCTTCATGTTATACTACGGAGGTTGGCGAATATCTTCGTTAAGTCGGCAACCACGGGGCGAAATCGATGGGACAAAGAGAAGAAATTAGCCGGATATGTTTGTATCTAGAGATGATTGTGAAGGAGTACTTCATGAGTATCAAATATTAGAATATATCTATACATAGCCAAAATGTTGAACATGTAACAGGTAACAGAGTAATAAAAATGAGTTTGTGCCACTAGTCATCACCATAATTCGGCCTGTGTCACTAGAATTCTAAAATTGGATGGGCACCACTAACACTCCCGGTATTGTTGCTTTTATGCCACTATATATTGCCACTAATAGCCATTAGGTCAGACAAATTTACGTCTGTTTGACTCGTTTCTTACATGTGCGACTAATTAACCACATTCAAGCTACTTAAAGGGAAGCAAAAACGTTTACTGTCCATTTGATTGAGCATGTATACTGTCTGCATCGAGACCATATTAATTTGACACCAATTCAATTTTCTTTTATACTTGTGAACTAAATATACCATAGTTTTAAATAGTCCGCTATAGCTCCGCTATATCCTCATGTCGCCGCTAAATTAATTCATGTATAATTTTCTGTTATAGCCTCATTTAGCCCCGATTTAGCCCTATATAGCCTTTTTCTTAGGGTTGCCGATATGGTTATAGCCCGCTACATAAAACACTGAAATATATCTTTTTGTTCTCAACACTTACACTTACGAACACATATTATTCCTCCGCACAATGCCCTCTACTCCGCCTTTCAGGGTGAGGGTGTACATAGACATGCGCGTGTCTTACATCAGGTTACAAACAAGAGGTAACTTTCAACAAATAAGTAGTGTGCATGTCACCACGTATGATTTGCACGAGATCAGGCAGCGATGTTGATGATGACCATGCCCGTCCATTATAGTTGATCCCTCACATTGATTAGAAGGCCACTTCTGCGTTTGCAAACTCCTCCCTTTTCTGGGCAACGTCCGCCACCATCTCACCGAACCTGCATGGCGGGCTGACCACCAGCGCTGCCGCCCGAGCATAGCGCCCACGCCCGTTCTGGAGCACGTCGGCATGCACGTCGTCGTTGGACTTGCGCGCGATGATGACAGAGTTCACCACATCATCGTCAGGGTGGCACACGGCCAGCACCTCGAACCCACCTCGACCGATGTCCTCGGGGTCGACGATCGGGTACAGGAACCCACGCGCCCCGTGTGCGCTGCGCACGACGAGCGCCGCCCCGTCCGTCATGTGCGCGCCGAGGTGGGCGATCACCTTGGCCTTCTCCTCGGCGGCCATGCCCACGAGCGCGGCCAGGAAGACGACGTCGTATGCGGCGAGCTCGCTGGTGAGGTCGGCGACATCGGCCGTGTGGAATGACATGCGGGTGGCCAAGTCCTTGTCCGCGCGGAACAGCTTGCTAGCACGGTCGTTGGCCGCGCCGCACAGGTCGTAGTTGTCGAACATGGTGTCGGGCAGGTGGCGTGCGGCGAGGACGAACGAGCTGAACGGCAGTGGGCCGGAGCCGATGAAGGCGACGCGGGTCGGCGCGATGCCGCCGGGCATGTAGCGCGCCAGGAGCTCGTACTCCAGCCTGCTGAGGTTGATATAGTTGCTGTAGTAGGGGAACATGCCGAGGTGGTCGAGCGGGTTGTCGAAGGCGGCGAGCAGGTCGGAGTAGTGGGCCTCCAGCTTTCCCTCGGCTTCGGAGCAGAGGCGGATGAGGCCCTCGCGCATCTTCTGCGCCTCCGGGCCGAGCTTGGTCACGTCGACGGGGCTCGGTGGGACGCACGCGGTAACGAGGTCGGTGAAGAGCGCGTCCACGTCGGGGCACGGGTTGAGCGACGGCAGCTTGGAGATGGCGGCGTGGAGCCCGGTGATCTTCTGGACCAGGGCGTCGACCTCCTTGTTTTGGGACTCCATTTTACTTGTCTTGCCTGTTATTGGTCGATGCCGAGGGACAAGAAGATGTCAGTGGAGTGAAGTTGTTGATCGAGCTGCTAGCTTGATGAGCTATGGAACATCTATATGTAGCACAGTACCACGCCTAAAGGAAGCTGGAAAAGGAGTGCAGATGCATGCAAGCTTCACGCGTCCATGCCCAATCAGGCTGGTTTCATGCTTCTGCTGTCACATCCGTGTGCTGAAGTGGCACCAAACAACTTGGTTGTTTATTTTGTTATTGGTACAAGCCCACCTGAAATTTTCATTGATCATTTTAAAAAACAGCTTTTTCTGTACATGATTTTTGCTCAAGCCATAGGCGAGGAGGGGGAGTGCTATCTCTCTAGGTCACTACACCAGGCGAGGAGGGAGGAACGGTGGTCTACAAGGGGCACGGCACACCCGCAGCCGAGCGTGCGCAGTAATCTCAGAGAAGAGGCGGGCCTCGGAGGTGCGCACGTTGTCGAACACCACCCGGTTCCGAGTTTTCCACACGTTCCAAATGACGAGACACAACCGTAGACGGTATGGACGTAAGGACCGCGCCAAAGGATTTTTTTTATCCTGCCCCACAACATTTCGAGGGGGTCACCACCGAAGTTGGGGACGAAACCAGGAGCCGCGTGGTCCCACAGTGGCCGTAGCCGCGCACACTCGAAGAAGAGGTGATTCAGATCCTCTTCACACGGGGGCAGAAGGGGCAGTCGGACGACGGGACACTGCCATTTGGAAGAGAAGCGAGCGCGTCTGGGTGTTGCCATGCTGAAGCACCCACATGAAGACTTTGACCTTTAGGGGGGCGAATCCCAGCCAATTGACCTCACGAAGGGGGAGGGACACCAGAGCTTGATACTATTGTCATTGGATGACAGATCCGGCCACCACTGCAACCATCTCGCATAACCGTCTTGCATCATCCGGATTTGACCATATACTCCTTCTGTTTTTATTAATTTGCGTTATGGGTTTAGTCAAAGTCAAACTTTGCTAAGTTTAGCCAAATATTTATTAAAAAATATCAACATCTACAATATAAAATCTATAGTATTATAATCATCATAAAGTATATTTTCATATTATACCTATTTGGCATTATGGCTGTTGATATTTTTTACTAGATCAAACAGATGTCTATGTTAAGAAATACTCCCTTCGTGTCAAAATATAAGACTTTGTACCCTTTGCATGCATACATGTATGTAGACATTCAATATTTCACTAAAACATGTCTACATATGAATGTCTACATACATGTATATGCAAAGGCTATAAAGTGTTATATTTTAATACGGAGGGAGTACTACTTTACGACCGGCTTGCTTTCAATATTAGCTTACTAACCTCCATATCATCAGAGAAAAAAAAGGACAGTCATGTCATTCAGCTGCAACAAGGCTCATTGCCGTGCTTTGGGCCGGGCTTTGTTTCCACGCTTCGGGCCAGCCAAGAAAACCCGGCCCGATGGCCTCCTTGGCGGGCCACACGCTCGCACCTGGCCGTTACCTTGCCTGCGCACCGGCCACCCTCGCCTTCGTCTCCTCCCACCGCCGCCGCCGCTTTGGCTGCCGCCCGCCCGCCGTCTCCAGTTCCCAACCCTCCACTCGTCCCGTCGCGCCTGCGAACATCGCATCCGGCACCCCGCCTCCTCCACCCCGCCGCCAGGGTAGGCTGACTCACTGGACTGGAGATCCAGACTTCGATTTCGTCGGTAAGCTCGCCCGGGAGCACTTACTTCCAAAGCATTTCCACATTCTGGCCAAGTAGAATCGACGAACTGTACGAAGGTTTTTGACATCTGGGAGGAATTACATAGGCGATGTGGATGGATGTTGCGTCAGACACTTACCAGCAGGCGAGGAATGGATCACCTCGTCTGAAATTTTTTGGGGAACAATCAATTGCTTGACCCAATCCCCCCTATGTCTTACTAGATCCTTTCTCCGCCGAGCTCCAGCGTGTAGACGCGTACCACCTCCCGACCACACGACAGGATGGCCTCGGAGGACGAACTGGCTCTCCTCTGATCCTCTCCAGCGAGGAGCTCGTGGTGCACCTCGCCACCACTTGCCGCAGGGCCGACTTCGAGGCGGTAGCGTGTGTCCTCGATCAGCGGGACCACAAGTTTGCCAAGGATGAGGCCACACTAAAGGCGGTGCTCGCTGACCTTGATGCGGTGAGCGCGCGGGAGCGTGAGATCAGGTCCAAAGTTGAGGCCCGTCGCATGGAGGTCAACGTCCTGCGTAACAAGTACGAGGTGACCTTGGACGCTAACGGACGACCACCGGACGATGCCAAGGAAATGACACTCCTGCTCGGTGCCGGTGCGCTGGACCTGGTACATTGGGATGGCTCAGATGTTGAGGAGGCAAACGAGGGGAGCTGCGATGGCAACAGGGTGGAAGTGGAACACGGCAGAGGAAAGGGAGGCACCGCAACGGCAAGGCGGAAGGCTGCGGAGGAAGGGGAGGCACGTCGGCGGGTGGTCATGGACACATTGGGGGAGCTGGGCGCCGCTCAGGTCGGGCAGGGTGAGGGGTGAGTCGTGGTTTTCTTTTCTGTAAGTTTAGTTGCTCAGTTTGATTGATTGCAACAAGGGCAGGGTGGTCTTTTCGTGTTGTGATTAGTTTGCAACATAGTAACCTGCTAACATGTGCAAATGTGGCATTTTAGCAAAGCGCCAAATTACCGTGTGATTTTAGCAATTACAGTGTAGAAGGTGGTATATGGCCGAGTGCCAAAGTAGAAAGTGGTGCATGATTAAGTCTCTAATAAAATTCTATTGCCCACAGAATAACTAATGCAATGAATGATCTTTTTGGATCTATTAGATCAAACAAGAAGGCAGCAGCGGGTTCAAAGAAGCCCGGGAAGATGTCTCTGGGCTATGCCGAGAAGCTGTCGTACCGGGAGGAATTGGGCAGCGTAGGCATGCCTGAGATGTTCGACTCCCCCAAACTCTTCAAGGAAAGGTTGATCATGTTGCTTAATACTAAACCTTTGTTTTGCTCACGCTGTAGGTGACCTATTGTTCATTCTTCTCTCATGTTAGTCATAATTGTTTCTTTTGTAAAATATTATGCGTTTAGTTGTGATTAGCTAAGAAATATAAATAAACATGGAGGTTTCAGAAGAGATAATTTTTTGTTGTTTCTTTTTCCTTAAGAGTCTGCTTTTGTGCAATAAAGACCCATGCGTGCCACCTTATAAAGTTAGGCGTTTTGGAGAAGTTGTGGTTAAATAAGTCTTATGAAAACTATCAAATTTGAAAAATATTATGTCATGAAATCCGGGAAACTGAGTAGTTACTGGGTTGCCAGATTATACAGTGTGACGGTTCCATTGGTTATAGAGTTGAATAAATGAATGAAACATTTTT
Source organism: Poa pratensis (assembly GCA_947311845.1). Classification (NCBI taxonomy): domain Eukaryota; kingdom Viridiplantae; phylum Streptophyta; class Magnoliopsida; order Poales; family Poaceae; genus Poa; species Poa pratensis. The sequence goes on from CAMZMU010000102.1 coordinate 32,204,505, forward strand.
GGCCTACTATTTGGTTGGGTGCAAGGGTTGTCTAATCTCATATTGCATACAATTTTAATCAAATAATCATACACCAGCTTGGTCCTCATCCTGAGAATTTGTGTATACACTAATCCAGAAGCCTAGCTACTAGCTACTGAAAGGCGTGTGAGTATTTGGAAAATTGGGAAGCAAATCTTATATATATCGTTGTTATTTTTACAAGGGAATTTTCTGTGTCCTTTTAGATAATGTCCTTTAATTGGCAATAAATATAAAATATTTGGCAGGCATTTGCCCGGTTCTCTTGTAAAACTCCCATGTTATGCCATCAGTTATTTTACTACTTAACATTGTTTTCTGAAGAAAAACATTGTTTATGTGTTCCTTCTGCTGGATTAATGGTGCAGATAGAAGAGCTTGCAGTTCTGGTGCAAAAGGTTTGGCTACCATGGTGGATGTCAATAAAATCTCTACTCATGTTTCATATGCAGCAGTTTCAACGAAACATCCCTGATTGTTTCAGAGTAAGCATTTAGTGGTGTTTACCGGAGCAGGGATATCAACTTCATCAGGCATACCTGATTTCCGAGGGCCAAAGGGTGTGTGGACCCTGCAGGTAATCTGTCTATGTTGCTTCGCTCTGTATGGTTTCCCTCCTTGCATGAATCTTTTTCTTTTTAGAATAAATTGTGATGCTTAATTGCTGACATGACATATTTCATTGTACTCTAGTGTCGTGTGATTCATCTTTAAGTGCATGATTTGTGGAAAAGTTAGGCTCCCATTTAGTTATTGTATCTCACTTAGGTACCCAAAATTTATGCTTTGACATTTTACAATTTTACTTATTCAGTAGTTACTACCATTTCCTATATGCTTCCACCTTTAATGATAAACCATTATTGTAATAAATAATCAGTTGTATATATGTCACATGTGTTTTGTAGCGTGCAGGAAAAGGTGTTCCCGATGCTTCGATCCCATTTCACCGAGCAGCTCCAACCTTGACACATATGGCGCTAGTTGAATTGGAAAGAGCAGGACTCCTAAAGTTTGTCATAAGCCAGGTGTGCATAATCCAACTGAGTGTATTGCATATGGAGTTTTGTATTGGTATCTATGTCCACTACCAATGACTTATTATTATAAGTTTAACTCTCGGGGAACTTTTGCTCAGTGTCACTGATACAAGGTTAACACTTACGAACTTTGCTCCGAGTCACTAGTATAAGGTTAACTCAGGAAACATTTATGCAACTCAGTTTGTTTGAGCTGCAGATTTTCGTTGTTCTACCGATTAACGTAGTGAAAGCAAATCTATAATATACCAATTTTAATATGATGCGAACTCCGTTTTTGTGTTTTGCAAATCTTACTACTATGTATGTCCTTTCAATATTATTGTGGTGAACAAATTGCTTCATTTATCACATTCTTGTTTATGTTATCTATTTAATTTGGGCCTGTACAAGGCTTACGGAAGTTGTATTTGCAGAATGTTGACAGCCTACATCTACGGTCTGGCTTCCCAAGGGAGAAGCTGGCTGAGTTGCATGGGAATTCCTTCAAGGAGATCTGCCCATGCTGTAAAAAGGAGTAAGCTTACCTTGCTCTGCTTATATTGATTTTCTTAGGGAAACACCAAAATAAATAGTTCCTTTTCCTTCTGTTGATTTATTCAGCTAGCTCTTTCCTGACTGCTTGCCGATATGAAGGTACCTACGTGATTTTGAAATAGAGACAATAGGACTGAAGGATACTCCGAGGCGTTGTACTGATAAGAACTGTGGAGCTAGATTAAAAGATACAGTCCTTGACTGGGAGGTACAAAACTATATTACAAATTTTCTATCTCAACAATTTGCTTTACCAAGAAAATGCTTCTTATGAGCTGGAAGTTCTGTTAGGCAATACATGATTTTTGTTTGTTAGTGCTTAATCTCTGCTTCAAAGTTTGTGTATTTCTATTGATCTATTCTAATGTGGTTATAGCTGCCTCCATGCCCATTTAGAAATCCATCACTAAATACATGACCTCAAATGCTCAGAATGACATTTTTTATTCAATAGCTATCATGATATTTGGTAAATTTACTTGATTATTAAAATATTGTTCACTACAAACAATTTTTTTTTAGGTGTTGCGTTCACAGAATCAAATGTTTAACAGTGAAAAGACATAAACTTCATGCTCTCCAAATAAATGTTCAACATTGAAAAGGAAATTCACAGAGCGGTTCTGAGATTATTGCCATGACCAATTACATATGCACAGTATATGGAGGAGAAATTTAAAAATAATCCTAACTGTTTCCTAACTGAATTTGTCACTATTATGTAATCAACTTATTATATTGCTATGCCCTATTGGGGTCATATATATTCCCTCCGATCCAAAATAAGTGTCGCAGTCCCAGTTCAAAACTGCGACACTTATTATGGATCGGAGGTAGTATCATATATGTACACAATACATGGAAGAGATGCACAAATAATTCCCTAGAGAGGGAGAGGGAGAAATGAACTATTGAAGTTGTCGCTAGTCCATTAATAGTTCGATTGATTTTTCAGGATGCTTTGCCCCTTGAGGAGATGAATGCTGCCGAGGAGCACTGTCGAGCAGCTGATCTTGTCCTGTGTCTAGGAACTAGGTTTGTTGTGCTACCCTCACACAATAGCTGTAATTTCTTTCACAGTTTCCTTCTTCATTACTGAAGTTAGTGTTGTTACAAACACTGTCACTTGCCAATAAAAGTCAAATGTTTAATGATAAAATCCTCGGAACTCTTGGGCACATCATAATCATGTGAGGCAAATAAGGAGGGGTGCATACTTACTGCAGTTGCTCTGTTTTTTTAAGTTTTGGATAACTGTCGGCTTCAAACAGTTATTCAATACACCATCAAACACCGACAATAGAGCCAGCAAACAGCTTTACCGGGTAGAATAACCGTTTGTAGTTCAGGGGTTTAATGGACCTGTCTGAAAGCCCAAGGGGTGCAATATGTATCCTTTGCTAATTTTTTTTAGTAAGCATGATTCTCATGTTCAACCTCAGAAAATGAATTGCCGGATTAGTTGTTCTAAAAAATTCTACGTAGATGCGTACAGATTAAATGCATGATAACCATGCCTTTAGTATATCATAGTTAGGACCTAGCATCCCTATTTCTCGGTCGACGTGCTTGGAAGTGCGTTCTGGGCACTACTCCTTTCATGGAACGTCTGGCGCCAGGACTCAGCCTGAGGATGGTGCAAGACTTGGCCAGAACATGCACATGTTTTGGCCCGAACAAATGACCACAAGTACAACAAGGATCATCCTTCACCTAAGTTGCACAGGCAGTCAGGCATGGACCAGGATAATCCAGTCATTTGACACAGCAAAAGACACCCCCCCAAAGTGTCTGTGCCGAGTAAGATAAGAAGTGAGAAAAAAAGGAATTCAGTGGGTCCTGTCGTAGCGTGTCAAGCGAACTATGTTGAAAATGCTTGCCAAAAAGACATGCATCTTTCAAGAATGCTAAGTGTTTCATCAGGCCATTGTCAGGTTACACCAAGAAGACATCCTAGATTTGGATATAATGGTTGATGACCTAAGCTGCTGCATGGGATCGACCAATACCATTGTGTGCATCCCTATTTCAACTTCAACACGTGAAATATCTAGTCCTGGCTCATTCAAAGAATGGAGCCTTGATCTGGATCAAATGGGTAGTCTCACTAGTATTTACGACAGTCACTTTTGATGCATCAAAAGATAAATGAACTATTGAGTTTCAACATGTCTTTTGCGTTGCAGTGCAGTGCATGTTTAGCATATATAGTAGTCAAGAATTTGAGATCCCCTTTCTCCTTGCCATCATGCATGGTGCCACATACTTGTTGACTTTTTCCCATGATCCAGTCAAACGCAGTTTGTCCTATTTCCCTCTCATTTGATCAATTTGACCCTTGTTGGTTTGTGTTAGTTCATTGTTTATTTTGGAGTAGCACGTTCTTAATGTCCTGCCTTATTTATCACTTCTGCCTGTTGAACGTTCTTTATGATAATAGTGAGCATGCTTCTGTTCTTGTTTCTTTTCTAATATACAGTAATGTGCAGCTTGCAGATTACTCCTGCATGTAATATGCCTCTGATGTCAATCAAGAATGGGGGAAGGTTGCTATTGTTAACCTTCAGGTGTGTGCAACTGAATACAAACATATTGTTGTTTGTCATGGACCAATGATGCACCAACTTGCACACTTATCTCTATTTTTGTAGACTTGTCATACTTATGATTTCTGCAGATTATCAAAAATATTGATACTACCTATGTAGTTTTTCAAGTTGGAATTTTTTTAGTACTGAACAGTATTGCAAATGACTGCAATACTGTTGGACCATTTTAGAAATTTAAAGTGTTTTTTATTTGGCTTTTCATTAGGCCTTAATTTTTTTGGTTCAAATCAGGTAAATCTGTAATTTGACAACTAAAAAATTGGTGTTTTCAATTCAAGTTTGAAGTTGAAACTCATTTTGTGGCATGACATGCATTTAGAACATGGATTCCATATTCAATCCAGAGGTGTGGATTGAAAGAGATCATCTTTGCATGTTTATGAATAAGAACTGATTGTGTAGTCTTAAAACGTGAAATATGTAAAGTTTAACAAAGGACATATATGTTATTTGAAATTAAACAAATAATGGTCTATAATGAATGTTATGAATCACTGCTTGCTTTGGTGTATGCAGAACATGTGAGCAACATATGCGTCTTTGGGATAGTAAACCCAAATACTGCAACTTTCTCATGGCATTTTGTAAACTTGCAATAAGTATGCAATCTATCTCCTTTACAAATTCTTCTGTTTCCATTTCACTTGCAGGCAACTCCAAAGGATAAAAAAGCAAGCCTTGTCATCCATGGGCTTGTCGATAAGGTGTCTGTTTTTCTTGGGGTTTCTTTTTGTTGCTATTATGTTCTCTTTGTATAGTTATTTAGCTGTGTCAACACAGGTCATTGCTGGAGTGATGTGCATTCTGAATCTGCGCATCCCTCCATATATACGTATTGACTTCATTCAGTTTCTTCTTCGCCACACAGTCAAAAGTAGGATCATCTCACCATTTCTCGAATATTCATTCTTACTTTAGCTCTGCAAATATCTTGTTGATACTTACAATCAATCAAGGCTGGTGAGGAAACTAAATGCTGGCATCATCAATACTTCCTCCTTAACAAGATTTGAGCAACTGAATAAGATGACAAACTTTTTTGCAAACCTTATGATCTCCATAAAAATACAAACACTGAAACTACCAAGTGCCATAAACTCGTATATAAATTTCTGTATGGTGTCATTCATAAATTGCAAATGAAGTTCGATTTCTGATTAAGTTCCTTCTGTGCAACTATCCTGAGACTAAATGGTTTAACTGGCTTTGTAGGAAAATAAGTTTAATCACCTGCCCTCTCATACTGCATTCTCTCTTCTATTCAGAGAAATGTGTAAGATGGACTCTGCGAGTAACAAGCATTCATGGTATGCGAGCACCATTGTCATTTCTTCGGTCAATCGAGGTTATGCAACTGTGACTATAATACATACACATAGTTGTGTACTACTATGCTTTCATATACTTTATATTATTAAATTCTCCAGTAAGGAAATAATTATTTTGTTAAGAATCAATTGAATCAAAGTCAGTGTCATCGTTAGCTACAATCGATATGCTTGCAAGATCTGAGTTGTAGTTTGTGTGAACTAACTAAATACCACCCTCCAGTTCCCCAAAAACTGTCATTTTGGACATCGACCGGGCTACAAAACATAACATTGACTACTAGTTTCTGTTGTCATATGTTTGTAATTCCCAATAAAATATGGCATTACCGATATTTTCGCAATCTTTGTCGATCAAGGACGATCATTGTCTCGGCAACCTGGTCATATATTTTGTCATTGTGGATATTTTCGCGATGTTGCAAGGTAGATATTTGTATCTACGAGACTTTACCATTTCTTATCTTGTCTTCTGCTTTGGAGTCTCTAAATTTACTCTAGCTTCCGTGATCAATCATTTCGTTGACGTACCACTGGACCACTTCATAATGACAATGAGCCTTGTTGCAGCTGAATAACAGGACTGTCCTTGTTTTTCTCTGATTATATGGAAGTTAGTAAGCTAATGGTCAAGGTTATTGAAACCTGGTCATAAAGTAGTACTCCCTCCGTATCAAATTATAAGTCAATCTACCTACATACATATGTTTGGTAAGTAGGTAGAGTGACTTATATTTTGATACGGAGGGAGTATTTCTTAACATAGGCGCCTGTGTGATCTACTCGAAAACTTCAATTACTGATATTAATATGTGGTCAATTTTTTCTACTCATCAACAGGTTTCCTTTCCGGATAGATCTGACATGAAACCTGTAGTGCTTACGGAGCAACCATTTTCCTTGCAGAGGTATATTGGAGATTGTAAAGGCCCCAATCAATGTCACACACAAAAAGAAATGCTTCAGTTTTGAACTATCATGTGCCATGCTTCACACTGTGGACTTGCCTTTTCTATAGGGAAACATCAATGACTAGCCAATTTTTCATGTTGCTGACATTGAACTTCAGTGATGGTTGTGGCTGCTCAAGCTCATCAATTGAATGTCATGTTAATTTTCAGGTTAGCTGCAACCGTACACACCTTTATCTTTTTTTCTTTCTGATTAAGCTCCATAGAGTAGAGTGAACTAAAAAAACATAAGCAACAGGTTTATAGGAACACCATAATTTTTTGTTCTTTAATTTGATCTTAGAATTGTTCACGTTTGTACTACGTTTGTAGTGCATCCTTTATTTATTTATTTATTTGAAAATGAAGCAGTGCATCCTGATAGTGTGAAGAAATTTAAATAGCGTAATGTGCATTCCACATACATCGAGTAGCTGCTCCATACTGGCAGCAATTCCGTGCATGCCTAATTTCCTTGGCTAATTGGTACCATTCTGCATACTGTTATTCTGTGAAATTGTTTAAGTGGTTATGTACCTAATTTTCTAGAGTGGCATGTTGGTTAACATCAAGTAGATTGGGGGTCTGCTTACCATGCAATTTAAATGCGATACATGCAGAAGCAAAAGGAGAGCTTTGTTAGAGATAGAAGCCGAGTCCTGCAGGAGTTGAAGTGCAGTGCAGAGCGGCAGTGTTGTGCCGGGCAGCAAGCGATTCTTGGAAGGGAGAGTCTGCTAAGGGCCGAGACATCTACGCACGCGTTTGTGACCAACGTGGTCAGGTACGACGCTGAAGATCTCAAGGTGGCTGAGCCCAAGGGTGCTCGGATGGACAGCAGCAGCAACCTTACGAAACGTCACCTGGAAGGCCCTAGCGGCTACTTGGCGTCACCGAAGAAGCTAAAGAGCTAGAACTGTCAAATAGTGGTTTTCAAGGGTATGGTGCGGCCAGCGAGTTAGATGAATGGAGTAAGAAAATATAGAGCAAACTGGGTGCATAGCTAAGCGACCATCTGAGGGAAACATACACTAGATTGTAATCCTTCTTACTCTTTTTGTAAAGCTCTCCGAATCAAGGAACTTGTTGCAAATAGTAAGCGTCGGCTGCCTGGTAGCCTGGTTTTGCACACACTGTTCCAAGCGTCCGACTCTTTTTAAAGCGGGGTCGCAATAAAAACGGACGGGATTTAATCCCTGGCGCCTGTACATAAGTGACCCGCTGTGGGTGCTCTTAGTCATCAAGGAAATGGCCACCAGCGTCATGTTTAGATGTGGGCCTGACTCACCCTACTAACAACAAGTTAATAACCAAAGTTCCTACCTTTGCCCAAGCTTTGGTTGCCAGCGATATTGCTGCGCAGTTTGGTTAATGGTAGTTGTCTTTTTCCATCTAAAAAAACCAAAGTGTTGATAATTGTTTGGTGCCACTTCAACAGTCGGACGGCACAACAGAGGCATGAAACGAGCCTGATTGGGCATGGACGCAAGAAGCTTGCATGCATGTGCGCTCCTTTTCAAGCATCCTCTAGGCGTGGTATTGCTACATATAGATATCATAGTTCCCCTTACATAGATCATCAAGCTAGTAGCAGCTCGATCGATCACTTCACTCCACACTGTCATCTTCCTGTGTCCCTCGGCATCGATCATTAGCAAGACAAGTAAAATGGAGTCCCAAAACAAGGAGGTGGATGCCCTGGTGGAGAAGATCACCGGCCTCCACGCCGCCATCTCCAAGCTGCCGTCACTCAGCCCGTGCCCCGACGTGGACGCGCTCTTCACCGACCTCGTGACCGCGTGCGTCCCACCGAGCCCCGTCGACGTGACCAAGCTCGGCCCGGAGGCGCAGAAGATGCGTGAGGGCCTCATCCGCCTCTGCTCCGAAGCCGAGGGAAAGCTGGAGGCGCACTACGCCGACCTGCTCGCCGCCTTCGACAACCCGCTCGACCACCTCGGCATGTTCCCCTACTACAGCAACTATATCAACCTCAGCAAGCTGGAGTACGAGCTCCTGGCGCGCTACATGCCCGGCGGCATCGCGCCGACCCGTGTCGCCTTCATCGGCTCCGGCCCACTGCCGTTCAGCTCGTTCGTCCTCGCCGCGCGCCACCTCCCCAACACCATGTTCGACAACTACGACCTGTGCGGCGCGGCCAACGACCGTGCTAGCAAGCTGTTCCGCGCGGATAAGGACTTGGCCACCCGCATGTCATTCCACACCACCGACGTCGCCGACCTCACCAGCGAGCTTGCCTCATACGACGTCGTCTTCCTGGCTGCGCTCGTGGGCATGGCCGCCGAGGAGAAGGCCGAGGTGATCGCCCACCTCGGTGCACACATGGCGGACGGGACGGCCCTCGTCGTGCGTAGCGCGCACGGGGCGCGCGGGTTCTTGTACCCGATCGTCGACCCCGAGGACATCGGTCGAGGTGGGTTTGAGGTGCTGGCCGTGTGCCACCCTGACGATGACGTGGTGAACTCCGTCATCATCGCGCGCAAGTCCAACAACGACGTGCACGCCGACGTGCTCCAGAACGGGCGTGGGCGGTGCGCGCGTGGCGCGGCGCCGGTGGTGAGCCCGCCGTGCAGGTTCGGTGTGATGGTGGCGGACGTGGCCCAGAAGAGGGAGGAGTTTGCAAACGCGGAAGTGGCCTTCTGATCAATGTGAGGGATAGAATGGACGGGCATGGTCATCGTCGATTGTCGCTGCTTGATGGCCTGCAAATCCTACGAGCGAGGTGATGTTCACACTACTTATTTGCTGCAAGTTACGTGTTGTCTGTACCCTATGATGTAAGACACGCGCATGTCTATGTACACCGGCCCTCACCCCTGAAGGCAGAATAGAAGGCAATGTGCGGAGGAATAAATAATATGTGTGCGTAAGTGTAAGTGTTGAGAATAAGACGATATGTGTATCGTTGACAAGTACTATGAAATAAAATAGAATTGGTGCAAATTAGTATGGGAGCACTTATACAGGTTTGATCAAATCATTCAAATGGACAATAAACGTTTCGCTTCCCTCAGTGACGCCAATAACCGACAGTTCCCCGTCAGTTACATATTTAGCGATGGTAGTTTTATCCCGTCGGCATTTACAATTGTCAATGGTCAATCGATATCGTCCAAGTACTCGTCCGCAATCATCTCTAGATATAAACACACCCCTTTAATTTCTTCCGATCCACCCTTTGTCCCGTCGCCGTCTATGTCCTCGTCGAAGTACCAAGAATTACCTTTGCACGCGCCATAGGGAAGGATGCAGGGATTGGAGGTCCCTGTGGCTATATCACACACCATCGGAACACGCATCCAGTCGATCCAGTACACGCAGTTGGGTCTTACCCATGGTTGGCCGCCTCCGGCAGGTCGCACCACCGCCGGGTTGCTGTTTTTACCGATAAACACGGAGCATTCTCCAAGATCCCTCACTGCCTCCCAGCACGGCCAGCGCTGCGGGTCGTACCTCAGCACGGAGATCTCGTCCGCGGCCATCCTGAAGCCGCTGCCGCCCAAGGTGTGTTGGAATAATCAAACTTGTCCGGATCCTAGTAGAGACCGGTTGGTTATTTTCAAAGTTAGCTTTCCTAAGTACGAGTCTAGGTTTGTTTTGAGTCGGTTTCGTTTTCCTTGTACGAGTCAAGGAGCAGCTGTTTTCTGCTCCTATAAATGAAAAGCAAAAAACAACCGATGAAGCCCACGGGCTGAGGCAAACCAAAATCGTATATCTACGTGTGTTTCCGGCGACTTGGTAACGTAGCTATTAGGCTGGCAGGAGAATCGATCAGGTGCTTGATCGTTTAGCTAGCTTGTACGTGCGTGTCCTCTCGTCGGATCGCCGGCGGCCCGTCGGAAGTTACTTGTGGACAAGGGCTAAACCAACAATTGGTATCAGAGCGAGGTCGAATATTTGAAGCCACGCTTGCCCCGGGGAGGCGACCCGTACTAGCGCCTCGGGACGGGCGATCGTTGTTCGGCGGAGTGACCGAAGGAGGCGGCAAGGAGATGTCGTCAGAAAGCCGGTGGAGGTGGATGATCGTTGATACGAGTGGTGGTGCCGAGATGCGGTGCCGGGAGTCTCGTCAAGATCGTCAACCGGGGTGTTAGAAGAGTCGAAGTGTGTGCATATTTGCACGTGTGGTTGTCGTCGTGTCAGTGAGTCGTCATTGTGTCCAAGTGCTCGTCTTTGTGAGAATCCGTTGCAGTGGAAGCGTGGATGTCTACGTGTCTCGCCGAGAGGATCAAGTCCAAGTATGAGGGGGCGGTAAACCAGAGAAGGTGAGTCTCTTCAATGAGGCCATGACTCTACATGAGGCTGGAGTGGATGGTGTAGTCCACGAGGTAGTCGGCATGTATCGCGCTAGGTGGATGGTATGATCCCCGGGTATAGCGTGGCTGGGTAGTCCAGGTCATATTTGGATTGGTCCGTAAAATTCGCCAAGTCAAAATTGGGGAGAGCCAATAAGACTTGTCGTGGTGCGAGGCCCGGACAAGACGAAGATCTGCAAGGAGTCAAGATCAGAGGAGCATGGAAGACCAAGAGTCAAGATTAGGGAGAGATTGTTAGCTTAATCTTGCCTTGGGTAAGAATAAGCAAGTTATTTTGTTTCCTAATCAGGTTGGTGACGTGCATGTAGGAGTCCAAGTAGTAGTCGGCATTGCATGCCATATGTAGCTAGTTGAGTCCGGTTTGGACTATGCTAGTTAAATAGGAAAAGCTTTGTCGAGTTGGTTTAGAAAGAGAATAGCTGGGTCGGTTGAGTTCGTGTATATAAGCACGACCAGGCTGCGTCTTGTAATACCAAGTTGTACCGTGAGATAGAGAGAAATAAAGACAAAAAGAACGGGCATGATACGTGCCCTTGGCTATAGTTTTTCGTGTTTGCGTGTTTATCTAGTTTGATGTGATTCGATCCTGTGGACGAAACCCAACAAGGTGACGGTGGCGCCTTTGTTCTGCCACATCTGGTACATGCTGCCATTGCAGAAGAAGAGGTGTTTGGTGGCCGTTAGTGCAGCCGCTCTGTCGTAGGGCGGGGCAAAGGCGACGAGTGGGTCGGGGCTGCGCATGAGAGGCTCGACTACGGCGTGCTCATACTGGCTGTTGCGGCCGCCACGGGGCATGCTGACCATGTATACCATCCCGTCTGAGTCGAGGCAGTACAGCTTGCCGTCATTTTGGAAGGCTAGGTCGACGAGCTTGCTGGCGACGACGTCGATGGTGGTCCACTTGCGGCAGCTGGTAGTGGTGTCCATGTACGCCACGTTCTTGAGGTCGTACAGGGCCACAACGGTTAGGTCGTTGGCGCCGGGGGCGAACACGACCTTGTGCACGTACTCGTGGCACGCGCCTGACTCGGGCTCAGGACCACGGTCGGAGGGACGAGCTCGACCTCCTTGCCGGCGCGGGTGTTGAGGAGGAAGATCCTCATTGTTGTGTAGGGCGCTTCGGTCTTGGTCTTGTTGTGGTTCAGGTCGACGGCGACGGCGACGGCGAAGCGGCCGTTGCTGGAGCCGATGACGCTTACTTGGCCGGGGCACATGGATCGGGGTTGTGGGGAGGACCCGCGGTTGACGAGCGGGAGGACGCCGTTAGGAGGTGGGAGGAGCGGCGCATCGGGAGGGAGAAGACGGAGTATGCGCTGCTGCCCTTGTCGTCGTCGGACAGGGAGAGGAGGCAAGGTAGGGCGGCTTGAGGGCGGAGCGCCACCCTGCGCAGACGCCACGGAGGCACTTGTAGTCTCTTAGAGATACGCCGTCGGCGGCTGCGATGGACACGAGCAGCTCGCCGTTGAGGTCGGCCCATGGCCCGGCCGGCGTCATGCCGTCCTGTAAGCTCATCGTGTGGAGGAATCGACGAGGTACCAAGTACCGGCCCTGTATGCTTTATCTATCGTCGGCACCACCGGGCGTTTCCTTATTCCGTTTCGTACACGGTGACTTGAGGTACCAACCCCAAGTCGGAACAGGTTTGGAAACGGTGACGGGTCCCTTGTTTCCTTCGTTAATCCTTCCCATCGCATAGCTTCTATTCGTTCGTACGCTTCTCTGCCACACCTTACGCCGGCATTCGCCACCGCCTACCTGCTTCCCTTGCCGCCGTCGCGCCGGCCCTTGCGACCTGCTTCGCCTCGCCACCGCGGGTTTTATCCTTTTTTCCTTTGTTTGCCCAGAACTATGTTGTATCCTGTGCCGTCTCTGTTGTTTTGTGGTTGCTGCAGCGAGAATTCATATTTACAGGAGCCGGTAGGTACCGGAGTCCCGCTGGCCACTTACAAGCCGCCACCTGCCCCAGTCGGCGCGTGCAGGTTTCCACGGGCGAACCTGCCCCAGTCGGCGCGCGCATCTCAAAGCACAAATCAACGACAGCAACCTATCCGGTAGGTAACGGCTCATGTAAAATTTCCTGTGGATCGAAGAAGAGCAAGGCGAAACTTCAGGTCGCCGGTGGATTACACCAATAAACAAAGATGTAAGATTGATAAACTCGTAACTTGTATATTGATTGATTGATGCGGCCGGACTTACATTGTTTATATAGAAGAGTAGGCAACCGACATAGGCTAACCTAACTTGGACTACAAGTCTAATTAGAGTCCTACTCGTATAATGTAACGTGATATACTCTAACACCCCCCGCAGTCGGATCGGTAGTGACGCAGACAGCTGGAGCGTCGCGGATGGTCTGACTGGAGCACAATCCGAAGTCGCGAACTGGAGAGGGAGCCGAGATGATAGCCCTTATGCCGATGTCGATGTAGCCGAGTTGTGGGCGTTGTACTTGTGGTCGATGTTGCCGATGTTGGGGTAGACGAGATAGACTTTTGCTGGAGTTGATGTAGACGAGGTAGGCGGCACGCCTTGCCGAGCTTGCCAGACTCGGGAACACGTCGGGGACGAAGGCACGCGCCGGTGTTGCCAGTACCGGACATGTGAAGATAAGGACCACCATGAACCTTGCGAGCCAGAGTCGGATGAAGAAGCAGAGAAGATCTCCGAATTCGGTCGGTGCGTGGCGCAGATTTTCCGCCGTTTGTTGCCGGAGTAGACAAAAAGGTTGGGGAAAAAAAGTAAATTGTGTAAAATAAAATAGACTGCATGTCGTGGTGGTATCACGGCAGATGCCATAGGATGGCTAAAGTGTGGGGCCGATAGACGCTGGTGGAATCTGGGAGAGGGCTAGCGCGCTAAGAAGCACACACAAAGAACACACCAGCACACCAAGATCTACCCAGGTTCAGGCCATCGTGAGGAGGTAAATCCCCTACTCCTGCCTGCCTCTCTCTATATATCTCGATATCAAGCGTACAAGCTGCTCCTTGAGCTGTATGTCACAACAATGGTCAAAAGCACAAGGAAGGAGATGAAGCTACGGGTGAAATGGTGTCTCAGGGCATCGTCCCTCACGCAGGAGGGGTGAGGGCATATATATACGCTAAACCGGGTTACCGAAATACCCCTCCACTTGCAACGGTCACCTCTCCGTACCGGCACTGCAGACACGCACGCCTGCACGTCATGATTGTCTCTGCACAGTGGACATGACGTGGCTTGCCCATGTCCTGTCCCACGCCTCTGCTCCAAAGTACGCCCGAGGTCAGCGTGTACTTCCTCTGCTCCTTGGTCAGCAGAATAAGCCCAGTCACTTCAGACGTGTGCCGTACCGCACGCCGCGCTCCCGTGCCAGACGGGATGTGACAGCAGCGCTGACTCCTGTCCGACATAAGAATAACCCGGCATGGATATGCCGGATTTCCCTTCCTGACCAACCTTCCCTGTACCAAAGAAAGCACACAAGTTACCGACATACTTATGTCGGTCAGGCTATCTCGGATCTTTTATCTCGGATCCCTTGTCTCGGTCGACATATGCCGGCTAGCACCAGCATGGCACCCCGGTCCCTTCTGGCCCAGGTTATCTCGGTAAGCCTATGTCGGTTTGCACCTGCACCACACTCTGAAGCCCAGTTATACCGGTTTTACTGTAACTTGGCCCACACTTGAGCATAGCTTTTACCACACCATGACCCTACCTGGGGGTAGCCCCCCGACATTAGTCCCCGAAGCTGGTGCGGTCCTGCAGCCTTGGATGAAGGGCCACAGCAGGTTTAATCAACCGAAACAACCATCCGACATTGCCATGTCGGTTCAACCGTAAAACCAATAATAAAACTCTCCGACTGATTCCGACATCTGCCCCTGTGTCGGTTTCTCCGACACAAGAATTCCGCTGAAAGAGCAAGTCAAGCTTTCACGACCAACTCAACTTAACGCAACCATCCGACATAACCATGTCGGCATACCTCCCGTATCCAGATAAAATCTCCAACTGCTTCGTCATATACTTTTATGCCGGTTACTCCGACACAAGGCAACTATTTTATGTTGATCAAACCTCCGACATTCACATGCCGGTTTATCGCAATCCTCAAGGACCAAACTCGACAACATTCGAGATCTGCCCTTGTGTCGGTCTCTCCGACACAAGAAGATTCCCACAATCTCTCAAAGATCTCTCCGCAGCACGTGGCAGAGAGATGCTGCGCGCTGCCTCGGTTTCTGCGCACGGACAGACATGTCTCTGCACGCACGCCGCTTACGTCACGAGCCGTCACATCTCAAAAGCACTCGAGCACGTTTGACCGTGGCGTGCCTCCTCGATTCCCGTGCCATTAACCGCACGCGATCACGCCGCGTACCGTTACCACCTTGTGGCCCACGATGCGGCAGATCGTGCGGCCGCAAACCTCGCAACCGCGCAGATCGTGCGCGGTTAATCCGTGCGCCCGTTACGGTAACCGCACGCGGTAAATTAGGAAACCGCACGCCCGTTACCTCCATAAATAGGGGGACGGGCACCTCTCCTCGCCTTTTCCGCATCCTTCTTCTTCCTTTTTTTCTCCCCTGCGACATCGCCGCCGCTGCGCAGTGAGCTCCACCACCGCACGACGCCGGATCTCGCGCGCCACCGCCCACCGGAGCATCTCGCGCCGCCACCGGACAAGCGCAACTCCGGCAAGCCCCGCGCTTCTTCGCCTCGCACCGCCGTCGCAATCTCCGGTAAGTTCTTCCCCTTAGCATTGCCGATGAACGTGTTCATCCCCTCCGATGAACACGTTCATCCTCTCCGATGGATCTGTTCATCTTCCTCCTCTTCTCCGTAGAAGCTCTCACATCCAAATGCATAGATGCTAATGAACTTAGTTGCTTAGATCCCCTCTGTATTTTCTCCATCGTGCCTCTTAACCAACTTTGCAATAGTTTCTCCGCGGATCTTCATAAGTTTCAACTCAGATGTTCTTGCCTTTATCTTCTATTTATTTTTCCCGTAGATCTTTCCATCAAACACTTAGCCACAGAAATGTGTTTCCCGCCACTTATGCACTTTTCCTCTGTTGCCCAAATGTTCCGAGATACCTATCTCGGTTCCTCTGTTGCCCAATACTCCGAGACACTTATCTCGGTTCTTCTGTTGCCCACATACTCCGAGACACTTATCTCGGTTCTTCTGTGCCTCTTTTGCAGATCCCTTCCGAGATGTCAACCAGCAATACCCCGGAGCCTGCCGAGGATATCGTTGAGGGAGAGCGCGCCGGGTGGGAGGGTTCCGACGTAACCCAGGCCGAGATAGACTGGCTAGTCCGGACCAAACGCATTCCGGCACAAGTGATATGCCGGGTTCCCGGCAAAGAGGCCGAGCCGAAGCTGAAAACCGGCGAGCGTGGTCTTCGTCGCGCACTTCGAGCGCGGCTTTGGACTCCCGGCGAGCGAGTTCTTCCGGTCCTTCTTGGATCGGTTCCGGCTTCAACCTCACCACCTTCCAGCCAACGCCATTACCACGCTTTCTGCGTGTGTCTCTTTCTCCGAGGGATACCTCGGACTTTGGCCCACTGTAGAGCTCTGGGCCAAGTACTTCCAACTCCGGAAGCAAAGTGTCCCGGATCCGGAGAACAAGAACTTCCCCAAGGAGATGACCCCGTGCGGAGCTGCTACCATCATACCTCGGAAGGGTTCCGTCTTACCTCGGATTCAAGGGCTGGAGTCATGCCGGAAATGGCAGCGCACGTTCTTCTACGTGAAGAACCCGGACAGCCCAGACAATGCCGATTATCTGAACCTGCCGCTATTCAACATCGCCACCCCCACTGAACAGTTTAACTGGTCCCTCAACCCGAAGGACCTGAACATCGAGATCAACCAGATCCACAAGGTCGTGGAGGAGCTGGTGAAGGCAGGCCTAACGAGCGATGATCTCCTGAGGACCTTCATCAGCCGCCGAGTTTCCCCCCTCCAAGACCGAGTTCACAAGATCTGCCACATGAGTGGCCAGTATGATCCAACTCGGATCAGCACCCACGAGCTGAACAAAGCCGAGATCAGAAGACGTGTCAAGGCAATTGCCCGCACGCTGATGACCGAGGAATGGGAATGGGGTCTTGAACCTCATAACAGAACTCGGCTTCCGGAGCAAGTAAGTAACCTTGCAACTTGCACCGACATATTTTTTCCTACCGAGGTAACTCTTATGCCGGCCCATAATCTCATAAAGTAACTCGGTTTTACTGCTTCTGGCTTGCAGAGGTTTACCCGGCAAAAGACTGAAGATGGAGAGGATCCCTCCCCAAATGGGGCCAAGATATCCCTGCCCCGGACGTCGCCGAGGTAGAAGACCGGATGATGAGGATCAGCTGCCAATACCGAGAGCTGGCGCCCCTACCCGGGTAAGCCTCGAGCCCGAGCTTCAATCCGAGATTGGTCAGATGATGATGATTGCGAAATGCTAGAGGTAATTGACGCTCGTCCCATCGCATATGCTCACCAGCCTCGGCATCAACTAACCCGGGTGGCTCTGCCCCGAGTGCACGCCCTGCTACCTCGGGCAAACAAGTGGCATCTCGCAAGCGCGCAGAGACCGGTACCTCGAAAACCGGAACCTCCACATCCTCGGATCCAGCCGCACCGCAGGCGAAGCGACAGAAGAGAGGAGCGGTTAAGCCGAGGAAGGGCAAGAAGACACCGCCAGTTACTGAAGGGTAAGATATTCTTTGCCGACACAAGCTTACTTCCTTTTTTCCTTCTGCCGGGATAACTTTTTCCCGACATAACACTTTTTCTTGTTTGACGCAGTGCCCCCCTTGAAGTTGACCAGAGTGCCTCTTCTATGCGCTCGCCCCTTCCGAGTACAGCCGAACCTCGGCCACGTGACTCCGGGGCACCCGCCACCTCAACTGTCATTCCCGAGGTTGTGATCCTCGACCAAGATGATGGCTCCGGTGCCCCCACCACGGAAACCGACATCCCGCGGGCCGACACTTCGGTGACCTCGGGCGCACAGCAACCACCACCACAACAACACAGCCGCAACAACAGCAACCACAACAACAACAGCAGCACAGCAACAGCAACAGGAACAGCAGCAACCTCAACAGCACCAAGGACAGCAACAACCTCAACAGCACCAGCAGCAGCCAAAGCAGCCGCCCCGGCCGAAGTCCACCACCAAGTCCCCCACCAAGTCCACCGAGTTAGCAACTCGGAAAGCTATTCCACTCGCCAAGCCGGCACAGAGCCAAGCAGCCACCGGGAAACAGCTTGCCAACCCGGAGAGACAAGTGGTGTTGACTCCAACCACTACCCCGGAGCACCAAGCTCTCACCACTTCTGTCTCCCGAGTCACCAGCAGCAGCTGGGTTTTACCCCAGCTCCAAACTCAGAGTGGACACAGCTTAGGCTCGGAGAAGCAGTACCACATGGACTGGAATGCTGCCGACACAAGCGAGGTCTCCTCCGCGCACCCGGTCACTCCACATCCAGCTGGCCCCAGTGCACTTGCTCAGGCCATGCACAATTTGCAAGTCTCGACCCTTCGAGCCAGCAAGCTTGCCGAGGTATTTTTTCCTCAGCCAAACTTTTATTTTCTTTGCCATAGATGATAAACATACACAATCCCCAGTCCCCGAGATTCGGGTTGAGTGACCTGCGCTTGCCCGAGTAAAGATCACTCAGCGCGAATCTTCACAAAATTTTCATCATTAGACTCAAAAATCCGACATTCAGGATCTTCAAAAATCCGACACTTCGGATCTTCAAAAAATCCGACACTTAGGATCTTCAAAAATCCGACATCCAGTCCCCGAGATTCTTGTCGAGTTTTACTCGGCAGGAATCTTTAAGAAATCCGACACTTAGCTTTACTCGGCATGAATCTTCAACTAATCATACTAACTCTTTGCTCTTTTCAGGATTGCACCAACGCTCGGACCACAGTGTTTCGGAAGTTGCTTCTGGACCACAACAAGCTCAAGAGGTCCCACAAGCAACTTCAGGAGACGCTGAAGAACAAGGAAAAAGCGCACGCCACTGCCCTTCAGAAGGAACGGCAGGAAGTGTCTCGGCTCAGGAGGAACTTGCCCGGGTCCAGGGCGAGAAAACCGGCATTGAGCAGGCCCTGATGCAAAAGGAGGAAGCTGCTCAAAAGCACAAGGAAACGCTCGAGGCGTCCGAGGTTCGCGCTACCTCGGCTCAAGGAGAACTGGATGCCCTCAAGGCAAAATCCGACATCTGGCTCCGCGAGCTCACCCGGCTGAACAAGGAGATGGACTGTAAGTTTCTTTATCCTTTCCTTTTGCTTTCATTACTTGCACCGACATTAAGATATGCCGGTATATAACTCAATTCGGTGATAGCTTTTCTGTCTTCAGATCACTTCGCCCACTCCAAGGCTGCTGCACTCAACACTGTTCGCAAGGCACGAGCGAAGAGAGCCGAGGCTGGCCCAATCCCGGAGGAATGGGATATTGAAGATTACTTGACTGCTCTGAATGCTCGCATCTCTCCTTTGAAGGCCATTGGCCTGGATCTTCTTGATGCCGGTATCAAAGCTTACCGAGCCTTATGGCCAGGATCTCCAACTCCGTCTAGCATTGAAGAACTGTCCAAGTGTCTGTCGGGGGCCGAGGCCAGGATCCGAGAGTGGAGATCCTCAGCAGCTCGTGCCGGAGCTGATCAAGCACTGACCTTTGTGCTCTCCTGGTACGAGTCCATCAACCTCAACGCCGTGCGCTCCCTGCGCCAAGGCTCCAAATGGACCTCGATCCGACACTGATAGAGAGCCGCAAAGATGCAGCCAAATTCATGGCCAGCTATGCTCCCACCCGACACTTCATCCCGGGTCCCGCCTACTCGGATGACGAAGAAGATGACCAGGATGATGAAGAGGGCGAAGAAGAAGATGACATTGATGAGGAGATCGAGGCCGAGACTCTCGACGCTGCCACTGCCGGAGCGACCGAGACTGCTGCTGCCGGCGCAACCGAGACTTCTGCTGCCGGAGCAGCCGACTTCTGCTGGAGCAACTGACATTGCCAAGCCGGCTGCGACCGACACTTCAGAGAAGCCGGTAACCGAGACTTCTGAGAAGCCGGTATCCGACACTGCTGGTGCCTCGGCAGCCACTCCAACTCCCGAGGTTGCTCCAACCACTGAAGCTTCTTCTGCCGCCGAGACTGCTCCCGAGCCTCGCACCGCTCCAACTGCTCCGAGCTCCTCCGAGGCAGCTGCCTAAGCTTATGAAACATTGAACTATTAAATCCCCGGAATGCCGGGTGCAGATGTAAATATACTTTAAGTATCTCGCAGTGCTACTTTTATCCGTGCTACTTTATCATATTAGTTTCAACAAGACAAGCTTAATGCCGTATCACTTTGCACCAAGTCCCCGAGTTTACTTTCTTGTTTACTATACTTAGTAATCTTTGCTCTTGTCTACCATTTAGGCGTTCGACAGTCGAGTCACAAGATCAATCATTATAGCATACAATACTTGTAAATTTTGAGGTAAGGTTTAGAGTCATCCGACACAAGGGAAAAGGAACGAAAAAACCGGGTTAGTAAACGACATATGTCGGATCTTTTTAGGACCGAGTCCCCGAGTCCATTTTCATGTTTACCATATACCATAACCTCTGCTCTTGACTGCCATTTCGGCGTTCGTCAGTCGAGTCACAAGATCACAACAAAATAGCATACATTACTTGAACTTTGAAACGAGGTCTCAAAATCATCCGACATATGAACAACACAGAAAAAACCGAGATAAAACACAAGCATATAGACAAAGGCAGTCCCCGAGTTTCTTTTCGGAGTGCCGGCATTTTATTCAAAGGAAAACCGAGATACATACACTGCGCCCTTAAGTAAAAGGGACGAAGTAGAGCTACATTCCAGGGTCTTTTGGTCTCCTCTCCGGATTTGTCCATCACATTTTTCCTCGGTGCCTGTGCATCTATAAGATAGTATGAATCATTGTGCAGAGCCTTGCTCACAATGAACGGTCCCTCCCATGGAGGTGACAACTTGTGTCGGCCTGCTTTGCGTTGCACTAGCCTCAACACCAAATCTCCCTCTCGGAAAACCCGAGGGCTGATCTTCCGGCTATGATAGCGTCGGAGATTTTGCTGATATATAGCTGACCGAGATAAGGTCAGTTCTCGTGCTTCTTCGAGCAAATCAACATCATTTTCCCGAGCTTCTTTTGCCTCGGTTTCAGTGTACAGCGCCACTCTTGGCGAGTCATATTCCATGTCGGTTGGCAGACCGCTTCTGCTCCATAGACCAGAAAAAATGGCGTATAGCCAGTTGATCGATTTGGTGTGGTCCTTAGACCCCACAGCACTGCTGGTATCTCCTCTATCCAACATCCCGGAGTTCGCAACAGTGGTTCAATCAACCGGGCTTTGATACCGGCTAACACCAATGCATTTGCTCTTTCCACTTGCCCATTTGCCTCAGGGTGTGCCACCGAGGCTATGTCCAACCGAATTCTCTTATCCGCACAGAACCGAGCAAACTCTCCCACAGCAAAGTTTGTGCCATTATCCGAGATAATGCTATGGGGGTAACCATATCTCAAAATGATGTCCTTCAAAAAGGTCACCGTGTGTGACCATCACACTTCCGGATTGGCTTTACCTCGATCCACTTGGTGAACTTGTCCACCATCACCAGCATATGAGTCATGTTACCTCGGGCTGGCCTGAACTCTCCCACCATATCCAGGCACCAAACTGCAAAGGGCCAAGTGATTGGAATTGTCTTGAGTGCCGAGGCTGGCAGGTGGATCTTTTTAGCAAACCTCTGACATCCCTCACACTTTCTGACGATATCTTCTGCCTGGTTCAAAGCACTGGGCCAATAAAACCCATGCCGGAATACCTTAGCCACCAAGGCTCTTGATGAAGCATGATGACCACACTCTCCCTGATGAATTTCCAGGAGCATCTCCTGCCCTTCCTGCGGCTCGACACAGCGCTGCAGTACCTCGGTCACACTTCTCTTGTATAACTCCTGGTTGATGATGGTGTAGGCCTTGGATCTTCTTTGCACTTGCCTAGCTTCAACTTCATTACTTGGCAAACTCCCATCCATCATAAATGCCATTATTGGTTGTGCCCACTCCGGCACAGGACGCACAGGAAAGATCAGATCATCCACCTCCATGAGGTCAACCGACATTACTTCTTCCGAGATAGAGTAACCAGTCCCCGGGTTCTGCCAAGCAGTCCCCGGGTTCTCCCAAATGCATCCGACATCGACGTCCATGGGAACAGCACCAGACTCCGGTTTCGCCGGGATAAAAATTGACTCGGACTCGGCGATGGTTTGATTGATGGCTTCCTCAGATGCTCCAAGCTATGCCGGGTGGAATTGGATCCCGGGATGAACCTAGCTTGGACAGTACATCGGCGGCGTCATTTTCAGCCCGAGGTATATGCGTGAGCTCGCAACGCCATGTTGGCGTCTAAAGCATCCCAATTTCCCGAGACTTGCTGCACCACCAAATCCGAGTCTCGGCCACATTGTTAGATGCCGCAAAATGAATCTGCAACACATATCTCAGTTGATCTCGCTTAGGCGAGGTAAGGACTACCCCGGCACCTAAACCAATTTTTGTCCTTGATCCATCAAAGTGCATTCTCCAGTAATTGGGGTCAGGCCGTGGTGGCTCATATTGCATTTCAGCCCAATCCACCAGGAAATCCGGCAGTGCCTGAGATTTAATGGCATCTCTTCTTTCATAGTGAGGAGTGTAAGGGGACACCTCGATAGCCCACTTGGCTACTCGGCCAGTTGCATCTTTACACCCAATGATCTCCGAGATAGGAGCCTCACACACCACAGTGATTGAATGCTCTTGGAAGTAATGTTTCAACTTCTTAGCAGCCAGATAGACACCATATGTCATTTCTGGTAGTGCGGATAGTTCTGCTTGGATAACGAGATCACCTCGCTAGGTAATACACTGGCCTCTGCACAGTTTTGCCATCTTCTTCTCGCTCCACTACCAATACGACACTCACAACCCGGTTTGTGGCTGCAATGTAGAGCAACATCGGCTCTTTGGGTAATGGTGAAGCCAGTATCGGCGCAGTTGCCAACATCTTTTTTAACTCGGTGAACGCCGCATCTGCTTGCGGGGGCCACACGAAGTGGGTTGTTTTCTTCATGAGTTGATACAAAGGCAATGCCTTTTCCCCAACCTGCTAACAAACCGACTTAAAGATGCCAAACATCCAGTGAATTTCTGCACGTCTTTGAGACATGTCGGTAACCTCATGCTTTCAATAGCACGGATTTTTGTCGGGTTCACCTCGATACCTCGGCTTGACACGAGGAAACCGAGTAATTTGCCTGCCGGCACACCGAAGGTACATTTGTCCGGGTTAAGTTTTATCCGGAATTTCCTCAGATTCTCAAATGTTTCTCGGAGATCATCAATCAGAGTGGATTTCTCCTTAGACTTGATGACAATGTCATCGACATACACCTGCACATTTTTTCCTATTTGATCATGCAAGCATTTTTGCATACATCTCTGGTAAGTGGCACCAGCATTTCTCAAACCAAAGGTCATGACACGATAGCAATAAGCCCCATACGGGGTGATAAAAGCAGTTTTCATTTGATCAGCAGGGTTCAGTGGTATCTGGTGAAAACCAGAATAAGCATCTACAAAGGATAACAGCTCACACCCGGCTGTGGAATCGATCACTTGATCTATCCGAGGCAGCGGGAATGGATCCTTAGGACATGCCTTGTTCAAGTTTGTGTAATCAATACACATACGCCACACAATGGCCACGTTCGGGTCATCTTTTTTCTTTTCCACCAGGACCGGGTTAGACAACCAGTCCGGGTGCAGCACTTCCATGATGAACCCAGATGCAGTAACTGGCCAGTTCATCACCTATCACTTTCTCCTCTCATCCGAGAGACGTCGCATAGGTTGCTTCACCGGTTCATATCCGGTCTGACGAACAAAGAGTGCTCAGCCAACTCCCTCGGAACACCTGGCAGGTCCTGATTTGACCATGCAAAGATATCCCGGTTCTCACGGAGGAAGTGACTGAGCTCGCCTTCCTATTTCTCAGTTAACCCGGTACCAATGATGACGTTGTGGTCCGGACATGCCGGGTCAACATTGATCTTCTTGGTCTCTTTGGGCACCTCGAAAGTTGCATTCTGCTCCGGGTTAGCCATACCCGGCATGCCGAGTTGTGCGGACTGAGCCAATGCCACCACTTCATGGATCTTCTTCTTCTCTGCAGCGATAATCAGTGACTCGGCTAAGCACGATCCAGCCGAGGCACACTCCAGTGCACGCTTGTAATCACCCGAGATAGTGATGATGCCATTAGGACCCGGCATTTTCATCTTGAGGTAACCCACATGGGTGGATATCATGAACTTGGACATGCAGGCCTACCGAGTAAAGCATGGTATGGACTTTCGAGGTCCACTACCTCAAACTGGATGCTCTCAGTTCGGCAGTTGTCCTTGGTGCCAAACACATCAACCCAAATTTTGCCCATAGGTGCACATGAAACACCCACTATACCATGAAAGGTGGTAGAACTCGGTTGCAGCATATTTGCCGAGATACCCATCTTCACCATGGTGTCTCGGTACATGATATTGATAGCACTCCCATTATCAATGAGAACTCGGGTGAACCGAATATTGAGTGGGGTCCGAAGAATGTCGGATCCACTACCAATGCATAACCTCCCGGAGTTGGCATAACTCGGGGATGATCCCTTCTGCTCCAAGTGATTCTTGCTCGGACCAGTGCAAATACTTCGGCACAGCCGGCATAACTGCGTTCACCTCCAGTGCACGCCGATGCAAGCTCTTCTTGTCAGTTGGCTCGGTCACAAATATCACATAGCTCTGATGAGCTTCTCTGTAATCTCCCTGGGGATACTCTCCCTGCCTGCTGGGACCAGTGTTGTTATTGTTCCCTCCGACATTCACCTGATTCACAGGTTTCGGATCTGCTTGCCTCGGAACTGGCGGAATCACCGGGATAGCATTTGCTCCGGTAAGCGGCAAGTTTTGCCTCGGCGGAATTCTCTGAGGTGCCCCCACCTGATTTCCTCCGGCTCTGGCTCCTTCCCCCTTGTGCGCTGATACCAGCTGCACTGCCGAGTTGTATGGTTTGCAGGCCTGCGGATGTCTTGGGTGTGGAAACTGCAAGGCCCATCCAACATAGCCTCATAAGTTAAGGATGGCTTCTGGTCACCCCATGGCCTCTTCCCTTCTTGATTCTGGCCCCATGCTGGGCCATTGAACTTCGGACGCTGGCTATTACCGGCATCTGGCTGGTCTTGGTTTACAGCTGCAACCTGGTTCGAGCCATACCGGTAATCCGGTTCTCTCCTCTTGTTACCGAAGTCCTGGCGATCGTTCTGCCTGACTGGCCCGGGTCTGTTGTTCACCGGGTATCTTCTACTCGGCTCTCCCGAGTTCAGCAAAGGTTGCATCGGATCACCCAGTGCATAGCTATCCGCAATCCGGATTGTCTCGGCCAGAGTGGCCGGCATTTCCCTCTGCAACTTCTGCCAGAGCATGGAGCCGTGTCGGCACCCCTGGGCAAACCAAGATATGGCCTGTGCCTCTACAACTCCTTCACAGGAATTGCGAATAGTACTCCACCGGGTTAAGTAATCCCGGTCAGTTTCATTATCCCTCTGCTTGCACATCGCAAGCTGCTGAGGACGGTTTGGTCTCTTGTACGTGCTGGAGAAGTTGCTAACAAATGCTTCTTCAAAGTCCAGCCAGCAATCAACACTGCCCTCTCGCAGGTTGTTCAGCCAAATCCGGGCTGGCCCTCCAACATCTGCGGGATATACCTCACCGCCCATCGGGTTACCTCCCGCATATGCACAGCCGACACATAATCTGTCAGCCAGTCCTCCGGCTTAGTGCTGCCGTCATATGTTTTTGCACCTCGGTTTAGCTGAAAGTGCCGCACCGGTGGTTCCCTCATGATCCGAGGTCCAAAACATGCAGGCCAGGTGGACCTTGCTCTTCCAGCATCTCGGACATATAAATCCTGTCCAACTTGTAACGTGCATCATTTGGTGACAACTGGCGAGGTCCCAACCGAGATCCCAGTGCACCTTCATATCTCGGATACCCGGCTTTCTCCATAGCCGAGTAACCATCATCATAACGGTTAGCCACCTGTTCAACAACTTGTGGCTGCTGGACATGCCCGACATTTTGCTGCTGCTGGGCGAGATTTTGTGTCGGATACCGAGGTGGATAACCTCGGCCAGCCGAGTTAACTACCCCGGCACCTGGACCGCCCTGACCGGGATTGCTTCTACCCGGCCGGCACTACCTCGCCCAACTACCTGTTTTCCGGCACACGCCGGTCATACACCTGTATCTGTTTGCTCTTACCGGAGTTTACACTCCGGTCACGATCTCCACCGACATGCGGTGATGAAGCTTGCCCCTTAGATCCACTGGCTCCCCTAGCCGAGTGAACAACATCGGACCCCCTGCAACTGTGTTGGCCTTGCGATAGGCCTCATTCTGCCGGGTAGCCACAGCTACCAGCTCATTAACTCGGTCTTGCTGCCTGCGGAGAGCTTCTCCGGATAAGCCAGACAACTCGGCTCTTGCTGCCTCGGCAGCTCTAAGAGTCTTAGCAGGGGAACTATACTTCGGTTTTTCGACCGATAAGGTACTAGGAGTTTTGCTGGAGCTAGATCTACCATCTCTAGCAACTCGGCATTGAGGTTTTTACCTCTCTTGCGCACATCCTCTACTCGACTAGGGCGAGCAGCTACCGGGGTAAAACCATGTGCTAGGTTATACTCACGGACAGTTATCCCAAATTCTCTCTCACCTCGGCCATCTCCAGAGCCTCCTGAAGCAAGCTCTGACGCCGTGCCTCCAACTCTGCCTCTGATTGGGCAGCATCTGTACCGGCAACTACCGGCACACCAGTTTCTCTATTATCTCCTCGAGATGAGCTGGCTTAACCGGCACATGGATGTACCGGCCTGGCCGGGGAGGTTCTCCCTCCTCTCCAGCGGCACTTTCGCCGATCTGGTAACCTTGGGCGCGGATTACCGGCATCTCTTTTGCCGGGGTCTCCTTTACCGGCATCAGCCGCAGTGCCGGTCATCATGACCTCTGCGCAGCTCCCGGGGCGAGCGCTACGCCGGCCGCGAGCCGCACAGACAGCAGGATCCTCCGCCACAAGCACCTGCTCGGGGTACTTGCAGACAACCTCGGTGGCGACGTAGGTCACGAAGGTGCCGAAGCTGATGAGGCAGCCGTTCGTCGGGAACGGCCTGCTGCCGAAGCATCCCGCGTTGTCGCTGATGAAGTTCAGCGCGCCGAGCTTGCAGACGAGCCCGCAAACGACGCGCTCGCCGGAGTCGATGATGGAGCCCGTCCGGAATGTCACACCAGCCAGCGCCGCTGCCGCCCACGGTGGGCGCCAACTGTCGTGGTGGTATCACGGCAGATGCCATAGGATGGCTAAAGTGTGGGGCCGATGGACGCTGGTGGAATCCGGGAGAGGGCTAGCGCGCTAAGAAGCACACACGAAGAACACACAGCACACCAAGATCTACCCAGGTTCAGGGCCCTCGTGAGGAGGTAAAGCCCCTACTCCTGCCTGCCTCTCTCTATATATCTCGATATCAAGCGTACAAGCTGCTCCTTGAGCTGTATGTCACAACAATGGTCAAAAGCACAAGGAAGGAGATGAAGCTACGGGTGAAATGTGTCTCTGGGCATCGTCCCTCACGCAGGAGGGGGTGAGGCATATATATAGGCTAAACCGGGTTACCGGAATACCCCTCCACTTGCAACGGTCACCTCTCCGTACCGGCACTGCAGACACGCACGCCTGCACGTCATGATTGTCTCTGCACAGTGGACAGGACGTGGCTTGCCCATGTCCTGTCCCACGCCTCTGCTCCAAAGTACGCCCGAGGTCAGCGTGTACTTCCTCTGCTCCTTGGTCAGCAGAATAAGCCCAGTCACTTCAGACGTGTGCCGTACCGCACGCCGCGCTCCCGTGCCAGACGGGATGTGACAGCAGCGCTGACTCCTGTCCGACATAAGAATAACCCGGCATGGATATGCCGGATTTCCCTTCCTGACCAACCTTCCCTGTACCAAAGAAAGCACACAAGTTACCGACATACTTATGTCGGTCAGGCTATCTCGGATCTTTTATCTCGGATCCCTTGTCTCGGTCGACATATGCCGGCTAGCACCAGCATGGCACCCGGTCCCTTCTGGGCCAGGTTATCTCGGTAAGCCTATGTCGGTTTGCACCTGCACCACACTCTGAAGCCCAGTTATACCGGTTTTACTGTAACTTGGCCCACACTTGAGCATAGCTTTTACCACACCATGACCCTACCCGGGGGTAGCCCCCCGACACTGCAACTTTGGCGGCTCGGTTGCGGTGGACGAAGACGGCGTGGTGGTTGTTGAAGACGTTTGTTGGAGTAGAAGTAGTAGATGCCGGGACGTTGTTGGCGTAGATTGTTGTCGGCGATGTAGAGGTAGAAGATGCCGGAGACGTTGTTGATGCAGAAATTTGTCGGCGGTGATGACCACGAGCGTTTTGGCACAGCCCTATGTTGACGGTGAGGCGCGTACTTGGGACGAGCATGTCCCAGTCAAAGTTGTCGAAGACGATCCGGCGTGATGGCGACGTGCGGAGGTTGTTGCCGGCGACGACGCGTCCTTGGGGCGCCGCGCAGGGCGTCCTTCGCACGGTCGATGATGAGGAGTTGCCGGAGACGAGTCGATGACGTTGTTGAAGTAGTGGCGCACGAGGACGGCATGCGGCGGTGGGCGACGCAATCCGATCTATGATCGGTGAAAGAAAAAGAAAACGCCGGTCAAGTGTCCGGCGAGAAAATATTGATGACTAAAGATCTAATCTACTTGCGCAGCCCCCGGCGGAGATAAATCTCCCCGGGGGCGGCGCGGCGGAAGCTTTTGGTTGCTAAACCCTAGTTGCGGAGCGAACCGCTCTGATACCATGATAAACTTGTAACTTGTATATTGATTGATTGATATGGCCGGACTTACATTGTTTATATAGAAGAGTAGGCAACCGACATAGGCTAACCTAACTTGGACTACAAGTCTAATTAGAGTCCTACTCGTATAATGTAACGTGATATACTCTAACAAAAGACACATGTTACTTGAGCTCTAGAATGTCGTGAGGGAATACAGATGCAGGATTTAGCTTATTTTTGTCTATGTACTATGGTAAATCCTCACTTCTTTTGTACTCGTTTCTTTCAGTTTCAAGTGTTGATGATCAGACCAGACCAGACCACCAGTGATTCGATTACATGTGTGGCATACATACTAGGGAGAATTCAGTTGGTGTTATCATTTTCTGAAGTCTTAGTTTTGCTTCTTCGCGCTCAATTCTATTTTCAGTATGAGCAAACAGTTTTGTATCGTGAAAACATAGGTTAACAACTTGTCGAAGCCTCATAATATAAAAGCAAGATCTATTACAGAGTTTGGGGGAAGAAACTTGATGAGCATTACTAGGAATTTTTGACATAGGAGGTGTGGTGGTGGCACGATCTGCAAAAGTGGCCTGCTTTTTCGTGCATCAGACACGAAATTAGGAGTTGACCGATGACACTCCACAAAACTAACTAACCTAACCTGTTAATCCGATCAAATTACCAACCATATAAAAGCATCTAGCAAGATCCTAATTGGTTGGTTGTGCTGGAAATACTGACCCACTAGATTGAGAGAAATAGACATGTTTACAGTGTAATATAAACATGGGATGTGCATCAAGGTATGGTTGGATGTGCGACAAATACAAATCAATGGAGTATTGTATCTAAAGTATTTTTCTTTGCTCGTCTTGGGGAGTATTTCTATGTTGCCGAAAGTTTAGCGTGCGATGTTTTTACCCAATCGCGGCGCCCTCTATCTGAATTTGTTGGAGCTTGAGAGCCCGTGGCAACAAAGGGGATAATGTCCCTGGTGGGGAGCTCGATCGAGTCAACGATAGGAGTTCGGTGGTCACGGAGAATCAGGTTGCCATAGAGTGGAGCTACATGGTCGCGGGGAATCGGCGAGGCCATCGATATATAAGAGGAGCTGAGGTGATAGGGAATCGTTGGTATGCTAGCTGTTCCATGTACATTTTTTGTTATATTATTTTACTCACTCCGTCCAAAAATAAGTGTTTCACGTTTGATCAAAAGTGGAGGTATCTAGACATGTTTCATGTATAGATACATCTACTTTTTGTCAAACTTGAGACACTTATTTTTGGACGGAGGGAGTACTTAATTATTATATGTGTGAGACAGTGTTATATTTTCAGTCATATTAATGTTCATAAAATATTGACACTCTCTATTAGTTTTCATTTTATTCCTGTTTGCCAAAACCATGTGCGTTGTTATTTTAGTTATTTAGAAGTTCAAATTTGCACAAAATAATTTGAAAATATTTGGAGACCTTCTTGACATACAAGAGAGGTTCTCAGATTGTATGACGAATTTTGAAGGACACTTGGGCTTTCAGTTCCCTCATTCCCATATGTCACAAAGCATGCCATGAGATGGTCTCATTGAGATTTCAACGCCTATTTACAACTAGGCAAAACTGGGGATACTACAGGTGTGTCCTTCAA
This sequence comes from Poa pratensis, assembly GCA_947311845.1. NCBI lineage: Eukaryota > Viridiplantae > Streptophyta > Magnoliopsida > Poales > Poaceae > Poa > Poa pratensis. The sequence goes on from CAMZMU010000102.1 coordinate 32,234,995, forward strand.
AAGTTTCAAAAAACAGTTCGTGACATACATTGTCATATGGAGTTTGAACCAAAGTTCGAATTCTAAGTCTGAAATATGTTCATTTGCATTCTCTAATAAGCAAAAAAGAGAGGAGCGACTATCTACGACAAGCTATGTGTAAATAGATCGACACAATTTGTCACTTTTGTGAGGCCGCAATTTCTCCATGGCGTCCAAGAACCTCCGCATCACCTCGGCCGATGACTCGTCGCCCCTCTTCGCCGCGTCAATCACCTCCTTAGCTTCCGCCGCCTTCCGCCTCATTGCGGCGCCCACCTCCGACGTTTTGTCGAGCACCGTCTCCGTCGCCTCCGCCACATCTTCCCTCCCCACCACCCCGGCAGTACCGCGGGCCAGCTCCACGCATACCCCCATCTCCTCTGCCATCATCTTGGCGTTGTAGAACTGCTCCGCCGAGAGTGGCCACCCGATCATCGGCACACCGGCGGCGAGGCTCTCCTGCGCCGAGTTCCACCCGCAGTGGGTCAGAAAGCCCCCGTGGCCGCGTGCGCCAGGACCTCCACCTGCGGCGCCCAGCACCGCGCCACCAGCCCGTGCCCCGTCGCCTCCATTCTCTCCGCGAAACCCTCCGGCAGGCCCAACGACGGCTCGTCACCGTCCACGTCGGCGGCCGGCCGGATCGCCCAGAGGAACCTGTGCCCGCTCTTCTCGAGCCCCAATGCCAGCTCGGTCGTCTGCTGCTCGGAGATCGTGTATTGCGACCCGAACGACACGTACAGCACCGATCCCGGCAGTTGCTTGTCGAGCCACGCCAAGATAGGGCTAGTCGTCGTCGTCGTCGTCTCCGGTGATGATGACGGCGAACTTGCCGTTCGGAGCAGTGGGCCGACCGGGAATATCGGCACATTGTTGAGCCATTGCCGGAGCATGCTTAATCCCTTGGGCTCCAACTTCTCGGCGGTGTTGACGAGCAACGCGTCGGCACGGGAGAAGGCGGCGATTTTCCTGCGGATGAATGTCGACCACGCGTCCTCGCCGTCGGCCGCCGCGAGGTGGTCGGTGAGCTGCGAGCGGTGGACGCGGACGTCCGGAAAACATCGCGGCCGGAAGCACTCGTCGTCCTCAGGGACGAGCGGACGCTGTCCCAGAGCGAGAAGTAGAGCGCGGCGCCGTAGCCGCCGGTGGTGAGGAGGACGGAGCGTGTGACGCCTGGGTCGTCTGGCGCGACGCCGTCCGCCGTCGAGGCCAGGAACATGTCTGACACGACGTGGACGGCGGCCCTGGGATCGGAGCGTCTGAGGTCGGCGACGAACCGGTGGAACGCCGGGCGGAGGGACTCGGCGGCGAGGAAGAGGTCGATGAGCTTCTGGGAGGAGCCCATGCTTCCGGCGGAGGTGTCCAAAGTGAGCGCGTGGACGGTGATGCCGTCCGCGGCGAGGTTGGCGCGGAGTGAGTCGGCCGTGTCGGATATGCCGACGACGGTGATGCGGGCGTTGGGGCGGCAGCGGCGGACGAGGGCGGCCAGGCAGCGGAACGGCGCGAGGTGACCCTGTGCCATGAACGGGAACAGCACGACGTGATCGGCGCGCTGGTGATCATCGGTTTCGGCCATGGTGATCGAATCGGACGGGTTCGCACCTCACAGGTGCAACGCCGGACGCGTGGTAAGATCGGTTCTCAAGAATATTAGGGCTTTTGAGCACGGTCCTTGATTGTTAACATACGCGACTAGGAAATTGTTCATGTTTCTGAGAACAATCAATCGGCCGTGTGGCCTCTCGCAGCTACAAAAAATCGTGATTTTCTTCAAAACCAAAACTTTTTTTTTTACACGACTAGCGTTCGTTCCAGCAAGAACTAACTTAAATCTCGATGTAATGACGTCACTCACTTTCTAAAAAGAAAATTTCAGTTACACTAACTTAAGTGCATATTATTATAAAATGAAATTATTTTATGTTATGAAAATAAACAAACCTAATGCCACAATTTTCATCTTATCATTCTAATATTTTGTGGGAGTATATATTAATGGTCAAATTAGAAAATTATGAGTATATTTTTTTGAAAATCATCTACTTCCAAGTAGAGATAGTAATATTTTTTTGTAAATGCGGATTGGATTTCCCGTATCCAAGTTCTTCTACGCCCTTGAATTCGGTACCGCGTAAAGTTCATCCACCTCAACCCAATTATTTCTTCTTCCTAGCAATCGTCGTGCATACATGTTCAAAGTTTGGGCGGGGGTGAAGCTTTCCTTGTACACCTTCCAGTAAAACTGAATACATGGGCAATATGGCTCGAGCCATAGTCACGACATGCACGTCATCAGAAAATAATATACAGAAAATTAGATGGGCTATTCCAAAAATTACAAACATACTTTGCAAAAACAAGATAAACATAATAATAAGGAAATTTTGAACACCTGGAACTCTATTTTGCAAGCCCTTTAATTTGGTCCCCGGAAATCGTCAAAACCGTCAAAGTTGGCATCTCAAATACGAGAACAAGAAAAACACGGAGAGTAGTCATGTTAGGATCCCAATAGCGTCAACCTTTAAATTTTGTCAGATGGCTAGCGGAAAATACACTCAAAATTCAATTTTAGCCTATCAAATACGAGAACAAGAAAAACATGGAGAGTACGGGCATGTTGACATATCCACAGCATCAACCTTTAAATATTGTTAGATGCCTGGCGGAAAATACACTCAAAATTCGAATAAAATTTTCTACTCCCTCCGTTCGGAAAAGGATGTCACAAATACATCATTTTTGTGACATCCTTTTCCGAACAGAGGGAGTAATAAACAATTTTAACCTTCAAAACATTTAATCCAGAATTCTATTCTCCATCAGTGGGCCCTTGGTGTAGTCTTCAGGTCCCACCCAGCTCTGTTGTCGTGATCGTCCAAATCGAATCGGGCGGCCAGAAAAAATAATTTCTTCAGCAGCCGCTCCCCTGGCTCCAAGCTCCAACCAAAGTCGATCCGATCTCCTCGAACCAGATCTAACCGGCGACACCGCGCACGAGAGAGAGCAAGCCTTCTCCGATCGGAAGCAGCGGCGGCGGAGAGCCGATCGGATCGCGATGGGGGTGGAGTGTCGGTACGAGCTGGCGCAAGCGGCGTACGTGAAGCTGGCGCTGCACGCGCTCAAGCACCCGGCAGCGGCCGTCAACGGGCTCCTCGTCGGCCGCCTCCTCGACTCCGCCGCCTCCCCGGCCGTCGTCTCGGTCGTCGACGCCGTGCCCCTCTCCCACCAGCCGCACCACCTCCCGCTGCTCCCCACGCTCGAGCTCGCGCTCACCCTCGTCGAGGACCACTTCGCCGCGCAGGGCCTCGCCGTCGTCGGCTACTACCACGCCAACGCGCGCCGCGACGACGCAGAGCTACCCGCCGTCGCCAAGCGCGTCGGGGACCACATCTTCCGCTATTTCCCCCGCGCCGCCGTGCTGCTGGTTGGTGCCGTCCTTTGTTTTGGCTTGTCTGACGGTGGAGATCTCATCTGGATGCTGATTAGGATTTTCTTTTGATCTTGTTTCTGTACTAGCTGGACAACGAGAAGCTCGAGCAGGCAGTGAAGGGGAACAGTCGCGACGCCGTTGTTCAGGTACTCACCCATGACCCATGATCTATGGAACTATTCCTTGATTGCTTTTAAATTGGTACCGACGGATTAGTACGTTTTGTCTTGCATGATATGGAGTAAATGTTACTAGTAACTATGAAAATTAGACCAAATGTTGACTTCTACCCAGTGATAAAATAGATCTTGCAGCACAATATTGTGTTTTATTGGGAAGTTAATTTTGTCTTTGGTCAGACTTCCACTAGATAATCAACTTCTTAGAGAAATTGTATGCTATTTTGTAAGTTAATCACTTAAATATTCAAATTATGCTAACAGAAAATAGATATTTTCAATGCAAATGTAGTACACAGTGTACACACGGGGATTGTTTGGATGGGTGGAATTTCGATTCGATTGCTCAGTTATTTTTTTGAACCAATTCGGAAATAAATCCTCTCATCCAGAATGCCCCTTAGTCAATATGTGGGGAAAATGAGGAATGCTCAAACAGGAGCATTATTTTTCTCAGTATTCCATGTTTGCTTCTTTTTTACATGCAGCTAACTAGTTATGGCAGTGGTTTCGGAAAGAGAAAGTTAGCTTCACAGCTGCATTTTGGTTAGGCCTCAGTGGACTTCCTATATGCTAGCTAAGTGTATGCTTTCTGAATCGTTTAGAACTATAACTTTGAACTAATATTTGCATTGCCTCCACGCGGTAACCACTTATGTCTCACAAGTCAGTGACTTACCTAAACATTAACATGAACAGTACGTATTCATTGAACTTAACCACTGTGAGCAATGCATATATTTTAATGCTTTATCACGCTTTAATCTGTAATATTGCTGATTAAACATGCGAAATATCACAATGCCCCTCTTAATGTTATGAAAATATAAAATGCATGCAGTCATCTACTGCATGAAAGAATCCTTTATACAATCTGTTACTTTTCAGTGCAAAAGCCAGAATAGGGACAGTACGCTTGGGTCTATGAATCATTATGCAGTCTGTTCGCCGTAAGTGCAAAAGTGAGAGTAGAAGCATATGTTTGGGCATATGTGCTATACTCACCGACAGATAACAGTGTTACACTTACTTCATTACGTTATGACTTTTGGATATAAGAAAGGAGATACAAAACTACAGAATAATTTATGACCTTTAGTTCTTTCTGCAAGTTAATAAATTTAATGATAAGTAGACCATCAGCTAAAGTATAGCAAAATGTATTTTTCCAGCAAAGGGCCATGTTAATAGCATATGTCTCCAAATGCTCATCAATTTCCTGAGTTGTAAATTGCAATTACTTTAGTCATATTTAAAGTGACAAATAATATAGATCTTGCCCATTCAGCAGTTCTACATGTTGAATTTCTTTATCTCAATCTGCATATTTTAAATAATGCGAGATGAATCAATTTTAGATAACTCCGCTGGAAGGTGCTACTTACAGTTGCAGTTGGAAGTATTCTGATCATTGTGCATTTGTGGAATAAATATTTATCAGTTTATGGAGTTCAACTAGAACCCACAATTGGAGGTTACAATCCTTAACTAAACTAGTAGCCTTGCTAATATTTGGTTACGCATTACACCCTTCATTATGGAACCACTAGGCAGGCCCTGAATTGCTTACGGAGTAATTTAAACTTTTTACTAGTAGTTATATTATCAGTTATGAGATAATATCAAAGTATACTCGATGGACTAAATTTCCTTGCTATGAGTTCTGTTTCTTGAGCTGGCATGATTCATGACACATTGTTTGGTGGCACGTGCAGCTATACACCAGGGATTCATCAAAAAGCTGGCGTCAGGCTGGATCAGATGGAAGCAGTCAGCTCAGTCTGAAAGAACCATCTACCAATGTGGTCTTAGCTGATCATGTTACAACGAAGAAATGGCAGGAAGTTGTTGATTTCGACGACCACCTCGATGATATTAGCAAGTAAGTTGAAGAGTCTACAAGTTGATAACTTGTCATGAAGTTATAGGTTTTATTACCCCCACATAGAAGTTTTTGTTTATATATTACAATAAGTATTTGGAGTGCTTACGTTATTCTGGTTTACTTATATAATTTACCTTTTTTTTCAGGGATTGGTTGAACCCAAGCTTACTTGGTTGAAGCAGTTTTGTGATTTAGTTCGATATTTATTATTTGAACTGGCTAGAACCAAAGTGTCAAGGCTTGTCCTGCCGAATCATTACCATTCCACTTAATAGCTAGATGAGCTATTTGTCATGGTTTGTAATTTAATATGATAATAAGTAGATATTACCCCTTTGCTTGCGCCGAACATTGTACCCAAACAATTGAAAAGAAAAAACTGTGATTGCAAAGGTATCCTTGAAAAGGAGAGTCGGGGAAGCTTTGCATCAATGGTGTCATTGTTACAATTGGAAATTGACATTGTTGACCACTAGTTAAATCGGCCTACATTGCTCAGCATGTCCTACAATGGCTATTTTCTTTGATGGGTCTTTCATGTGCAAACATATATCTGCTGCCTTCTTCATTTGACCGAACGTGTAATAATTTGCTCAATGGAGCACTGTGATGACTACCTATCGGCAGTCATCTCCTTTGTCCTATTTTAAGGTCTGAGTTAAATTACACTGGCAGTGGCTGGTTTTCCTTTGATCTCGGCTTAATAAAATCATTTCCAGTTACCTGCTATTGAGGACTGCATCAAAACGTTAAGTGGTAATTGCACATATCACCAATAATTTACCAATTTGTATTATCAGTGATGAATACTTTTCGTTCCTACTTTGGTTAAGGCGCTATAAAGCAACTGAGCTGGGAAATGAACCAAAACGAACTGAGATGAGAAGAATAATTCAATTTTCTTACAGTTGAGGGCAAGGTTATATAATTTCATCGCATGGCAAGCACCATAAAGCTCACTGGGGAAGACAGCATTGGCAAAAACCAAGGAGAAAACAGTATACACAAGGCTGATCACAACTGTACATTTATACTGATTAAACATACATAATAGCGGTGGACATGAGAAAGGGACAAGTCCACATGATAAAATACCGGTTCACATAACAAAGATTAACAGCTAACTTAAGTTATTCAACGGGCAAATGGATATGCCTGCCAAGCATCAAATGTCCCCAAAGCAGTCTAGCTCGATGGAGGATATCTTTCTAGCAAAGCGAGACCAAGCAACATTAATCTTCACTTGGTCTTTTGCCTTTAGAAGCTGCATTCCCTTTAGAGGCCTTGCGGTTGTGAAGGGTACATTTAGCCAGACTTGTCTGGCAATCCTTGGCTCTGAACGAGGCACGGCCGCTAGCAAGTATAGCGCCGGAGCGAGAGTAGGTGTTTACGAAGAACTTGAGCCTTCCCTGCACGGAAACGACGCGCCTCGACAGATCGAGGGTCCATCCTCATCGTCCCATCAGCAGAATCCATAACCGTGGTTCCATACTTTGAATCGAACAGCACAATCCTCTTGGAAGGATCGTCCTCGTAAGTGGAGGCGGTGCAGAGGACTTGTCCACCGTATCGAAAAGGCGTGCCACGAGTGACACGGACGGACAAGACGGTGGCCTGGCGCGCTCGCGTGAGATGCTCGAAGCACAACTCGATTTTGCAGAGGTAGTTGGCGAGGTAGGAGTAGAACCAGTCACGGTTAGAAGGGTTGTAGTACCGGAAGACTCGAGTAACCAGCACCTTATCTTCGACGATAGACTGTCCCTTCACTTTGAGCTGGATTTCGACGTGCACATAATCCACGGACAAGAGCCCACGGCGTGGTCCAGTCAGGTGCAAATAAGGATCTTGCAACAAGCATCATCGATTATCATCTCGGTTGTCCATCGTCTACTAGTCAATCGAAAAGGAAGCGGTGAAAGCAAGAAAAGCAACAAATTGTACAATGTGGATAGATAGGAAGAAGGTACTACATTTTTCGTGAGGGTTTGGCCCCGGCTCCTAGGACGGTAGAACAGGATGTTGCGCTTGTGATCAACGTAGTCCCGGGTGGCGATCACGCCGTAGACTTGGAGCGGCCACTCGCGGTGCTTTATCTTGGCTACTTTGATGGAGAGTAAATGGCACTGGCGGTCACACAACTCGTCCGCTATGTGCACTTAAGTCACACAACTGGAGAACGTGATTTTTTTGTCACACAACTGGACTTTTGGTGCACGCAGGTCACAAACCCCACATGTCAGTCCGTTTTCCGTTGCAGGAGTACTGACATAGACACGTAATTTTGCAGAAACCCCCTGTATTTTTGGACATTTTGCAGAAAACCCCTGTAATTGGACCCAAATTTGGGTTTTTGCGAAATGTCCCAAAATACAGGGGGTTTTCTGTAAAATTATGTGTCCACGTCAGCACTCCTGCAACGGAAAACGGACTGACATGTGGGGTTTGTGACATGCGTGCACCAAAAGTCCAGTTGTGTGACCAAAAAATCACGTTCTCCAGTTGTGTGACGTAAGTGCACATAGCGGACGAGTTATGTGACCGCCAGTGCCATTTACTCTTTGATGGAGCACACCTGCAGGGTTGTGGCGAGGACGGCCACATATGGGAGGCAACTCGGCGTGCAGTGCGTGAAGACCATTGAACTCAGCGACGCTGCAGCATCAAAATGCATACACAGTAACAAACCCAATTGAGTGCAAGTGTCCAGAGATGGAGAGAAGCATGCGGATACTCACTGAAAAGCTCGAAGGTAAGCTGTCCTTGGCCGAATTCAAATTCCCAGTTCTGACGGTGGCGAGCGAACAACTCCTTTTCTTCTTCCATAGAGGATTCAGGAGCCAGCTCCTCGTCCTCCTCTTCTTCTTCTTTCTCATCTTCTTCCTCTTCTTCTTCCTCTTCCTCCTCTTCTTCCTCCTCCTCCGACTCCTCTGAGGTTGGTTCGCGGGAGATCGATTTCGATTCAGAGTCGTCGTAGTATGGTATCTCTTCTTGGGACAGCCAATGGGCGTGCTGCGATGCCCGCCTCCTATAAGAACGCATCATTGGTACCTCTGGCATCTCCATCGGAGCTTAGATCGTCGTCGTCGATCGCCGCGACTTCTTCTCCCTCGTCTTTTCCCCGCCGCCTCGCAGTCGACGGTTTTTTTTAGGGGAAGTCGACGTCTTTTTTGTTTTTTTGAGAGGAGGGGAAGTCGACGGCTGGGTGGGTGACGTCCGTACTTCCTATCCAATTGAGGCTCGGCCCGGCGGCCCAATAGTTCCGTAAAAAAAACTTACTGAATGATTCTAAAAAAAGCCTACTACCTTGCCAAAAGTGGGACCAGATCCGTCATCATCTCTTCACATGGCTGAGCTAAATCGGCAGTAACTGGATCAGCTCGTGATTAGTCTGCTCCCACCCTCGAATATGCTCGAAGATCTCGAAACGATCTTCCAGTTCCGAAGAGAATTCGCAAAACTCCGTTTTCATAGAGAATTTGATGGAGTTTTCCCACGCCGGCCGCGTGGTTCCGCTGGCAACCGACGCTGCCCACCTATCATACAGTTGCAGAAAACAAATGCAGGTGCATGCGCTGTACTTGCTTACGACTGGTCATCTTCGCCGAATCGCCGATATCATCGATGCCTGCCCGCCAACTCTATATATAGTGAGCAAGAGCTCGATCGAGGGTTTAGAGCCAGAGATACAGGAATACTACTAGACTAGCAAAGCAGAGCAAGAAGAGATGGCGCCGATGAAGCTGCATGGAATGCCGCTGGCGCCGAACGTGATGCGCGTGGCGGCGGTGCTCAACGAGATGGGCCTCGACTTCGAGATCGTCCCCGTCGACCTCCCCACCGGCGCCCACAAGCACCCTGACTTCCTCGCGCTCAACGTACGCACGCACGCTTGATTCCTTAGCAAGATTAGACCTAGTTTTTTTGTATTCCTGGCTAATTTGTGTCGCTCTGCCGCCGTTTCTTTTCTGTTGCAGCCTTTCGGCCAGTCCCCGCGCTGCAGGACGGAGACGAAGTTCTCTATGGTAATTCGCGTGTTCGTCTAGCTAAGCCACGATCTGATCTGAGCCTAATAGAATCCCACAAACTTAACGAACGTACCTTGCATTTGCATTTGCATTTGCAGAGTCCCGCGCCATCAACCGGTACATCGCGACCAAGTACAGGTCGCAGGGCCCGGACCTGTTGCCGACGCCGGCGTCCGCGAAGCTGGAGGTGTGGCTGGAGGTGGAGTCGCACCAGTTCTACCCTGCCGTGTCTCCGCTGGTATTCCAGCTCCTCGTCAAGCCTATGCTTGGCGGCACGACCGACGCCGTGGTGGAGAAGCACGCCGCCAGGGTCGCCAAGGTGCTCGACGTCTACGAGGCCCACCTCGCGACGGGCAACAAGTACCTCGCCGGCGACGTGTACACGCTGGCCGACGCCAACCACCTGAACTACATGTTCATGCTTAGCAAGACGTCCAAGGCTGAGCTCGTGGCGTCCAGGCCCCACCTCAAGGCATGGTGGGACGACATCTCCGCCCGCCCGGCGTGGCTCAAGACCGTCCTCCTCATCCCCCTCCCACCCAGCGCTTGAGTGCCGGTGCCGGGCGTCCGGTTCTTGGTGCCATCCATGTGGGTTTGTTTGATTGTTTAGCTACGTGAATTGAATAAAAGCACCATGTTAGGAACAAGACAGCTACATATCCTGAGTCACGTATTCAACATGATCTTAGTCCTTAGTCACACGTGAGTGAGGTTCATGGACCCAATCGCTGGAACATGGAATGTTGAGCTAGTACAGCAGGTCTTCCAACCTGAAGATGTGCCAATTATCCTGAGCATCCCAACCTGGATCTTCTGGAAAGAAGAAAGCAGTGAAAATATCTCTGTATCGGAAGGAATATGAAGTGGACTATGGGAGATCAAATGCCCTCCCAAAGTTCATTTTCTTTGGCGTCTGGCACATAACAGTCATCCTATGAATATGAATAGCGCTCATAGAGGTATCGAGCTGGACACTAGATGCAATGTCTGTCATCGGCTGTTCGAGATGGTGGTCACCTGTTGTTCAAGTGCAAACATGTTAAACCTATGTGGGCTGCACTTATGCTAGAAGATACCGGGCTTGAGCTGACTGAATGCAGATCACCGATGGAAGTCCTACAGAAAATACCTATCAGCAAGAAAAATAACTCCGTACTGTTGCCTGTATACAGGTAGTGGAAGCTGGGGCATAGTCCGATGCGATCTGTCGGAGACGTTGTGTTTGCTGCGGCGGGACATGTGAGTTCGCCTCAGGGCCGATGCATCCAGAGTTGATTGCAGTTGTCAATGCAATACAGTTAGCTGATCAACTTGCATAATCTAGAAAATTATATTTGAGCAAAAGCCTAAACTTGAAAAGAAAAGTAAACTTTGTAGTGCCTATTCACCCCCCCCCCCCCCCCCCCCTCCCTCTAGACAACCTATTCGATCATTTCACGTACGTTTATAGATTTATTTTAGTGTGTTGATTCACTCATTTCAATACATATTTAGTTCATATTAAAGTGATCAAAACATATTATAATTTGGAACATAGGGACTACTTCACAACTTTGCCGGTTTGAGGTAACATCCCGAGTGCGTGTGCGGCACACGGTGACCCTTGTAGGCAATCAAGAATCAACAAAGAACCACATGGCTTCTACTCTCTCCGTTTCTAAATATAAGATGTTTTTGCGATTTTCCAGATCCATACGTTTCCAAACGCGTTTTAGTATGTATATTTCAGCCCTTTAAGTCTGTATCGAGACCATATTTGAAATTCTCAAAACATTTTATATTTAGGAATGGACGGAGTATTCTATACATTGCATGATACACCGAGTCAAACCTAGAAAAAACTTAAAGGATATATTCTTTATATCTCTACGGCAAGTGATTAATATATTACCAAGAACACATCGGTCGTTTTATATGAGTCTGGATTAAAAAAATTGAAAGATCTTATGAGAGTTGAGTTGAATGATGTTATTTAATACTAAGTGCAAAGTAAGCATGCAATGCCAACTAATATTTAACCCAAGAACATGAAAGACATATTTGGCCATGAGCGGACTAGTAAATGAGTAATGCAACAATTATTGAATAAACACCTCATAGATATTTCATATATTCTAGGATTTTCTGTATACGCGTTGATTTTTATCTCTTTATTTAGTTACTCCTACATTAGACAATCATGCATTCAAGAAATCTCCTTCAGATTTAGAGGTCAGCATCATGATATTTAAGGAAACTAAGTAGTATCTGTTAGAGTTATATTATGTGTCCATGTATACCTGTATAGTTTCCCCGTTGTATGAGGGGTTTCCTGCATATTTGTCACATGTACATATATATATTGTGGCCTTTGGCCCCATGGAATACAAGTTGCGTATTTCCCTAACATGGTATCAGAGCTAGGGTTTTTCTTTTCCTCCGGACGCGCAACTCGTCCGTCGCCGCAGGTCGATTTCTTCTGATCGGGCGTGTACTCTGCTGCTCTCTCTTCCCCGATCCGCTGCCCAGCCGCCACCAGGCCGTCCGCCGCGCGGTCCTCCGGCAGCCCGTCCCAGCCATCCATCCGGCCGACCGCAGCCCTCCAGGCCGTCTGCCCGTGCCGTCCTCGGCCGCCCGTCGGCCAGCCGCCGTTTTCCGGCCGCCCGTCCTCCGCGCCGTCCTCCGGCTCCGGTCGCCGTCCTCCTGCGCCGTCCTTCGGCCGCGGTTCTCCGGCAACTCGTCCGCCAGCGCCGTCGCCCTCCGGCCGCTCGCCTGCGGCCTTCGTGAGCCCGTGGCTGCTTGATTCGGATCGATCTCCAGCCTCTGTTTCGGCCGCCCAGTCTTCGGTTCCAGCACTTCGTTCTCGCGAGAGTGTTGTTCTTTTTCGATCTGATCTGGTGACTTTCGTACTGTGTAAAAAAAAAAAAAGTGGAGATGTCTGCATCGTCGGGCTATGTCGCGATTCCTCGCTGCTCGGTGATCTTTGATGGCACGAATTATCCTGATTTCGCTGCCTTTATGCGCATTCATATGCGTGGTCTTCGTCTCTGGGGTGTGCTTTCCGGCGAGGTCTCGTGTCCGCCGTGCCCCATTGCTCCTACTGCTCCTATTCCGCCGACGCCACCAGTCTTGCTGCCGATGCTACTCAGGCTGCAAAGGATGCAGCTAAGAGTGCGGATGATGTTGCCATTGCTGCGTATGACCGGCAGGTCAAGGAGCATTCTGACGCCCTTGAGACCTACCGGTTGGATCTGACTGCTTACACCCAGTGGATTGATGATGATGCTCGTGCTGCGGCTGTTCTCACCGCCAGTGTTCTACCGCAGTTTGCCTCTGAGTTTATGGGCCTCAGTACTGTCGCTGACATGTGGGCTCACCTTCGTCAGCGTCATCAGCCGTCCGGGGATGCTCTATATCTGTCTGTGGTTCGTCAGGAGCATGATCTTCAGCAGGGTGACTCTACCATTGATCAGTTCTACACGCAGAGTGCTGCTATCTGGCGTCAGCTCGACTCTCTTCGCACTGCAGTGTGTGGTGCCTGCCCGTGTTGTCAGACTGTGCGTTCCGACTTGGAGTTTCAGCGCGTATATGAGTTCTTGTCTCGGCTCCGCAAGGAGTTCGAGCCCCGACGTGCTCAGCTGCTTGCTCGTGGTCGTGTCCCTATCTCGGAGGTGCTGTCTGAGCTTCGTGCTGAGGAGACTCGTCTACGTGGCGTTGGGTTGCTTGAGGTTCCTTCTGTGCTTGCTGCCCATGGTCCTCCTTCGTCGCCTGCTTCATCGACTCCTTCGCGGTCCACTGCTCCGCCACTTTTACCCACTCCTCAGGGTCAGGGCCTGGGTCGTGGCCAGGGTCGTGGCGCTCGTCCACGCCCTCACTGCACCTACTGTGATCTGCCTGGCCACACCGAGTCTCGTTGCTACACGAGGGAGCGTGATCTGCGTAAGCAGAAGGCGTCTGCTTCTCCCGGGACTCGTGCTTCCTCTGGCTCGTCAGGGTCTTCTCCAGCCGGCTTCACCGACCAGGACATTATGCGGCTCAAGCGGATGCTCGCCGCTTCAGGTTCTTCTTCGACGGGTACTGCTGGCTCTGTGACTGATTCTTCTGGCACTGCGCGACCACCATCTTCTACACAGTCAGGTACATCCTCGTGGGTTCTGGATTCTGGAGCTTCTTTTCATATGACTTCTGATTCTTCCACTCTGTCCTCTCTTCGACCTCTTGATTCTCCTCTTAGTGTTCTTACTGCTGATGGTACTTCTCTCTCTGTTTCTAGTCGAGGCACTCTTTCTACTTCTTCCTTTTTTGTCCCTGATATTTCTCATGTTCCTCGTCTTACCATGAACTTGTTCTCTGCCGGTCAGCTTACTGATTCTGGTTGTCGCGTCATTCTTGACGCCGATTCTTGTTCTGTTCAGGATCGTCGCACAGGTTTTGGTTGGAGCTGGCCCTCGCCGCCGTGATTCTCAGGGGCTTTGGGATATAGACTGGCTTCGTGTTCCTTCCGCTGCTACCTCGCCTGCCAGTTCTCCTGCTATCGTCGCCTCTGTCACCGGCTCTTTTCAACAGTGGCATCATCGTCTTGGTCATCTTTGTGGTTCTCGTCTGTCGTCATTAGTTCATCGTGGTCTTCTGGGGCCTGTCTCAGGAGATGTTTCTTTACAGTGTCAGGGTTGTAGGCTAGGAAAACAGATTCAGTTACCCTATCCTACTAGTGCGTCTGTATCTCAGCGTCCTTTCGACTTAGTTCACTCTGATGTTTGGGGTCCGGCTCCTTTCGCTTCGAAAGGGGGCCATCGATATTATATAATATTTATAGATGATTTTTCTCGTTACACTTGGCTGTATTTTATGTCTTCTCGTACTGAGGTTCTCTCCATATATAAGCGTTTTGCCGCCATGGTTCTTACTCAGTTCTCTACGCCTATTCGTGTGTTTCGTGCTGACTCTGCTGGTGAGTATATCTCCAAGCATTTGCGTGGTGTTCTTGCTGAGCAGGGCACTCTCGCTCAGTTCTCCTGTCCCGGTGCGCATGCTCAAAATGGCGTGGCTGAGCGTAAGCATCGCCATCTTCTTGAGACTGCTCGTGCGATGATGATCGCCTCTTCTCTTCCGCCTCATTTCTGGGCTGAGGCCGTTTCTACCTCGGCCTATCTGATTAATATCCAGCCTTCTGCCGCCCTTCAGGGTGCCATTCCTCTCGAGAGACTCTACGATCGTTCTCCTGACTATTCTATGCTTCGTTTGTTTGGTTGTGTTTGCTATGTTCTTCTTGCTCCTCGTGAACGCACCAAACTAACCGCTCAGTCTGTTGAGTGTGTTTTTCTCGGATATAGTGATGAGCATAAGGGCTACCGTTGTTGGGATCCTGTGGCTCGCCGGATGCGTATTTCCCGGGATGTGACGTTTGATGAGTCTCGGCCTTTCTATCCGCGTTCGACCTCCCCGACCTCTACTGTGGAGGATCTCTCTTTTCTTACTTTTCCTGATTCTCCTCCCGATATCCCTCATATTTCTCCTCCCTCTGATCCGGTGCCATCTACTCCGATGCCTTCTTCTCCTCCTTCGTCGCCGCCTTCTTCTCCTCCTTCGTCCCGTCTCCCCTCCCCGTCTCCGTCTTCTCCTGTTGCTCCTTCTCATCCTACTTTTCCTTTCTATTATACTCGTCCACGTGTTGTGACCGAGTCATCTGATGCACCCTCTACTTCCGGTGCACCGTCTCAGCCGACTTATTCTCTTCGTTCTCGGCCTTGTCCTTCACCTGATTTCTATAATCCCGCTACCTACAGTGTTTCGGTTGTCCGGAGCCGACTACGTATCGTGAGGCTGTTGTTCATCCTGAATGGCAGCTTGCCATGGCTGAGGAGATTGCTGCGCTTGAGCGCACTGGTACGTGGGAGATCGTCCCTCTTCCTCCTCGTGTTCGTCCTATCACCTGTAAGTGGGTCTATAAGGTTAAGACCCGCTCTGATGGGACTCTTGAGCGTTACAAAGCTCGTCTGGTCGCTCGTGGCTTTCAGCAGGAGCATGGCCGTGATTATGATGAGACTTTTGCTCCAGTGGCTCACATGACCACTGTTCGGACTCTTCTTGCCGTGGCATCTGTTCGCCATTGGTCTGTGTCTCAGCTTGATGTTAAGAATGCCTTTCTTAATGGTGAGTTGCGTGAGGAGGTTTATATGCAACCACCACCTGGGTATTCTGTTACAGATGGCATGGTCTGCCGTCTTCGTCGCTCTCTCTATGGCCTTAAGCAAGCCCCTCGTGCATGGTTTGAGCGCTTTGCTTCTGTGGTCACAGCTGCTGGTTTCTCTCCCAGTGCTCATGATCCTGCGTTGTTTGTTCACTGTTCTCCTCGTGGTCGCACTCTTCTTCTTCTTTATGTTGATGACATGATCATCACTGGTGACGACCCAGAGTATATTGCCTTTGTCAAGGCACGTCTGAGTGAGCAGTTTCTTATGTCGGATCTTGGTCCGCTTCGTTACTTTCTTGGGATTGAGGTTTCTTCCACCTCTGATGGTTTCTTTATCTCTCAAGAAAAGTATATCAGGATCTTCTTGCTCGTGCTGCTCTTAGTGATGAGCGTATTGTTGAGACTCCTATGGAGCTCAATGTTCACCTTCGTGCTTCTGATGGTGATCCCTTATCTGATCCCACGCGTTATCGTCATCTTGTTGGGAGTCTTGTCTATCTTGCAGTCACTCGTCCGGATATCTCCTATCCTGTCCATATTCTGAGTCAGTTTGTTTCTGCTCCCACTTCTGTTCACTATAGTCACCTTCTTCGTGTTCTACGATATCTTCGTGGCACGATGTCACACCGTCTCTTCTTTCCCCGTTCTAGCTCGTTACAGCTCCAGGCCTATTCGGATGCTACGTGGGCTAGTGATCCTTCGGATCGCCGTTCACTTTCTGCTTACTGTGTTTTTCTTGGTGGTTCTCTCATTGCCTGGAAGACGAAGAAACAGACTGCAGTGTCACGTTCGAGTGCGGAGGCAGAGTTGCGGGCTATGGCTCTTTTGACAGCTGAGGTGACTTGGTTACGATGGTTATTAGAGGATTTTGGTGTTCCTGTTACAACACCTACTACCCTCTTGTCAGACAGTACAGGTGCTATCAGTATTGCGCGTGATCCGGTGAAGCACGAGCTTACCAAGTATATTGGTGTTGATGCTTCTTTTGTACGCGCTAGTGTGCAGGATCAGGTTATTGCTCTTCAGTATGTGCCTTCTGAGTTGCAGTTGGCGGATTTCTTCACGAAGGCCCAGACTAGAGCGCATCATGGATTTTATCTCTCCAAACTCAGTGTTGTGTATCCACCATGAGTTTGAGGGGGGGGGTGTTAGAGTTATATTATGTGTCCATGTATACCTGTATAGTTTCCCCGTTGTATGAGGGGTTTCCTGCATATTTGTCACCTGTACATGTACTATATATTGTGGCCTTTGGCCCCCATGGAATACAAGTTGCGTATTTCCCTAACAGTATCCATGAACACTTACATATATTTGTAGTTCGCCTAAGTCATGAATTAATTTGTGAAGTCATAAAAATTGTATTTAACAAAAGTGAAGTATCGTGCCAAAAAACAAATAACTTTAGTTTCGATGCAATTTATGCTTCAAATTTAGTGCAAGTGCAGTTTAAAACGTAAAAGTAATTGTTTGCTAATAAAAATGACTGTCCTCTGTATATACTTTACTATGACGTCCTAAGTCTGCTAACTATAATGAAAATACTAGGAAAATTCCCGCGGCGACACGCCGCGCCCGTTGCATTGATATATGTAGTAGTATTAGGTATAGTAATGTATGTATCATGTGTAATTAAGTGCCTTTGGTTTTCTTAATATAGAGTGTTTGTAATATCGGATAGAAGTACGTATTATGAGGTGATAATTCGTGTGGTTGAAATATGAACTTTGTATATGGACGAATTGTTCAAAAATATGTAAGTTTCGTACCATTGGAAGAAGTCAAAGAAAAAGATAAAAGAATAGGAAGAATGAAAACATGCAAAGGAAAAGAAAGAATTTGTCATTTGGAGTATCTCTAAAGTTTTATCAAGTTGGAATGTTCAAATATGCGTGTAGTTTTGTCTTAAATATTTAATTTAATTACACAATTAATGAGGATGCAATGTGTAAGCATTTATTAAATTTAACTCCATATATTTAGGGGAAATGCATTTAGATTATCTCCAAAAATCTCGTCGGGGCGACACATCGTATTCTTTTTGTTATATCATTTGTCGTAGTTAAAGATCAGCAAATGGAATTTATGGTTGAGAAGGTCGACAAACTCTCGTCGAATTTATTGTGGAAAGATTTAAAAAAAAATCCCTATTTGTATTTTTTTTTCCTTTTCCCAAATTGCATACCAAACGTATGAGTCTATTTGGCAATGTAGTTAACTTGCAGCCATGAATACCATGTTTAGATGAAGCTAAAAAACTCCACATATTAAATAAGCAAGAATTTGTCTAAAATGACAAAAAAAATTGGCATATTATTTGCATTATGTTGTATCATAGATTAGAAAGTATATTATATACATATTTTTTCCCAAATTTCAACATTTTTCTGTAATTGTGAAAAATTTGACACTCGGGACCCATATGCCAGGGTTCTAACAATTAGGAAATTGTTTAAGGGGAAAAAATTCTGACAGTGGGCCCGCGGTGACGTCATCGCGTCGCGCTCGAGCGCGACTGCGCGTGCGCCGCCCTGGGTCCGCGTGGACTCGCCAGAGGAGGTGGAAGGGAGCCGAGAGGCGGCGCAACGGACCATTTGGTCGCCGGAGCTGCCGGCGTTGAGCATTTCCGCGGCGTCGGACGGCGAGCTCGACGTCGCCGATTTCGGCGTGGACTGGGCGTCCCGACAGCTGATCTTCGGTGAGGAGGGAGGGGAAGCGACGGCGAAGCTCGCTGGTACCTTCGATCTGAGCGAGGAGGAGAGGTGCGGCGGTGGAGCGCGTCGGTGGCGGCGGCGAGTTTAACGACACGCGGGAGAGAGGAAGGGGAAGGAGAGGATGTGGGGGCGTTTTGCAGGGAAGTCCCTGTAGTTTCTTTAATTTGCAGATAAGTCCATCTACGTACAGAGGCTGGGACTGATACGTAATTTTTAGTGAACACAGTTTTTTTTTCGTAAAAAATCGCGTTGGCCGTCCGATCGAAGATGTACGGAGCGGAACCGTGTTGGCACTGTAGAAGTGTGATTTTTGGATCAGCGTGGTGAGGGCAAAGCCGATCGGCTTTGATAACATCGCGCTGACCGTCGGATCCGGATCAGCTTTGATATATGTATATATTATATATAGTATAGATAGATTATATGTAGGGACTTCTGAAAAATTTTCAAAAAAAAATTCCCAAAAAAAAAATTAAAAGAAAAGTTACTGTAAAAGTTGGGGGTACTGTTCATAGAACAGTACCGCTGACGTGGCTCAACGTGGGGAGGCTTAGGAGGTGTGCTTTGATATATAGTAATATCTATTATATATAATTTATGGAAGAACAGTAAACGGCACTGTAGAAGTGCGAATACTGTTCACACGAACAGTATTCGGTGACGTGGGCATGCTGCGGTGAAGGCTAACTCGGTTAGCTTTGATATAGGTATCTATGCTTTGATATATAGTAATATCTATTATATATAATTTATGGAAGAACAAACCGGGATTTTTTTTTTGAAAAGTACTGTTCATGTGAACAGTAACGGCACTGTAGAAGTGCGAATACTGTTCACACGAACAGTATTCGGTGACGTGGGCATGCTGCGGTGAAGGCTAACTTGGTTAGCTTTGATATAGGTATATATAATAATTAAGATAATATGTCGAGATAATGTGTAAAAAGTGAAAAGGTTTAGTATAAATAGATGATAGTGGTTTGTTTTCGTGCTACCATATTGTCGACATTGTCGACATTGCGCTTGATGGTAAGATTGTGTTGCAACTATTTTCCCGAAGAGTGTTTGTTATTTGAAAGCAATCTGGCGTGTCACGACTAAGGGAAATCTAGTACACATGAGTGGTTTTATTTCACATACAAAGACATAAACTCGCGTCAGATAATTGAGAACATGATTCAAAGAGGATAGAATTAACACTAAGACTCTTGGTCTAACTTATCAATAGCACTCATGGCCTTGTTACATTGTATTTGGGATTCCTGTAACGAAAGTATGGAGTAAACATATATGAGGCCAAAGTAAAGTCTAAGGTAACACATATGACTCGTGAAGAGTGAAAAATTTGTAATTTGGGGTACAACAACATTGAGATGTTTATTATATTGAATTTCTTATCCCGTTGAGAGTGTTGATGTCGCAACATCATGCAAAGAACATGTTGGACAATGGTTGAGCTGATGGTCTGTTCAATAGATAAAACAATTAACCGAAGAGGGAATTATATGAGACATAAAATTCCTTAACAAGTGGAAAATGAAACTTTCACGGCCTCACAACTATGGCATGTTGCAATTCTGCGTTATGCTGATGTAATAGTCTGGGTGATTTTGTGAAGCAACGCTAGCTCCTAGGATGATGTTCCTCCTAGTATAAACCAAGGTTTGCGTTATGCTTTTGTAGATAGCTTTTGTTTCAGTTGACCTAGTTTAGTAGTCTTCTCCTCTACAAAATGATTTGAGCCTCTGATGGCTTTTAGCTGAGATAATTGTTGGTCTATATTAGAGTATGTATTTTTCTTTTTATTTTCTGTTGGTTCAGAGAACAATGTAGCCCAAACCTTGGTTTCTACTCCCTCTGTTTCACAATGTAAGATGTTTTAGGTGGTAAACATACATGTCTACATTCATACTAAAAAGAATGAACACATGCACTTAAACGTGTCTAGATACATGTGTGTGCATGTGCATATGAAAAAAGACTAAAACATCTTATATTGTGGAACGGAGGGAGTATTAATTATGACATAATATGGCAAGTCCTAGAACTAGTCCTCTTTTTCGTGATAAGATTGCGAGCAAATCATATGCAAGATTTATTACCATGCAGGAGGGTTTGGCCTCCGTTCCTGTGCCATGCCTTCCGCGAGTGCTGCAGCTAGAGGCCCTCGTCGGCATGCTTCCTGGCCGTTCTGAGCGCCTGCGACACCTCGGCTAGTTGCGCCCTCGCCCCGCTTTCTTCTCCACGCCCAACCACACCTCTAGGGCCTTTTCTCGATTGTTATGTCCCTTCAACACCAAGTGCAAATAATCAACGCAAGAATTACACCAATTTCCTTAAATATGACCTATAAGTTTAGTTGGTAAATGAATTGTTCGAAAGGAAGGCATCCATCCATGATGAAAAACAACAAAAGAGAGTACATCATGCACAACCCTGACTAATGAATGATACACAATACTCCACAATTTTCCTGATTAAACATACATATATGATAGCCCTTCACACAACAAGTCAACATGATAATAACGCTGTTTCACATAACAGAGATAATAACGGTTTCACATAATAGAGATAACAAATAACCTACTCAGTAGGCATGGATGCCTGCCAAAGGTTCATAACATTAACAAGTCCATGAAGCAGTCTCGCTCGATATTGTATAATCTTTCAGCAAAGCGGGACCAAGCAACAGTAATCTTTACTTCGTCTTTACCATTACAGGAGGTCTTCCCTTTATAGGCCTTGCGGGGATGAAGGAAACATGTAGCATGACTTGTCTGGCAATCCTTTGCTCGTAACGAGACACGACCACTAGCAAGTATAGCGCCGGAGCGAGAGTAGGTATTTATGAACATCTTGAGCCTTCCTTGTACGGAAACAACACGCCTCGACAGATCAAGGTAACCATCCGGATCCATACTCATTGTTCCATCGGAATCCATGCTTCCATACTTTGAATCGAACAGCACAATCTCCTTGTTAGGATCCTCGTCCTCCTAAGGCGACGCAGAGCACACGACTTGCCCCCGTATCTAAAGGGCGACCCTTGCGCGACGTGGACAGCCAGGACGGTGACCTGGCGCATTCGCGTGAGCTGCTCGAAGCACAGCTCTATTTGGCACGGTTGGAAGGGTTGTTATACTGGAAGGCTCGAGTGACCAATACCCTATCGTCAGACCGAGACTGCATGTCCCACCTTCAGTTTCAGCTGGAATTCAACGTGAACAGGTTCATTGGACATGAGCGCGCGGCTTGGGCCAGTCAAATGCAAATACGGATCCTGCAACAAGCATCATCGATCATCATCTGTTGTTGTCCCTCATGAGCTAGTCGATAAAAAAGAGAGATAATTGGACAATTGCAGTATGTATTGATTGAAAGAAGGTAATACTTTTTTGGTGAGGGTTTGGCTCCGGCTCCTGGTCCTGGGACGGTAGAAGAGAACGTTGCGCTTGTGATCCACATAGTCCCGGGCGGCGACCACGCATAGACGTGGAGTGGCCACTCGAGGTGCCTTATCTTAGCGACTTTGATGGAGCACATCTGCAGGGCACTACAAAGAATGGCCTCGGGTGGAATGCAGCTCGGCGTGCAGTGCGTGAAGACCATCGGGCTCAGTGACGCTGCACATAGCATTAAGCATATACGTATACACAGCAGCAAAACCCAATTGAGTGCGGGTCTCCGGAGAAGAGCGAGCGGGAATCAACCGATCAGTGGGCTGGTTACTCACTCAATATGTCGGAGCCAAACCGGCCGTGGCTAAACGAGGATTCCCAGTTCTGAAGATGGAGAGCGAAATCCTTCTTCTCCTCTTCCATGGAGGATTCAGGAGCCAACTCATCCCTCATCTTCTTCCTCCTCCTCACCATCCTCTCCATCGTCTTTTACTTCTTCGTCTTCGTCCTCCTCCTCTGCTTCTTCTTCTTCTTCCACCGAGGTTGGTTCGCGGGAGATTGATTCTGATTCGGATTCGTCGTAATATGGTGGTATCTCTTCTTTGGACAGCCAATGGGCGTGTTGCGAGCATCTCCGCCACCGCCGCCGCCTATGCAATGGCGACATCTCCATCGGAGCGCAGATCGCCGATCGACTCCGCCCCCGTCGTTGTTTTCCGCCGCCACCAACTGTCAGGATCCGGTGATCACTGACTTCATCGATAGGAGAATTAAGGGAGAAGAGCCGATGCTCAGATCTAAAAACAGCTAAGGAAAAGTAGATAACAAAACAAGGTAGGAAAAACTAGGGTTTTTGGTAGGGTTAATTGGATCTATGCCACTAAAATATTCATGAGTTGGAAATATGCCATTACAAAAACACAAGTTGGAAATATGCCACTCCAACTCTCTCATACCTCTATCTATGCCATTTCTTTCAATACCAGTCCATATATAGCTCTTATACATCCATATGAATACGATTATACGAATACTCTCGTACAGACTTATACGAAAATGTTAGGTTGATCTCCAGCGGTGTGGGCCCAACGGCTCACCCGCACCCATGATCAGCGCCCTGATCGGAGGCGCCTGACCCAACTGTGGTTGGTGGGCCCTGTCACGCTGCGTATATAAAGAGGTGGGGGCCGGCGGCGTTGAGTACGAGGTTCACCATACGCCACACGACCCCACCGACACCACCTTACCGATCTAGGGTTAACGCAGAAGTGATGGGAAGCTCCACCTCCGCCGCCACTCACTGCCATCGCCGGCCACCTCTACCATGGCCGGCACTCCGGGTTCGTCCGCACAAGGAGAAGGTAAAGAACCTCCTCCAATCCCTCTGGTTCTACACGCTCGATCTTACCCTAGTCGATCCCGTGGTTTTAACATTGGTATCAGAGCCACCTAGGGTTCTAGATCTCGTGTAGAAAAGGAAAAGAAAAGCAAAGAATTCCTCACCGAAAGGAACCCTAACCCTAATCAGAAAAGGGGCAAAGAAAAACTCACTGGTTCACCGGTAAAGAGCGCCGCCGTCTCGGCCGCGCCGTTCCTTTCGATCCCGATGCGCATCGACTAGCGAGGCATCGGGAAGAAGAACAGGACCCCAGCCGGGGGACAGGGCACCGCCACTGAGCCGCTTGACGACGGCGCGCTCTCATTTGGGAGCTCGCGCACGCCGGCAAGGGGGCCAGCGGAGGCGCCGCTTTCGCCATCGTATCTCGTCGAGCGCAGGGGAGCAGAAACGGCGCAGCTGCGTCTCTCTTTCTGCTGGCGGTGGATGGGAAAGAAAGAAAGGAGGAAGAAAAGATCTCGCCGCGCCGGAGAGCTCTCGCCGCGCTGGGGGAGTCTCGCCGTCGCCGGCTCGCCGGCGGCGCGGCGTAACCCTAACCCTAACCCTAATCGAGCGCAGCTCGAGCGGGACAGAGGAGAGGATGACCGAGGCGGAAATGCGCTAGGGTTTCTTCGGCCGGGGTCGTCGAGCTGGTTTTGATCCAGCGAAGAGTGCGCTGGACCGTCGGATTCCATCCGACGGCCAGCAGCGAGTGGAGCGGCACTAGCAGGCCGTGGGCCGAGCGCTACCGTAACGGGCAGCCGGGCTGGGCCGCGAACGGCTCGCCTCGGGCGGCAGATAAGAACCGGACGCTCAACAGGCCGTGGGCCGGGCGGGCCGAAAAGAACAGTTTCTGTTATTTTTTCCAGGAGCTTTGTTTTATCTGTTTTTTGTCCATTTTTTTGGACAAATTTCATTCGGTTTTTCTATTCAAAATTATCCAACGAAAATTTTGTTTAGGAAACAGAAAAGTAAAAGTAATGCTTCTGAAAAGTATAAAGTTCATGGAATTTTTATTTCATGTTTTCTGCTGCAAATAAAGAAAAGTGAAGGATAAAATAGAATTAAATTGAGAATTAATTTTTTAAAGAGAATATTAAAGAAATTATTGAAACAATTATGATTATGTTATTTTATGACCAACGTTGTTAATAACATAATCATGATTTGTTAAATGTTGAACAGCGCAATGTTTGTAAAATACAGAGAATACACTACAGTTTCTGCTGTAAAGTAAAAGGACTCTCTTCTAATTAAATTGGAACCAACGGGAAAATTTAATTAGAGAGGAGGAAAAAGATAAATACTTGTTTAACGGATTAATTATGGTATTGTTACTTTTGACCAACGTTGATGATAGCAGTACTATAATTATATAAGTTCTATAGTCAAAGGGAGGGAAAGGCCCTCGCCTTTCAGAAAAAATATAAAAGATCAAGAAATGCTCTTGAACTATAGAAATATGAATATTTCATGCTTCCGCCGAAATAGAGTTGATGATAATGTTATTATCTAAACAGAGTTATTTATTGCAATAGAATTATTATCATCATATTGTTTATGAGTTTTATGCATTGATTCTAATTCTGCCCAACGGTGATTTAGAATATAGAAGAAAGTTTTAAAGATTTAATGTGCATATCTTTAACCAGACCAACGTAGGGTTATTTTTATGCTCATTATTGTTTATTATTATTGAATATTTTCTCAGACAAAGATTCTCATGTTTTCATTCGTGAAAGCAAAAGAATGGGTACTTGTGACCCGAAAGATGACCAAGAAAGGTCATAAAGTGAGAGAGTATGTTCTCTCTAAAGAATGACTGCAAAAGAAAAAGAATTCTTGGATGTTAATCCAAGAATACAAATAGATCATCGAGAGTCTTGTTTGACAAATGTCTTTCATGTACTCTTCATGCAGAAAACAAATAAATCATTCAGAGTTTTGTTTAACGAATTTCTTTCATGTACTCTATATGAAGAAATTTTTTAAACGAGCAACATGAATGCTTAATTTGACCAACGTTGGATTAAGCATGTGTATAAAAGAGTATTCAGATTTATTTCTGAATTTGATGATTGAATATACAGTCTAAAGAGCCAATTGTGGCATCTATGCCTCTTAATTACCCGCATGATGGGAAAAGACGAAAATAATACCCACGTGGTGGGAAGTCTGGGAAAATACCCGCATGGCGGAGAAAATTTTGACAAAGGACTTATCCTGTATGACAGGAGAAGATGTGATGACTCATGTGTTTTTATATCGACCGCACACCTTGTGTATCATAGTTATAAAGCACTTAATGAGTCAAAAGAGAATAAAGTTACAAATGAACCTAAAGATAAGAATGTTATGCAAGTGTGACTTGCAGTACCATTGAGAAAGAACTCTTGTGAGTTTTGAAAAGGGAATGAGGAAAAAGTACTCCCATACGTTAAATATAACTTCATATTGAATAAAGCAGATAATCAAAGTTTCGAAATTGTGGCAAAGAGGTTTTTGCCACATTTCGAGGGGGAGATAGAGAATGTTACAGAATAAACTCCCCTATACTTCAGATAATGTGATGCATATAATGCATCTAAGTGATCTATGATGAATTGTGATCGTCTGGGATGTATGACGGTCATAATAATGATACCCCTAAAGTAAAGAAATAGATGTATTCTTGGATATTTTACAGCTCCGAAAGGAGACTAAGGACGGTACTCAAAGTGCCATAAAGAAGACAGATTGACAGGTTAACAGAATAAACCCAAATAAAAAGGATTAAGGATACACCATTTTGGAGAAAATGGAGTAATCTGGGGGAGCATGGTATGAACATACCTAAGGCTCGAATAGATTTTATCTGGGGGAGCTTGTTGCTTTATAATAGAGATGAACAAGCAAACATGGATCTTGTGATTTAGGTCCTTGTAAGAGCTATAGCAATAGAAGACTACAGAATTAATTCCCTCTAGGCAATGACAGAACAACAACATCCCCATATGAGAAAAACAGATGACTATAAAGTCTATATCAGAGAAATTTAAATGAAGGTTGATCCCACCTCATTTACAGAAATTATAAGCAGCGCTCAATCGATTTTGACAAGTGTCTACTTGTCTTAATGATTAGAGACTATGTGAATCCCGACGATGTTTGGGACTCATAAGTAATTTCCAATGGAGCCAAAACAGTAGGCTATAAAGGGTCTACAACGCCAATGTGACTCCAAAGGAAATATGTAAAAAGCGATTTTAAATCGAAAGATTTGCGCTAAGAGAATAAACAGATTATAATGAGTGATAATGGCACATAATGATCTGAGTTACATCAGATGAAAGTAAAGAACACAAGGGATCTTACGGACTAGAGCAAGTCTCTAGAATCAGAAGTTATTTTGGGTTAAAGAGAATGAGAGGACAATCGCTTTTCTACAAACTTATAGAATGGGAAATTCATTCCCTAATCCTGTGTATGTGGATGATATCCTACTTGCTAGTGGTGATGTCAATCTACTACCGGCAGAGAAAAGAAGTTCTTGTCCTCAAAAGAGTATTCTCGGTAGAGTGTCTGTCGTTAAAAGTATCGAGATTTACTAAGAAAAGAAGAAAAGAGGTATTAGAAATATCGCATGGACATGCTGAGAAGAAGTCTCTAAAGCATGCATGTCGAGAAAATCTACGCATGTTCTTATTGTCAAGGGTAATGGAATTGAGAACTTTAGTGTTCCAAGAGATAACTTAGAACATATCAAATGAATATAGTACCATATGCTTCAGCTGTTGAAAACCCAATATTACCCTGACAATTCACGTATCCGGGTTGTTTTGGCAATGTCCAATCCAGATATAGATCACTGGAATGGAATCAAAAATATCAGCCTCATGCTAAAAGAAACAGAGTGCTCTCAAAAGGTTGTGATTACAAAGATAGATCTATAAATGTGCTCTCAAAAGGTTGTGAGTACAAAGAAACAATTTGTGAAATGTATAGCGAAATCCACAATTGTCGCTTAATTTCACATTTGGAGTTTTTGTGTGGAAAAGCTCCAGAGAATGAAAAGCATCAGTGTGATGTAAAGACATGTTATAGCATGATATAAGGCCGAGGGACAGGCAAAATGGTTAAGGAAACCTGTACCCGGAATTGATAATGGTTGACAACAGCAATAACCATTAAGTAATTCACTCCTAAGACAACGAGTCAAGTGTGGTGCCAAACACATTGACACAGAGTTATACGTTGTAAAGGAGAAAGTCTGGAATTATGTTGAAATGCTTGGAGCATAAGAGGAACAGATAAAAGAAACACACAAGTGTTCGCAGATCTGCTAATTAAAGGCTTACCGCCCAGTGTGTTTTGGAGAACACATAGTCGAGATGGGTTTATGGTATAGTCTATATGATTTCCGGACAATAAAGAGGCCCAAAAAGATTAAAGAAACTATTTCTGAATGGAGGCGTACATTGTAGCTGTCTGATTCTATCGGCAATTGAGCTGAGACGATGAAACATGCTCTATGTATCGATCTGTGATGAAACTAGTAAAGTTAAAGGTAAAAGTAAAAGTTGAGATCAAGGGGGAGAATGTTAGGTTGATCTCCAGCGGTGTGGGGCCAACGGCTCACCCGCACCCATGATCAGCGCCCTGATCGGGGGCGCCCGACCCAACTGTGGTTGGTGGGCCCCTGTCACGCTGCGTATATAAAGAGGTGGGTGCCGGCGGCGTTGAGTACGAGGTTCACCGTACGCCACACGACCCCACCGACACCACCCTACCGATCTAGGGTTAACGCAGAAGTGACGGGAAGCTCCACCTCCGCCGCCACTCACTGCCATCGCCGGCCACCTCTACCATGGCCGGCACTCCGGGTTCGTCCGCACAAGGAGAAGGTAAAGAACCTCCTCCAATCCCTCTGGTTGTACACGCTCGATCTTACCCTAGTCGATCCCGTGGTTTTAACAGAAAGATCTCATGCCTCCAAGGAAACCGTACAGACTCGTAAAATAGACCCGTACATACACGTATATTCATGTGGCGAGCTGGATCAAACCGCACCAAATTACCCGTGCGCGGACGAACCCTAAAGCGGCGGCTTGGAGCGGTCCCCTGCGCGACGCGGCGGCCGGAGGAGCCTCGGCGCCGGCCACGGCCGGAGGCGCTTCCTCGCGCGACTCGGTGGCCGGAGGAACTCGCGGCTGGAACCCTCCTAGCGTGACGTGGCGGCCGGAGGAGACCGCGGAGCTCCCCCACGTGACGCGGGCCGGCCGGAGGAGCCTCCGGTTGGAGGATCCAGCGAGCTTGCTGCTGGAGGTGCTCAGCTTGAGGACGTGTTCATGGCGCCGCCCACGCCCGATTGTATGTACAAGTGCCCAGAATTAGCTTAAATTGTGACGGTACTCATACTAATGTGTTTGACGAGCGGCCGACGCCCGAGTACACGTACGATTGCCTGGAATTGGCATATATTTGAACAGTTCACTCATACTAGTGTGTTTGATTCTTACAAGTCTGTACGAGAGTATTCATATAATCGTATTCATATGGATGTATAAGAGCTATATATGGACTGGTATTGAAAGAAATGGCATAGATAGAGGTATGAGAGAGTTGGAGTGGCATATTTCCAACTTGTGTTTTTGTAATGGCATATTTCCAACTCGTGAATATTGTAGTGGCATAGATCCAATTAACCCTTTTTGGTATTGCTTGATCCTCCCAACCACCCCACCTGCCCTTTATATCCAAAGGCAGGCTCAAGCAAGATTACACATTTGTCCTTAGTCGCTCAAGCTAAACCAGAACTTTAACAAGGGTAAATTAGTAACACAGCTACAACGCTTCCTGACCGTTAGATGTTGCGAAAAAGTACTGGACCATCCTGGCCGTTGATCTGTTGTCTTGATCAGCAACAGTAACTGAAGCATAGCCTCTCCGTCAGTGAAGGATCCTGACACCACCTAACAACTTACGTCTGGCCAGGTTTTTTTTTTTTTTAGGGGGTAAAGCAGACTTTATTCAACGTTGACACATAAAGGGATACACAGGCCCGAAGGCGGGGCCATGAGCCACACTTGGCGACCCGGGGGATCTAGAACTACGCTCCTAGCAAGATTATGAGCCTCTTTATTGTGAACTCTCCGTTCATGACTAAAACCCAGAAGATCAAAGCTATTCTTTGCCTCTGTTATCTCCCGCACTATATGGGCATAGGATCCCATAGTTCCTTCCTCCAAATTCTGCACCACCGTGCGGCAGTCACTCGCCAGAAGAACTCGGTGAGCATTGATATCGCATGCTAGAGCAATGCCTTCTCTGCATGCAAGAGCCTCGAGGGTTTCCGGGTCAGACTTACCCGAAAAAACCATCGCCGAAGCACCCAAAAACACTCCGCTGTCTGATCTAGCTACAGCGGCCACTGTCCCTCGGCCGGTGCCCTTGCTCACCGCCGCATCAACATTTACTTTCACCCGGCCCAGCGGGGGAGGAATCCACCCCTGCGTGCTCTGAGGCCCTGCGGCCGTCGCCCGCCGAGTGCTGGACTCCGAACTGTGCTGGAGGTCTTGAAAGAACCTCTCCACGAACAGATGTGTCGAGAGAGGACTCTGAAACAGCTGCTCGTGTATGGCCTTGCGCCTATTTCTTCGTCAACCAACGCCCAGACACATCTCGACATGGTGCAGTCCAGAAGTGCGTGTCGCCACGAGTCAGCGCCGCCACACAACTGACAGCGATCATCGTCAGCCATTTTCCGATTCCGCCTAACATCATTGGTTGGTAAGGACTGTTTCGCCAACCTCCATAGGAAGACTCGCACTTTCGAGGGTACTTGTGTGTTCCACAGCTTGGTCCATCCGTTTTCTATTTCACGGACATTGGAGCCGTCTGCTCTCCCTTCCAGCCAAGCTTCCCTCTTCTCCCTCGTGCACAGCAGCATGTTGTATGCCGATCGCACCGAGAAGACACCCTTCCTTTCATAATGCCAAGCCCAGAAATCCTCTTGCCTACGATGGCTCAAGGGGATCTGTAGAATAAGCTCCACATCCATGGGCAGAAAACATTGCCGCAACTTTTCCTCCTTCCACTCAGCCGTGGTAGCATCAATGAAATCTGCTACCCTAAGAGGTGGTTCATCCGTGATACAAGCAATTGGACGCAACATGCCATCTCTAGGTATCCACTGCTCGTTCCACAGATCTGTGTGCTCACCCGTCCCAATCCACCGGATAAGCCCTTGCTTCAAAATTTGTGTTCCTTCATGAATAGCCCTCCACACTTGAGACGGTGCTGGTCCCAGAGTAGCGTGAAGTAGATTTGTGTCCGGGAAATAAACAGATTTCAAAACCCTTGCACTTAGAGTGTTGGGGTTCTGCAGCATACGCCATCCCTGCCTTGCTAGGAGTGCGAGATTGAAAAGTTCGAAATCTCTGAACCCCGAACCTCCCATATACTTTGGCTTGCACATTTCTCTCCAAGCAACCCAACAGGTCTTCCTCTCTCCATTGCGGCTTCCCCACCAGAACTTTCGTAGCAATGAATTTATATGTAAGCATAGGCCACGTGGTAGAAGAAAGCAAGCCATGGAGAAGATCGGTACTGCTTGTGCCACGGATTTAATGAGAACATCCTTCCCACCCGAAGACAGCACCCGTTCCAGCCATCCTTGGATCCTACTCCAAATTCGGTCCTTGATGTATTTGAACGCACTCCCTCTTGATCTTCCAACATCCGAGGGCATACCCAAATATTTCTCATTTAAGGTTTCATTGTGCACGTCGAGGGCATTCTTGACTCCCTCCTTTATCCCATTCGGACATCTCTTGCTAAACAAAATAGAAGATTTGTCACGATTCACTCTTTGGCCCGACGCCAAACAATATTTATCCAGGAGCTCCTGTACCTTCCCCGCACTCTCCACATCGGCCTTGAAAAGCAGCAAGCTGTCATCAGCAAAAAGGAGGTGACTCACCGCCGGGGCTGACGGTGCCACCTTCAAACCTTGAAGATTCGATGAAACACTGTGGTGTTGTAAGAGGCACGAAAGGCTCTCTGCTGCTATCAAGAAGAGATATGGTGAGATTGGATCACCTTGTCTTATCCCGCGAGACGGTGTAAACTGTCTAAGCTTCCCCCCATTAAATAGAACTTGGAAGGACACCGTGGAAACCAGCCGCATCACCATATTAACCCATAGTCGATGAAACCCCAACTTGATCATGATAGCTTCTAAATAGCTCCACTCAAGCCGGTCATAAGCCTTTCTCATGTCTAGCTTTAGAGCACAGAACCGATTTTTCTTAGCTCGGTTTCTCTTCATGAAATTAAGGCACTCATATGCGGTTATAATATTGTCGGTAATTAATCTTCCGGGAACGAAAGCAGACTGTTCTTCCGAGATGATCTCCGGGAGACAAACTTTTAACCTGTTAGCCAACACTTTGGACGCAATCTTGTATATCACGTTGCACAAGCTGATCGGTCTGAACTGTCCCAGCTCCTCCGGGCTCGCCACCTTGGGTATAAGCACAATAAAAGTCTGGTTTATGTCCTCCATCGGTTCCTCGCCCTTCACAACTCGAAGAACAGCCGATGTAACTTCCTCTCCACACATATCCCAATGTGTTTGGAAGAAATGTGCTGGGAAACCATGCGGTCCCGGCGCCTTACGTCCGGCCAGGTGGATCTCAGGCTCCGCCCGGCCCTCTATGCAGTAGCTTCCGTCCGGCCTGCTCTGGCCCAGCGGCCCACCTAGCGTGCCTTCAGTTGCTCGCCATTTGCTTGATCCATGGCCTTCGATCTCTGCTTGTAATGACAACTGTTTCAGAATTTTGTCAACGATTGATTTCAAACATTATGCAGTGCGGTTACCATAGCCAAAAATGAGTAAATCAAGTCAATTATTTCCAATACATTACATCCCTATGGTTTACACGTACTGCATGGCCCCGGATAGGAGACACGTCTATTTTAGTCAAAGAAATCCCTCCCTTCCATTTGTAAGGCGCACGAGCTTTACAAAAAAATTGTTCGACCAAAAAATAGTATAAATACTTATTCCGATTTATCGCTTATCGGTGTCTGACCGATAAGATAAATCGGCCGATAAATCTGCCGATATGCCGATAAATCGGTCGATATGCCGATAAACCGACCGATTTATCCCTTATCTTGTGTCGACCGATAAATTCCCGATAAGCGATATCCCCAACATTGATAAATAGATAAGAATATTCGTTAGAATCTCGTAAAAAAATTACATCACTAGAAAGTATTTTCAATATCAATCTGACTATATCAATTTGTATAAAATGATCAATATGTTATTGCTTATTTATTTCAATCAAATCTCATATCGAAAATAGCGTGTGCCTTATAAATTACTCCTTCCGTCCCGATTTATATGTTGTACAGTTTGTACAACGGTAGTACAAACCCGTGTACAAGTGGTGACATTTAAATCGGAACAGAGGAAATATGTGCATCGCTTTCCAAACGTCCAGAACCATCGCCAATCACACAACAGATCAGTAAAGATAAAATATGTTCTTATCAAAGCGCTTCCCTTCTCAGATGTAAGCATGCAATGGCGGACCTAGAAATTTGTCAAAGCTATTTCTGCCCCTGTTGTATCCAAGTACTTCTCTAATTGCCCAAGGCAGCTTTTCAACCGAGGAACAATCTAATCCACTCCAGGTTTAGTCAGAGGACATTCTAATGCCAAAGGGGTGGAGAGGAGAGCTAACTAAAACTGCCATCCACAGCAGTCCTTTGATGGCAAGGTAAAACTACAAACATCAGCATAACATCACAGCAACTCCTCAGAAAACATACTACCCAAGCACAAGTGTCATAACTCATAACTCATACTCTCTCCGTTCACAAAAGGATGTCTCAACCTAGTCCAAATTTGCATGTATGTACAGACATCCTTTTGTGGACGGAGGGAGTACATTAAAATTGGCAGCTTGGGTACCAGAGAGGAAGAGAGATCAAGCACAAAAATACATCTTTTGTAATGTTAGTATTAAAATGGGCGGCCAGGACATGTACGCAATATCAACGCTGATTTTACAACCTCTCAAACAAGTGACCAGAGCTACATATTATGAACCCATCTCAATTAACTATGCCGTCTAAGTGACTAATGGATCCAGGCCACAAATACCATTACTCAAATCGATTTCACTGCTTCTGAAAACTATTTAAAGAGACAGCGCCGATTCACTCTCCTCTCCTGTCAAAAAAAAGTGAAAAAAAAAGCATTTGTTTGTAAAACCAACTTGCAAAAGATAATAAATCTTGGCCGCAGAGAGTAATAAGAAAGAGATGAGCGTAAGTGCCTACCCATCATTCTGTCAAAATTGGCTTAAGCTGAAAACGTTGTGCGGCCCACTGGAGGAACCGCAACAACCTTCCCTACAGCGACTGTCTTTCCTGCAATAGCACAGGTAAAAGGAAGATTAGCATGCAAAAAGATACAACTGGTAAAGTGCTGCAGAAAAGGATATAGATAACTAGAAAAGGAGTCCACGACACAAATCAAAGCCACAAGGTTTGAAACTAAATGCAAAAAAACTGAATGGCGGATGTCTAGAAGAACATGGGTCACTGGTCCGAGGGTGCTCAATTGGTTCTATTTCGCTGTACCCTTTTCATATATTTATCTTACACATAGAAACATGCATATTAGGGCCTTATTCTTAACTTCCGACTGAGCAAAAGAAATTAAATTTGACATTTAAAAAATGAAACATGGCCAGCTTCAGGGATCAGTGCAGCCAGAAAAAGGGCAATAAGGGCTATTAAAAGTTTCACAATAATAAACTATGTGCCTACGTGGTATAGTAGTGCCAAGAATTATAAACAACCTTAAAGAAAAAAGAATCCATAGCAGTCGTCCAAGAAAACAAAATGGCTCTGTTGTGTTCATGTTCACTCTATAAGGTAAAGAAAGTATGTTCTGAATCTTATACACTTGCCTTCCGTTCGTAGAGTAAACCTTCCAAGCTGAGGGATATCAGAGAACTGCTCTATGCATATCAAGTTGTTCACCTAATTGCATGACACGGATAGTTAGTTCTACAAGCAATGAAAAAAATATGCTACAAAGGACGTTCTAGATTAATACCTGAATGCGACAAACTACAACCGCACCATTCTTCACAAACAGAGGCTTTCGCTTTGGCTTCTTCTTCTTTGGATCAGTTTCTTTCATTTTCTTCATGTCAATTTCCTCTATGAGATCAGCAATCTCACACTCCTCAACAACAGAGTGGATATGTAGCACTGCCTTGTAGCCAGCAGTGAAAATAGCCTAGCATATTGCAAACACAGAAAGTTCATTAATTAAAAGAATCAACATTGGGAAGAGAACCATTATTGTTCATAATTGTGTGGCAGTGATGCAAATTGGTGACTCATACAGAAAATCAAATGTGTGCAAAAAACATAAAACTAAAACATGCTAGATGTAGCATTGCTATTGCACACTGAAAGATAACCCACAAATATATACAGAAGTTGCTACTAGCATGAACAAATGAAATATGGCAGAAGCCAAGTAATAAACAGAGAAACGTCAATCCAATTTTCATTTAAGCTAATAACTTCCATATTCACACAAACAATACATACATTTGTATCCGCATACACATAGAACATGTATTCTCATCAGCAAATTGACATCCAACAAGAGTAAGATGTCCATCCATACAATACAGATTCTGTAATATAAGGATACAGGCCACAAGAAAACAATGTGAAAATTAGTCTCCTTCAACTTATTTATGCAAGTGGAAGTATCAAGCAACACTTACATTATCGAGCAACTCTAGAATCTGCAGTTGAGCATTGAACTCAGTGAAAGCACCGACAGGATTAGCTGCATGTATAGGCATTATCAAAATGAGAATATATGTCAAATTACGAAATGACCACAAAACCAAGTACATAAGTAAACAGCCTCTACAAATCTTTCAAAAATTTACAGACACCATACGCAAAACCAAATTATCAGAACTTACCAAATACATCGGATGAATAGCAAATAACATATTCAAATAATATAACCACATTTTGGGTTGCCATATCCGGTTCCAAAATAATTGAAGTACTAGGTTTGTCCCAAGTCAAACTACTTTAAGTTTGACCAAATTCGTAGAAAAATATATCAACATCTACAAGACTCGTCAGTTCTATCACACTATAACACTAGAACTGGACCCACAATAGATGTTTCAGACGGAAAAGAGGGAGCTAAATTAAAATGTCTAGAGGAGGCCAGTGAATATCATGTCACGTGCTACTTTTGGTGAGGGCAAGTAGACCTAGGCTAATCGTGGCTCCAAGGAGTAAGGGTCGGCCTGCCATGAGTTATATGATGAGATAAGGAACGAGAGGGTAGAATCTTTACTTGATAATTCTCACTATTTGATCGTTATGGGCTACATGTTATGTAGTTGTACGCCTGTCCCTTTTATAGGGCTGGCTTCTTAGTAGTTCCAACCCACACCTAGATACAACACTAGTGGAAATATGTTTTGCCCACATGAAAAATTAGAGAAAAAACGGAACAAGCTGATCCCCAATGAGCCTAACCATCACAACTAACCCGATATGCAACCTAATCCTATCAGGGAGTGGTGTTTTGGCACCCGGGTGCATATGCAGGTGCATATGCACCCTTTATTTAAAATTCATTTTGCACAAATTTTGAAATGTTAAAAAATTTAGAACAAAATGTTCGCGTGTAGGTCTTAACATGTTATGTGTTCACAAAGTTGTTTCACGAAAAACCGACATTTTTTGTGACTTGTATAAAAAAGAAAAAAAATTGGTGCTAAAATAAGGCTTTTCACGACACTTTTTTTGTCTTTTTTACACAAGGCACAAAATATATCGGTTTTTGGTGAAACGACTTTGTGGACACATAGAATATGAAGATCTATCCGAGAAATTTTATTTCAGATTTTTTTGACATTTTAAAATATGTTTTTTAAATACCGGGTGCCAAAGTGAATTTCCCATCCTATCATAACTAATCTTGTATCTAAGATAGATATTAGAGGTTGCCATGCGCCTGCTGTAGTTGCCTTCGAACACACGCAAGTTGTCCTCAAGCTGCTCATTATTTTGTGCTAGCCCTAGGTCTGTGTTTTCCTCATGTCAACTCTAGCTAGGAGCTGGATTCACCGTCATGACAACCTAATACTATATTAACTTTTCTTTGAAGAATGTACTTACCAACGCTTGAAAGTACAAAACCAGCCATAACATCATCCTCTTCAATTCCAGAGAGTTTGACGCGAACATTCTCACCAGGTCCAGCACGCCGTACTTTCTTCTCATCCAAGCTTATACCAATGACTTTTACGTTGGACTGCTCGAACAAGAGACATTGCACACAAATTGAATTGCATAGTCCCAAATAGAACGAGTAGACAAAGGGTGTTACATTGAGATAAAATAAAATACCTTGTTCGGCATAACCAACAAACTGTCACCCTCTCTGATAGTCCCAGACTCTAATTTCCCCATTAGAACAGTGCCCATATCTTTATATTTATCCATTATTGGCATCCTACATAGTTAACAAAGAGAGCTGTAAAGCTTGCATTGGCATCTGATCAACACAACAAATGAATCAGCCTTCTATACAAAAGGCCAGAACCAAATAAAAAGGATAATACAAGATAATGTATGAATTTTCCATTTGAATATCCATCTGTTTTGGAACAGAGATTCACATAATGAATTCAAAATTAAAGTATTATAGAGAGCAGCAAAGTCACCTATATTAGATGTGCAATACTACCTGTATCAAAACAAAATGATGTTTTAGGAAACTTGTTCTCTCATACAATATCGACAATGTCAAAGCAATATCATTCGATTTGTAGAGTAGTTACACGATATAATATCTCTTTGCTAACATATCAATATATCATTGATATGTTGACTAGCTCAATACCCGTGCGTTGCTACGGGTAAATAGAATGTTCATGTCATGTATTTAGCAAAACAATTTAAGTTTGTTTTTACTAATTGGAAATGACTTCTTGTAGTTTGAAATTAAAACATGTTCACGCCAAACTGTTTCGACGAGTAGTTTATCACGTCAACATCTTATTCTATTATACTTTTAAGATATTTGTAGTTGTTTGCTTTTACACATGGCCACGTTGGTCGACAAGCACCAACTCATTTATCTGATTCTCCTGTTTATTCAAACTGTTTTTCTTAGATTTGAAGACCTTTGCGTCACTCTTAATTATTGACATGCCCTTCTTCAAATTAACCGACAAATCGTATTATTTTTTTGAAAGAAAGCGTGAACTTACCTGAACTTTTGATCTGATGTAACCGTATCGATTTTTTTTATGTAGGTCGATCGGGTTCCGGCGTATACTCATATTAGGCAGTTGGGCGTGTTCCGGTCGGATCTAGTTGCACGATCCAATATATGTTTTTGACAAAACAAATACAGCAATTCATGGCAGCGCACAGGCATGCAGCTGAACGTGTTCCATCTTTGCTTTTTAGTGCTTGCCTGGTTGTATGTCAGCCCGGCTAGACGATTGAGCCACAGAATAGATATAGCAGACCGAGATTAACCAATATCTACTTAGAAGATATTAGTTTCAGCCAGACACCAATTAGCAAATAGTGTGGTAGAGTTCGATTGGAATACGCATCAACTCCTACGCATCATACGATTGGTTCCGGCGGCCGGACTCGATTAGCAAATGACGTGGTGGACTCGGAACACAATTGTTTAAGATTGTTCTGGCTCGGCCCATGAATAAAAAGAGGCCCAACTATGACGTACCATCGTCACCACCTTTAGTCATACTCCCTCCGTTCCAAATTAGATGACTTCCATTTGTCCACATACGGATGTATCTAGACATGTTACAAGTATAGGTACATCCACATGTGTATGAATAAAAAGTCATCTAATTTAGAACGGAGGGAGTATTATATAGTAGAGATAATTAAAACTTAAACGTTGGAGATAATTTCATGTCCAACACATCATATATATTTTAGCACATGGAGTATAAACTAATAAAAGTAAAAGGAGCATGAGCATGAGCATAAATTTCAAACCTTACTGGACCTTTGGGGTCACGCAAAGGAACTTCGATACGGTCCATAACTTCAAAAAGGCAAGGACCATCCCACCAGCTACAAATGCTTTTATCCATCCTGGTTTTCATATTGGCCCCACAAAGACCAGATATTGGCAAAAACTGGACGTCTGATAACAAAAACAATGAAATGGTAAGAAATAGCATCTAGTTTGCTATACATCGCAACAGTACCTTACCAAGACATAAACAAGCACAATGTAACACCTAGAAAATCCTAATGCCCCGCTTCGTGAATCAGGAGGCAGGTACTTTCAATGGACAAGAAAGCGACTACACACGGTCTGTCTGTGCATCCAGTTATTTAAACATGTAAAAAACCATCTACAGATGAACACATCGATGCTGAAGGCACAATTTACTAAGCACGAAACACCACAAAAAGTAATTGCACATAATCCAGCTTAAAACTTGCTAATGACCACTTCTATTTAAGATAACGTAAAAAGCAAAATAATACCTTTCTTAACATTGTATCCCGAAGATCTGAGAAAAGGAACCA
Organism: Poa pratensis; assembly: GCA_947311845.1. NCBI lineage: Eukaryota > Viridiplantae > Streptophyta > Magnoliopsida > Poales > Poaceae > Poa > Poa pratensis. The sequence continues at coordinate 32,273,839 of CAMZMU010000102.1, forward strand.
TTTTTCCTTCAATTTCATCATACCTGAAACAAATAATAAAATTATTTATTTTCCTCCATCTATACCTGCTGGAATATTACAATCTTTCAATTATGATACAAGGTATGTGCCCCCAGGCATACCTTTCTTTAGACCATTGTACTGTAGGTTCATCCATCTTGTTGATGACAACTATCAACTTAGCAACACCTAGAGTTTTTGCAAGCAGTACATGTTCACGAGTTTGCCCTCCCTTTTCGTAACCAGTTTCAAATTCACCTTTTCGAGCAGATATGACCTGAACACAAAAAGGAATATATTCAACAGGAGAAATTACTAAAGAAAATGAAAATAACAATGCCCAGGGCCCTATAGTTACCAGAACACCAATGTCAGCTTGAGATGCACCACTTATCATATTTGGAACATAACTTTTATGGCCCTGCAAATTCAAATTCATTCAAGTCAATAAATACTGTTCATGAAACATGATTCAGCTCCATCAGCTATTGGAAGAACACCAGTCACACACATCAAATACATTAAAGCATCATCAGTCAAGAATTTAGATTTGTCGACAGACGTTGCATACTTCCTGCCTGAATGAAACATTTGCATGGGCTGATGGGCACAGTCCAAAGTACAAAGTGTGACGTAATAGCCATACAAGTACATCTAACAAGTGTGACACGTATAAGGATGAATCAGAACAGTGTCATTGCCAACAAAGGAGTGAATGTACCAAGAAACTTGTGCCAAATATGATTTAGAGTCACAGAAGTGTAGCTAACAATGAACCACAAGGACTGGATTCAGATCAATGGATCCCTTGACCTAAGGCAATAAGAATCTGTGCTCATGTATGAGTGCAAGCAAAATAACCAGAAATTCGATTACATCACTGGAAGGAAAGCCATTTAAGTTGGGAGAGGAATAATCAATCTCTTAGTGTTAAGCAGTGTGCATGTGTTTGCTTCGGACTCGGTTGCACACGTGAAATCTTTTGTATCCACATTTTATAATGTAAAATTTAGAGTTAATTTTAGATCAGAACATCTTGGGACAAATTTCTTGAATTGACACAAGTCCATTTGATGGCCTGCCGGTCCTATTTAACAACAGTTTTTGTTAATTTTAATATCATTTAGTGGAAATTATCCAAGAACCTTAAATTACATGTGAATGGTCCCAAAAACAATCTAGGCTGTTTTCAGGCTGGCCATGTAGATTCCTTAGTCATTACCAACATAACAAGCTAAAGCTTTGTACCGCTCAAACTATAGTCCAGTCATCACTATGCTGGTGTGGACATGTCCAGAGAACCAGAACAGTTTCATGCAAGAAAAAAATAACAAGTACTACCACCGTCTTGGAATATAAGACGTTTTGGTAGGCTAGTTTAGCCTACCAAAACGTCTTGTATTTTGGGACAGAGGGAGTATCACTGCAATATGTGAAAGATAAATACCGGAGCATCCAAGATGGTGAATCTTGTATTTTCGGTCTCAAAGTAGGCTCTACCAACTTCAACAGTCTTTCCCTGAACACATGCAAAAAGAAGTGTCAAAACTATAGAGCTTCGACGCACTAATCATTAAGCAGGCAGATGAAATAGATACCTTCTGTCGCTCTTCCTCATTTGTATCCATAATATAAGCCATATACCTGCAAGTATTCAAATCATAATATAAGGAATGCATTGGTGGTCGATTTCAAGGGGGGGAAAGATGAACAAAAACAGAAGCATATACATTGCAGAATAGAGAATACCCACATTATTAACTAGTATGCACAGTCATAACTTTCCCGTTCAAAATGTACGGGTTAGTATCGCAAAAAATATGTACAAGCTTAAATATTGCTTATGACCTACTCACCAGCTTTCCCGACTTTTATCCTTTGCTTCCTTTTCATATTTCTGGATGGTCCGGTCATCAACTTGACCACTCAAGAACAATATTTGCCCTCCAGTAGTGGATTTTCCAGCATCTGGAGCCATGAAACAACAACAACAACACCAAAATTAAGTACATTCATTGAGTAATCAACACTGCTAGTAGAGAGCAAACTTCCAGAACACAAGTACTATTCATACAAAAAGGGGAAAATCAGCAGAAACACAGAAATGGATCGACCATAACAGAAGAGAGGAGAGTAAAAGACCAGTAAGCTGGTGTACACGTAACTATTCCGTAAGCAACGAAACATAAAGACTGAATAATCTAGATGATTCAGGCTAGGTATTCAAAGCAGCCTCCTCAACCAACACAGCAAGATTGACATTAAACAAAGGACGTCGGCACATATGACAGTTGCACATCCATATTCTAGAACAATATAAAGTACCCCATGCACGTGTTAATCTAGATGATTCAGGCTAAGTATTCAAAGCAGCCTCCTCAACCAACACAGCAAGATTGACATTAAATAAAGGACGTCGGCACATATGACAGTTGCACATCCATATTCTAGAACAATATAAAGTACCCCATGTACGTGTTAAAGATATCTAAGATTTAACCATACTAAATCTTCCATCGGCTTTTAAGGTTGGATATATCATAGAAGGAGCATGTCTGTTGTACAATAAGATTGCAGTAACTCTTACTAAGATCCATAATTCCAAAACATACATAACGACATAACGTATCTACCAATCTCCGTAGAAGCAAGCATGAATACAGGATAAAAATAGATCCCATTCTAACCATCATCACTGCTAACTACACTAATAATCCTTAAGAAGAGCATATTCTCCTCAAGAGTCACAAGCTTAGTAAGGCCGAAGAGATGGCACCCTCACCACATGTTATCACAAAACTATACTATCACATAAGCTGTCAAGGGAAACATAGCAAAAAGAACATCAATGAGAATTGTATCCATGCACATGTCTTGCTACCACCTGATTTTTTTTAACGAAAACATGAGTAAGAAGACTAACCAACATGGCCGATGAAAACTACATTCAAATGGCGCTTTGTTTCCTCTTCCTCAGCTGCTACCATTTGTACATCCTCATGAGAAGCAGCTGGATTGATACAGAAGTCAGCGTTTCTTATGAGTCAGTACTCGCAGAAATAAATAAGAGACAGGACAAGTACTAACGAGGACTTGGCATTCCTAACAAAATGTTGGAATGATTCATGGCATCTCATAGATATAGTTACAAAATCAAATAAAAGGAACCATCTGGATCATCAATCTCTCGAGAAAGTTAGCTTTGTGTTAAATGGTAAAGTATATATTTAACTATACCAATCTGTTTAACTTGCCATCAGCTTTTACGAATTAATAACAACAGAAATAGTGTGATGGCATTGTCGAAACATATTCAATAACTTAAGTATGCCATCAATTTTCTTTAATGAATTGATATTATATTAATTGAATATCCTTTTTGATTACCGAGATTTTTGCTACTTCTAACCGTATTCCATGGTTAAGATTGCTTACTATTACCTAGAGAACACTTGCCAAAATTGCAAGAAATGATAGCACAAATTTAAGAAGGTATATATAACTAACATTTTAAGAAGGTATATATAACTAACATTTTAAGAAGGTATAAAAATTACTAAGAAATTTAAGAAAATATACAAATAAATAACTTTTTTTAGTATTGGCAACATTACAATAGCTAATTAACAATGACTGGATTAACAATCTGAAGAAGGGTTAAATGCATACCGTTTGTCTTCAACTCCAAGGACTGAAGTGATGACTGAATGTCACTGACACCTGACAGTACATAGTTCCAATTACATGTTAGAAGTTAAAACACAATGATTAGGAACTTACTGAAGAACGATATGTTTATAACCACACAGGATGTCATCACTAGCTGAAGAACGATGCGTTTATAAGGGGTGATAATAAACTTTTAGCTTTCCTTAGTCTAGTAAAAAATTAATGTTTCGATGTTGATACAGGTGATTTCACTAGCCCTTATATGTTTTCGCTATTCAAACTATTATGCAGCCTGTATAGCCAACTCAGATTATTTACAACAGGCAGCAGGCCCGTTTCTCGTACAAGGGCTAGTATACAGCCTAGTAAACCCACTTTTACTAGCCCTTAGTTCCACTGATAGGCATCATCTGACAGACAGTCGACAGAGGTACACATCTAATCTAAATCTTATAAACGAGTGAGCGAGGGTCTAGCAGAGGCTAACTTGAAGTAGGATTAGGTAAGTTGAGTGAAATTTTCCGCATCTTCCAATTCAACCGGGACGGCTGTTTCCCACAACTTGTAAAGCCCAATCGGGACAGCTGAAACAGCCACCACCTCATCCTCATCACAATTCATCGCCCCCAATCCGATCCCACGCATCGGATACCAAACATAATCCTCTATACACCAGAAGACGGCGCAACCGAGTCGAGCGCCATAGTAGAACCAGATGGGAGAGGAGATTGGACGCACCGTCTGCCGATGGCGCGGAAGGAGCGGCCGCGTCGTCCCCGCCGTAGCGATGGGAGGGCTCGGCGTCGTGGCGATGGGAGGGTCCCGATTCGTAGCGGTGGGAGGGCTCCGCGTCGTCGCGCGCCCAGTCGTCGACGGCGCCGTCGTCCTGGGCGGCAGGCGGCGGGGCGTGGTGCGAGGGGGCGTCGTGGTCCATCCCGCGAGCCGAGCGGGAGAGGTGGACGGCGAGGCGGTGGGGATGATGCTACGCGGCGGCGGCTAGGGTTTCTGCCTGCGTGCAGTGGAGAATCTGAGCACTGGAGCGAGTTGGGGCGGCGCAATGGCTGGCTGGCTGGCAGCGGTGGCAGGTTATGTGCGGAGGACGGAGCGCGACAGACGACACCGCGTGCCTTTTCCTTCCAGAGGGTTCTGAACGCTGGACGGAAACGGGTCGCCCACGCCTCTCTTATTGGGCCCGTTTGATCAAAGCCCAGCCTAGTACTACTCTGGACTGGACGTGGCAACGAGCCGCCCACGTCTTCTATTTTTGGGGCGGTTTAAAGATAGCCCAGCGCAGTTTTACTATGGAATGGTCTTTGTGTTTCAAATTGACAATTTTTCACCGTGGAAACTTGCTGAAATCGGGACCTAAGAAGGGTTCTTTCTATACTTGGCAGAGAATTGTGGCGGAATTAAATAAATAGTTTTAAGAGAGGATATGTTGGAGGGTTGGATCAGGTACTCATTAATATTTGGGACGATCCATAGAAACCTGGGAGTCCATCAAGGATGATTCAAACTCCATGGGGTCATGTTCTTATGAAAAAAGTCGACCAACTGGTTGATCCCGAGACTCGTACTTGGTATGAACGGATTATACGAGTTCAAAATGCGAATGGGGGATATATCACTGTTCACTTTGAATAAAATGTGCCATGATGGATTTAACTAAAGAAGACATTTCTGACCATCGAGTACTCCTTCTCTGACTTTACTTGTTGTCCAAGAACCATGGTTCTAATTTTCAAAAAACTTCCCTGATTTTTTCCCGCATTTTTACTGGCCACTACTTTCTTTGATCTTGTATCTTAGACCATCCACATCGTGCAACAAAAGCAATTTAAAAGGACATGTGAACTGTACACTGAAGGCCATCAACGCATGGTGAGAGAGAATAAAGCAAACCAATATGTTGGTTTGGTTCAAATGGATGACTTGGTTAGATTTAAGGAAAACACTCTGAAAGCATTTTTTTTTGAATCAACGCAACGGTGCATGTGGTCTTAGAAGTTTGTAATGATACTCTTAGCAATGGTGCACATGATACAGCTTTATCAGTTTCATGTTTCAAATCGGCGCGACCGTTTGATTATCCAGGTTCAAGCTTTGACCACAAACTTGGTGCATATATACTGTTAACTGTTACAGATGACAACCATACATAATTACTTTTCCACACGAGTCCAAAGATTCAATATTATGTATTGTATGACATCCATCTATATTTACTAGTGCTAGATTATTGAGTGTTGGTCAAAATACACCTTATGTTATTGTAGTGACCCAGCACACCACTGCATGTTGTAGTGTACAAGTCGTTGACATAATACTCACGGAAGGACTATTCCGTAAATATTACATCATTCAGAGTAGTACAACAGAAACATAGTCGGTCCAAGGTAACACTATAGGGTTACAACAATATTCAATACAAAATCTCGAGAACCTCCTTTACAAACAGAAGTAGGTCTCGTGCAAATGAAACTCCCGAAATACTCAAGTCGTAGCACTAAGCTGGATACCAGCTCTACTTCTAACTTCTAATCCACTACTGCTGCTGTCACAGCCCTATCTATCCATCTGGAATCTTCGTGTCTAGAGTTGTGCTCCTCCATCCAATTATAGTCGTCTTGTCTATAGGTATTGTTGTCGACGTGTCCACCGTTGCACTGTTGTCACCACTCATCTGTTGGCAAAGTAGAGGTTGACTCCTTCAGGCTCCACCAGGTTGATTTGACTCCTTGTCGAACATCTCACCAACATCGTTATGGATTCCTGTCCTTCTTCTGCTGTCTCCAATAATCTAAGCAGGGGGTCAACGGAGGAAAGGGTGAGCAACACGAGCGTTACTCAGCAAGTTCATATAACAGGAATAAGGTGTTTTATGCACTAGCTACCATCCATACCAAAAGGTCATGGATGAACATGCATATCTTTGTAAAACATTTTTAGGAAAAGATTTATTTTATTTTCAGAAAACTATGCCCGTCATCCATTCACAGGTGCTAGGGCTTCATGGAGCCACCTTTCCTGCATCGTTCGCAGCTCCTTCCCGGAACAGGGAGTAACATGTCACACTTTTTTCACTCTGCAGAGGTGTGTTACTTTACCCATAAGAGATCAACGCCTTGTTGCACAACCGGGCGATCTTTCCCGTCCACACTCTCTTTGGTATGGGGCCCAGTCGGTGATCCAAGCCATTCGCCGTGCTTCTCCAACAACCCCGCATGCCCACCCTTTTGTAGGTCTGTCCTCCCCTATATCTGATGGTAGACCGATCCGGACCCAAAGTCCTTCCCTATACCATACAGATAGACCGTTCCAGACAACCCCTACAATCCATCATAGACCCCAGAAACCGTGGGAATTAAGGGATCCCACCCATGTGCATGTAGTCTCGCAAGATCTACAGCCTACGGAACTGGCAGTCCGTTGACATGCGAAAGAGAGAAGGTCACAGATGACTTTCCCGTCCCATTCCAAGTCTCATGGTTAACGCTTCATTTACGGCGCAAGAACACTGACGGCATTGGTTATTAAGTCCTAAGTCATACTTTCCCGTGCAAATGGAACCTCCACCAACCACATCATACCATGGTTCCATCTACCAGCCAACAATATATATAGCAATTCACATCATTCGAAGATAGGTTTTTCTTTTTCATGCAATGATAAACCATAGTATTTTTCATTTACTTTGATAAACATAATCAAGTAGGACACGAGCAAGAGTGAACTTGCCTTTTTGACTGCAAGATTATGCAGCCAAGGTCTTCGATATAACACAAACTCCAAAATCTGGAAAGAATGTCATTGGTCCGGTAGGGACTAATGTTTGAAGAAGCAATATGCTATTATGCATAATATATGTAATGCACTTTATAAAACCCCGAAGTAATTCCCGATATTGTGCGTGGTTAAGTTTAGATGATTTATCAAAGATTTGGTTTATCTTCAAGTTTACTTCACAAGAAGTATGAGTTTTTAACTTTAACTTAAAGTACCATATTAAACATAAGAGTAAAGTAAAACAACATCATGATACTAAATGTTTGCTTTTAGGTTTGGTTATCATCTTTAGGTTTGAAAGGAACACATATCGTCTTGATTATTTAAAAGATGATGTAGTACTATTATTCATGATTGCAAAAATAATAACTTTTGAAGAAATAAATAATGTGATATAATGTAGTATTATTGTCGACGGAGGCAAAAAGAATAACTTTTGAAGAACAAATATTATTAACAATCTTTGGTACCATACTACAATGGCACTTAAGTTACTAATCAGGTATTACTAACTTCTACTAGGCTTTGTTTCTTTTGGATGAAAGAATTGTTCATAGAGTTGAGCATATTACATTGCTACCTAAATGTTATGAACTTTTATGTTGTTTCCTAACTTCTTTATTTAACAAAAATATGGATTAAAGGAAGTTAAGTAATAAACAAAATATGGGCATCCTTTATTCAAAAGGAACTAGGAAATCAAAGTGTTGTTAGATTTCATTTGTTTGAAATGATTACATGGTGATATGAGAATCCTAGTTCTTCAAGAGTTAGATGTGTTTCATTTTTATTAAAAGAATGAAGTATTATGAAATACTAAGAACAAACACTTTTAAGTTCATTAAACAACTAAGTATCACACTTTAAGGAATAGGTAAGGTAACATTATTTCATACTACAATTTGTTTGTTTTAGGTTATGGATATGAATAAGGTTCTAACACAAAACAATCCAATCACTAAAGGTTATTAATCATGATGGTCATATCTTATTAAGTAGAGAATTCACTCATATGAATTAAGAACTATATGGGATATCATGAAATAATAACATGGCAACTTAGCAATTTTTTCTATTTAAAATTTCTTGAATAATAATTATTTTCTTTATAGAAAATACCATTTAAATAACCACTTAAAGAATATTACTAACACATGTTTTAAAATAGAATTCTTAAAATGGTCATAAATAATATTATTGAAACATATTCCATATTTGAAATTAAACATATGAATTAATGTATTTGAAATGCATCCAAGATAGCATTTCAAATTAGCTTCATCTTCAAATTTAGGTAAATATTTGTTTCAATTTTTGAATGATACAAATTTAGTCAAACAAGTAGTTTATTTATATAAACAAATAGATTTTATTTTTCTGCTTATTTTGGTATATTATTTATGTTATTCTGATTTAATATGAAATTGTTATGAATTTCCAAAGTTTATTCAATTTAAATATTTCTGAATTATTAATATTTGATTTGTGAAATGACCAAAATACCCTTGGTCAAATCTGGTTGAACCAGACCAAGGACTGGCTCGGGTCGGTGGTCAACCCGACCGAGCCACACTCTCACCCGACCCTCTCCTTCTCTCTCTCGCCCGAGCCCTCACTGGCGATCCCCTTCCGCCTCGCCTTCGCCGGCCGATTCCGACGACCTCCGGCCACCGCCGCCGCTGTGCTGTGGCGCAAACGATGCGCCGCTCCGTCCTCTGCTTCCCCTTCCCGGCGATGCGTTTCTACTTGCTCGGTGCGCCCGTGCGCACCCTAACCCTAATTCGCCCGACGAGCGCCGGCGCGGCTCCGCCGTGCCCGCTTGGTGCTGCTGTGGTGCTGCTCCTCCACGGCTAGGTGCAGGGTATCGATCCCTGTGCCGCCGTGGACCGGTGGTGTTCGTGCTGCTGCTCTACTTCAACATCAGTGGCCGCACGGCCACTGCCTCGCCGCCATGGCCACGGCCATGCCAGGTAAGTTCTCCTCTCCCTCAGCTCACCCTCTCTCTTTTCCCTCTGGCCATCGAGCCATGCTCTGTGATGCTGAGATTAACCTAGGTTTTCCTGTTTTAGGGTTCATTGTGGGGACCCCAAACCGGCAGTCTGAGACCTCCAGTATGCATACATTCACGATCCCAAGATCAACAGTCGTGAACAACATACTTAAGTTGGTACACAGATTACATCATCCATTACACGAATACTTAAGGTCGTACACAAAGGGGGCACATGACCACGCCTTATTCAACAGCCACGCAGGGCCGACAAACTACTCATAACACAGCGGAAGACATTAACACACAACGTGATAGAGCCCAAGTCATGCCTTAACCTACAGGCTGCTGACCGGGAAACGTTCCTAGTTCGCAGGGTCGTCGGGGTAGTACTCCTCCCCGTAGAACTCCTCCTGAGGCTGCTCCTCAAAGTCTGGCTAAGACAATAGCCAGGGACGAAACCAATATGAGTACATTTGATTGTACTCGCAAGACATCCCGAATGAAGCTTATAAGATGCACTCATGCTTATATGGTGGAATGGGTAGGCTGTAATTAGGGTTCACTACCCATGATGGATGAAAGATTCATCATGGTTGATTAACATCTCTATATCTTTATTGAAAAAGATACTTCAAAAGATAAGTTTTCGCAAAGAATATTGAAGAGAAGAGCAGATTTTTCTTTGCAAAACTTCTTGGAAAACACTCATCAGGTTTCCATCATCAGCACCTCCCAGGTACTTAATCCGCCTTTCCAGTACCTCCCAGGTACACTCCTTTCCAAAACCTCCTTTTTAAAAACATCGACACAATGCTAGACGACATTGACCATTCAGCTGTCCATGACCGCGGACGCGGCTATTCGAATAGTTTTGACTCTGCAGAGTTTGTACACTTTCACCACACCATCCGGTACATCTGCCGTGAACACCACGGACTGCCCGCGACAGTATGCGAACATCAGATAACCGATCATAACTTCCACTATGTCTATGCTAGTATGCGATTACCTCTTCAGTGGGTTTGTTCTCCCCGGCACCGAGTGAGCTAGCCGTATCGATCCGGTTGCCCCTAGACATCACACCGCCATGGCAGGAGACCCACTGTTGCTTGCCGGTGGCACTCGCAGTCCACACTTTGTATGCCCATATCCAGCATTCGGTTCCGGGGACTTTAACCCCTTCTAGCCAATTGAGGTAAAGTCTCACACTAACACAAACAAGCTTTCATTAAGCCCGTGCCCATTTTGAGTGATGTGGTTGTACGGTAGGGCTGTCAGGCACAAGACTAGTCTATGTGTCGTTTTCGAAAAACATTTCCAAAACATCTTCTTCACAATCCTCCCGTGGACAAGGTCCCACCTTTCCCGGGTTTTTCTTTTAAAACCTTTGTTTTTCGAAAACACACTTTTAGGGGTGTCCACTTAGGGACTTCAAAATTATTAACTTGTGGTGGTAAATATTCCATATGGTGGCTAAGGGCTTGGTAACACCAAGTTGTAACTAATGGCAATGTAATAATTTATAATAACACTAGTAGTAATGGCCATATCAAAAATAGTTTTGTTTTTCCAAGTTTTTGTAAAACTTCAGAAGTAAATCATGCATGATATAATGATAAGTATAGTAGCAAGCATTTGGGAGCTTGCCTTGATACAGGTCAGTGTCTTGTCCCTGAAATAAACAGGATTGACAATAAACCTCCTCAGCAGCTGCTTCTTCCTCGTGTTCTAACGTCGCAAAAGAAAGTAACCACCAATCAGTACCAACTAAAGGTACATACTAACAACAAGCATCACATACAGCAAGCAAACATTATCACACAACAATCACCTACTTTTCAAAATAGAAATCTACCACACACTTCTAGTTGAAAAAGAAACTAATAGAGCTATGCTCTAGTTTTGAGAATCTTACTCTCAAACCAAAATGCAATGGGATCAGTGGGTGTTCCACTATCAACCCAAGGCATCAAGAGGTCATTTAGCCTCTGGTCATTTACAAAAATCACCTAAACACAAGCTAGATAAGAATCTATCCATACTAGTGAGTCACAAATATTTTCTAGAATATAATTCTAGCTAAACATGCTTTGCTAAAACTAAGTAATGTCCAAACAATGGTGACATGCTAACCAACCAGTAGCAACATGACTTGCTACTGATATACAACCAACATATTCTAAAATCATGTCACACAAATGATTTCATACTCAAATAATTCTTAAATCTAGGAAAAATTCTAGGAAAAACATACTAGAGACAATATTTCCTAACAAACATATGAAACACTAATATTTTTCTAACATGCTGTTTATAAGATCTAACACACTCATAACAGAGAATATCAAACCTACACATGCTAGAAATCACAAAAAGAATACTAACACATATTATAAAACTAAATAAAACTATAAATAATTATTATCAGAAAAGCATAAAATCTAGTTTTGCTCACCCAATTAAATCTACAGCTCAATAAATCACACCAAGATAGGATTAGGTACTCCTAAACATATACAAGCCAACACAATTGGATTTACTTCAAAAATCATCACCAAATAATTTCCAAAAATCCTAGAATAGCCTACTGGACATTTACAAACACACATGCCATTTTAATTGGGTTGATCTTTAGCAAGCAAAGCCAAGTTCTACTGCTAGGTAACACTTAGAGCTTTCCAAAACAGTTGAGTTTGCATTTTTGTGATCCTTAGAAAAAAAGTTATTTAAGTTTTAGTGAGAACCAGTACTACTGCCTCACATTTTATTTCTCCAAAAATAATAACCAAAATGAAGATCTGCAAGTTGGGTGTGTTTAAGAACTTGCAGTGGTGCTACCCAGATTTTTGGTTTGATTTTATTTGATGTTTTCCTATTTTAAAACGAATTAAACCAGAGAGCAAAGTTTCTGCTATTTTTAAAAACAGCAAACACTGGAAAAGAAAAAAAAACGGCGCGTGGGCCGAAACTGCTGGGCGAGCCCAACAACGGCCGAAATTGGCCCATTTAGGTGCGGCGAGTGGCGCGGACGCGGGAACGGTTCGCCGTTTAAACAGATCCGTCGATCTCGAGATCGACGGCTGTGCGTCGTCGTCGTCCTCACTCCTCTCTCTCTCTCCACGGCGACACGGGAGCGAGCTCGAGCTCGGGTTTTCTCACCTAGGGGCGACGTAGGGCGGTGGCGCGGGGTCGGGGAAGTCGCGTGAGCTCGAGGCAGTGCAGGGGTGGAAGCGGAGGCAGCAACGACGCCACGGCACGGCTCCGGCGAGCACAAGGTCCGGGACGGCGTCGAGGATGGCGGCGGCGCTCCTGCAAGCAAACGTCCCTCAAACCATGTCAGGGGCGTGTTCCAGGTGCTAGGGGGTGAGAGGGTGCAGAGATGGTGGATAAAGGAGCAGTGGAACGGCGGCAACCTTCAAACCGATCTCGCTCTGGTTTCCGGCGAGATTTTCCCTCGCCTCGCTCACAGAGAGCGAGGGAGGAGGGTGGTGTGGGGCGAGTGCGGGTGGTGTGTGTGAGTGGGTGGCGAGGTGAGAGGCTCTGGTGGCTTAAAGCACGGGATGATCATCACCTCCTCTCGGGGTCAACGGCTGGGCGGGTGGTGTGTCGTGTGCACGCAAACGCCGGCCCCAGGCTGCCTCTGCTCGTCAACTTATGTTTCCACGGACGGGCGTGTGCTGGCAGGGCAAGGACGCGAAGGAGAGTGGAGAAACGGGCAGCTCTCTCCCTGCCACGGTCGTCTCCCAGGTCACCTCCACGGCTCCACTTCCCTGCTCCTAGTTGACCTCCAAAATGCCCACCAATGGCATGGCTAGGAAGTAGGGACATAGGGGAGAGTAGTGGACAAGGTTGCTCCCTCTGGTTTGTCCAAAATCATCACAAAAACGTGCTCCCAAAATCGACCCCGAACAGTTTCAGAAAAATTCAGTTTTCTGAAAAACTGCTAAGTGTTGGAGCAGTTAACACATAGCAAAAGTTGCTGCTTGATTCACCTAGCAAATCAAGTCCAAATGGAAAAATTTAAATTGGTAAATGATCTCCAGGTTGAATACTTCCATTTAATATTTTTGGTCCATTTTTGAAAAATGTTTAAGGGCAGGGAAACATGCTGGTAAGTGGGCTACTCTCTGACTGTTTCTGACTTTTCTGTTTTTCTGTTTTTTTCTGTTTTCTGTCTTAATCTTTAGCCATATAAACATGCATGTATCTAGGGGTTCCAAAGGTACAAAAGGTGATCCAAGGGCATGGAACCAATGTCCACACACCATAGATCATCTCCAAACTCAAATTTTCCATAATTGCACATTTTAACCACATAAAATAACATGTCCAAAACAGCAAGTCTTAACAGATTTCAGAAAATAAAAACCTAATTAGAAAATTCTAAAAATTTGTTTTGCACAAACCACAAGCACTAATATTTCACACATGGATGATCAAGAGTACAAGCACAAGTGGGTTCACACATAGGTTCATAATTTGGAGTCTCACTTATATTCTACAAAAGGCTAAAAATAAAAACGGGGGATTAAAAATGGGGGTGTGACATTCATGCTAGCTTTCCATGTTTCTGTGATGCTGTGATGTGCTGTTGCGGTTGTAGCTTGTAGCTGTGCTGCTATGGCCTCTGGGCTCTGTCCATGATAGGATTTGCTGCCACTGTCTTTGATAGAAACAGCTGAGGCTTCTCTGAACCCATGTTCAGAGATGCTCCTCTGTTACATGTTGCTATGTGTGCTGGTTTGGCTTAGCAGGTGGTGCTACTCTGAACCATTGGTTCAGAGGTGTGCCCCTGCAGTATACTATGGTTTGGGCAGTTCCAAATTGGTTATATGCATGTGTAAATAGCCCTATAGATGCCCTGTGTTAATTATCTTGATCACCTGATGCTAAATAGTGTTGCCTTGCTTGCTGTGATGTCTCATTTGAGTTACACAGAAGCCTCCTGTTATATTTAGCTTAGGATGATTGAGTTAAGCAACTCAGTGGTGCCTTTAGTGCGTTAATATGCTTGTGGTGCCTCTCCCCTTGTGGGTTTTGTGCCCAGCAACCACCACTGGTTGTGTGCTTCACAACCAATGATGTTAAGCAATATTTTGCTTATCTGCCTTTGCTAAATTTGTGGATTTCTGCCCCCAAGCCAATGATGCATAGGCTGAGGCCCAAATTAAAATAAGAACAGATGCCTTGCTTGATTTAAAAAACACCTGTGATGAATTAGTGTAGCAACTCTATACTAGTTTGAGGGAAAATCCTCTAACACGAATTCCTTTGTGTTAAGCATGCTCATATGCTGGATACAAGGTATCAACCTGTTAGAGGGTGTGTTGATTGTGTAGCTTGGCTTGTGACTTAATTTCTTGCTGCTGCTGCTTGATCAACAGATCCAGCTGCTCCTTCCTAGCTCTCCTTGCTAGCCTGCTCCTCCAGCTCCAGATGGCTCCCCTTGAGCTTCTGGCTTGCCCTTCTGGATCCTTTGCTCCTTGCTTGAGCTAATCCATCTTGCTCTTGCTTTTGGCAAGGATTTAGTGTTGATTACTAGTTGCTGTGATGAAGGATTTGTGGTGTTTTGAGTTTCAGCTGAGATGAACTCGATCTGTTCTTGATAGACAGTGAAAAACTGCTGCTTTGCTTGCTGCTGCGGCAGAGCTAGTCCTTATCCCCTCCTGGGAAGTGAAATGGTTGTGCTTGTGACAGCCAACCAGTGCGTTGTGTGTGTGCTGCCTAGTTACTTGTTTACCTCTGTTCAGTGCACTGAGTCACTCGATGGTTTGATCATATCCAACCTGTGTGAATTATTTTGAGCTGCCAAGTGGATTTACTTGTGATTTTGCCCATGATGTTGTGCTGAGGCTGGTTTTGGCTAATTAAGAATAGATGCTAACCTTGATTATACCAATCCCGATGATGTGTTTTGCAGTGCACTTCACTGCCTTAAACTGAGGGTATTACTAACCTCAAATCCCTTCTTTGATTTATTTTACTTTTATTTTGTTTTGTTCTCTTTTGTTTTACAGGAAACAATCTTGGAGTAAAAGTTACAAGAAGAAGAAGAAGAAAAGAATACTGAACATTTTAGTTTAGGAAACAATTGTAATTTTTCCTTTTTGTATTTCAGTTTGTTGTATTTCAATTGTAAAGACAATGTATTATTGTATTCAATCAATAAAATTATTCTTTTTATTTACTTATACATTGTATATATAATACTTTATTGTTTCCATATGAATTAATTTATAAATTCAATTTATTTGAATATTCAAATTGAATTCAAAATTTCCACAACAAGTAAATTACCTAGAGGTCATGTCGAAATTTATTTAATTCACCTAAGATGAACTAACCCTAATTCATGAAGATGAATGAACTCCGATCACTCCAGGGTTTTTAATTTGCGAAAAAATTATTCAGGTTTTCATATGCATGCATGCAGATGCACAAAATTCTATTTCTACCCCTCGATAAGTCCTAAATGCTGGGGTATTACAGTTATGAACATATAAGCACAGTCCAACACAAACGTAGATCCATACATAATAGGCTACTAGCTAGCCAAAGAGCACGGATGATATGTCATCCTGAATCAATGGTCTCACGCCGTAGCGGCACAAACCGGGAGATCGTTCTCCTGGGTGGGCCGCTGCCTGAGGATAGGGTTGCTCTCAAAGAAGTTGACCGGCTTGAGGTCGAAGCTGGACGACACAGTGGGCATGATGGGGAAGTCCTCCTGGCACGGGACATGGTGAAACCCCAGCGTGTACCACAAGACGATGTCCTTGTTCTCGATCGGACGGTCCCTGGGCAAACACAAAAAGAAAACGTTAAGAACGCACGATTGTACAAGTTGAAAAGGAGCGTCTGGCTGATGTATATGCACACACCTCTCTGACCAAGTAGCCAGTGTGTCCTCCCCTTTGCTCTGGTACACGAACAGCCCACCAGCCCATTCTTCGCTCTTGTTGTATGGTGTGACCCAAATCTGGTTGCACAAAACAAAATGATCAAGACGTACATATTGCTAACATGTAGTTTTCTCGAAAAATATATTGCTCACATGTGCAAGTAAACATATTTCGTGTAACTAAACAATTTTACCTGATTATTTGTGAAAGCACCCCTCTTCTGCGGCGGGTCCTCGGGGTCCAGCAAGCTGGCGGCGGTGCCGGCGGGGACGACCTTGTAGCCCACCGGGTTCCCGACACGCGTCTTCTTCGTCGGGTTGATGACGTGGAACTCGGCGGGCTCATAGAGCTTCATCCGGATCTTGGCGTCGTTCTCCGTGCTCGCGACGTGGCGGGTGGCCTTGAGGTAGCTCCTCCGGGGGGACTCGCCCGGCGCGGTGTCATGGCGGGCCATCTCGACCCGGACGAAGGAGTTGTCGGCGCCGTCGACGTCCATGTCAAGGCGGAAGGTGACATAGTGGTCGTGGATGACGCCGATGACGTTCTCGGAGAGGAGGGTGCCGTACATCTCCTCGTTTTGCCGCACCTGGTTCATGTGGGCGTACGGCGTGCCCTTCACCATCAGGATCCCGCTGAGCCCAACCTGAGAGAACATTCCTTAAAATAAGAACGACTGAATCATCCATATATATTCTGTATGCATCCTAATTTGTAAATGGTAAACTCAAATGGGAACAGACGTATGCACTATTCGTGGGAAATGATATTGCGTACTCCCATTTTCTCCGGCAAACAGTGAGCTACACAAAGATCGGGACAGATGCAATGGAACTATGGAAGGTACGTAAAATGGACATTTTTTCCTTGGCAAATGACCAAAGGGACGAAAATGACATCCCCATTTTATTCGAGCAAACAGAGCAGTGCATGATTAGTCCATTGCTAGCTACTGTAGTTGCAAGGATGACGAGCGCAGCTCCAGCTGAGAGGACCAATCCATGAGGTTAGGTACTACTCGAAGGAGTAGAATCTTTCAACTTCAACCTAGGATAGAACCTGCCTGCCCCCCATTAGCTAGAATTTAACTTTGGAAATGAAGGCCTCCTTTTTTCATAGGATTTTTAGAGAATTGAGACCCTATGAAATTTTTCTACCCATAGTAATCTTGTAAAAAATGCTTTAACTTGGAGCTCATGGAAATTCCTTCACCATAATCAATCAAAGACAAATGCTTTTCCCATAGGAGAAGGAAAAGATAAATACGTATGTACCTTGATGCGGATGAGGCCGTCCATCTGGAACTCCCAGTCCATGATGTAGTCGTAGTTGGCCACCGACGCCGCCATCCGCGCCACCAGCGTCACCTTCGGACGGGACTCCCTTATCTGCACGCACACATCCATCCACAGTTCAGTCACTCACTCACACAAAGAAACAAGTGATGTTTGATTGCTACCAATCGATCGTCACAGCCTCAAAGGTTAACTCGATGGACACGTACATACTCCTTCCGTATCAAAATATAAAAGACTTTTTGAGGGAGTACGTGATAGTTAGACTAGTGTTGAAGATTCCTTCTCTTTGAGAGGAAAAGATCAGTGTTGAAAATATCCTCAATCTTTGCCTGTCGTGGTCACTTTTTTTTTTAAACAAGGCAAATCGTGGTCACTTTTTCAACTAGGCAAATTAAGCTCGATGAGTGGCTAGACAGAGGTGAATTTTAACTCAACTTGCTAAGAGTGAGAATATTGTCACTGTCAAGGTGTCGTTGGCTGTATATACGAAATCAAGATTCTTTTCATAGGCTCGTCGTTCTAGTGTTGAAAATATATTCAACAATCCTTGTCAGATGTCACCCAAGTTGCGCCAAAAACTGGAGCAACGTCTGCTTTTTTTTTTGTATTGTCAGGTACGACTTGCGGCGTTGGCGCCAAGCATAGCACGGCGAAACAAAACAAGCTAGTACTCCCTCCGTTTCAAATTAGATGACTTGCATTTGTACAAATATGAATGTATCTATACTTGTTTAGTGTCTAGATACATCCGTATCTAGACAAATGTATGTCAACTAATTTGGAACAGAGGGAGTAGAAGGGAGGATATGGTGGTAGGTGTGTACGCGTCCCTTACGTCCATGCCGGTGATGGGGCTCTCGGAGTGTCGCCACGCGATGTCGCCGGCGTACCGCTCGAAGACGCAGATCATGTTCTCCCGCACGTAGGGCCGGCCGTCGGCGGTGACGAAGACGCCGTCCATGTACCGGGCGTGGCGCGGGCAGTCGTTGAGCGGCACCAGCGGCATGGCCTGCAGCCCGAAGCCGTACTCCCCGGCGTCCATGTACGTCTTGAAGTACCACGCCTCCGTCGGGTCCATGTACGGCACGAACAGCTCCGACGCCATGCCCTTGTACATCACCTCCCTCCGCGCGCCCGTCGACGGGTCCTGCACCGCGGCGCGGGACACGATCATCCCGGCGCGCGCGTCCGCCTTGAGGTGGAACTCCCACCCGGCCCACCGCACCGTGTGCCCGTCCTCCACCTCGAACCCCGGACCCTCCGGCGACGGCTCAATCGACGGCGCCCGCACCGTCTGGTACCCGAAAGGTTCAGCACCTGCGTCTTGGTCGTCGGCTGCGGCGCGGCGGTAGTCGGTGTTCGCCGCGGCCGGGATGGGGATGCCGGCACCGCGGTCGGAGACGTGCACGACCTCCCTGGTGTCCATGTCGACCAGCACGGTGAGGCCCTCGATGGGGCGCATGTAGAAGTTGGCGGTGCCCTCGGTCGAGAAGCACTGGCTCTTGATGAGCCGGCGGCCGCCGTCCTCTGCGGGGCCGTACCACCCCGTCGAGATGGGCAGGCACGCGACGTCAGCCAAGCGGACACCGCGGCGGCGGATGCTGGCGTTGAACGCCGGGTCGCTGAACGGCACCGCGCAGAGGGCGGTCTGCTCGTCCATGGTCATCGTCGGGTACCCGGAAGCAGGGACGGGCAGAGGAGTGACCGTGCCACCGGCCAGGTCGACGGAGAGCACGTGCGACTCGCCGCGGAAGCGGACGACGGCCACGGCGCGGCGCGGCGGGAGCGCGCCCTTGCGCCAGCGCCGGACGACGGGCTTGTCCGGCTCGTCGAGCGCGAGCTCGTGCACGGCCAGGGACGACGGCGACGACGCGAACGGCGGGTGCGCGCGCAGGAGCTCGCGCGCGCGGTTGACCTCCGTCACCGTGAGCGGGTCGAGCGGGTGGCGCGGCACGTCGGACTCGTGCGACGACCGTGGCCGGGACGGCTTTGACGACCTTGACGTCGTGTCGGCCCGTCGTTGGCGGCAGGACCACGGCGAGAACCGGGTGCAGCCGTCGTCGAAGAGCGAGGCGGTCGCGGTGTCGATACCGTGCGCCGGGAGGCGGAAGGCGGAGCGAACGACGAGGAGGACCAGGGCGGCGCCGAGGGCGAGGAAGGTGAGGCGGAGCAGGGACGTCGAGTAATCCATAGGAGTGGTCGTCAGTGGTGCGAGCAGTGTCACTGCGTCAGTGAGCTTACGAGACGAAGAAGATCTTGTGCCGGGACTCGCTTATATTGATCACACGCTCGTCAGCGAGTTCGATCGAAGGACGCAGCCACTGAATCGTGTACGTCACTCTCAAATTAAGCGGCAAACGCTAGGCAACAAGCGATGTTACATCGTCGATCACAATCGCAGGATAACTCTCGACAGATGATCGATAGCTGCTTCCACTTCCAATGTGCACGGACGAGCAGGGTCAGTATCGACTATCGACTAACTATAGACGGGCTGACGGGGCTACGGCTTGCTAGTTCCTACTGCATTTGTGTGCGATGATTTTGAGCTTATGTAAATCATGGGAATGATCACACATTTCCACTGGTGCTAATCGCTGGTGTTCAGGGCCGGCATTCCGGCAACAGTATTCTGCGTCAATAATTGTACTAGTGCTGGTCAGTGAGTCGGTGAACGCTACTTTTCCAATGTAAAGTTTTCGGAAAGGAGTAAGATATAAGGGAAGGACATGTCTTTGTCCAAGATTCTACATCGATCCTAGCAAGACTAGTGGTGGAGATTCCTGCAGACAAAGAAAAAAATATTTTTCATAGAAAGACCAAAAAAAATTCTGGCTATACTTTTGTTGAAAATGTTCGAAGGCTTTACCTGCCCTGGCCACATTTCGCACGCAGCCATGAACTAGTAAAATCGTTTTATCCTGGATTAGGCTGCTGCTCGGCAGATTATGGTGGTACTTTTGTTTGTCTAACCAGTTTTTGTACTGTTCGAAGCATCTCCACCGACGTCCCAATAATCACCCATTGACCCAATTAGAGCCCGAACATGAGAAATGCCCCATCGAAGCCACCCTCCTCCTCCAGCTCCCCATATGTCCGGACGTGCCCAAAAATTGTTCGGTAACTCCTTGTTCCAGGCACGTCGGGATACACATCACCATGCAGGACGTGAACTCGACTAGGCCCACTCGGGCAGTGAGATACATCAAAACCCTACAGAATTCTCTCCCCCCCCCCCCCCCCCCCCCCCCCCCCCCTTCCACATTACCACCCCGTCGCTCCCTTTCTAGCCGGTGCTGCTGCAAATCACAGCTCTCTTTCGACGCTCTGCCTATGCCCATCCTCACACGTTTCCACGCGTCTCGTCCTATGCCACCGCCGGTCATCATGGTGAGGATGGAGTAGGATTAGCAATGAAAGTGGGAGGCGTTGGAGAAGGCCTGAAAGAAGGAGACCGAACGTTGAACTGCTCGGCGCAAACACCAAACCAAGGTGACAGGCAGAAGGGCCTTGTCATCCACCTGGGGGTGGAGAACACCAATTATGGCGCCGACTCGGCTATCGATTCAGCCAAGGGAAGGGAGCACCACCGCGGGTAGTTGTGCTCGTAAAAATTTGATTGTTCATCCAGCCGATTTTCCTATTTTTTTCGATTCAGCCAAGGGTCGTGGACTCGTGGTTCATTGATGGTTCAACGCCTCATGATAGTGTCGGCATTGAGGAGCACCGCAACGTGTTCACCGGAATGCCTCATGGTAGTGCCGTCAATGTCGAGTTGCGTATTCGTAACATTCCCCATAGTTTGGAGGTATGATAATAGGTTTTATAAAGAAAAAACTGTACGCGGGCTTAGAATATTACCGTCATGGCCATCATGTCCATCCATGATCGTGTCCGTTCAGAGATCTTTCATACTTCTCAAACGTATCTATAATTTTTTGATTGATCCATGCTATCATTATATCATTTCCATATATGTTTTTGCTGTGATTTATATCCATTTACATCATTTCTTATTGGACTAACCTATTAACTTAGTGCAAGTGTCAGTTGTTGTTTTCTACCTGTTTTTGTATCACGAAAAATACCCAGATCCGGTCACATAATAAAGAGGAAAACATAGGTGAATCGAATAACTTCTCGATACGAAGACGAGAAACTAAAGAGGTGGACCATGGGGCCAAAACCCCTGCGCGGGTCCACGGTGCAGCCAGAAGGGCCACGCCGCACTACCGTGCCATCACCTCGGGCCTCCTCTCGTGGCGCCGCTTCGCCTATAAAAAGCCACTGACCTAAAATGTCGATAAAAAGAGTTATTTTGGTTTTTTTATACATAGTCGCCTCCGTCTGTGAATCAAATATGGAGCCAATTTTGGTACACTGCTGGAGGGGGCGGGGGGTGGGGGGGGGGGGGGGGGGGGGGGGAGATCATTACCGGCTTCTTCATCACCACTAATGCCTCCATCATGATGTGTGAGTAGTTCATTCTTGGATTATGGGTCCATATGAATAGTTAGATGGTTTTCTCTCTCCCTTATGTTTCAACACAAATGTCTCATGAGCTGCCCTACATGATTTAAATCTATTTGATGTAATGTTTGTTCGTTGTTGTGTTATTTGGATATAATGAATTGTCACTTTATGATCAGTGTGTGCATGTTATATGTTGATGCTATTTTCTATCATTATTGCTCTATTTTGTAGTGTTGCATGTATTTATGGTGGCCAAGTTTATGTATTAATTAGATCTCCAAGATAGAGTTTTGTGTATGGTTGTGGGTTTTAAACATTCAGATTTCTATACCCTGAGTGACAACGTACATACAAGATGTGTGCAAGGTGATTGTTGCCACACTAAGGATGAAATAATGGTTTGTTTATCGATCACACTTAAATGATAGTTTTACTATTTACATTATGTCAACTTAATCTTAAGGCAATTGAATGCGTGCATGACTAAATAATTTGGAGTGAGAGGATTTGTTTTTGTCAAACATACCATTTATTCTTACAAGCCACAAGACCCAACATAGGGCAGTTGTGTCGACAAGGGTATGCTTGTTAAATTTACTAGGAATACACCGTAGCCAGTTACCAGCTATATTAGTAACACTCCAAGTTGAAATAAATTTGATAGAATATGAATGATAGACTAAGCTGCAGGAGCAAATTTGCATTCAAAGAATGCTGCTTGATTGATATCCGCAATGATGCCATGTAAATCTCTCTCTATATAGTTGCGTTGTATTTGATCTCTTTTGAGCAAAATGCTAGCTAACTGCTTCGTTTTCTGGGAGATGATGATGTTACAATATTGAAGGGAAATTTTTTAAACTAGAAACCAGAACTGAATATAGAGGGACACTAGAAACACATGTCCTTTTTTTAGGCAAGACCTGGATGTATGTCGTGGTGGTTTGCTTCTTGTTTTCTGCTCTCTTGATGCTGTATCTGGATTCTGGAATTCCGGAGGGAAGCTGCAGATGTGATGAAAATATGAAGAATTGTTCGCTTATTCCTTGCCACCTCATCTAAATTTCAAATGTGCGGTTTAGGTATGAGCATACCTTTCCTTTTTAAGATCTGCACCGGAAGCGTACCTGGAAGATGGGTGTTGAATATTGATTGTTGCCGGCTGCTTGCAAGGCCAGGGTGTGCCGGAGTTAGTATCGGAGTTTGTTTACTTCATAGCTGGGAAACAATGGCCGGTGGAACTCGTTAAAAAAAACCAATGGCCTGTGGACGGACAGACAAGATTGAATTGGAGCTCGGAGACATCCATCATAGCTGGGAGCCTATGTCGAAACAGAACCGACATAGGCTAGCCGCTAGCGTTCCCGATGTCATCATAATATATACGAGCGAGATCAGCGACCCGTTCGATCTGCTCCTCCTCGATCCCACCCTTGTAAGCACGACGCGATGGCCGGCGCCGATCGTCTATCCGACCTCCCCGACGACCTGCTCGCCTCCGTCATCTCCTTCCTCCCTACCAGGGAGGCCGTCCGCACCGCCGCCCTCTCCCGGCGATGGCGCCCGGTCTGGCGTCGCGCGCACTCCCTCATCCTGGACTCGAGACCCTACGGCGACGACCTTAAAGAAGCAACCTTTGGCACCAATGACCGCCTTGTCTCCGACGCTGCCAAGTTCCTCTCCGCAGCCAGCCGGTGCAACCACGTCAGGAAGCTATCTCTCTATGTCCACGGACGCAAACAGAAGTACTTCGAGGATTTCATGGAGCTCTCCACGTGGGGGGTGAGCAGAGACAGCTACGACCTCATGGCCTCCCTCCTCGCCGCCCCGCCACTGCGGACGCACCTAGAGGAGGTACTTGTCAAGTTCGTGGTCATCAAACGGCAGACGCATGGGCAAAGGGACGAGGAGCAGGTGAACGGTTGGGTGTACAAGCTGGACCCTGCCGAGTTACCACTACACACCCTCCGAGTGTTGGACCTCGAGTTCTGCAGGCTCGAGTCTCCGCCAGACGGCACCACCGTCTCCTTCCCTCTCCTCTCCTCTCTACGGCTTTATAAGTGCTCGTCGTCCACCAAGGATCTCGAGGGATGGATCCGCACCGCGCCGAGCATCGCCAGCGTGCATGTTGAAGACCACCACTTTTACGGCGGGTCTCGTGACAAAAGTAGCGACAGTTTTAACCTCCACAGCGCAAGCCTCACCACCCTCACGCTGGTGCCCGGCTCAGGCACCCGAAAACACTATGAGCTCGACGTGCCACGCATGCGCGCCTTCAAGTACAACGGGTATTTCCAAGGGTTCTCCATGAAATCGCAAACCACCAAGTTGGTACGAGTTGATCTAACTGTACAACAGATATGGTTTGGCCACATCTGGCAGCTGCTCCGCCAATTTCGGCACGTTAAGGCCATCAAATTGAAGGTGCCGACCATCGAGAGCATCGTGGTGGACAAGGACGTGCAACATGAGCACTTGTTCACGTTCCAATATCTGGAACGGTTAGAGGTAAGAGGGTTCTCCGATCCAGGCCGTAAAGACGACACGGCGCTTGCCATTGCCAACCTGCTCCAGTGCTGCCCAGTGATCCAAGACTTGCGGATTCGAATTCCTACGGATCCCTACCGAACCTATTATGTTGACAGGAGTACAAAGGTACCGGTGTCCGATTTCGATGTGTCCATGGATGTGTTCAAGAGGCGCTTCTCGAAAGAGATGGTTCCACTCATGCTCAACGATGGTTGCTCGCAAGCTGCGGTGCTCCCTGGTTTGACTGGTTGCCGGTTCCGCTGCTTGGAGAATCATTTGAAAAGTGTGACGTTGCAATTTGACTTGAAGGAGCTGAATAGCTTTGAGGTTTGTCTTGCCAAGTTCTTTGCGGAAAATTGTAAGGTCCTGGAGTTTTGCAAATTCATGATGGGAAGCAGACATTTTTAAGCCATGTCAATTGGACGGTAGAGAGATGGAGAGCTAATGCTGCTAAACGTAGGAAACAAATGGAGTGTGATTCAGCTGACTCGTCGAAACAAAATGGGAAAAGGAAACGTAACTACCGTGTCTGCAACGTGAAGTAAAACGAAATCTTTTAAATATGTTTTTAAGAGAAAAAAGTTTATCTTCATGTGCCTAGATAAAAATGATGGAGATAACCACAGAAAAGGAGTACACGATGTAGTAATAGCCTACTAAATTGTATGCTACATAACAGTTACTGTATAAGGAGCCGCACACACCACAGGCGAGGGAGGCTGTTCGAGCTTTAGTTGTGACCAATGCTTGACCTCTTCTGTGTGGAGGATGCACTTCGGTGTATCACTAGTGGAGATAGTTCGTGTGTGTTTGGAGAGGTCCTTTTAGTTGGGTATGAGAGGTGGCCTGTCAGCTTGGGTTTAGGTTCCCTGGTTTCAGGCACAGACGATGTTCCTTGAGTTAGAGGGTGCGGTTTTATAACCGCGTTTTGTATGGTTTTTGGATCCGGTTTCCCTAATTAACTAGATCAATTCTATTCTTCTATAATGCAATGCGGGAACTCCCCGCCCTGGTTCTCAAAAAAAAAAAAAGTTACTGTTTGCTGGGATGGTGAATTGGTGATAGAGTAGGAGATCTTGCCGAAATAGGATTGAAGGTGGCGGTTGTGCATTACTGTGACGGGAACTGAACTTGTGTAGGGTTTTACTTTTCTCATTTTTTATCCTGGGCCAAAATCATTTTCCTCACGTTAGAGGCCTAGATCCCGTGACGCAGATGGGCTTTGGGGTGGCCTGATGTTTTCGTGCTAGGCCGAAATTTTACATGCCCGTTCCAATATTTGGTTTTGAGATTAAGTCCAATATTTTTTCTGGCCGCACATTGTTGGTTCCTCGGACAGAAGCCAACTCCTTAACTAAAAGTTTTAAATGGAGAGGAACATAATTTTACCTCAAAAAGTTCTACTGTCCATGTTGCTATAATGATAATTTTCCGACCTTTTTTTTTTTGACAATAAATACCACGATATATTATATGATCGAATAGTACATAGTAGAGATACATGAGCTGACTACATCGATTACAATATAAAGTCTAAAAGAAACGAGCAAATTTTCGAAATCTTCAAACTCTTTCTTCTTCCAAGACATGATCTTGTACTTTTTCTGAAGGCAGCCGTAAAACAACAAAGATACCAAACCACAGACCTGTGAATACCAATGAAGGTTCTCCCATAATTGTAATTTTGAGCCGCAATGCCAAGGCTAGGTGCACGCATGCAACCATTAAATTAATCAACCAACATCGACAAGAGTACGAACACCGATATTCCAGGGAAAAGAAACCGAACAGCCTCGTCGACGTCGCCGGGAGACGATAGCACGAAACACCATTGTCGAGAACGTAGCAGTCGGGACAGATATTGCGAGGACAATCCTCCCCGCAGCAACCATGAGAAACAGTCCAAAATCGATCTGGCGAAGCAAAATCTGAAGAACCATACCTAGACAGACTTAACCTTCCAAAACCACCATTAACGTCGGAAAGAAGATCTTGCCGCCGAACGAAGGCCAGAAGATTGCTTATTGTAGACGATACCATCTCCATTGATAAAGAAGACGGCTACCGAAACCCTAACCAATCTGTTGAAACACTACTAATATTAAAAACTCCACTCATAGATCGGGTTCCCCACCCCTCCCGACGCCGGCAAGGCCGGCCGGAGGAGGGGGAACCAATCTACGATGGAGGAGGAGGCGGCAGCGGCGGCTAGGTTTCCGAAGAGCTCTCTCGTACGATGAGTGCTTAGCATAATTTTCCGACCTTTAGTTATAAGCACATCATAGAAATATGTTTTACTTACTTCTATCTATAGGCACGTCACCAAAGTGCATTTTGCTCATTGTTGACATTGGGCAAGTCAAGAAAATTACGAGTGGTCAGTATTTTGATGTTTTTTTGGTAGTCATAGATGGTTTGAGTTAATATGAAACATTTTATAATTTTGCAAACAATATTTAAATGTGAGATTGTCAAATGTCTTTTCTTATGTGCACTTAGCGGTTGATCTATCTATTTTTTCTTCTCCGCCTAGAAATTGATTTTGGTACAATCTACCTACACTCACCTCGCCTGTCGATTTCTAGCACTGTACGTGTACACACCAGATCGTAAAACCGATCAAACCGAGAATAATTCGCATGGCACACGCTAGCTGTAGAATACTGCACTGATTAGGTTGATGTGCTCTCGAAGTATGCCAAAAAGCAGAACGCTAGATCCAAGGTAGTATCGCTTCGGCTGCACTTCTGGGTTCCCGGACCTTGATTCTGGGGATCAGTTCTCAGGTTAAAAAACTACTGAACCATACTGTTCCCGTGCGCGTTCCCCAGAGCAAATTCTGGCCTTAGCTCCCGCTTCACTCATGCCGTCAAAACAGATGTAACGACGAACTAGGAAGAATCTGCAGATCCATGCACAGCAAGCAAGCACACATATCAATTAATGGAATTATTCGTCAACAGTTACACACATAGCTCAGTTCATACTCCTGCTGGCTGCTGATCTGATCTACCTACATTTTGCACACGCTACCCGATACAAGCTTACACACCACAGATCACACATAGTTTAACCAAATCGTCATAGCTTGCTTCCTACGTGAATCAGCTGACATGCATGGAAAACACATGCATGATCCTCAAGGGTGGCCGCTGCTACCACCGACGCCGCCGCCACCACCGCCGGCGGATGCTCCAGGCGCAGAGCCGGATCCACCCCCGCCACCACTCCCCGTGCCGCCGCTCGCGTTTCCAGAACCTTGGCCCCTCCCAACAGCGTTGCCCGCACGTCCAACCCCGGTGCCTCCGCCCGAAGCACCATCACTGCCGCCGTCGCCTCCACCTCCACCATCCCCGTGGGTGACCGTGACACTGAAACCCCCTTTGCCGATATGGAACCCTATGCCCGCTCCACCGCCAAGACCCACACTGACGCTGCCGTTGTGCTCGCTTGCAGCGCCACCTCCCCCGACGCCGACGCCCACGTCGATCCCGTCCTTCCCGACGTCGACGCCGACCCCGACGCCGACCCCGCGACCGGCACCGCTCCCGTCGCCGTCGCGGGTTCTTCCCATGCCGACGCCGATGCCACCGCCGACGCCGATGGTCGTGTCGGACCCGTTCTGCGCCACGGTCCAGCCGAACCCGTGGCCGCTGCCGGAGCCATGGCCGCTACCGGCCCCGTTGTCCCTTGAAAACGGCCAGGAGAACTTGATGCCGAGGCCGGTGACACCGCTGGTGGCATCGTTAGGACGGAAATGCCTCGCGTTGGCAGGCGGTGGGAGAGTTGTAGCAAAACACAGCAGAGCGAGGAAGAGGAAAGCACTGGGGCTACTGGTAGAGACAGCCATTAGCGTTCGCGTCGTTGTGAAGGGCCTCTGCAGCGTGCTGATAGGGTTTATATAGCGAGTTGTCCATGAAGGAACCCCGATCGTTTACTTATGTTCAAATCTAGAGGCGGAGCAGCTTGCGTGTGGTGCGTGAAGCCTGATAACATGGCTTGCATGCGTGTATAGCTAGCGTACGTTGACCATTCATTTGGAAGCAGCACATTGATAAAAATATTTAGAACCTTCGAAGTAGAATGAATGAATATAGTTCAGTTGACTAAGCAAATAGCAGTACTTACTCGACGGAGGCGTCTGGCTCCGGGGTGTGATATGCACCCGATATTTAAAATACATTTTAAACCTATTTTGAAATGTCAAACAAATTGTTAAATAATGCACACGCGTAGATGTTAATATCCTATGTGTCCACGAAGTAATTTCACAAAATATCCACATTTCGTGCCATCTGTCTAAAAGGACAAAGTTTGTTGCTAAAATAAGGTTTCAAACCAGACATTGTTTGTCTTTTTACACGGGCCACAAAAGATATCGATTTTTCACGAAGCAATTTTGTGAACACAGAGACTCTGAGGATGTATCCGCCGAAATTTTATTCCAACATTTCAAACTATGTTTTTTAAATACTAGGTTCATATGCACTCGGGCGCTGAAGTGGATTTCACTACTTACTCCTTGTACTTGCACAAATCACAGTTCCAAGATAGGAAAATATTTAACGGTGTTTTTTCAGCAGAAATATATCATGGTTCCTAACAGAAATAAATAAATACCTTATATGTACAACACTATAAAAGTACCAAACCCCTGGAATTATTTTACTTTACCTATTTTTTGTTTTCCTGCTGCTGAGAGTTAATCATGCTATATTCCTTGTATTGAGCTGTTGTGTATTGATTGAATTTTTTTGCAACATCTCTCACCACGGAGGGATAAATTTAGCGCGAAGCGCCATGATGATGGGGAGCGTCGTGTGTTCTTCAAGAATGGTTTCTCTGCCTCGGTACGAGAGTGGTGAAGAGGAGCTCAATCTGCTTCCCTGGCACACCAAGGTTGTTGTCACTAATAATAAATGGAAATAGTCCGCCTGCAGTATGTTGCCAAGATGATTGTTGATCGTGGAGGCTGTCGCTGGCTGGCGAGCCTTCCTTCCGATCTTATTGAGGCATCACAGTGAAAGTTCGCTTATTTAGTGTATGGTTCTCTGTCTTTGTGAGGATTGAGCTTTGTTGGTACCTTATTTAATGTTGGTGTTGGTATCTAACTGAGATCTCTATCTAACTCGTATGTCAAATAGGTTTGTTTGCACCGGTGATGCTATTTGTTGGAATTATAGGCACTCTAAAGTGATAATTGGTTTACAATGTTATTCTTGATGTCGCTATGGATGAAAAGTTATTTTTTCATCTATGGGATCTATACCTGACTCACAGTCATGCGCATAGCCCCATCTCATATAAGCCGCATCCATTGGTTTTGTAAAGTTAGTCATTATGGACGGACCACTGCCTCCCATGTCGCTCTCGGGCGACACCGGGGGCCCAAACCCTAGCCGCCCTCTCCCTCTCCCTCCCTCACCCCCTCCCTCCTCGCCGCTGTCGGAGGTCGCGCCGGGCAAAAGCCCCAGGCGGTGGCCGGTGATGGTGGCGGCGGGGATTCCTCCGTGCGCAAGGCGGCGGACCCCTCTCCGGCGGCGGAGGGGCGTGGTCGGCGGCGGGCGCGGCGGCGACGAGTCGCGGTGTCCCGGTGCGAGCGCCAATCGACGACGGCGGAGGTGGCTCGTCCTCCTCGCGACGGAGGCGCCTCTGCAGTCCGGCTGCTCTGCGGGCTTGTTCGGGCCCAGATGCACTTCGGCGGGCCGCGGCGCTGGCTCCGGCTGCAGGCAGGCGCGGGGGCGCCTCTTCGCGCCAGCTCCTGGGCACTGTGGCGGTGCTGGCAGCTGGCCAGGGCGTTCCCAGTCCGGGCTCCCCCTTTGTGGTGCGCCGTCTCCCTTCATCCCTGCCCATCTCCGGCAGCGGCTGCGCTGGCTTCTTCTCCCCACCCCCACCCCCCGGTTCTTCGTCTCGTCTTCGTGCGTGGCACGGCGGGTGCGTTGCAGCCTCGTGCTGTACCGAACTTGGCGGGCTCTGGCGGCGGGTCTCCCGCCCCCTGGCCTGGTGCATGCGGCCGGACTTGACCGAGGTGGTGATCTCTGGGTGGGGCCGCACTCGGCTCCCTCTGGTGCGCACTGATGGGAGACGGTGCCCGGAAGCTTCCCGCGGTGGCCTCTGCCGTTCTGGCTTCCGGTTCAGGTGTGGGCTCGGTGGCGCGTCTTGATGCCAGCTCCCGGGGAAACCCGTGCTCATGCTCTGTGCGTGAGCAGACCACGGCGGCGCCTCCAGGCGTTGCTTACCTTGTTGGAGGCGTGGTGTTGGAGCTGTTGCATTGCTCGCAACCCCGATGTG
This sequence comes from Poa pratensis, assembly GCA_947311845.1. NCBI lineage: Eukaryota > Viridiplantae > Streptophyta > Magnoliopsida > Poales > Poaceae > Poa > Poa pratensis. Next base: position 32,304,777 of record CAMZMU010000102.1, read on the forward strand.
CAGGTGAGGTCCGAGTGAAAGCTCTGCGACGACCGCGCCTGTGGGCGTGGCTGCCCTTCTTGAAGGCATTGCAAGGATCCCTGCTCTTCGCTTTGGACCTGATTGGCGTGTTGTGCTTGCTGTTCTCGGGTTTATCCGGCAGCTTCCATTTGGTGCTCTTGGCGTGCTTGTTGGCTGTGCAAGCTTGGCAAATATCCGATGGGGATGGTAGCGGCATTGTCGCGAGCTTCGTGTTGTTGGTGCGGTCTCAGCTGATCGGCCCCCTTCGGCGGCGAGGTCGCCTCCCCACGTGGCGCTGGTGCTAGGCCTGAGTGCTTGGGGCTGCCCCTTTGGCTGAGGTCGGGGTCAAGGTTCGTGGCGCTGGTGCTAGGCCAGTCTCACTCGTTGGTCCCCGTTCGCTCCTGGTTCGCCAGCTTGTGGGGTAGTCGCCATGCAAGCAAGTGGTGGTGCTGCAATCTGCAATGTCTCGGGACCGTGATGCCCTTCGACGGCGTCGGACGCACTCCTCAAAGCACTGTCCTGCCCGTCTTCCTGGTGGTGGTCGTCATGCGAGCACGCCTGTTAGTGCTTCTCAAGTGCGCCTGTTTCCCATCCCCGCCCCTCCTGTGTGTGTTGGTGTGCGTTGTTTTTGTTTTATCTCCTCTCCGGTTCCTCCCCGTGTACTCTGGTTCATTTGAACCCATCTTGTAGAGGTTGCAAAACCTCATAGGCAACTTTGATATAAAAATTCAGGTGGGGACTTTGTCCCCCCCCGGTGACCATCAAAAAAAAAAAAAGTTAGTCATTGTGTTATTGATAGCTTGTAGAGCTTAGCAGTAGCACTTCACATAATCTTCTTGTATGATGAAAGCACCTTGTTATGCATAGCATACACGTCGTTGTCCTTGTTCTGGATACACGCACCTTGAAAGCACCTTGTTATGCATACCATACACGCACACGGCAAAGAGCTGCATTTTTCCGTCGTGCGGTCTTTGCCGTGTGCGACACACAGCAAAGGCTTTGCCATGTGTTTTCCTGCCTTTGTCGTGTGTCGGACAAATTAAGAGGCGCTCTCCCGTAGTGACGTCGTTGTCGTTGTTCTGATTATCTGGTCCCGCAAATAATAAATGTGTTTCGATGGAATGTTAGAACATGGAACAACTATTCTTGGCCATAACTTCATCCAGGGCATTTAATAATTAATAGATTTATGTAATTGTTATCTTTTAGTCTGAAGACTTCCGTGTTTCTTCCTCAAGTTTCAAAATCAAAGCTCTATTTTTTTCTACTAAAAAACATATATTCGCGTCGTTATAGCAAAACACAATAGTGTGAGGAAGAGGAAAGCACTGGTAGCCATTTGCGTTCGCGTCGTTGTGAAGGGTCTCAAGCTCTCAGCTAGGGTTTATATTAATTAGGTTCAAATCTAGAGGCGGATCAGCTTGCGTGTGGCGCGTCGCGCGTGAAACCTGATATGCAGCTTGCTTGCATGTATAGCTAGCGTACGTTGACCATTCATTTGGAAATTAAGCAGCACATTGGTAATATGTACATGAACGTACGTCGAAGTCGAATGGGTGACTATGGTTCAGTCGACTAAACAAATAGTGTACACTTAATTTGAATTGCCAAAACGTATTATAGTAAGAAAATGAGGGAGTAAGTAGCAATGGTTACTCTTGCACTTGCACAAAATCTCAGCGATGGTTTAGAAATAGAATTTTGTTAGCCTTTGATATATAACAAAATCGGATTGCTATACTATGTCAAGCCCACTTTTAGTTATTCTTTAATTTTACATTGCTCGAAAAAATACATATAAAAGTTGGAGAATGAACTCTTAGGGATGCTTCCTACGAACGAGAAAGATGAGCGGTTATGAGCTTCTACAACCTATATGGCGCACAACCCCTATCTCTGACCGTCCGTTCACGCGATTGAACGGACGAGATTTGGCATTGAATGCGTTGAACCCGCGATTGAACGGTCCAGATTTGACGTTGAATGTGTTGAACATTTAATGCCAAATCTCGGCCATTCAATCGCGTGAATGGACGGTCGAGATAAGGGTTGTGCGCCATATAGGTTGTAGAAAATTCACTTGGGACTGACTGAGGTGACCGACTCATGTGTATTTATATCGATCACTGGGTACTAGAGCCTTGGGAATCGAGGAAACAATTCACTTGGTGTATCAATCCAAACAACCGAATAAATCGGGAGTTTTTATAGGCAGGATTACTAATACCTATAGAAGGTATGTGCTCATCCCCGTAGTAAAACCACATAAACTGTGCCAAAAATCCAGGAAGAGCTATGAGGAAAGACCCTTCATCATAATGTCAGCAAATTGGGTGAAGATGACACATGAAGAACCTATATCTGACCGAGATACACCTTTTCAATGACAAGCTGGATGTCGATATCGATGTGCTTTGTACGGCTAGGCCGGACCGGGTTGGAAGCCATGTGAACAACACTGACATTGTCACAAAACATGGTTTTCATAGTTCGTAAGGGGCGATGAAGCTCATGAAGAAGTTGGCAAAGCAAACATCACTCTGTCACATCGTGTGCCACTGCACGATACCCAATTTCAGCCCTGAAGCGATAGCTCAGAGATCTTAGCCAAGCGTTTGGAAGATCAGGACACGAGATTGACGTCGACGTAGATGAAGTAGCCAACCATAGTACGAGAGGATTGGTCGGGTCAACTTATGGTGTGCCATAGCAATCCGCCCAGTCTCGATTCGTGTATCCATTGATACTTCACTAACATATCTACTTTTCCAACCATTTTGCTTACAATTTTTTCTTGATTAGTGTATCCATTGAACTTCACTACATGTGAACGTATTTGGTGTCAGCTAAACACAATAAAACATCTATGAAAAAAAATATTTCAGAAATGGTGAAGATAATATAAACTATAAAAACAACTTATGCAAATGCACGTGCGATGAGTTTGGTCTTGAAATTATCAGAATACTTAATTATACAAAGCCGCTATATATACTTACTTCATTTTTGTATTATGTAGGTCGGTCTATTTGTATGTGTTTGATTAATTTAAAAAAAAATCACGTCATTGTTTTCTTTTAGTCTGGAGAAATTTCTTCATCAGGTTTCGAAATCAAATATCTATTTTTAAAAATACTTTGCGTTCAAAATATACTATACATAGTAGCCAAAAGTTTTGTTTGTTTGCACATTACTAGTTGATATGTACGTGCAACGCACGTTTTTATAATTAAAGGGGAAATTTACAAGTAGTAAAAGACCTTACGAGGGTCTACGTAGATTACTTCTTTACACGTTTACATTGGTTTTAGATTTTATATTGCGAAGAGAACTATGCTTATATAGGTATCACGGAGCACACAAATTCAGACAGAAGCCAAAAGTACAGGCGTACAACGATGAAGATGTGCTCCTTGGGTGTCTTCTCGGCACAAATTATGACATATCCTCAATTTCACAAACGTATCCTTCACACGTAGTAATGCTAAGTGTTTATAGAATATAGAGCTAACTTGAAATTATTTGTGAACTCACTGACTATCATCGGTACAGTATCACAGATGCAGAATTGTGCAAACTGCACATTAACTAAATCCGAAACTACTATGTGCATAAATAATAGATACAGTGAACTGGGTCACAACCTACATTTCCAGTCATATCTTGACTTCTAGAAGATAAGTCAAGACATATCTGAAACAGGAACCATCCACACAAGGTTGACACTAACATTACCACGAACTGGTAAAAATTAACTGCAATAAAGTATGGAGTCAATACGTATACAACAATAGTGCAGGTCAATGATCTAGTTAGGGCTATGCTCTGGTAGCATTGCGTGATTTCTCAACTAATTTCCTTCTGGTTGCCATCGCCAGAATGTTGCGACTTATTGTCAAATCCTGCCTCATCAGTTTTGTATTGTTTGTCTCCAAGTTTATCCTACCAGCAGAAAATAAAAAGGGAAACAACTCTTATGTCAACATAAATACTTCAGGATATGATTTGTAAAAAAAATCAGGATAAGCAGGTAGAAAAAGTGTGCAAGACAAACCTTTAGTGAGCTATTCTTTGATATAATAGTAAGGTTCACCTCATCTCTAAGTGAAGCATTTTACTGTTTTAAAACATCAGCACGTTGAGCCAACTGCTCACATTCAGCCTGAAAAATTCAAAGTTCATTCAGCCTGCAAAATTCAAAGCTGCTTCATCAACTGTAGGCGCCAGAAAGGATAACACAATTCAGTAGAATTAGAATACCCACCTGCGCAGCCTAGATCTGTGAGCACTGTCCCTGTTTGACTGCTTTCTTTTCTACCTTTTAAGTTTCCTGGACAATTGGATAGTCAAAATGCAAACACACTAAAGCTTCAGATTTGTATCCACCAAGTCATTGAAAATTAGATGCCTATTACATAGTCCTTCCATTTGGCATAAAGATTGTTCATCTGATACCAAAATGTCAGATTTTGGTGGAAAACCGCCTACACATACAAAGGCCGTTATACTATAAAATCAGAACAACCAAGAAGACAACTGGAGAACAAGTAAAAGGAAATCCTGGTTGAACTGGACAACTGGTTCATGCCAGTAGACATTTGATGCTCAAGGAGACAGAGAAACAGTAGAATGCATGTGAGAAGAGGTCACGGATAGTACCCTCTAGTATATCAAATCTGAAACAACATGGCAACGTGACATAAAGTGTATATTTATCTTGAGTGTATACAAATAATGAAAATGACACAAAGCATTCCCCTTGGAAAAGGGGGCACGTACGAGAGCTACAAAGTAGAAATTCTATTGCATGTGCACTAGAACCGAATGAGCTAGACTGAGTCAAGGTGTTTCACGAAAATGTGATTCTCGTAGCTGGATTCCGGGCCCAACTTTTGATTTCATTCATCATGGAGTAGCGTCGTCCTCCCTTGAACACGACACATACTGATTCGAGCACTTGCGCGCCGCGAAGCAACCACTTGAGTAGCATCTTCTGCAGCTTGACCCCCTGGTACTGCTCCACGCTCATCTCCCTCACCCGGTGGCGCAAGCACGGCGGCGGCACGGGCGCGTCCTCTAGAAGGCCGCCGCAATTCCGGTTCGCTACGCCGCAGCTCTCGAGCTTGATCACTAGAGCAGTCAGGCTGGGCGTCTGGCGCAAGACTCCGGCCACCCTGTCGAGGACCCGGGGACCCGTGCAACGGCTTCCCAGCTCGAGCCTCGTGAGGTTGTGGAGCCGAGGGAAGTGCAAGGGGTGCAAATCGTCGGTCACGTCGGGCCAGCCCAGGTGGACGTGCGTGGCATTCACGAACAAGACCAGGAAGCCCCTGAGCCTCTCGAAGTCGATCTTCTTCTTCCCAGACGAGCAGACGTGGATCTTGGCTGAGGCGATCCTAGACGCGCCGCCAACGAGCGTGAAACAGGGCGAGGCGTCGCCTCGGTACTCGAAAGCCCGTAGCGTCTCCGACGCGCCGTCGATGGTGACGCGACGGACGCTGTGGCAGCAGCGCAGGGCGAAGCTCGTTAGGCGCTTCTTGTCTAGGACCGTGATGTCCGTGATCTGGCCGCAGGCCTCGAGCATCAGGTCGGCGAGACGCGGGCAGCAGGAGATGACCCGCTGCATGTTTTCCCCGGAGATCTGCCGATTGGTGTACGTGATGTTGGTGAGAGACAGCGTCTCCAAGGACGGGAGATGGATGGTAGACGGCAGCTGGCGCGGCGGCAACGAGCAGGAGACGAGGTGCAGCGCTCGCAAGGTGGCGCAGGAGAAGATCTCCGGCGAGACGTCGTATTGGAGCCGAGTCGGAGCCGCGCACTCTGGGACGCCAGTGATGCCGTCGGAGGTGACGGTGTCCGAGTCAGACTCAGAGCCGCTGGTGCTCTCGTAGTCTGAGTAATCTCTGGAGTCGTAGCCGTCTGAGTCGTCGTAACCATCGTTGCCATCTGAGTCGTCGTAGCCGTCTGAGTCGTCGGAGCCGTCGTTGCCATTGGAGTCGTCGTCGACGCAGCAGCGTGCGATGGCGCCGTGTAGGCGTGTCCGTGCGTGGCCGTTTCGAGGCGGAGCTCCTGGATGCCGTAGTTGCGGGCGTAGGAGAGCCACTGGTCCACGGCGTAACAGTCGGCGCGGTGTACCCGCGCATGGCGACGCGGAGGCACCGCAGTGGCGCGTCCCGTCGCAGCGTCTCCGCGCGACCAGCGCGTTGGTGACCCTGTCGACCAGTCTCCTGTTCTCTCCATACACGTCCATTGCCGGGGGCTCCACCGGCTGGAAAGTGATGGTTTGGACGATGTCGAAGACTCGGCGCCAGCGGCGGGAGAGGACGGCGGCGCGCCTCTTCCGTTGGGAGGAAGGAGAGGACGTGGCCGAGGATGTCGTCCTGGAGGTCGCTGAGGCGGTCGCGGTGGCGGCGCTTTTCTTCGCAGGAGACACCATGATGGCGTTTGTGCGTCAAGGACACGGGTGCAGCTTTATTTGTTGGTATATAGGGAAGGGCTTGTTCTACCGGGACTCTCCCTCAAGAACGATTAATCTGCTCCATGCATAGACGAATCCAAAGAAGCGTTTGATATTTGGACTTCTGAAAGGCAAGCAAATCGGATGATTGATCTTTTTCCAAAGAGTCTCATGAATTGAATTGGTGATTGATGTGTTGTGCGTGCCCTAAGATGCTTCCGTCAATTTCAAAAAGAAAAAATGCTTGCGTCCCATGCACGTCACTTTTTTTTTTGAGAAAGACGTCCCAACCCTCGTTTCCACGTTTCTAAATCTATAGTTCTATACTACCTCGCCCGGCCATAGAGACGCCGGCGCAGGTCAAAAAATGGACCTTTGGGTTTGGAGTTCGCCACGGTGGGGGAGCGCCCGCCCTGCCTTGAAATCCGGCGCGTAGAGGTGGCGCACGGCCTCCTTTTCATGACGAAGGCGTCAGTGCAAGGTAGGCGCGCTCCCATGGACGTTGACCTCCTCGTCGTGGCGTCTCTGGGGAAATTGTCATCTCCTTTACGTCGAAAAAATCAACCTTTATAATGGATCCACCGAAATAAAGGCTGCAGGGCTGCGAGTGGGAGTAATGATGGCTGCGGGAGGGAGAAGAGCTGCAGGGCTGCGGGGGGAGCGGCGGTTCCAGCGGGAGGGAGAGGAGACTCACGAATGGGAAAGTAGGAGAAGAAGACGGGGTTTTTGCGAAGTAGAGGAAGGCGTGGTACGTGAAAAAAATCCTATACGACCCACCATTTTATGACCCATTCGATGGACCAAATCTAGCACCGTACACATCGGTGGATCACATTACCCCGACTACAGTTAATCAACTCCTGCTGCTAATTTGCGACGTGTACGTTACCAAATGTGGTCCACGACTGGGTCGGTCATATAGGATTTTTTCCAGGGGTACGTACTATCTAAATCTAAATCCGAATGGAGGGAGTATAATACACAACGACACACATTTTGGTGTGTGATCAGGAAAAAAAATCTATTAAGGCTAGCAAATACGAATCAGATTTCCGAAAAATGTAATCAAACTAGAAATAGGCAACTACTACAAACTAAGCTCCACACGATTACAGTTTGATTCAGATCCAAGGTCACTTCTTTCTTCTATCTCACACAGATATGATCATGATAAGTGTGTGCTCATTCATGCCTAAACAGGATCCTTGTTCGCGGATTCCGTGGCCAAGACACCATCTCGCTCATCAACCTCGTTTCAGTCTCGGATCCTTCTCGGACGCTCGCAGCAAGGGTAACCTGCAGCTCGTCTGCGCGCTCGGCCTTCCTCAGCAGGAACATAGCGAGCCGTCTCTGCTGCGCGTCCTGCCCGTTGTACCCCACGAGATGGATCCTCCTTAGGGAGCGACGGAAGCACTCGACGACAGCGGACGACGACATGAGTTCGCTGGGCGCCGGAGCGATGACGACGCGGCGTGTTGTTGATGTTTCATCCTCGACGGGGCGGTGAATGACCAGTGTGAGGACCTCGAGATTGGTGGTGTTTTGGAGCATGCCGACGAGGGCAGGGACGTGGACCGTGCCCCTCAGCTCCAGGTGCGCGAGCCCCGACATTGTGCGTGGGGCGCGGTAGGGGAAGAAGGGCGGTTTCTCGTGCTGCGAGAGGCGAAGCGTCGTCAGGTTGGTGCATCTCTCCACGAACCGCCTGAGCCGCCGGTTCTTGTCGGAGTCGTTGGCACGAAAGTCCAGGGCGCAGATGTCGACGGCCAACGTGACGATGTGGCCCCAGGCTGTTGGTAATGACAGCACGGAGGTGCCGGCTATGGTGCCCTTGTAGCCGAGGAACCGGAGCGACGGCGCGTCGACGGACACGTGATTGGCCTTGTGGCAGCAGCGCATGGTAAAGGCCCAGAGGAGGAGGAGGTGTGCCGGCATCGAGATGCGGTACATCGTCGGGCACTCTTCTATCGTCAGCTCGGTGAGGCGAGGGCAGGCGGAGATGAGGCGCTGCAGCGCGTGGTCCGGCGCGTCGATCCTCTTGAGCGACAACGTCTCCAGCGTGTGGAGGGAGATCGTCAGCGACTGTTCGGGCGGCTCGGGCAGACAGAGCGCGCAGTTGCCCAGCCGCAGGTGGCGCAACGCGGCGGCGGCGTGTGTGAACAGCAAAGGCATGACGTAGAACTTTTGCCAGGCGAAACCTGCCGCGGGCTTGCTTTGGTAAGAAGAGCTGGCCTGTGGGCAGATTGGCTGATCTCCCTGGGACAGGTCGAGGTCGAGAGTCTCCGCGCCAGCGGTCAAGGCGGTGACGATCCACTGGTCGATCGCAGCGTCTGAGGGGCGGTTGTAGCGGAAGCCGGCGACGCGGAAGGAGCGGATCGGCGCGGTTCTGTCGTGGCTGAGGAGCGCGCCGCTGACCATATGGTTAACGCCGGCGGGATTCCTCCGCTGCGGGGCGGCTCCAATGTCGACCACGGGGACGGCGGCGAAGACGCGGCGCCAACGGCGGGAGAGCGTGCTGGTTCGGACGGCCTGGTCGGTGCGGAGATGCGAGAGGATGCGTGTCAGCGTCACGTCCGGGAGCGCGCTCAGGCGATCCTCGCCGCCACCGGCGCGCTGCTGCGTCGCCATCTTCACGTACGCGTGCGTGCGTGTCCCTGGACTTCCTGACTTGTGCAGCGTGTGCCCGGTCTGGTGCCGTTCAGATCGGAGAGGCTTTGGCATCTGAGTTTTTATCTTCCACGATCCAAAGCTTCCTTGTTCACTTCGAATTCATAAAAAAAGGTACCTTATATATGTTAGCAAAACCTTGTAAATAGTCGAAAAAAAAACTTGTAATTTTATTCCAGCCTGCGCTAGTACGTGCATGTGCTACATTATTTGCAGATCGTTTACTGAACCTTATATATGTTTCGTAATAAAGCTGTGAGCTTTCCCTCAAAAAAACCTTGTATTTTTTTTGAACTTTTACGTTTATTCACCACGGTGATTACATACATTGCGCCCCTCAAGATCTACCTGAGACATCGGCGAGCATCAAAGGGACGCAACACATAACTTTCAAGCCGTGTCTCCACGCGCGATGCTCCCAACAAATGAATGACTTCGAGGACGCCGTCATCGCCGATCCATCACTGAACCTAGGCTTCCGCCGGAGACAAACTACCAAACCCAAGTGAGAGAGAGGGACATGCCAACACCCCTCAGCGATGACTCCAATAAAGGGGACAACACCCACAATTAAAATTTGGCTGGGGCAACAACACAAACACGTCCAACGAAAAAATGTACTGATACAGCTACACTCGGGATAGAATGCAAAGGTGTTTCAAGTGGTGTTCTTGAAATTACATTAGTTAGCTCTAACTGATAGTTATTTTCATCAAGATCCCTACGTTAACCGGTATCTGTTTATCCGGAACTGGATTCAATACGTGCTTCCGAAAGATTGCTATGAGGGATTAGCACAAAGCCTAAGCTATCTGCGATAACTAACTCAGTAACACTAGATAGTATTTTTTTTTGGTTATAACAAATGACACAATGAGCTCGAATCCATATTTACGTGCACTTATTTAGTTATTTTTAGTAGTGGATTATCGATAACTCCTTGACACTGTAAAAATGCTTAGAACATCCCGTTTTAATGTCGATGCAAATAACTCTAATCCAACAAACAAACCAACAAATGCAAACCTACTTGGGACCAACCCCAGTTTAAAAGTAAAGATTGTTTTGTTTCAACTTCGATAGCACATTTTCTGTTTCGCAATGCATAATACTACAATCATCCGTGAGCAAAGATTATTCTTGTTCGTGGATTTCGTTTCCATCCCTCCATCTCTTGCTTCAACCTATCAGCAGTTTCAGGTCCTCCTCCTCCTTGGACACTGCTAGCAAAAGTAACATGTAGCTCCTCCGTGCGCACGGCCTTTGCTAACAGAAACTTGGCGAGCCTTCTCTGCGTGGCATTCCCGCTGTACCTCACCAGGTGGATCTTCCTCAGCGTGCGGCGGAAGCACTCGGCGGTGGAAGACCTGAGGACATCCTTGGGCACTTTTATCACCCTGCAGGTCGATACTTCGTAGACCTGAGGACGGTCGATAACCAGCGTCAGAACCTGGAGGTTGGCCGTGTTGTCGAGGATTTGGGCCACTGCGGCGATGTGCCCACGGTTCCGGAAGGGGCCGTTGAGCTCGAGGTGTGTGAGGCCAGGCAGCGGCGCACGGTACCAGAGGAAGAAGGGCGGCTTCTGCTGCGCGAACAGGCGAAGTGAAGTCAGGTTGGTGCAGCCCTCCAGGAACTGACCCAGCTGCCGGATTGTGTCCGAGTCCTCGCCGTCAACCGTCTCACAGATGTCCACGGCCAGCGTGACTCCTCCCCAATCTGCCAAGGACAGAACGGAGCAGTCCGGCACCCTGCCTTTGAACCCGAGGAACCGCAGCGACGGCGCGTCGATGAAAACACGCGTGGCGTTGTGGCAGCAGTGGATTGTGAAGGTCCTGAGGTGGTTCAGCGCAACCGAGATGCGCTTCACCGTCGGGCACTCCTCGAGCGTCAAGTCGGCGAGGCCAGGGCAGCCGGCGATCAGGTGCTGCAGCGCCTCCCCCGACGCGTTGATCCGTCGGAGCGACAGCGTCTCCAGCGAGCCGAGTGAGAGATCCTGCTCGGGCAGAGCAAGCTTGCAGTTCCCAAGCCGGAGGTGGCGCAGCCAAGGATTTGGATTTCGACCGAGAAAACCGAAATTCGGCCGAATTTCGCCCATTTCGGTCAGGACCGGTATAAGTATTTACCGGACGAAAAGTTATGAATTTAAGGGAGTTTTGGTAATATAAATTCAGAAATTCGAGGTTTAGTTGAATTTTCCTCAAAAACTCAATTTTCGGTCAGATTTCGGTTATTTTTCGTTCTAAGTTTCAAATTTTGGTTCTCTCTTTTCGTCCGAGATTTCACCGAAATTTCCGAAATTCACGAAATTCGCCCATTCCGGCCAGGACCGGTAAATTTGCAAAACCGAAATCCAAATCCTTGGGCGCAGCGTGGTGGCGGCGTTGCCGCTGAACAGTTGGCGAGGCATGGTGCAAGACAGTTCCACTAACATTGACGCATTTGACGTGTGCGGCCATATCGGCCTCTCAGGGTATCGCGGCGGTAGGTCGAGTTCGACGTCCTCCGCTCCGGCGAACAAGGCCGTGGCGATCCACTGGTCAATCAGGGTGTCGGAGGGTATGCTACGGAGGCCGATGACACGGTAGGAGCGGATGGGGGCGGTGCAGTCGCGGTTGAGGAGCACGCTGTTCACCATGTGGTCGAGGCGGATGAGCTCCTCGCTGCGGCCGGGCGGCGGTGTTCTAGCGCTCAGGTTGACGACGGGGACGGTGGTGAAGACGCGGCGCCAGCGGCGGGAGAGCGCGCTCGTGCAGACGGCCTGGTCGGTGTCGAGGTGCGAGAGGATGCAGACGAGCGTGGCGTCTGGGAGCGCGCTCAGGCGGTCCTCGCCGCCGGCGTGCTGCTCCATCGACATCTTCGAGTGTCCTTGGACTTCGATCTGGCGGCGGATGTTCACGTGAAGTGTCCTTTAATTGGCAGCCCAGAATCAAATAGGCCGGGAAGGTTGTGGTGTTGTGGGGATCTGATGCGTGGATCAGAGAGTTTTTATCTATGACGATTCACAACGTACTTTGTTCTATCTCTACTGTTAATACTTCCCAGTTTAGGGATTTCGTCTAATATAGATGCCATTTACACCCAGGTTAAGGGCGCGCGCGATTTCTGGCTTTTGGGTAACTTCCTTCGATCGTGGATTCATCTGTCAGTTTAGACTCCCGATATAAGAAGCCTTTCCTATTTCTCTCCTAGGTTTATCTGCTCGATCTTCATGGAGACAGCAAGGAAGCGGCCCCGACGCGACCGCCTGAGCGACCTCCAGGACTGCATCCTTGGCCATATCCTCTCTTTCCTCCCAGCACAAGAGGCCGGCCGCGCCGCCATCCTCTCACGCCGCTGGCGCCGCGCCTTCTCCGACGTCCACACCATCTCTTTTGAGATGCCGAGCGACGACACATCGTATGAATCGTCATCCGAATCGTCCTCCGATGACGATGATGACAAGAGCCCGAACAGGACACTGCTCGACTGGGTCAGCGCGGCGCTGCTCGCCCGGAGACGCTGCGGCTGCGTGGACGCGCCGCTGCGCTCCCTCCGCGTCGCCATGCCGTATGCGATGTTCCCATCAGACTCGTACACCGTGGACGAGTGGTTCTCGTACGCACAACGCCGCAGCCTCCAAGAGGTCTTCCTCGCGACGCCCAGTTGGGCCGCCGAGGAAGACGCCTGCAGACACGGCTGTCGTCGAGTCAACGACGACTGGATCGACAGCGATAGTGAGTCGGACTCGTCGTCGGACGACGAGAAGCCGGAGGAAGTCTATTACTATCCACGCCGGTACGTCTTTCCGGCAAAGCTCTACTCCTGTGCCACCATGCGAGCACTGCATCTCATCTCCTGCTCGCTCAGCACGCTACGGTCCACCACCATCGACCTCCCGTCCCTGGAGACGCTGTTCCTGAGCAGGATACGCTACTCGCGCCACGCGGATAACATACAACGGCTGATCACCGGATGCCAACGCCTGGCGGACCTGACGCTCGAGGCCTGCGGCCGGATCACGGCCCTCACGGTCCCGCCGAACATGCGACTCAAGAGACTCGCACTGCGCTGCTGCCACGACCTTCGACGCGTCACCGTCGATTTGTCGGAGACGCGGTCCTTCGAGTACAGAGGCGTGCCGCCGGACGCGTCGTTTTTAACTATTGTCGGACGCGACGGGGCGCTGAGAGCTCTCGGCTCAGCCAAGATCGACTTCTGCTGGCAGGTTAACTCCCCTGGGAAGATGGACTTCGAGAAGGTAAGGGAGTTCCTGCTCCTGTTCGTGGGAACGACGAGCCTCAAGCTCCAACTCGGCTGGCCGGACACGACGAACTCCCTGTACGGAAGCGAGGATTTCTTCGCCGACTTCACCCTGTTCCCAAATCTCACGAGGCTCGAGCTGGGAAGCCGCTTGGTGGACCGCCGTGTAGTCCAGGGAGTGCCAGGGATCCTGCGACGGACGCCAAACCTGAGTGCTCTGTCGCTCAAACTTGACGGGCACAAAAGGAGGAGGAAAACCACCACCATCCGTGCCGGCGATCTGTATCACCGGAGCTTCGCTGTGGGAGACGAGGTGCCAGACGCCTCGGTGCCGTGCTTACAAGGGCGAGTGAAGGAGATGAGCGTGGAGCAGTACGAGGGGGCCGACGTGCAGAGGATGCTCCTCAAGTCGTTGCTCCGTGGCGCGCTCGTCCTCGAGTCGGTGCGCGTCGTGTTTGCCAACGGACGACACTCCGTGCTGGACGAACTGATGGATGAAATCAGGAGTTGGTCCCGGAATCCAGCTACCAGAATCTCATTTTCGTGAAACACCCAGCAAGGGATGTGATCTTGTACAGTTCAGTGCAGGTTCTCGTTCTTGGCGTTGTGACTGAATTTCCTATCTGAAGCTATACCTGCACACTCGTAGTATTTCTTCTGCAAGAGTATACGGCTATACGCCCTTATAAGAAAAAATAAAACACAGTGAATACTCTTTAACCCTTTACAGTTTTTCTTTTTGAGTTACACTAAATTATTTTTCCGGGGGTAAAATAGTGGCTATCATAAATTTTAGGATTTGATCAAATATGATTGGAATATGATTTATAGATTTTGCTTCACGATTTTCAAGCAGAAAAAGTAGAAGAGCTGAATTATGAGATCACTATGATAGCACTAACAAGGTGTTTGGTTCAACTTCGGTAATTGGTATCAGATTACAAGAATAGTCAGAGCTAGAATGGGAGAAACAGGTTCTGTTTGGTTCAGCTATGTAATGGAAACTATTTGCGACTGAATTTCCAAGCAGAGAAATTATGAGGGCTGAATTATGAGATCACTTTGATAGCCCTAACAAGGTGTGTGGTTCAACTTCGTTAATTGTATCAGATTACAGGAGTAGTCAGTGCTAGAATGGGGGAAACAAGAGTTCTCTTTGCGACTGAATTTCTTGTCTGAATATTCTCGAGAAAAAAAAATCTTGTCTGAAGCTATACACACAGATGTAGCATTTCTTGTACGAGAGTGGCTATATGCCGTCGTAGGAACAAATAAAATACAGTGATTTTTTTTAACCTTTTACAGTATTGCTTTTCGAGTTACCAAATTCATTTTCCCAGGGGTAAAATAGAGTGGCTATAGTAGACGGGGTATCCCGCTGAATTTATCAGATTTTTTCTGATTTGATAAAAATATGATTTATAGATTTGCTTCACGATTAGAAAGGCTGAATTTGGGATCACTGCAATAGCCATAAATGTTTGGATGATTTCAATATTAAGAAATTTAGACATGTATTATTTGTGTTTTCAAATTTAAGTCTTAAGATTATTGCAGAAAATCCTTTTAAATAGGCGTGTGCTAGGAGTCGGGCAGCAGATCCGGTGCGGCCTCAACTGCCGTTCGATCCGGAAAACTGAAAGTGCATTTTAGTGTCCTCTGTGTGGTTTTTATATGATAAATGACAAAAGGTTAAGAGAGAAGAAGACAAAGAGAAGCCACTTGGACTCCATGAAATGCAAATGCGCAAGCTAATGTCTCTCAGTTCAGCTATCTGGCCGATGTGCGGCACGACGAGGTCGCGTTCTGCTCGAGCTGCAGATTGCAGCCGCTCAAGCACGTACTTTTGTTTTAGCCCTTATCATAACACTGATAAAATTGACAGGAAGATTCTTTTGGTACTTCTGTTTGGAGGCTTGGAGCGGAGAGGTACGGTACCTCCCAGGTACCATAGAATTTCTCCAAAATGTTAAAAGCATCTATTTCTACTAATTATATTATAGATACTATATATAAAGGGTGGAAAGAATCTCCCCCTTCCTTCCGCAGTGCCACGTCGCCCCCAATTCACAGCCGTTTGATCGGCGTCATCCAACGGCCAGAAGCTGTCCACGTCGCCCCTCCCGTGATGCACTGTAGCTGCTACAGTACTGGCCGATTTTCTACCAATCAAACGACGCCACGCGTCCCGGTCACCAAACGGTGAAGCCGGTCGCAGCCGGTCACCCCGCGCACGAATTTTGGCACAACAATTTAGCAAAAAAAACCCTCGGAAGGACCTTTTCACAAATTGGAAACAACTCAGGGGCCTCCATGAAAAACTGCCGCCACAATCCCCCTCCTTCTTCTTCTCTCCTCCGCGCGAGCTCGAGCTCGCCGGCGCCGCCGACGCGCCCCGCCGCCCCTCCGCGCCTCCCTGCTCACATCGGCGCACACAGCGAGGTGCGCCGCCGCGCCCTGTCCATCCTCGCCGAGCGCCACGTCCTGGGACACCCGAGCTGCGCCGGATTTGCCGCCGCCGTGCTCGTCGTTCTCCGCCGCGTCCGTGGTCGCCGCCGGCGTCTCCGGCGACCATATGGTCCGGGGCGCCGCTCCCTGGCCTCCCTGCGACGTCTCCTCGCAGAATCACGCAGAGCCGGCCCCGCGCGCGCTCCCCGCTCGAGCCCGAGCTCCGGCCAGCCGGCCGTGGCCGCCGCCGGCTGACGTCAGCCGTGACGTCATTGCGGGCCCATACGTCAGATTTTTAACAATTTCGTAAACGATTTCGTAAATAATAAAAACCTGACATGTGGGTCCCACTGCCAGATATTTATTAGTTTCTGTAAATTTCAGAAAAATGAACATTTGTAAAATTCATATCTTCTGATCTGTATTTCAGAATAATGCAAATAATATATCAAATTTTGCAGAAAAATGAAACCTTTACAAATATTGCATTTCCATGCATAATTGAACAACTTTGAACAAAGTTTTTGTACAAAAACTAAATAACCTCTCATGTCAAATATGGAGTATGTGGAAATGACGTCTCTTAGTCATACCAATTCCATTTAAATTGATCTTATGTTTTAGGGTGCACTTCAATATCTTTTCCCACTTTGTACAATTTTTAAAATCTATTTGGCCATTTGAAGTCAAAAATTTGAATACATTCCAACACAGACAATTTTTAAATTCACAACATTCTTTAAGCGCACATTTTTTGAGTTCCAAAAATTTTCGGGTTTGAAAAAAATTCTGAATATAGACATTTTCCAAATTTGAAATTTACCAAACCAACTCCAAATCAAACACAGTAGTCTCAAAACCAATATAAATTTAACAAAGTTGCACCAAAAATATCCATTGTACATAAAAGTGAAACTAAGAAATTTTCAAAAATTTCACGAAAACTAAGAAATATTCATTTTGTTGATGATTTATTGGACAATTTTTCCAACTAATTCTTTCTCAACAGAAAATATTCAATATTTTTAATAAATTTCAAAATAGATTCCAGACAAGATTTGTGATATTTTCACAATAAACATTTTCCCCCTTTTCGTCAGGAAAATATGCCCACCGTATCAAACCAAAATTTTGAATAATATTTAACCAGCTCTTAATTCTTCCTAATTGACAATGTGGTCGCATTTTTTCAATAAACCGAACGTCCTGCAGGAACAAAAATGAACTTCAAACAAATCATGAACTATTCATTTCAGATATGTGCATTTCCCTCTCTACTCATAAATCACATTTTCCATCAATTTTCTTTTCAAAAAAAAAAAATATGACATAACGTTCGACATAATATGAATTTACAGTATATCAAAAAAATGCACCAGTCTCAAAACAATATAGATTTAACAAATTTGCACCAAATATCCATTTTATACAGAGGTGAAACTAACAAATTTTCAAATTTTCCACATAAACTAAAAAATGTTCATTTTATTGATGATTTGTTGGGTTATTTTCCCGAATAATTCTTTCTCACCAAAAAAATATTCAATATTTTTAGCAAATTTCAAAATTGGTTTCAAACAAGATTTGTTGAATTTTTCCCAACAAATATTTTTCCCCTCCCATAAAATATTCAACATTTTTTATAAGTTCAAAAAAAAAATCCACGCACGATTTGTTGGAGATTTTTTCAACAATTATTTCTTCCCAAAATTAAAAGCTTTACAACTGTTGCATCTCCCTGTATGATTAACCAACTTGCAATCCTGTTTAAAATATGTGCATTTTTCTCTCTACTCATAAATCACATACTCCATCAATTTTCTTTTCAGGAAAAAAAATGACAGGACATTCGACGGAATATGAATTTACAGTATATAAAAAAAACACAGTAGTCTCAAAACCAATATAAATTTAACAAAGTTGCACCAAAAATATCCATTGTACATAAAAGTGAAACTAAGAAATTTTCATGAAAACTAAGAAATATTCATTTTGTTGATGATTTGTTGTACAATTTTTCCAACTAATTCTTTCTCAACAGAAAATATTCAATATTTTTAATAAATTTCAAAATAGATTCCAGACAAGATTTGTGATATTTTCACAATAAACATTTTCCCCCTTTTCGTCAGGAAAATATGCCCACCGTATCAAACCAAAATTTTGAATAATATTTAACCAGCTCTTAATTCTTCCTAATTGACAATGTGGTCGCATTTTTCCAATAAACCGAACGTCCTGCAGGAACAAAAATGAACTTCGAACAAATCATGAACTATTCATTTCAGATATGTGCATTTCCCTCTCTACTCATAAATCACATTTTCCATCAATTTTCTTTTCAAAAAAAATATATGACATAACGTTCGACATAATATGAATTTACAGTATATCAAAAAAATGCACCAGTCTCAAAACAATATAGATTTAACAAATTTGCACCAAATATCCATTGTATACAGAGGTGAAACTAACAAAATTTCAAATTTTCCACATAAACTAAAAAATGTTCATTTTGTTGATGATTTGTTGGGTTATTTTCCCGAATAATTCTTTCTCACCAAAAAATATTCAATATTTTTAGCAAATTTCAAAATAGGTTTCAAACAAGATTTGTTGAATTTTTTCCAACAAATATTTTTCCCCTCCCATAAAATATTCGACATTTTTTATAAGTTCAAAAAAAAAATCCACGCAAGATTTGTTGGAGATTTTTTCAACAATTATTTCTTTCCAAAAAAATATTCAACAACACGAAAATATTGTTTCCCCAGTAATATTCAACAATATTCACGAATGTTTCAAATATGCCTTATGTTGGAAGTTGTTCATTACATTTTATAGATAAAACCATCCGAATATACACAAATAATTTATCACCACAGGTGCGGCGTGTCGCCGCGCCCAGATGACTAGTTAGTTCTACATAGATGGTTGAATCGTAAAGTATCAGACAACATCACAGAAATACAGCTCATGGGTTATTATGACACCACAGATCAGATAGATTAATCAGGTGATGGCCTGCTGTGCATGCAGTCTCCATTGGCAGAGAGAGAGATATTAAGTTCCTTCGTTTTTTGTGACAGTACAGCCATGACTAGATATAAACATGTGCCATGGTGATGCCTCGAGGTTTCTATTTAGAAACACCTCAATCTGAGTACGAAACATAGAAATCCATGCTTAAGTAAGGCATCAACTTATTATTCCCATTTGGCAAGCTACCTTATTACGAAACATAGAACTTCAGATATAACAGCGTGTTCAGTTAGGGGAGGGCAGAAGCAAGCAGCAACAGCAGCCCTCCTCTCCCTCCTATCTTTTTACACAGAGCCCGGTTTCATCCTTTCACCTTCAAGACAATACACCCATCCACACAGGGAATAAACAGGCACTCAGAAACATCGAGGACTACACGATCAGCTCGGTCCTGGAGACGAGGATCCCGTCCGTGTCGGCGTAGAGCCACTCGCCGTCGCAGACCCTGGTGCCGGCGATAGTCACGGGTACGTGTTTCTCACCCATCCCCTTCTTGTTCGCCTTCATCGGGTGCGAGTTGAGCGCCCGCACGCCAATGTCACACCCGTTGATCTCGTCCACGTCCCGGATGCACCCGTTCACCACGATGCCCGCCCACCCGTTATTCTGCGCCTGCTGGACGGGGTTACCGCCCAGGATGGCGCAGCGCAGGCTGCCGCCGCCGTCGACCACCAGCACCCTGCCCTGGCCCTTCTCCTCCAGGAACTCGCGCACCAGGACGTTGTCCTCGAACACCTTGAGCGTCACTATGGGGCCGGCGAAGACCTGCCGCCTACCGTAGATCTGGAAGATGGGCTGGAGGGCGCGGAGCTCGCCGTTGGTGATCAGGTGCGAGTTTGCGTCGCAGACCTCCGCGGTGGCCAATGGCAACGCTGCCATTTTAGCTCAATCGCTGCACGGCATCGAAAGAAGATAAAACGTTGTCAGCATGAGTAAAACCGCTTAATGAAACACCAATTCGAATTTAACATAACAATGGATATGCAAATTATGCTATTACGCTCATGATACTGCAATAGAAAAGATAGTAGCTAGCTTCAGGGCTGCTTGGCATGAAAACAGGACAAACATTACTACTGAGCACGAAGCACTGTCAAGAGGAGTAAGCAAAGTAAAGCGCCTCCATTCATTTACTCAATCGATCAGCATAACAACAAATTATCCAAACAGATGGAAATCATGAATTCGAGCTCGTAATACTACAGTTGGGTAGGCATCCTGAGTCGCGCGGCTAAACAACTACCATTATCTGAAGCTGATAAGGGAGCGCAACAAAATAACCATCTCTTGTATACTATCACAAAGCCCAAGCAGAATACTGATAAGGTGTACATGTTGTCCTATGTCCTGGCTGGCTCACTCAGATTATATGATAGAAAAAATGGAATCCATTTGGATGATCCCACCAGATCTCTCTCCACCAGAACCTAGCAGATCAGGAGGCCTCGAGCAGAGGAAATCATGAATTCGAGCTCGTAATACTACAGTTGGGTAGATATCCTGAATACTGTAGCTAAACAACCATTGACTGAAGCTTATAAAGAGCACAACGAAATAAACATCTATTGTTCATATTATTCGCAAAGCTGAATAGAATACTGATAAGGTGCACATGTCACTCTGGCTATCTCACTCGGATTATGATAGAAAAAAAATGGAATCCATTTGGTTGATCTCACCAGACCTCCGTCCACCACAACCTAGCATATCAGAGGGGCTGGAGCAGAGGAAACGGGCAAGGGGGGATTACCTGGCCGCGCACCGCGGGTTGATCTCGCGGACCGTCGCTGTCTGCCACCGGGAGTGAGAAGGCGAAGGCGGGGTGGGGGGCGGGAGGAAGTCCTGTGAACGGGATCGGGTTATCTGAGATGAGATCGATCCTGAAGTAACGAAAGCAAGAAGGGACAGAGATCCGGCGTGGACAGCGAGCGAAGAGGAGGCCCGAAATGGAAGCAAGGGAGAGATTCGGATCCCTTACCGAGACGTTCACACCAGCGGCCGGCGATCTACTCCGATCAGAGGGGAGGAATGGGATCCAAGGAAGGAGGAGGACGCCTGGGAAACAAGCTAGTCCTAGAGGAGAAAGATGAAGCTTTTGGTGGGTGGGTGGCGGAACGGATGGACGAGGTCGCCGTGCTCGTGCTCACCCGAGCTTTGCTGACTTGCTGTCAAGGTGAACACGGCGTCACGTGTGAATTGACTTGAATCGGCTGACCTGCGTGCCAATGCAGTGAAGCGCACCTATACGTGATCCCTTACGTGTTAATTTTGAAAATTTGATCCAAATTTAAAATTTAAACAAAAAATAAATCGGATCCAGAAAATTCATGATCTGATCTTAATGTCTTGGTCTAGCGCGTTTTGAACCCTTCCACACCGGTCAATGCTGGCTCACACGGTGTATGTATGGCGCCGTGCTTAGGCCAAGGCACCATGCCATTTAAATCATATCCGGTCACGGCACCCCCACCTCTCCTTCTCTCCCCCCCCCCCCCCCCCCCCCCCCCACACCCGGTCCCCGTCTCGTTGACCTTCTCTCCCCCCTCTGAAATCCCCTCCCAAATGGCCTAGATCTATTTTTGTGGATTTCGTTCCCCTTCAAATTCTCAAGATATTGTTCTTCCATTTTTCTTCGTTTTGTTGGTTCAAATCTCCACATTTCACAGATTTGGAGAAAATCTAGATCATCCATTTGTTTTTTTTTTCAATTTTCATTGGATATTTATATATTAGCACGTGTATTGTTAAATTGGTACTACGTTTTGTGTTGGATCGGCTTGTTGTATTGGTACTACTACATGTTCACTTTGTATTCGGGAGATGAAAGGTATTGCATTCGTTAGTTGATACTAGTAGATATGGTTCAAATGTATATGTATTTTTGTGATAGTAATTTGTAGGTATTGATATTTGAACTTGCATGGGTATTTAAAAATTATATATGGATAATTTGCACACGTATATGGATATTTGGACATGTGCGTGTATTTTTTTGTGATATTTGCACGTGTATGTATCTATTTGCATTTGTACACATGTATTGGCACTTGCATTCGATATGGTCTACCCTGCTACACTAAGCAAGAAGAATCATCCGCGCGACCCTACAATTAGTCGATGTACTAGTGTCGAATCCATAACCAATTCCAAACTTCGAGAATTTACTCGACGTATTAATTAGTGGGCTCTTTCTTGTTTTCCATATTAAATATCAGGACATGGTATCACCAAATAAAAATTTCACATTGGTGGAGATCCCGCCTTTCCCGAGCTCGCGGTTCTTCGGATCTGTGGAGTTCGTCAAGCCCTATCCGGCGATGGCGTGGCGGCCGGGCCGGAACTTGTTGAAGAAAGAGAAGGCTGTGATTTGGAGATTCGCAATGGAGATGCAGGGATGCGGTGTAAGTTCTCAGGAGCTGGCGACCGGCGACTTCCCGTCCGCGGAGGGCCTGTACCTGATCCAAGCCATCAAGAGGTACGGCGGCGGCGGCGCGCCACCGGCGGCATCATGCTCGTCATCGACATCGGGATCCAGAGGACGTCGTTGTAGTTTTTCATTTGTTCTGGGTCTTTCTGTAAGAACGGAGCTTTAATATCATGTCTTTTTCACCGCAAAAAAAAAATTCACATGGCAAAGAATTTTAAACGGTTTTCCACACACATGAAAACCTCTAGCAAGACGCGCGAGGAGCATCCCATCCACTTACACCAGGCAAGCGGTGTTGTTGCTTCAGACACATCACTGGTGCTTTGAGACCTCGAAGTGTACGTTTATGCAGTGCAACACTGCGTACGTGGGCTATGTTGTCAATGAGCATGGCATATAAATTGATTCGCACAAGATAATCCATATTCAAAAGTGCCAACCAATCTCAAAGACTCGTGTGGTTTTTTAGGAATCTCGTGTTATTAAAAAACGCATTATGACATGATCCACCATCTAATACTAGTTATTGTGCACGTGCAATGCATGTATCAAGCTACATCACAACGAGTGTCATGCTCGCACAAGGGTTCATCTTCAGCGTCCGGATATAGATAATATATAAAGGCTTGCAAGAATCGCTTCAGGACCGCACGAGCCACGTCGCCCCCTATTCACGCCCGTCCGATCAGCCCGATCCAACGGTCATAAACATCCACGCCCCCCCCCCCCCCCGCGCGCTACTGTTCCTCAACTACAGTAGAATCGATTTTCTACCAATGGGAACGCAACACGTCATCCGGTAGCCAGCCGGTCACCACCGGTCACCACGCGTTTTTACGAAAAAGAACCTCACAAATCCAAACCTTACCCCGCAGTCCACGTCTCCTAACGAAGATGGATCGATTTACAAATTCCGAAAATTCCGGGGGCCTCGCCGAAAAAAGACCATCCCAACTCTCTCCTTCTTCCTCTCTCACGCGCGACTCCGAGCTTGCCGCCGCCGCCGACGCGCTCCGCCGCCGCTCCGCTCCTCCCCGGACGAATCGACGCCCACATGACGCTCCGCCGCCGCGTCCTCTCCGTCCTCGCCAAGTTTGGCATGCTGGGCCGCCGCACACTCGCCGGATTCGCCGCCGCCGCGTTCGGCCGCCGCTGTCCATGCTCCGGCGACCTAAGCGCGGCGGCGCCGCCACGTACGGGTAGCCCGCGTCGACGCGCGTCCGATGCGCTAAGCCGCGAGTCCCAGAACGCGCGGATGCGACGCCGCCGTGGTCGTCCCCGTGCGCAGATTCCGGCCGCCATTGATGACGTCACCCAGACGACACCGTGGGCCCGTCCTGTCAGCATTCTTTCTTTTCCCCCAGAAAAAATAAAATAAAATAACCTGACAAGTGGGCCAGTTCGTCTAAATAATTTCCAGAAAATGATTAACAATATAAAATCAATATCTTTAAATCTACCCATCAGAAAAATATGGAAAAAATATCAAAATGATCACAACAATAAATGCTAACTACTTATGACATAATGCAAACATATTTAAAGATTCAAATTCGGTTAATATTTGTAGAAAATCCAAATTTATTTCCTCTAATTACTGCAAAACCAACATCTTTAAATCTACCCATCAGAAAAAATATGGAAAAAAATATCAAAATGATCACAAAAATAAATGCCAACTTCCCTAAGTATTTCCATGTAATTGTTAAACCGTTGACATGTGGGTCCCGAATGTCAGATATTTCACAATTACAAAAAAAATGAATTTTGAAAACAAAAAAAAACTATATCTTCTAACCCTGACAAGTGGGCCTGTTCGTCTAATTTTTTTCCAGAAAATGATTAACACTATAAAATCAATATCTTTAAATCTAACCATCAGAAAAAATATGGAAAAAATATCAAAATGATCACAAAAATAAATGCCAACTTCCCTAAGCAATTTCATATAATTGTTACACCATTGACATGTGGGTCCCGAATGTCAGATATTTCACAATTACAAAAAAAAAGTTGAATTTTGAAAAAAAAACTATATCTTTGAACCTATAATTCAAAACAAATGCAAATACTGTGTCAACAAAAAAAAATTACCAAATTTTCAAATTTTTCATAATTCAAAATAATGTAAATAATTTGTCAAAAAAATTCAAAATTACCAAATTTTCAAATTTTCCATGAAAAAAATGCACCAAAATTATATTACACACAAAATAATGTAAACAATGTATCAAAATTTCCCAAAATTTACAAATTTCCATACTTCCCACACAAAAGTTTCAATTGATCACATTCCACAATTTAGGAAATTTGAAAATTTAAAAAAATTGAGAAATTGACTTTTGAAAATATCTTTTATTAGCGTTGATTTCACACGAAATAAAAAAAGTTCAATGCTGAATTTTCTAATGAAATAGATTTGCATTTACAGATGTAGAAGCCTAATTGACATCTACAATACAATAGATATCTATTTGTATCAAACGAATTGTTTTTTTAATCATTAATCGATCGCATTGGTTTTTTTTAAGACATATTTCTTCAGGGTATATTAAACATTAATTTATCAGTTTCTTTAACGGTAATTTTTAGGCAACAATTTCCTTTCTCATCGGTTGCAACTGAACAACAAGCATTCGTCATCGTTCTTTGATGGTAGTTACTCAACACAGCTCTTCGGTCTTCACCGTATATTCCCAATGGTGGTCATTTCCGAATAACTATTCTGCAAATTTTTTAACGATAATTTTCACTAGCATTTTCCCAACTCTATATAAACAATAATGATTCGCAACCGTTGTTGTTTCTGAATAATTATTACACGAATTTTTTGGCGGTAACTTCCATAAATTTGGAACAGTTATTTCTCGATATTCCGATATTTTAAAGCCCATGATATAAATGGGTGATCGTATTTAAATGATTTACCGAACTCTATTTAAATAAGATGTTTTGTATCAAATTATTTCGTTAAGTTTATTATATTGAATGATATTACTGATACTATTTTTCTAAATTTTATTTGAGTTTAAATAAAAAAATTATGAAATCCATATTTTTATCAAATGGAACTACATATCAAAATTATCACAAAAATAAAAAAATTCAAAGTATAAACAATTTTTAACAGTCAACTTTATTTGCATTCCACCACTTTTCAAGCCTGCACAATTTACAAATGCAAACATTTTCAAATTTAAATTTTACCACACGTATATGGCATATACGTTTGAATATTTCAAACAATTAAATGCCTTTCAAATCTACCAATTTTACAAATGTAAAAATAATTCAAATCTTAATAACTTCCCAATTTGATTACATTTTCGAAATCTGAACAATTTTTAAAACGTAAATTTTCTTCGCATTTCAAAAAATTTCAAATCTTCACACCTTTTACATACCAACATTTTCAAATTTGAATTTCACCAAACTGTCGTGGCATTTGCCGCGCTAAATTGACTAGTATGACATGTATCGTTCGGCATAATTCATCTTATCGTGAACCCCACCTGATCTCAAGTGGCGGTGGCTAAAAACACTCTTATCCTTGACATAAAGCGGCGACGAGTCGGTTTCGGCCTGACGACACCAGAATTAGGATTGGGACGAAACTACAGCGGGTCAAAAAGGACTCGGCGGAGGTTAATGTACCTATCCATGGGTAACAATGGTGGCTGACGTCGACGCATTGAGAGGCTATTGGAAGTGCCAGTGGAAATCTCGGGCACGAATTTGCTGACTTTGTACAAAGTCAGGTGACTTTGAGTCACTGACAAGTGTAGCTCACATGTCATAGATACAAAGTCACCACAAAGTCAGCCCAGCCAAAGTCAGCAAATCTCATTCGGGAAATCTCTTGCAGCCCACGGAGGGGTGCGCCGTTCATCTGGTCTGAGGAGGAAAGGCCGCGTGTCATATGGCCTCGTGCACGAAGTGACAAGAGCCGGGCTACCGTGAACAGCGAAAGCTTTTTTTTCTCTCTTGTAGACCGTAAACAACAAAAATTGGCACACTCTCCCGTGGAAACACTTGTCTCGAGGGCAGCACGAGATGGCCCCCTAGCCGCGGTGGGCCCAATTCGTCCTCGTGGAGCCGTTTCGTGGGCCCACCTCCCCTCCTCAGTCCCACAGTCCCCACTCCCACAGCGCGCTACTATTTCCAGCTGCCGCGACCGGTCGCACACATCACGCCGCTCCATACGCCGTCGAGCGGTAACCGTCCAGCGAGCCATGCCTGCCGCCTCCGCCGGCGCCGCGCCTCCAGGCTCGGGCCCTCGCCGCTCCGAGCGGGCGCGTATCCGACGCCAGCCGCCGGACGAGGCGCCGCCCAGCACGGCCGCCACCGCCACCGCTGCCCCGGCCGGCCCCTCTTCCCCGCCTCCGCGGCGCCGGCGCGAGGCTTCGCCTTCCCGGCGGTCCGTCCGCTTCAGGTTCGTCCCTGCTTCTCCCCGCGAAGGTTCTCTGCCTCTGCGCGAACTGTGAATTCGTGATATGCATTCTAAAATTGGTAACGCTGGTCTCGTGGTCTGTGATGCTTGCGGTTGCTACTAGTTAATATCGACGATTGCAAAATTAAGTATTTTTTTTTTAGAAAAGGCAAAATTAAGTAGTACCGTTGGGAAATTCGTGAATAATTTGTATGCTTTCTATCATGCGATCCTGCGGACTGCTAAGCTGGTGTCTGTGCTATGCTATATTTGGCCATTGCGATGACTCTCCTCCTGGTCACAATGGTGGATCCGCAAGGCTGCGAACCCATTGCTTATTGTAGGGACAGTCCTTGCTAAAATGAACGAAGGTTCTTTGTTCCATTTCTTTAGAATTCCATTTGATTTCGAAATATATTTGACTAGTTAGGAGGGAGGTTAATTCCCACCTCTTTAAGCGATAATCTTTTCCCAGAGAGCTAATACCAAATAGGAAAGTTTAATTAAATTGCGGTTTTGCAATCTCGAGTAGGTGTGTACACAATTATAGGAACACATTCGGGCGAAAAATATTATTAGCATCTGAGCTCTATAGAGCCCTTTATTTTAGATAAATAATCTCGCATAGGTGTATTCTGTGTACAAGTACAATGTTATAGGAGCACATTCTGGTATCTATATGGAGTATATAAAGATGCACAAGTGATATTTGGATTGCTAGTTGTCATTTGTTACTTGATGGCTTATTACTTTACTGTAGAAAGTAGACAAGTTTACTTGTCTTAAAAAACTGCGTTTCATGTTGTGTGGTCCTCATGTCTCTGTATCTAATTTAGCACGCATGTCATTATTTTCTGGTTCTTAAACAGAGAAAAGGATGAGTTGCAGCCACCGGTGGTCGTCTTGGATGACGCTGAAGTGAGTCATCAAATGGAGGCAGAAGAGCGGAATGAACAGGGGAATGAGATTGTGGTGGCAGAAGGACCAGAGGAGGTTGATGAAAACACACAGGCTTTGAAGGAGGCACCGTTCTGGTTCCCCGATGGTTGGATCATAAACGTTCGCCATGATGATGGCGGCTCGACATTTCGGGTACTCTCCCTTGCTCTGCTTGTATTCTAGTAAATGTTATTTATGTGCTACTGCTTCCCACGTGCACCCTTATCTACAGTATATGCTTGTGTGCTGTCTTTATTATTGCTGCTATGTAGATGTTGGGCTGAGATGTGTTACCTATGCACTATCTTATTAAACAGTAGGGGACTCCCCTACCAAATTTTAATTGAACTTAATGCACTGGATAAGATAGAGTTGCTAACAAAAATATCAAAGTGCTTACAAATTGGCCAATGACATTGCGGGAGCAAAAAACTAACCAACTAAGTAGGTAACCAGTTCCTCACCGACATACATGTAGCTAAAGAGAGACAAAAAATGAAAATAAAGGATTCTTTGTCACTACGTTGTTAATTCATTGCAGTACTACACTTCCCCAGTATCAGAATATACGTTTTCGACGGATATGGAGGCACTAAGTTATCTGTTCTCGGAGATGGATGAGCACGTGTTAAAGTCACAGACATGCGTTGAGGACAACGAGCTTCATGTGAGTGTGTTTTTTCTATGTCATGTGATGATTACATTTGAGATGTAACTCCCTGCATGTTGCATACAGAAAATGAATACATGGCTTCCGGATGGTTGGGTGATTGAGCTCAGAGCTGGGGGGAAGATGATGGACAAAATGTACAAGGTTAATTTCAACTTGCTTCCATACTAAGTTTGACTTATACTAATTATTGGGTTGTCGTTTTCTCAACAACAAAAAAACTGGAAACCCATCATTGTCCATATGTAGTCGAAAGTATGATAGACTTGTTCAGGTTTCTGTGAAAAGAACAATGTATTATTTAGAAGTTACTACCATTCGGTGCTTGGTTCTAGAATGGTTATGTGTGTTGTTTATTGTTTAATAAAAGACATTGCTTATATAGAAATTGAATATTTTAATTCCATTGGGTAGATTTTGAGAGTGGGAAAACATTTGTTATATGGTATATATCTTTTTGCACTTATGTGCTGGTATACATCCCTGAAAACAAATATCATTTGGTAAACTTAATTTGTAGGAGTGCCTCAAGAGACGTACCCATCGTTCTTACCATGCATGTATGTCTTTTGTAGTTTTTTGTTCATCTACCTACTGGAACGCGATTCTTCTCAAAAGAAGATGTACTGCGCTATGTGAATGACGGTGCGATCTCTAGATGTGATGTGAAGGGGCTGTGCGACATCATCTCCGAAGATAATGTATGACCTTGCTGGAACTATTCTCCTATTTGAACAACATTGTATCTATAAAGGTTGCAAGTTTTTTCATATCTAAGCTTTGGATTTATTTACAGATACTAGCACAGGTAGAGTTCAATCCAGATGGTCTACCGAAAGGATGGGTGAAAGAAGTGATATTTAGAAAGTGCAATGATGGAATTAGAAAACACCCGGTATTACAATAGAGCATCTCATTCCTTAGACTGAATATGTCACACATTTCTTATTCCTTTAAAAATCATTGATGGAGTTGATCTGATATTTTTATTTAACCATTCATTATTTTATTGTGCAGTACTATACTGATCCTGTCAGTCATCTTGTATTCCGAACACTGAAATCTGTAATGAGCTACCTTACGACTGGAGAAATAAGTAAACGTGCCTATATTCCAAGGAGATGTGTTACACACATGTACTCTTTCGACAGGTGCACAGATCTGGTAATTGTTATGAATAGAGGTTTTATCCATTACTAGGCCAATGAGTCATCATATATTCATATATAGCTGACACTTTCATTTTCATACACCAATAGTTAATACATTGACTATGCTAAGGTTGTTCCTGATAAAATGATCCTGTATCATGGCTATAGGATGTGCCTTGATGTAACTATAAAACTGTTCAGAACTTTGGATTATATTTGATAGATATCTTTTTTAACTACCAGCCTCGAAGAATGTTGAAAAGATTCAAAGTACTAGGGACAAAGAAAATATCAATGAAATCATTGGTCTTCGAAAAGAAATTACTTGATGACCAGACATCAGATCGCTGTAAGTTCCTGCAGTTACTGGTTACATGTTTTTTTTGTGGGGTTTACATGGTGTTCTTGTAATATAGTACTGTCAGAAAAGACCTGCTAGTCATAGACCGTAAACGTCACGGAAAAAAGAGAATGCTCAAGGGGGGCTGGGGGATGTCTACACACCTTAGCTGGATGCCTGAACTTTATCTCTCGTAGTTCAGTCAAACTGACATAATACAACAAGAATATTGTACCTTGCAATTCTGTTTCCCTTAAGTTTATTAGAGTACATGTGATATATTTGTAGAGTACTCTTGCATGCCACGCACAGCTGAAATTTTAGGAGTCACGGAACATGTCCAGATGCTATGTTCATAGAGTACATGACATGAGCATGTGGGGAGTTCAGTTTGTGCTTGAGATAAAAGTTGTCAAGTATTGTATATTTTGGAGGTACATTAGTGTAATCTAAGTGTTATAAAATATGCAACTTATATTTCCATTAGGCCATAGGCCGATACATATTCACTTACATGCGCGGTAAAATTTGGAAAACCCCTTTATACAATGGTGACATTACATATCGAAGATATGGAAAGCATATACAACTCTTAACAGTATGGACCCCTCATAACAGAGCGTCCAATCCTAGTGCTTAGTGGTAACAGACTAACTGGTCCGCTTGAACCGGAAATCCCAGTGTATATTGGTAGCTCCTGGCGAGGCTGATGCCATTTTGTCCTCTTCTTCCATTTTGAACTCTACTTGCTGTTAGATTTGTTTGAAGTCGAAAGTACTGGAAATATTTAATAAAATTGAGCGAGATCTGAATATTTGTCAATATCTACACATCATGGCTGTACGTGTGCATCCTCGATGTCTCAACTTGCTCTTGATAATGGGTTGATGTAGATGCCGGGGGTAATTGATATCATTCCAGTATTAATATATTGTCCTTTATATCAGGAAAAAATGTGCACGTTCCAGGAATAAAAGTTAAAATCTGCCTTATAGCTGCGCATTGCAAATGGAATTATGTTGTTTAATGTTACAATCATGTGAGTGATGTTTTGGTTTAAATTTTTGTAGAAAAGATATTTGAAATACATAGGCTATACTGATTTACAACTTTTGATTTGGAATCTGGACATGTTCTACAGTAGTTCCGCTCCTTCGTGATATGTTTGGCCTTGGTCTCAGACAGTAGTTACGTTATTTCTGAACCTTTGTTATACAGCTATTGAATCTTAAATTTGATAACCAAAATGTTAATGTCAAAGCTGAGAATGTTCAAGAACCAAGGTAACAGAAAATCCTAAACAGAAATACAGCGATATAATCTGTTAACCTTGATTATTCAGTTAACATGATGGATCAAACTCCTTTTTGCTCCTGCTTTTCTTGTCCAACTTTGGTGCTCTTTCTTCGTTGTCAATACTGCAATTAACCATGTTTGCAAAGGTTTTTAGACAAGAAATTGAGCTGCCTCATGTGGTTCTTAGGGTAACTCCAAGGGGGCGATTCATTGAGTCCGCCCGCGTCTGTTTGTGTCCGCGCGGCCAAAAACCAAGGCCCAACGCGGTGACACAAACTGTCCGTTTTTCTGTCGGTGGTGACCCATTCTCGGCCCAAATTTGGGCCAGGTTTGCGTCGGCCCCGGACCTGGCCCGCCGAACAGACCATTCCCTACCCCAATCCTCTCCGCCCTCCTCACCCCTCCCGCCGCCACCCTGCCGTCGCCACCCAGATTTGTCCTCTAGGCCATCCCGGCGGCCACCGCCTATTCCTCTTCGCAGCCGCCATCGGAGCTGCTTCCTTGCGTCCATGTGGCTCGGAGCGTCCGCGACCCGACACCGTTCAGAAGGAGTTCGACCGTTTGTCCCGGCCACACCGTTCAGTGGCTTGGTAAGGGCGGACATGGGCCGGACGCCTATCCGTTTGGGTTGCCCTGTTGGAGTTGCCCTTACTCGTGCTGCCTCGGACATTTCTCTTTGGGCAAACAGATGCCAGGATGCTGTTCGGAAATCTCTTCAAGATTGGGGTATAATGTGTAATCATCTAGCACAAACAATGTAATCTTTCTTTTTTCTGTCTCCTTTTTTCGCCTCCCTCCTACTGCCTAGCAGGCATTTCTTATTCACCTGTACAGATAGGGTATAAGTTGTTCAGGCTGGCGTTTTGCGCCCGCCATAAAGTCGTCAAAAAAAAATTGAAATTCTGGCCAGACAGATTACTGCAGCATGACCAGTATGCTATAGCAGACTGGAGATGACACACGGTTCTACAAAAAACAGTAAAACAGTTTTGTATCCGCACAGGTCTTTGTGTGCTATAGCAGTATAATGGTGCTCTTTGAAATAAAAGTTTGTATAAACCTTGAAGAGATCGAAATCCATTAAGCTTCAATGAACTTGAAAGTTTCGAACCGATACATACTTTATACGTTTCTTTGACTACAACTCAATATGGCGCGTTGTGTTTTTTGTTTGTATTTTACCTGATGGTTCTACTTTGCCATGTTGCAGCTCAAGGTGGCACCTCTGCTAGCATGAATCCTCGGCCTGATCCAAAAGAGAAGGAGGTCATCAATAACATGGAAGCTACAGGCAAAGAACCAGTTAGTTCAGAGACTACCAAGCGACCAAGAGGGAGGCCACGGAAAATACCGAAGCAAACGAATGAATCAACTCCAGATTGCGCCAAGAGTTCAGATAAGAAGACAGCACACGTTGCGTCAGATGAGAAGCATGCTAGGGTAACACTGGAAGTGGACAACAAGAGGGACCTTGCGAGGAGCCCTTCGTCGAGGAGGAGCGGCAGAACTGGTCTGGTGACTGATCCAGATATGCTCGAGCAAAGAAATGGCAATACGGCTGAAGGTAGTGCAAAGTTAACAACCTCTGCAGTTCCTAAAGTTTACATAAGGAGAAATAGCAACCAGACTGGGCTTCAAAAGAGAAACTCAAGCAGTTGAAGATCAGTTGTAAGCATTCAGACGTAGTAGTGGGTTTGGAGCCAGTTTTGTAATATAAATGGACCAGGTAATAAGATGTTGCACCCTAATAAGCGAATAATTGAATAAATATTCATGGTTTATGTGACTAACATTTGTGGTGGGTACCTAGCAAACAAACAAGGTTATTGTATTGATGCAACTGGGGCTGCCTCTGTTTAGCAGAGCGTGGCATGTGTACCATCGACATCAAGGAGATTCAGTTGAGTCTGATTACCGTGTTCTCAGCAGCTCTCCAAGCCTCAGGCGGCTTGAGCTGACGGGATACCTTCAAAGAGGCGGCATTGAGGCAATCATCAGGATACTCGAGCAGGCCCCGAGCATTGAGGTTTTGTTGCTGTTTATGAAGCCCAGCTACGACTACGAGGAGAGGTTGCACACACTGGCGGAGCGTCTTGAGGGCGAAAGTGGGCTACAACCCCCCTTCGAAAAACGCAAACAATTTTCTGGGCATACTCTGCACCTGTTATTCTTTGTTTCCTAGTACTATTTGAGTAGTTGTCAGTGATCAAGCACATGGGAGCAAGGAGAAACAGGCATCGGCGCACTGTGTGGCTGGTCTCCTGTGTCTATTGTTTAATGGCTGTGTACGGGATGGGCCTACTGGGGAGTGACCAAATCAAATAGCGGTAGCAGCCTAGCAGGTTAGTTTTTCTTTTACCTTGGGGCTTGGGTCATCGACTGATTATTGACGTTTTTCTTTGCTAGTCATCGGTGCATCTTTGAGGTCGCTCCTCTTTTTTGTTACAATTGAATTGCAAGTCCCTTAGCATGCCAATTCCAATGTAAAGAAATAAATATCAGTTGGCCATCGATGGAGCTTGACAAAAAAAGATGGTTCCTATCTTACTTGCTATATAAATTCTTGTGTAAATAAAAGTATTAAGTGCATTTTCAAACTTGAAAATCGTCTGCTGATGTTATGAATGAAATTGTAGTGAAATTAGCATGAATAGTTCATTTTTTAAAATGGGTGCCCCGGCCTCTGCATCGTGATGATGCACACAACCGTTTTATATTAAAAAGGAAAGTCGAAAGAGTCCAAATGGATGGTTCATTTGGCGGCCAATTTTTTTTGGCCCCCTCTCTGCTTTTGTTCACGCTCCGCCACTGGTTGCACAGCGTCTTGGTTCACTCGCATGAGCTCAGCGATGGGTTTGGGGCTCTGGATGTTTCGATCCCGTGCTTGCGGAATCGAGTGAGGGAGATCAACCTAGTGCACTAGCAAGGCCATGAGATACAAAGGAATGTGGCCAAGCTGCTGCTTTACTAGAACGAGTGCGTTGTCTTCTCGAAGGTGCCACGTGAGTTACAGACGAAGCTGATGAACGAAATCGAACAATGGGTGGTGAACACGTCACCAAACACAATTTTCTTGTAATGCGGTATCTACTCCCTCATTCCAAGAAGAGACTAGATTTGGCTCCCGGGCTCCATGTAGCTCTTTATTTAATTTTTTTTTTCAAATTGTGAAGCTTCAGAAAAATTCAAAAACAAATATCATGATGTAGCCAATAGTATGCACTATAAGTGTGTAAACTTTTGATACAAAATACCTTGTATTCTACACTCGGCAAAAATGACAAATATGCAGATCGTGGGCGTGAACAGTACAACTTTTTTTCCTTCTCAGAAATTGTTGGATTTGTCTTTTTTGCTGAGCCCAAAATAAGAGGTATATGACATTGAAAATGTGCCAGATGAAAGTACATAAAGTGGGCTACGTCAAGGTATTTTGTTCCGAATTTTTTGAACCGTTTTTCAAAAAAGTCAAAACAGGCTCCGTGGAGCCCGTGCTCCATATTACAACTTTCCAAAATTCACTCTGAATCTGATTCGTGATACTATATCTCGATCAGAGTTTGCCTCGCAAGATGATTCTGTAAGCTCCACGCAGTGGTGGAAATTAACCAGAATTTATGTTTCCTCGGCGAATATTTATGGTAATAGTACTCAGTTTACATATAATCTTACTATTATTTATGCTCTTATCTTAGTTAAAAGCATAAATAGAGATTGAATCAATATGCGGCTTATACAGGTGGCGATGAACTACTTAACATTAGAATCACGCATAAGTGTTGACTAATACAAATTAAATATTTTTTTGCTAACACAAGAGTTTATAAAAGTACAATTCTTCCTAATTCAGAAGATACAGTTTGGAAATTACATACAAAAATGAAAATGTATGCTAATGATTCTATACAAATATTTTTTATTATTTACAAATATTATGATTTTTAACCGTTTATACAGTAAGTAAATATTTTTCGAACATTTAGAAAATAATGATCTCATTCTCTGAACAAATATAGTCATCTTCTCAAAGTTCTTGCCTCCATCAAAGCCACATAACTTTAAATCTGCTATCATCGAGCTCTCAGCCACGTAGGCATTTGATGGGAGTTCGTCACCACCCTAATCACCCCTTCAAACTCATGGTGGAGCTCCCTCGCCACCTGAGCCTCGTACTCGTCTATCATCATTGGCTGGTATTACACGAAATCTTCCATGGGCGCCACTGGCGGAGGACCCCTAAGGGCAAGGTAGGGCTGCCGCCCTACCTTGATTTTTGGCAAAAAATCAATTATAGATAGGCATTTCCTGATGTATACATCATTTTCAGTATTTTCTGAAGGTTTGGAAAAAGAATAAAGGAAAAACTGTCATATGGGCTGGCCACGATTGCCTCAGCCTCTAGCTGGGCCGCAACTGGGCCACGCGCGTCTGAGGGAGAGCGAGCAGCCAGCGCATCCCTTCGCTCGAGTCGAGGGTGCGTGCCTCCTGCTCGCTTGACTCCCGTTCTGTGCGTTCCTCTTCCTCCTCTGTTCTGTTCGACCGCTCCTCACTCCCCAGCGGCCCAGACGCCGGCCTCCGCTGCTCTTGTCCTGCTCCGGCTGCTTGTCTCCGGCCCTCCGGGTCTCCTACCTCCTCTCCTCCCCTGCTCCCCCCTCCTCAGCTTGCTTCGTCGCCTCCCCAACCCCAAGCAAGGCAATCTAGGGTTTCACCTTTCCTGGCTGGCGGCGATTTGAAGGCAATTTCGTGGAGATGGACAGGAAGGGCAAGAGAACTTGACATTTTGCTGCAAAGGGGGAGGTATATTTTTTAGATTTATTGACAGGCTCTCATGGCAATGCCATCCCCCGACTTCAGCTTATGCCTGTTCTTGATTCCTGAACATGTGGTATGAGAAATATGTTCTGCTACTGAAAATCTGAAATGAGCAAACTAGTCACGTTTTGTACTGTTTTTAATTGCAGATTTGAAGAGATTTTTTATGCCAATTACTAGTGGCAGTAGCTCTAAACCAAGCACTCGGTTTTCTTGCAAATTTGAAGAGATTTTTTATGCCAATTGATGCGTGTAGACAATTTCAGTTTTCTTACATCATTTTTTTCTTCCCTTAAGAGTTCGCCCGACCTCATTTTTTTTCCGTCCTCCGCCACTGATGGGCGCCAAAGCCTTTTTGACTCTTATTACACGAAATAAATATGTGTCCATATAAAAAATAAGAAATATACTTATACAACACGTTTTTTTTAACTCTTTGCTCTTCTTTTAGGGGAAAAGAGGAATATATTACTCGACAACAGATTTCAAATTGTCATTTATGGAAATCTTCTCTCTTTTTGTAAAAATTGGCTTAGGTGTACCTCCGGTGTATACTGTGAACCTATTGGCATCTGAGATCTTAATATAAACGACTTTGCTTATTCTCAGCTGACTCCCAGGCCATTGGAACACATCTTGATGCATGTTAATTAGCCATGAGTTGTAACTGAAAACTTCCGCAGTTGCATATGTGCTTGCAAGTAAGATTTACTACTTGCACATGCATGGGCTGTAACTAGAAAAATGCCCGGACCGTTGGATTGATTCGTGATTCGTACTAGTTATAAGTTGCAGCATGGGTTTGCAACTGAGATTCGATGTCTTCTGAGTTGACAGAGAATTAATCACTCTCTAATATAAACGCAACACCTGATTGAAGAAACTACAAGCTTTCCAATGGCTAGAGTTGGGTTTAAGAATTCTTAGCACTCGATTTCACGTGGAGGACTGCAATGTAGCTTCTCTATCTGACCAAGAACTTGTGATGGAAGGAAGAAGTTGTGAGCATAGAACGATGATCTGCTGTAGTCCAAGGATGTCGGATATTGGCTTTGGCCTTCCTGGCAGGGATTGGACATATAGGTGAGAATGATCACTTACCGGGTTTACATGCCTGACAACAATATGGACTCGAAAAAAAAAAACAATATGGACTCTGTGTTAATTAAGTCGGTGTCGATCCAAGAATCCTATCACAAAAGGAAACTAACAGAACCAATAAACGGACCTGCTACGATCAAGGAACCACCGGCAGCCGAGCGCGAAGGCTGTTCATCGATCCGATCCGATCCGATCTGATTGCATCACAGGCTCGCAAGGGCACCCTCTGTTTAAAATAGCGGGCTATTGTGTTTAGCCCCGACAATTTTAGAAGCTACGAAAGGCTATAGCCGGGCTATAGCGCGGCTATGACCTTATAGCCGTTTTGCTAAATAACGGAAAATAATAATATTTTGGCAGCATATATTTGTGTATATATGAATAATTTACGGATGTATAACATATTAGAAGTTCTTGACATAGTTCTGTCCACATATTACAACATTAAGTTCTTGACATAGTTCTGTCCGCGACGAATCATGATGGCTTCCTGGAACACCTCGCCGCAGCACGGCCAAGACCGCCTGAGCCACCTCCCGGACGGCGTGCTCGGCTACATCCTCTCTTTCCTCCACCCCAAGCAGGCCGCCCGCGCCGCCACGCTCGCCAGGCGCTACCGCCACACGTACGCCGGCGTCGACGTCATCTCCTTCGTGGAGCAGGTAGCCCATTACGGCGGTGAGGACTACACCTTCTGAGTTCTGCCTGGAGGCCACGGAGCGGCGGAGCAAGAACGGGGACCTCATCGACAGCGTCAACGCGGCGCCCCTCTGCCGCCGCCGCTGCGCCGGATGCGCGGCGCCGCCGCGCTTCTTCCGCGTCCACTTCGGCTGCCTGGACGGGTGGGACGAGGCAATGTTGATCCAGTGGCTCTCGTACCTGCTGAAGCGGGGCAGCAGGCAGCAGGAGCTCCACCTCGACCTCCGCCTCCAGCTCACCGTCCTGGGCGAGCACCAGGTCGGCGGGCCGGACCACGGCGCCGAGTACACGGAGGGCGAGTGCCGCGCGCACAGCACCTACGAGGCGCATCCTTACACGCTTCCGACCAGGCTCTTCTCCTCTTGCGTCGGCCTGCGGACGCTCTGCCTCGGCGGCTGCCCTCTGTATCCGCCGGAGCGCATCAGCCTCCCACTCCTCGAGACGCTGCTCCTGAGCAGCATCCGCTTTGGCGGCAACATCCAGCGCCTCATCTCTGCCTGCCCGCGCCTCGTCGACCTCACGCTTGAAAGGTGCGGCCACACACCTACCTCACGCTGGGGCTACCGCTACACTATGTCCGACGATGATGTCGACAGAAGCTACACCATCACCGTTCTAGACAAGCGCCTACGTAGGCTCGCCATACGGTGCTGCCACAACCTGGTCCGGGTGAGCGTCGACGCGTCAGACCTGAAGGCGTTCGAGTACAGGGGCGCCGTGCCGGCGGAGTCGTTCCTGACGATGCATGGCGCGCACATGATCTCTTCGTGCACCATCGGTCTATGCGGCAAGATGGTTTACGAGGCGGAGCTGCCCCGGTTCAGACGGTTCCTTGAGCAGTTCGTGGGGACGACGAGACACCTCCATCTCGTGTCCACTCACCTCGGCGCAAACGTCGAGAGCGAGGCCTTCACGGGACAATTCCCCTTGTTTCCGAGCCTCAAACACCTCCAGCTGACAGGGTACCTTCAAGGGGGCAGCATCAAGGCACTGATCAGGATACTCCAGCAGGCTCCCAGCGTTGAGATATTGTCACTGTTCCTGAAGCCAAGCGCGCAGGAGAGCCATTACAGCATCTGGGAGGAGTGGCGCGAGCTCGGCCCCGATGAGCTCCATGTTTCGGATGCTGCTTCGATCCCGTGCTTGCGGAACCGAGTCAGAGAGATCAACCTGGTGCACTATCGGGGCCACGAGGCACAGAGGTATGCGGCCAGGCTGCTGCTTTGCAACGCGACGGTGCTGGAACGGGTGTGTGTCGTCCTTCCGAGTGGACCGCGTGAGTTGCAGATGAAACTCAAGAGTGAAATCGAAGGATGGGTGGTGAATGCTTCAGCAAAGACGATCTTCTTCTAAGATACTACTGTAGTAGTGTGCCAAGGTTTTTAATGCTAGCTCTTTGGTTTTGTCTCGTAATTAAGATGTATTTATTAATTAATTCCACGCGAGATAAAGCTTGTTGAAATTTCCTGCTGAATCCAGAATTGGTGCAGTGTATGTTTGGTCTGATGGCACTTGATGAGTCAAATCTTGTAAAACAGCCCCTTCTTGAAAGACAAGTGATCAAAAGTTGATCCAAAAATAATTCGGTTTGTGATGCATGTATGCAAGCCAAGAATCACCCGTCACCGTATTCTTTAGCAAAAATTCATGTACCCATGTCTATTAGTCATTAGAACGTGTGTTCTTTGATGTGTGTGGACCCGCTATAAATCCTCTTGGTGGATATAAATATTACTCCAGTTTATGGATGATTTATCTAAGTTTGCATGGATCTATCTCTTGAAACGAAAGTCAGAAGATTTTGATTTCTTTATGACTTTTCATAATTTTTACTGAACGCACTCAATAACATAATTGTTACTGTTCAAACGGATTTGGGTGTTGAATATCAAACTTGCACAAACATATCCACACATTTGGTAAAAAGAAGTTCAGGGAATTTAGCCCGTAGCAAGTTCAGATAACTTTGAGCAAACGTTGTGTTTTATTCATCTTGATTTGAACTGGTTGAGAATTTCAGTTTCACACAACGTTGTGTGAATCTGAGGACAAGTCAGCGATGGCATATATAACATGAGAGGGTTCCCCAAAAAAAAAACATGCTAGAGTTTTCTGTAAAACATGTCATACGTGGCTGGGGTGCCCTTGGACTTCTTATTTGGTGTGTCCGATCAGGATCCTACCACCACAGGGTTTTCAGCGGATAACTTGCTTTGAAACAGAGCCGACTACGGATCAAGGAACCATAGGTCCATAGATCGCTCGATCTGATCGTATAAACCAGGCGAGATCGAATCACAGGCGACCGATCCGTGATGGAGTTCCGAAGAACTCCCCGCGTGCGCCACTGCCGCGCGATGGAGGCGGCAAAGACCGGTTGAGCAACCTACCGGCCGGCGTCCTCGGCAGCATCCTCTCGTTCCTCCCAATAAAAGAGGCCGGCCGCGCCGCCGCGCTCTGCAGGAGCTGGCGCCACACGTTCGCCGGCGTCGACACCATCTCCTTCGTGCAGCGCGAGGCCCATGACAACCACGACTACTCGTTCACCGGGGACTCCAAGGAGAAGCGCAGCATGAACGGGGACTTCATGGACAAGGTCAACGCAGCGCTCCTGTGCCGCCGCCGCTGCGGCACCGACACAGCGCCGCGCGTCTTTCGTGTCAACTTCGGCTGCTATGACTGCTGGGACGAGCCCATGCTGAACCGGTGGCTCTACCACGTCCTGAACAGGTGCACGCAGGAGCTCCACCTCGACCTGCGTCTCCAGCGCGTCGAGTTCCGCGACCACCACGTCGTGGAACCCTATAACAACGACGACGACGACAGCGAGAACCACGGCGACCTACCCCCGGATGACAAGTGCCCGCGTACAGCCAGTACCACGCAGACTACTATAGCCTTCCACGGAAGCTCTTCTCCTGCGTCGCCATCCGGACGCTCTGCCTCGCCGCTTGCTCACTCGAACCGCCGGAGCTCATGGACCTACCGTTCCTCGAGACGTTGCTCTTAAGCACCATTAGGAGCACGGGCAATAACATCCAACGCCTCATCTCTGGTTGCCCCCGTCTAGTCGATCTCACTCTGGAAAGGTGCGGCTACACGGACAGACACTACGTGGACCCACTTCCTGACCGAAATTTCACAATCACCGTCCTCGACAAGCACCTCCGTAGACTCGCTCTACGCTGCTGCCACAACCTGGTCAGGGTGAACGTCGACGCGTCAAGCTCAGGGTTTTGGAGTACAGGGGTGCGGTGCCGTCAGAGTCGCTCCTTACCCTGCACAGCGCCCACAAGATCGCTTCATGCACCATCGGTTTCTGTGGGAAGAAAGTTTACAAGGGGGAGTTTCTCCCATTCAGAAATTTCCTCGAGCGGTTTACTAGCACAAGACATCTGCATCTGGCTTCTACTCATCTAGGCTCGGGCATCCAGAGTCGGTTCTTCACGGGATTCCCCTGGTTTCCAAGCCTCCTGCGGCTTGAGCTGACGGGGCACCTTGGGGAACACAACATAGAAGCCCTGACGAGGATACTCCAGCAGACGCCAAGCGTTGAGGTTTTGTCTCTATTCATGCAGGCGAGTTACGAGAGGGACCGGAGGGGTTTTGGCAACCAAATCCGTGTTGACTCGAACGAGCTCATTGACGAACCCACAGTTCCCAGTGTTTCGATTCCGTGCTTGCAGAATCGAGTGAGGGAGATCAACCTCGTCCACTACCAGGGCCACAAGGCACAGAGGTATGCGGCCAAGATGCTGCTCTGCAGTGCGCTGGCACTTGAACGAGTGTGTGTTGTCTTCCCGAGAGGGCGGCACGAGTTGCAGATGAGACTGAAGAACGAGATCGAACGTTGGGTGGTGAACGCGTCACCAGAGATGATTTTCTTGTGAGGCAGTGTATCGGGCTCTGATAATGCTCTTTTGCTCAGTGCATTATATCTCTCCGTCAGATTTTGTCTTTGTAAGATGTTCACGTTTAGTTATTTCCATTTTGCTCAAAAAGACTGAACTTTCTCATCCCCTGTTTGCCATTTTTTCGTATGTTTTTTCGTGTCCAGTGATATTTCATTGTAGCTTTTGATAAAATTGTAAGGTTACGTAACATGCGAGGCATGAGTGTTGTATTCGTGGCATGTCATCCTTCACCTATATGTACATCTCCGAAGGAATCTCTTAATATAACTTTCAACTTTATTTGAAACAATTGGCCTTAATTTGTAAAACTGAAATATAATGAAAATATGTTAATTCCACATATAACATTTTTCCTTACACGGTCTTAAAATGTTCTAATTATATTGTAACTCAAAACTGATGAAGTTTGGCTACTTGCATTATGGACGTCATCCATTCTTTATTGTATGACCGACAAATAGGATCTTAAGGTGTGACAAACAAGATGCATTACCGTGTCAATGTGAGGTATCCATGATATGTCTATTGTTACTCAAAGTTGAACTGCACCTAGCATAGTTTAAACTACACTGTAACTATGCAGTGTAGTTTAAAGCATAGTTTAAACTACACTGTAACAACTGAAGCAAGACGAGCCTGGACGTCTCCTCTCTCCCGCTACAGTTGAGAGAGACGATTTTTCACCCTCGCCCGCAGATCCACCACCTCGCCGTCAATTCGCCGGATCCCTCATCCTCCGTCGGTCGCTCCGGCGGCGGGAGGGCGGGGGATCCCCGCTTCACGGGTGTAGATAGAGTAGGGTTTGTGAGCTCTTCAACCGGTGGCGTCATGGAGGAGGTTGGGTCGCCGGCGGTGCTTTTGGTGCAGGTTCGCGCTTCCTTCGACGGCGGAGCTCGGTGGAGTTCCGCGGTGGTGTGTCTGCTCCCTTCGCTCCCTCGGATCTCCGGATCTGTTGGGAGCGCCATCCCCCTCCCGGATCCCGCGTGGCGGCGGATCTGGGTTGACGACTTTGAAGCCGGTGATGTTGAAGGAAGACGAAGATGCAGCTGGAGTTGGGTGGAGGCTCCACGGAGTTCGAGGTCCGGCGACTTTCCGTCCGCTAGGGGACGTCTTCTGATCCAAGGCTTGAAGGAAGACGAGGCGGCGGCGCGCCGCCGGCACGTCCTGCTCCATGCCGGCGTCTTTGAGTTGCAGAAGGACTGGAGTGTAATTTTTATCTTTGTTGGTCACCGTTCTGTAATGTTCTCCCTGTAATATCACCATGGTTTCCTCGCAAAAAAAAAAGAAAAAAAACTACACTGTAACTAGTACGGTTGGTCTAAACGGAAATACTTTAGATCAAAGTTTGCAAGTAATGGAAGTATTTAAAACTGCAGTTTTCAGATAAACTGTGGTAGTTTATAAATATTTGAATTTTTTTATGGCGAGACAGAAACATGGGAGTCTTCGATAAAATCATCAAGCCCACAATCATATATCACATAAAAACGAGGCAATGCAGTGGGCTTTAGCTAATGCCGGGAAACTCAACAGGAAACTTTTAGATAAAGAGTATATCAACCCTCAACAGGATACTTAGGAATGGCCACCAGATAACGCTTTGCTATGATAGTCTTAGGTCGTTGTATAGTCCCTCTTTTTAGCCCGGATTTTTTATTTGTTTTGAATTAAAAAAATTATGTTTCCAAAAATTCTGAGAAAAATTACAGAAGTGGAGAATGACGTACCCTATGGTGCTGCAAATTTTCAACTCGAAATATTTTGTATTCCGGCCTACACGAAAATGACAAATTCCTAACATATCTGAAAAATTCGAAATCTGCACTGTTCAGCAGCTGAGATTCAGAAATTTGTCATTTTCACACAGCGCAAAATACAGAATATTTCACATTGATATTTTGCACAGTGGTGTATATCATCATTATCTACATATAGGATTTTTTCTGATTTTTTTAAACTTTAATATATCGTTTTTGAATTTTTCAAGAAAAAACGGGCTACATGTAGCCCGTCCTACAAACGCCTCTCTCCTCTTTTTTATCTTTGCTTGGCTTCATGCCATATCTGTAATACTTTCTCCATTTGTTTTGCATTTCTTTCCTATCTATTTTAACACATGCAGCCCGACTCTTGCAGGGTTCGAAAAAAAGAATTTGAAAATAATTTGCATCCAAAGGGGTCCTCAGTTAACACTAGAATAATAGAAGTAAAACATTAATTATTCATTAATGAATCATATATTGAAATGGCGAAGAATACCTGAATATCAAACCAAGGAAGGGTAGCTTGGCGCAGGAGCCAGAGTCGTCGTCACGAGAGCCGTCAACCACGAGCTCTGCAAGTCGGCGAGCAGACGGTGGGAGGGCGGGTGACCGAGAGGGAGCCACGAGTGGCAGTTAGGGTAAATTATAGTTATACAGTTGCGACAATGGTGAAATGAGAGGGAGTGAGGAATTGGGACACTGAGCAAGTAGGTTATTGGCTTTCCACATCTGACCAGGTCAAGTAGGTACATAGGTGATTTATCCCACAACACACATGCTAGCTGAAATGTTTCTGTCCACATCGGCAATATTCATCAATAGATCTATGTTGACTATGTGGCATGGCCCATGGTCGTACATTTCGGCTTTTGCGTCCTATCAAATGCTAATTAGAGCGTCCGATTTTTTTTATTTTTAGAAAAGGGGTGTGGATCCTGGCCTCTGCATCGAGTGATGCACACATCCTTCCGCAATTATTCAACAACACCTTGCAAGAGGAATAAAAAGATCAATCCGAAGGGAACCACCAAACTAGCGACATCTCGCTACACCAACACAACCCTGATGATGGGGTGGAACAATTAGAATCGATGCCTTGACCTTACGCACCAACGCACATCATCTAAATCCGGAGGCTTCAACCCGGCCACCCGACAGCGCGCCAGAAGCACAAACCGGTCC
This sequence comes from Poa pratensis, assembly GCA_947311845.1. NCBI lineage: Eukaryota > Viridiplantae > Streptophyta > Magnoliopsida > Poales > Poaceae > Poa > Poa pratensis. The sequence goes on from CAMZMU010000102.1 coordinate 32,349,350, forward strand.
AGCCGATCCTCAGCGCATGCCGTATGCGCACAACAGAAGTCGCTGCCACCATCTATCGCCATCCCACCTTCACCTTCAGAAGCGATCAACGTGATCACCTTGCAAGGCCTGTCATCGGCATCACCACGACGCCAGACAACTCCACCATCCTGCGTGAGTCCATCATCATATGCTTGTCGCCGAGACTCGCCGTCGTCAACGTGGTAGATGTAAACCGCACCATTTCTTGCAACCTCCCTCCAGCAGCTGCTCCAAAAACAATGCCCTCATGAGGGAGAGCGACACCGAAAGTGCCACCATCGTCCGATCCGGGAGCCCGGACCTGGGGTTTTCCCCGGAGCAGCGCGAGTGTGTAGATGGTGGCTGCAGCAGCGATGCCTTCATGAAGGTAACAACGCGTAGACGTCGCCATCGCCTGCTTGAACGAAGTCAAGCCCGGTTTTCACCGTCAACCACGTCTCCCAACTTGCCGCTGGGCAGCCAGCCGGCCGACAACCTCCGGCGGAGGAGAAAGTCACCGCCACCATGCCCGGAGCCGAAGCTCCTGGCTTCCTCATGCCGCGGACTAGCCCAGGAGCGCGCTTGCCGTCGGAGACGAACGCTGCGGCGGCTGGTCAGTAGGTCGCGGCCCAGCCGAGCCCATCTGGGCCCAGATCGGGCCCGCCGCCCACCGCTGCGCCGGCCGTCGCCGCTGGACAACCGAGTCTCTCGGCCGCTGCTAGCCGCCACACTGCCGTGGTTGGTCCTGGGCGGGCGCCTCCGCTGCGGACGAAACCGTGGCCGAGGAGATCCGCCGCCGCCACCACGCCACCCAGACCTTGCCGGGCGACGCCCCGGCGGCGGCGGCGGAAGGGACGTGGCCGGGTTGGGGGAGGCTAGTGGAGAGGAAGGGGTGGACCGATGTGTCCGATGTGCTGATTGGGGCATCCTTACGGCCATTCTTTACTAGTATGGAAATCTTAGATGCACAAAGACATATGTCTCAAGTTTTACCAGAGTGCAAATACAGTAAACCTAACACACATTTCATACCAATCATGCTTCTATGTTTGGTCGTTAACAAAATGTACACAATGATAATATGAAGATCTCCATTAGTTGTGTTGTTTACGCTGTGATGAAGGGTGTGGGACGACCAGGGAGGGATTTCCCCACGCCAGCCTTTTTGATTATTATTTTTATCTGGATTGTCCAAAAAAATGTCTTTATTTTTGTAAGTACAAAGAAATGAGAACATATTAATCAGAGTAAAATAAACTTTGTCTGAGAAATAACAATTACTGCCAAGACGACTAAAAATAATCACTCCTACAATTTAGTTCTACTACAAATGAAAGAGCATTGAAAAGGCTGGCTTAAAGTTGTTTGACGTCATCCTAGAATTATAAAACATTGCCACCCCACCTTAAATGAAAATCGTTTTTGCTGATCCGTTCACCACCCATCCTTTGATCTCTTTCTCTAGGTTGGACTGCAAGTGTGGATTCCTCGGAGAGACCACGCATACTTGCTCAAGGGCCGGCGCATTCTGAAGCAGCAGTTTGGCAACATATCTATGTGTTTCGGTGCCGAGATAGCGCACCAAGTTGATCTCCCTCACTCGATTCCGCAAGCACGGATACAAGCATCCGGAACGGCAAGTTCATCGCTGAACTCATACAAGTACACCTGGACGCCGTCGTAGTTCTCCTTGTAGCTTGGCTTCAGAAACAACGTCAAAATCTCAACGCTCGTGGCCTGCTCGACTATCCTAGCCATTGCCTCGACGCTGCTCCTTTGAGGGTATCCAGTGAGCTCAAACCTCGCAAGTCTCGGGAACGAGGGGAATCCCGTGAAGGATTCGCTCTCGATCCCCGAACCGAGATGAGTAGAATCAAGATGCAGATGTGTCGTGCCAGTGAACTGCTCGAGGAGCTTTCTGAACCGAGGAAGCTCTCCCCGGTAAACCTTTTTGCCGCAGAAACCGATGGAGCACGAAGAGATCTTCTGGGCGTCGTGCAGCGTGAGGAGCGATTGGGGAGGGACGGCGCCCCATACTCGATCACCCTCAGCTCCGATGCGTCGATGCTAATCCTGGCCAGGTTGTGGCAGCACCGTACCGCGAGTTTATGGAGGTGCTTGTCGAGGATGGTAATTGTGTATGTACAGTCAGGAGCAGGGGTTGTAGAACACTTGTCTTCTTCGCCGCACCTCTCCAGCGTGAGGTCGATGAGGCGCGGGCAGCTAGAGATGAGGCGTTGGATGTTGTTACAGCGTCAGATGTTTTCACCAGAGTTCCTGATGGTACTTAGGACCAAAGTCTCGAGAAGAGGCAGGTCGATGCGCTCCGGTAGTTCGAGCGAGCAGGCGCCAAGGCAGAGCGTCTGGATGGCGGCGCATGAGAAGAGACTTAGTGGAACCTTATAAAAATGCGCGCGGTCGTACCTGTGCGCACGACACTCGTCGTCGTACGAGCAAATCGGCATCACTGTCTACGTCGTCGTAACCGCGAGGCTCGTTAACGTGGTATTCTCCGGTGACGGCGTGCTGGAGGCGCAGGTCAAGGTGGAGCTCCTGTGCGCACCGGTTCAGAACGTAGTAGATCAGCCACCGTTCAGCATGGCCTCCTCCCAGCAGCAGTAGGAGCCGAAGTTGACGCGGAAGGCGCGCGGCGGCGTGTGGCTGCTGCAGCGGCGGCCGCAGAGGAGCGCGACATTCACCTGGTCGATGAAGTCCCCGTTACGGCTCCGCAGCTCCGGGGCTTCTCCCATGAAGGTGTAGTCGTCGTTGTCATAGGCCTCGCGCTGCACGAAGGAGATGATGTGTAGCGCCAGCTCTTGGCGAGCGCGGCAGCGCGTGCGGCCTCCTTTATGGGGAGGAACGAGAGGATGGTGCCGAGGACGCCGTCAGGGATTTGGCTCGAGCTGGATCCATCCCCGAGGCCGGCCTCCGATTCGTATCCTTCCAAATCCATGGCTCCAGCTCGCCGGCGCCGGCCGCCGGCTCCATCGTCCTCTTCGTGCGTGCCGGAGACGCTGGATTCGGTCAATGCGCCCGACGCAGTTAAGGTGGGGGAGGGCCTCCACCTGCATGCTCTGGCCCCGTGCATTCAAGATCCACAGCTGCCTCGAGCCCCTGCAGTCCAAGATTTGGTCATTCAATGGATTCCGGGTCCGGGGCAATTGATCTCCTCTTCGCGCGCCCCATCACAATCTGTCGGCTGCAAGGGGGAGCTTGTTGGAGGCAGATTGGCACTTGGTGCGACCGGCGCACTGGTGGCGCCGTCTGCCCAAGCCGACGATGCATTCAAGGAACAATTCAAGCCAGCCTCACCTGCCACCATTCATTGCTCGCGAGGAGAAGGGGAGTAAATTCAACTTGCGGAAGAGGGAGTGCTTCCGCTGCTTCGCTCTTGGTCATCTCGCGCTCGGCTGTCGTGATCCTATTCGCTGCAGGTACTGTCGAAGGCAAGGGCACATTGAAAGGTGCTGTCGCAAGCGCCAGCGGGACCGCGAGCTTGCCCGTCTGCAGCTTCGGGAAGCTCTGCCTCCCCCTCCGCCCAGCCAAGCTCTGCCTCCTCCTCCTCCTTCAAGCCGCCCCGCACCTCCAGCCGCGGCTGCTGCTGACTACCTCCCACCGCCGCCTCCGCTGCCGCCGCACCTGAAGGCCGATGTTCTCGCGAGGATGCCGCGCATCGGTGACCCCACGCTGCGCCCTGAGGAAGGGACCCCACGCTGCGCCCTGAGGAAGGCGCCGTCGTCGTCAACTCCACGCCCGCCATCGAGCAGGCGGCCGAAGGCCTCGCCAGCCATGCCGCCATCATCAGGCTTGGAGGATCCCGCCCCCGCGTCAACACCAACGACGTCATGAAGGTGATCTCCAAGCGCATGAACTTGGACCTGAGCATGAACTATTTTCGTGTGGTTCCGTTCTACCCCGAGGACTTCTTCGCCACGTTCATCCACAGCCACCACCGTGACGACTTCGCCAGGGAAGGCTGCATCCAAGCTGATGGCCTCGACCTGCACATCTCCAAGTGGAACCGCCTATCGCACGCGGATGCCGCGGCACCCAACCACCATGTCCATGTCTGCCTCGAGAGCGTCCCCTTCCAAGCATGGAACATCGACGTGGTGGGCAAGCTGATAGGAGGCAATGCGATCCTGCACTACTTCGACGCCGCGACCACGCAGAAGGAAGATGCCACGGTGCTGAGCATGTGGTCTTGGTGCGCCAACCCCTCCAACATCCCCAAGGTGATGTGGCTCACACTGCTCGACGACCCCACGCCGCCGTTCGAGGTGCACTCCAACTCCCTGCAGGCCAAGAAGAGGCTGACCACCCGGGTCATCGTCCACCTCGACCTCCATGAGGACTACTCGCCTGATGTGGATGGTCGGCCTCACCGACACCTGATACGTCTCAAACGTATCTATAATTTTTGATGTTCCATGCTTGTTTTATACCAATTGCTACATATTTTGCATCTACTTTGTATCACTTTTATACATTTTTTGGACTAACCTATTAACAAGATGCCGAAGTGCCAGTTCCTGTTTTCTGCTGTTTTTGTATTCCAGAAAAGCTAGTCTGGAAATATTCTCGGAATTGGACGAAACTATATGGGGGTGCCTATTTTTCCAGAACACGCCTGACGGAGCGAAGGAGCAGCAGAGGAGGGCCACCAGGAGGCCACACACACCTAGGGCGCGGGCCCCTCGGGGGTCCGCAGCCGCCGCCCTTTCGCCTACTTATTCCCCCCGACGCAAAAACCCTAAGTACCTGAGCAAATATCCACGAAAAGATCCAGAGATGCCGCCGTCGTCAACCCTAGCTCGGGAGGGTTCAGAACCTCTTCCCGGCACCCTGCCGGAGAGGGAATCGTCACCGGAGGCTTCTACATCGCCATGCCTGCCTCCGGAGTGATGCGTGAGTAGTTCATCCTTGGATTACGGGTCCATAGCAGTAGCTAGATGGTTGTCTCTCCACTTTGTGCCATCATGTTTAGATCTTGTGAGCTGCACTACATGATCAAGATCATATTATTGTAATGCTACATGTTGTGTTTGCTGGGATCCGATGAATATTGAATATTATGTCAAGTTGATTATCAATCTATCTTATATGTTATTTAAGATCTTGCATGCTTTCCGTTACTCGTAGATGCTTTGGCCAAGTAGATGCTTGTAACTCCAAGAGAGAGTATTTATGCTAAATAGTGGGTTCATGTCTCCGTTTAACCTGGGACAATGACAGAAAGTTCTAAGGTTGTGGATGTGCTGTTGCCACTAGGGATAACCTAACGATGCTATGTCCACGGGCATATGTGTTTGTTTACATTACGCACTTTACTTAATGCAATTATCCGTTGCTTGCAACTTAATACCAACGGGGGACTCGGATGACAACCCGGCGGTGGATTATTAGTCATAGATGCTGTTGGATAACGGTCTATGTATTATGTCGTAATGCCCAATTAAATATCATAGTAGTCTACATGTCATGTATATGCATTGTCATGCGCTCACTATTCATCAATTGCCCAGCTGTAATTTGTTCACTCAACATGTTAGTTATCTTTTATGGAGAGACACCACTGGTGAACTGTGGACCCCGGTCCATTCTTTTAAACTGATTAAACAACCACAAACTGCAAACCGTTCCTTTTTCATTCTCTGCAATTTAATACTCATTTTCCACACCATACGTTTAATCCTTTGTTTTCAGCAAGCCAGTGAGATTGATAACCTCACTGTTTCATTGGGGCAAAGTAATTTGATTGTGTTGTGTGCAGATTCCACGTCAACAGTCCAGACTCCCTTCAACAGCTATTTTTCTGTCGTCGTTGACAACCTTCTGAAGAGTTGCTGCTCCTACTGGTTCGATAACCTTGGTTTCTTTCTGAGGGAAAACTTGCTGCTGACTACATCATACCTTCCTCTTGGGTCTCCCAACGAACATGTGTTTCACGTCATCAACACCCAATCCACGAGCGCTTCGACTGGCGCCTCGGCATCGTGGACGGAGAGCGCAAGATCCGCGACAGGAACACCAGGCCACCGCGGGCAAATGACGGTGGCCACCGCCGGGACGACGATAGAGATAGGAGGAGGATGATGACGACCGATGTGGAAGGGACAACAGCCGCAACCAATCCTGGGCTGGACGGCTGTTCAGGAGCCGCTCCCGTGCCAACAACAGAGACGGCGACCGGCAGCACCACGACAACGACCGCCGCGGCGGTGGCGGCGGCGGCGGCAGAAGAGAAGACCGGCATGGGCGGCGCCATGATGATCTCCTCAATCAAGACCATCGCAAGATCGACACCAGGTTCTTCCTCCGCCTCCATGATGGCTCGGTGGTTCCCGTCTCAGGGAAGCGTAGGGCTCGCTCTCCATCGCCGGGTCCGAGCTGGCACCCCTCTGCCCAGCGTGGGCGTTCGCCTGGGCGTGCCGGGCGTCTCGCCTCCATCATCACCATTGGGCCGGATGCCTCTCCGATCGCAGCACCTCTGCATCCGCGCAGCGCCATCGACACCGACCCTTCCACTGCTCGCACGCAGTCAACTCCGGCACGCTCTTTGAGCAGAATTCACTCATGTGCTCGCTTCCTCGACTTCACGGCTGTTGACGCAGATGCTACGCCAGGCTCCCAGCGCCGCTTCGGCACCCCTTGCGGTGCCATGGACATGCTAGAGCAGCACACGCCGGTCCACCAGCCTCATGCCTCGCCAGACCGCACTACTTCAAGCCGTTCCCGCGCCCAGTCCACTCCGGGCGTTGACGCTGCTGCCAGCACCGACATGATCTTCTCCAAGTGCGACACCCCGCTGTTGTCCATGCCTCCGTTGGCCTCTCCGAGGCCTTCCCCTCCGCAGGCAAGGCGCAAGACCCTAGCGGGGGTGACAGGCTTCAACCTTCAACGCTCCAGTGCTCGGATCAAGGCAAAGGGAGCTAGGGCACCAATGGCGGCCCTGGCCGAAAAGCTCCTCTGTAAGAGGTTGGGAATTCTGAAGGAGGGTGAGATGCTAACTGAAACTTCTATCTCCAAATTCGCTGACCTGTCCAAGGCAAGGTGCCTGCCATTGCCATTGCGGCACTCCGGGCGCTCTTTCGCCTCGACTGCGACCTTGCAACTGCTGTGGAGGAAGCCCTGCTCGCTCATGGAGGTGCGTCGGCGATGGACTTCGCCACGGAAGCGACGCCTGAAGATGACGAGGTTGTTGTTCCTACGGCTGCCTGATGATCAGCCAGCTCCAATCTGCTCGAGTACTACTAGTTATCTATGTTATGCAACCTTCTGAACCTTGTTACCTTGCTACCTGCTTTGGAGGCCCGGATTGTGGGTTCCCATCCTAAGACTGATCCAATCTGCTGCTGCTGTGCTTCATCGCTAAAGTGGCCGCTGTCAACTGCCCGAGCTGTGGGCGTTGTTATTTGTCCAGCCGCCACGATCGCCTGGGCATGTACCCAGCCTGCTGCTATGAACTGCTATGTTATTGCTGATGCTCCGGTTCTTGTTGTGCATTCTACTGCTACTACTGCTACTGTTGCGAGCGCCTCCAAGCTGCTCCTGCTCCTGTTTGGGTCATCTCAGTTATCCAATGAGTGATTACTTCTCAGCTGATGTCGCCAATTGGAATGTGCGTGGTCTCAATGATCCGGATCGCAAAACGGCTGTTTCCACAACCCTCTCGGATACCTCTTGCCACATTGTGTGTCTTCAAGAGACCAAGCTTGTGTTGGTTGATTCATATCTGGCGGCCTCCATTGGAGGACTTCGGTTTAGTGGCTTTGCCCAACGGCCGGCAATTGGCACACGAGGCGGGATCCTTATTCTTTGGGATGAAGATGTTGTCGACCTCTCGGACATTGATGCTCACACCTTCTCGCTATCGGCAATGGTCACCTCTAAGCGTGACGAGGACACCTTCACGATCACGGTGGTCTACGGCCCGACGAACTACACCTTAAAAGACGCCTTCTTCAACGAACTTGGGAGCCTAAAGCCAACGGCGGAGTCAAATGGCTTGCGCTTGGAGACTTCAATCAAATCAACCGCGCCCGCGACAAAAACAACCACAGTATCAATAGAAGTTGGCTAGCAAGATTCCAGAACGCCCTGCACTCATGTGAGCTAAAGGAAATTCACCTTCAAAATCGCAAATTCACATGGTCAAACGAGCAAGCGACCTCCACCATGAGCAAGATTGACGGCTTCTTTTGCAATGAAGAGTGGGACACAAGCCATGATGACCATATCCTCCGAGCTCTATCATCCTCCCTCTCCGATCATTGCCCGATGCTTCTCTCCGCTTGTAGGCCCCCCCCCCCCCCCATGCCGCGCTCCTTTCGCTTTAAGGTTTTTTGGACCCGCATGCCGGGATTCATGGAGGTTGTCAAAAAGCTTGGACCGAACCAACCCCTCACATCGACCCGTACCTCATTCTTCACCACAAGCTTTCCCTCACCGGCAAAAGATTAAATCAATGGAGCAATAGCCTTTTTTTCGAATGCAAAGATTCAACTTCATATGGCTCTCCTTGTCATCCTTCACTTGGATTTGGCAATGGAAAGAAGAGCGCTTTCACCGGATGAGAGAGACCTTCGGTCAAGGCTAAAAAGGAAATTTGTTGGGCTAGCGGCGCTTGAGCGTTCCCGGTAGAGCCTCTTGAAGCAATCCAAAAAATTGCCCGCGACTTCCTTTGGGCCGGAAAAAAGAAGGCCACGGGAAGGCAATGCAAAGTTATGTGGCCGCAAGTGTGTAGGCCAACTTCGTTTGGAGGTCTTGGTATCCTTGACATGGACAAATTCGGGAGGGCTTTGTGCCTTAGGTGGCCTTGGCTAGAATGGACGGCTCCGGATAGACCTTGGGTTGGTATGGAAAACTCTTGCAACAAAGGGGACATGGAATTCTTCTATGCTATGACGTCGGTGACAATCGGAGACGGTAACAAGGCTAGTTTTTGGGACGCTCCTTGGGCGGATGGCCGCTGCCCCCAAAAACATCGCACCCTCCATCTACAACCTCTCCAAGCGTAAATCTTGGAGCGTCCGTGAAGCAACTACCAACGATGCATGGGTTCTTCAACTTGACATCTCTAGCGGTCTTTCCGTCAACCACCTTCAAGAATATGTTAGCCTTTGGGACATCACCTCGCAACTCAACCTCGCCGACGGGACTCGCGATACCATCTCTTGGAAGCTCACCACCTCCGGGGAATATTCGTGCAAATCGGCCTACTTGGCCCAATTTGCCGGCCTAATTCTATCTCCGATGGACTCCCTTGTGTGGAAGCATTGGGCGCCTCCAAAGTGCAATTTTTTTGCGTGGCTAGTCCTACAAAATAGGATTTGGACTAATGACCGTTGGAGCGCCGGGGTTGGCCAAATGGCAAGCTATGCCCTCTTTGTCGTTGTGTGGATGAGACGGCGTGCCACCTCCTCCTTCATTGTCGCTACTCCATCCGGATTTGGAACATGATCAAGATGTGGCTAGGCCTTGAGGACTTCAACCCCTCGAGTTGGTCTACTATCCCCAATGTGGAGGCTTGGTGGACTAATGTGGTGCTCAAGCACCCTAGGAGGAGGAAGGGGTTGGCATCCTTGCTAATGCTTACGTCGTGGAGATTTGGACCGAGCGGAATGCAAGAACCTTCAAGAACAAGAGCACCTTGCCCACTGCCATCTTTGCGAGGATCAAATTTGAAGCAAAAGCGTGGGTTTTTACCGGTGCAAAACATTTGGGTCATTTGTTACCGGGAGATTAGGCTGTAATGGATAATTTACCACTCTTTCTTTATTAATGAAATAAGGCAAATCTTTTGCCTTTTTCCGTTCACCGCACGGCGGCAGCGTGCGGGGGTAGGTCTTGGGAACAGCCATCACGTACGGCTTGTTGGCTCTGATCCCATCTCACCTGGTTTCACGATGACATCGGGTAATCTATGAATGAACGGAACCTGGTTTGAAGAGCTTTTTTTTTTTACTGGATCCTGATCATCGACTCATCGTTGGCAAAGCAACAACTAAAGTTACGCCAAACGATTTGCTTCCCAACGGAGCCAAGAGAATCGCTAACTAAACATGCAACATTCAAGACAAATAAAAAAATAAACACGTTTTCCCTAGAAACCTCACTGATTTGTTTTTGTTGCCTTCTATGCTAACTAAACACGTTTTCCCTAAACAACTTATTTCTGCCAATTGGATTTGAAGGAAAAAATAATTCTATAAACTTTCATTTCCATTTTGTTGGTTAGTTTTTTAACAACCTATAGGAGTATTAGCTAAAGGAAAAATAGAAATTAAAAATCAACTTTGGTGACCATCTACCAGGAAGAGTCCTCTTAATTTAGGGATTGCAGTACTAAATATTTTAAATTTAACTCTGTATAAGTAAGAGGCGCCAAATATTTCGACAATTTAGCTATCCACATATATCTCCCCAAAGCAGTGGCCCATTCGACAATTTTATTTGAGTGTTGGATGTTTGGAATGAAATTTCAAGGCACGAGGAAATAAATTAACTTGGGTTATGTGCGACAAGTGTCTTTGTTGGTGACCATGTATTATTGGATAACTTTTTTAGAAAAACCATTGTCTTAATGTAAAAGATTATGTTGGTACAAATCCGTCTAACTCGCAAAATAATCTCGGCGACAAATGGACACCGAATGCAGAACCGTAATACGTCTGAAAAATTTATGTGAAACATTTACTGTATTTTCTAAGAAACTGGCTGAACTTCCTAGTAAAAACTATTTCGTTACCAAGCATATCTCAACCATAGTTGGATGTTTGGCGAACCTGAAGTAAGATAGGTGAGTACTTCTCTGAACAAATTGGTAGTGGCTTGCATATGTGTTTGGTGAGAGAGAGAGAGCAGATCGAGTGGGGAAAGGAAGTTATTAATCCAAGTTGCATTTTTCATCTGGTGTCAGGACAAGAAATCTGTTTGTTGGCTAATTGAAAACTAGCTAGCTGCTAATTAGACAGTCCCACGAGTAAAACTTTGTACCCATGAGTTATAATGGTATCTATAATATTCATTTTTGACTCTACGAGAACTGCATTTTACGGAGAAGTAACAATAAAGAGGTAACATGCCATATAGTCTAGGTTTTCTTTTGCGAAAAAAACTACCGATCAATTGATTATCAACAACGAAGAATCCCAAAAGTAATGAAAATTATAAATAGGTCTTCTGACAACCTAGCGATGACTAAAAGCAATGAAATGAGCCGAAGGGGCGCCGCCGTCCTCACCCCTCCCTCACTGGAGCTAGGCAAATCTTGTCATGGAAAAGATTGTTATAGTAGACAGATGGAAAGTCGTCGTGCTAAGCCTATAAAGGACCAAGCAGGGCATCTAGTCTAGCTAATGTTTAATGTGGTGCGGCGATTGAATCGCCAGGATCTGAACTCCCGTGCGATCTCCTCCTTCTGGGGAGAAAGCTGAGCAGATAAGGTCACCGAGAATTCCTGTAAAGCCGTGGCCTTGGAGAGCAGAAACTGGGCAAGCATCCTGTCTAGGGCATGTCCGCAGTACTTTGCAATGGTGATCCGTTTCAGGCTCCGTCCCAAGCAGGGATGCTCATCCGCCACAGGCTCTTGGTGAGCGAGCCATGGTCGACGCCGTCGTCATCGACGCAGTTCCTCGGTTCAACCTCGGCTGAGTCCGACTCGTCTTCGTCGTCGGAGTAGTAGTAAGCTTCTTTCTTCTTCTTTGGTGGCGTGGGACCCTGGGGATGGAGGCTTAAGGCTTCGAGGTTCTTGGTGTTGGTGAGCAGGAGGGCGACGGACTTGATGGCGTGGTCGGCACCCAGGAACCCCTTGAGGATGAGATGACGGAGGTGGCGTAGGGAGCGGGCGACGGCCGTGAACTCCTTGCTGAAGTATGCCATTGACGGGCGCAGGGAAAGGTAGAGGTACGTTAGCTTGGTGCACCGGCCGATGATCTCCGTCAGTGGAGCAGCTGTGTTTTTTTCCTTGCCGGTGAGGTCCTCGCAGATATCGATGCTTACCGCCGCCACCTCGTCATAGTCTGCGATCGAGAACAAGGACGACTCTCGAGGAAGGCCGCCCCTGTAGCGCAACGACCGCAGGCGACGGGTGTTCAGCACAACTCGCCTGGCGTTGTGGCAGCAGACCATGGCGAAGCTCCGCAGGTGGGTGCTGGTAACAGTCACCTCCGTGGCGTTCGGGCACTCCTCCAGCGTCAGGTCGGCGAGGCGGGGGCAGCTCGAGAGCAGCTGCTGCAGCGCCCCGTCCGGCGCCATGATCCCAGGGGCGGACGCACGTTATGGGGTGTGGGGGCACAGGCCCCCACTCAAATTTCTGTTTTAGTTACACGTATATGGTATACTTGGCTGGCAGGCCCCCAGTCAAACCTGTACAAAGGCCCCCACTCCTGTCACTTCTGGTCCATTTAGCAAAAGCTCATGAAGAAGCCTTCCCCGCTGCCGCTGCAGATCAACGAGCGAGGAAATAATGAGCAGAATTTCTCTCAAAAAATGGAAAAAAGAAGCAGAAAATGATGAGTTAGGCGGCCACGAAGCCCTAGACGAGTCCGATCGGCGGCGGCGCGACGCTGCTGCCAACGGAAGTGGTCGAGTCCTCGGCGATCTGCCGTGTGCCCCGCCATTCATTTTTGCAACATAGGAACTTTTGCGATATCTGAAGTCTTTTTCATCAAAAAAGGTTCATTCATTTTTCTGATATAGCTATGAGAAATAAAATTGGTCAAAGTCTTTTTTGTCATGTTACTAATTGATGAATTACTTTTGAGGCAGTACTATGTGTGTATATATAACATATTAGAGGATTATAAACCGATCTGTGATCTATGTCTATAGATATATTGGCCCCCGGTCAGTTTTTATCCTGGGTATGATGATCCGCCTGAGGAAGAGCGTCTCCAGTGACGACGCGATGACGACGCCGCGGCCCCGGGGCAGGTTGAGCGTCCAGTTCGTGAGGCACAGGCGGCGCAGCGTGCCGCACCGGAACAGCTGGGGCGGGGTCGAGTTGTAGCCGCCCCTGACACTGTTGCCGAAGTCGGCCGACGCGTTCGGGGACGTGCCGAAGGGGCAGAGCCTGCGGTTGGAGTGGTGCCGGTACCGCAGGTTGACGTCAACCTCCTCGGCGCCGGAGGATGCGGCGATGCCGATCCACTGCTCGAGCAGGTCATGCGGCGGGAGAGCGTCGCCGCACGCGAGGCCTCGTCGGACTTGAGGTGGGAGAGGATCCTCTCGAGCGCATTGTCCGGGAGGGCGCTCAGGCGGTCCCTGCCGTGCACCGTCATCTTCCTACGTACGCGTTGATCAGCCCTGGCGTTGATGAGATGAGATGAGATGAGAGAAGAGGTGCGTGTTTATGGGCGCCGCCTCTGTGATGAGGAGTTGAAGATATCTCCAAAATTTGCGTGATTCAGTTATTCACGCTGGATATCTGTTAGGAAATCGGTATTGCCTTGGATCGGATATGAAACCAAAACATATTTTCCGCAGGGAAAGAGATCTTTGATGGACAGATTGCATCAGCGCGGCAACATGGAACGGCGGATTGATGCCGCGTACAAATTACGGACGCCGGATGCAAAACATATTACAACTGCTTAGTTTTTAATTCTCCTATGACCATCAAATTAAATGTGTGCAGTAGTTGCAAGAGATTAAGAGGCGACGTAGAGTTGAGGTTTGGCCAACCTGACCCAAATATAGGTGAGTACTTCTCTGAATAAACTGGTAGCAGCTTGCATACGTGTTTGGTGTGAGAGAGAGAAGATCCTGAGTGGGGAAAATAACCTATTAATTCAAGTTCCATTTTTCATTGGGTGTTCAAGGACCTTTGTTCATGAGATCTCTTTGTTCATGCGCTTCTCAGATTTTGGGTTGGGTATACTCACAACAGTTCTCTGAACACACATGACAGTTTTAGATTTAGTCTCATCACAAAAAGAGGACAGTGGAGACTGTCACGTTCATGTGAGACTTTGAGAAAATTCTGAGCAACTAAAACAATAAGTACTGAAAGTTTAAGTTCAGATGAGATAACTAAATATGTGATTAGTATATATGAGTAGTGACACAATTTGTATCTTGAATAGTAGTGTTTAGGCCTGTCGAGGAATGAGCAACTATCATTCACAGGGGGGCAAAGGCTATTACATGTACATGTGTGCAATATGCAGGAAACCCCTTATACAAAGGGGATATACAGGAAATTAGACTATACATGTCTAACACCTCCCCCTCAAACTCATGGTGGATCAACAACACTGAGTTTGGAGAGAAAATAAACCATGCTACGCTCTAGTCTGTGCTTTGGTGTCGGGGGCTACCCCCGGGTAGGGTTAAGGCTTGGCATAAGTTGAGTTTAAAGATGTGCCGAGGTACGGAAAGGGCCGACCTGTTTGGGCCTGGGAGTGTCCGAGCTTTATCTTGACCTGGAGGATATAAAAGCCGACCTGTCTTGGCCCAGAGGGGTTCGAGATATCCCGTTGGCATGGGCCGACGTTCATAGTCCGAGCTATGATCAGCCGACCTAACTATCTCGGTGCCATGATTTGTATCGTGGGTGCAGGAGAAGCTATTTGAAATAAGTAAGGTCCGACCTGGTCAGATCTTAAGCGCAAGACCCGAGGTAAGGAGCCCGGCACATCCGTGCCGGGCTAACCAAGGCAAGAAGCCGTAGGTCGGGCGGGAGTCAACGCTCCTGTCACTTCCCGCCTGACACGGGAGCGTCTGTCACGGAGCCTGGCAGAGGCGTGCCCCGGGTTCGGCGGGCTGCACGTCTCTGACCGCTGACCACGCGAGATCTGGGGAAAGGCTACGAGGTAGCTCAGCCAGGCCACGTCCTGTCTCTGTCCGAGGGGACATCCTAGCTCTACTGTGGTGATGCAGGGGATGGGTAGGCCATGTCTTGTCCCTGACAGGAGTACGATGATGACCAAAGCAGAGGCATGGCAACCGTGTTCAGCAAGGGGCACAACGGTAACTCGGCTGGCCTTTATAATGGGCTTCAACCCCTCCTGTGTGAAGGATCGATCGACCGAGGGAGAAGGATCGACCCAGAGAGGAACCTCGGAATCCCCGGAGACACCTCGGATCCAAGCTCGGAGTTCTTTTTTCCCCCCTTGTAGCTTCATCTTCTACCTCAAGTTTTCACCATTGTATCATCATACAGCTCAAGGAGCAGCTTGTATTTGTCGCCTTGAGCTATACACCAAGTAGGATAGTGCTGCAGTAGGGGTGTTACCTCCACAAGAGGGCCCCGAAGCAGGGTACATCGTGGTGCGATTTGTGTTCTTGGTTTCTTGGTTTCTAGTTCATGTTCTTGCGGTTTCTTGCGTGTTCTTACTTGTGCACTTCTTAAGTGCATAAACCCTCCCCGGATTCCCCCAACGACCATTCGGCCCCATCTTAGCCATACCTATGGCATCTGCCGTGTTCCCACCACGACATTTGGTGAAGAAATCTGCCAACTGTAACTCAGAGCGCACATACTGAAGAGCGAGAGTCTGATCTGCACAGCAGCCCACACAAAGGAGGCATCCACACCAATGTGCTGGGTGAGTTCATGCTTCACCGGGTCACGGGCAATACTGATGCCACCTGTACTGTTTGACAATAGGGGAGTCGGTGCAGAAGCAGAAACACCAAAGTCTTCGAGTAACCATCGTAACGAGGTCACCTCAGCCGTCAACATAGCCATCGCTCACAACTCAGCCTCATCACTCGAGCGGGAAACTGCAGTCTGTTTCTTCATCTTCTAGGCAATGAGAGAACCTCCAAGAAAAACACAATAGGCAGACAGCGAGCGGCGATCAGAAGGATCATTGGCCCACGTAGCATGAGAGTAGGCCTGGAGCTGGAGAGAGCTGGAGCGAGGAAAGAAAAGGCGGCGAGAGATCGTGCCACGAAGATATCGCAGAACACGGAGGAGGTGACTATAGTGGACAAGCTGTGAGCTGAAACGAACTGACTCAGAATGTGGACAGGATGTGATATATCTGGACGAGTGACAGCTAAATAGACAAGACTCCCAACGAGGTGGCGATAGCGAGTGGGATCTGTGAGAGGATCACCATCAGTAGCACGAAGCTGCACATTGAGCTCCATAGGAGTCTCAGCAGTGCGATCATCATCAAGAGCGGCACGAGCAAGAAGATCATGAATGTATTTTTCTTGAGATGAAGAAGCCATCAGAGGTCAAAGAAACCTCAATCCCGAGAAAATAGCGAAGTGGACCAAGATCAGACATCAGGAACTGCTCACGGAGACGGGCCTTAACAAAGGTAATGTACTCAGAGTCGTCGTCAGTAATTATCATGTCATCAACATATAAGAGGAGAAGCGTCCGACCACGAGGTGAAGTGTGGACAAACAACGTGGGGTCATGGTCGCTAGGCGAGAAACCAGCAGCAGTCACCACAGAGGCGAAACGCTCAAACCAGGCGCGAGGGGATTGTTTAAGGCCATAGAGGGAGCGCCGAAGACGACAGACCATACCATCAGGAACAGAGTACCCCGGTGGTGCCTGCATGTAAACCTCCTCACGCAACTCACCATTGAGAAAAACATTCTAGACGTCAAGCTGAGACACAGACCAGTGACGAACAGAAGCCACAGTGAGAAGAGTGCGAACAGTGGTCATGTGGGCTACAGGAGCAAACGTCTCATCATAATCACGTCCCTGCTCCTGCTGAAAGCCACGAGCCACAAGACGAGCTTTGTAACGCTCAAGAGAACCATCAGAGCGAGTCTTGATCTTATTGACCCACTTGCATGTGATGGGACGAACACCAGGAGGAGGGGAAACCAATCCCACGTGCCAATGCGCTCAAGGGCAGCAATCTACTCAGCCATCGCAAGCTGCCATTCAGACTGAGACATGGCATCCCGATAGGAAATGGGCTCAGCAACAGTAGAAAGACCGTACTCGGAAGGAGAATAGCGATCAGGAGACCGTAATGAAGGCCGAGCAAGAAGGTTATGAACCGGTGTAGACGGGGAAGGAGGCGCTCCGGAAGTGGAAGGCTCGTCGGAATGATCATCGATATCACGAGAGCGACGAGTATAGTGGAGAGGAAAGGGAGAAAGAGGAGGATGCACCGGAGTGGTAGGGGACGAAGGAGGAGGGGAGGAGGGTGGCGTCGGTGGTGTATCAGGAACATGAGGACTCATTGGGGTGGAGGTGGAGGAGGAGGAACATGAGGCACAGAGGGAGATGTGTCGGGAAGGATAAGAAAGGAGATATCCTCAACTGAAAAGGTCGAGGAGCTAGGACGCGGGAAGTATGAACGAGACTCATCAAAAGTCACTGGCGCGAAATACGCAGCCGACGACCAACATGATCCCAATAGCGGTAACCCTTGTGCTCATAACTGTATCAGACACACTCGACCGACTGAGCAGTCAGTTTGGTGCGTTCCCGTGGAGCAAGAAGAACATAACACACACCCAAATATACGAAGAGCGGAGTAGTCAGGAGAATGACCAGAGAGACGCTCCATAGGGATACCACCCTGCAAGCCAGCAGAAGGCTGAATGTTGATAAGATAGGTGTATGCGGAAACAGCCTCAGCCCAAAAGTGGGGAGGAAGAGAGGCAACGATCATCATCGCATGAGCCGTCTCAAGGAGGTGGCGATGCTTGCGCTCAGCAACGCCAATCTGAGCGTGGGCACCAGGACAGGAGAACTAGGCAAGGGTACCCTGGTCGGCAAGAAAACCACGCAACATTTGGAAGATGTACGCACCAGCTGAGTCAACACGAAAAACACGAATGGGCGTGGAAAACGGGTGTGAACCATGGCAGCAAATCGCTTGTATATAGAGAGAACCTCGCTGCGAGATTTCATAAAATAGAGCCAAGTGTAGCGAGAGAAATCATCAATGCATAGAACATAGTAGCGATGGCCCCCTTTCGAATCGAAGGGAGCAGGACCCCATACATCAGAGTGAACTAGGTCGAAAGGACGATGAGAGACTGACTCACTTGTAGGATAAGGTAACTGAGTCTGTTTGTCAAGTTTACAGCCATTACAATGTAAAGAAACATAGCCAGAGACAGACCCTAAGACACCTTGACACACTAACGATGACAAGCGAGAGCCACAAATATGACCAAGGTGATGATGCCACTGCTGGAAGGACGCAGAAGAGGAGGCATCAAGAGCATGTGAACTGGCGGGTGTGGTGGCAGCGGAAGGAACACGAAGTCAGTCAACCTCCCAAAGGCCCTGAGCATCACGGCGCCGAGGGCCAGCTCCAACTAGAGCCTTGGTGCGACGATCCTGAACAGAGCAAGAGTCGGTATCAAGAATGACACGACAACCAGAATCAGTGAGTTGAGCAGCGGAAATAAGATTCATGGTAAGACGGGGAACATGAGAAACACTAGGAACAGAGAAAGACGGAGTAGAAAGGGTGCCACGACTAGCAACAGGAAGAGGTGTGCCATCAGCAGTTAGAACATTAACAGAAGAACCAAGAGGTCGAAAAGAAGACAAGGCGGAAGAATCAGAAGACATGTGAAAAGAAGCTTCAGAATCCAGAACCCACGAAGATGTACCTGACTGTGTCGGTGGCGGTGGCAGAGTAGCAGTACTGGACGCAGTCAGCGAGGCAACGGTGCCCGTCGATGAAGAGCCCGAGGAAGCCAGTATACGCTTGAGCCGCACAATATCCTGATCAGTGAGTGATGGGGTCGCTGAAGGTGCACGAGCCACAGGAGAGGAGCGACTCATGTCACGCTGCTTCTTGTAAGAATCTGACTCTGGGTGACCTGGCTTCTTACAGTAGCCACAGAAGATGCGAGGCTGGCCCGCTCCTGAAGGAGGACGCCTACCTGAAGAAGGAGGACACCCGCCCAGCCCCCCTAAAGGAGTGGGTAGCAGCGGTGGAGCAGATGACACAAGAGCTCGGGCAGCTAGCACAGTGGGAACCGCAAGCAAACTAGCAGAACGGAGGCGTGTCTCCTCAGTTCAAACCTCTGCAAGCACCTCTGATATAGGAACACGACCACGGGCAAGCAAGTGAGCGCGCCGAGGCTCAAACTCGGGACGGAGGCGAGACAGGAACTCATGGACACGCTGAAACTCCAAATCTAACCTCATTGTCTGACAGCAGCGACAAGCACCACAAACAACAGTCCTCAGAGAGTCAAACTGACACTAGATGGCAGAGCACTGTGTGTAGAACTCATCAACAAACAGTAGAGTCTCCCTGCTGAAGATCATGCTCCTGACGCACTACAGATAGGTAGAGAGCATCACCAGAGGGCTGAAAGCGCTAACACAGATAAGTCCACATCGCAGCAGCAGTGCCCAATCCACTAAACTCAGAAGCAAACCGAGGTAGAACACTAGCAGTGAGGACAGCAGCAGCACGAGCATCATCATTGCACCACTGAGTGTAATCAGATAGAGCATCGCGATAAATGGAGAGATACTCCAAGTAATCTGATACCTGCTTGTCATAAGCATCAAGCGCACCCTCATCAACAGTCTTGGCGGCATCTCGATCAGCCAGAGAAGCATCAGCAGCAAGAACGGGTGGCACTGGTGGAGTAGGAGCCACAGGAGCAACGGGGCATGGCGGACAGCAGACCTCGCCAGAGAGAACGCCCCATAGCAGGAACCCGCGCATGTGAATACGCATAAAGCCCACAAACTCAGCATAATTGGTGCCATCGAAGATCACCGAGCACCGAGGAACAGCAACATAGCCCGAAAAAGACATGTTGGGCTCTCTGATATATTTTTTTGAAGTCAAAGGAGGAGAGAGATTGTAGATCTCAGTGCGTGCGCTCCGGCCCGATGCGCGATGGACGCGAGCTAGCAGGGCAGGAGGACGGCCGGGAAGAGCGGCGGCCAGCGGCGGCGACCAGACGAGGCCGGGGCGCCTGCAAGCCGATCGAGGACGGCGGTGGCCGCACGGGGCAGATGTGTCGGCAGGCCGAACGAGGGCGGCGGCCGCAGCAGGCCGGAGCAGAGGAGCAGCTAGAGGCGGCGGCCGACAAAGACAAGCAGCAGGAGCGGTGACGGCCAAATCCAGATCAATCCATCCAAGACCAAATCAGAGAGAGAAAAGAGGAGCAGCAGCAGCTCGCAGGAGAGAAGACGAGCAAGATTTCGAGAAGAGAGAAGCAACCGATGGCCAGCCTAGCAACGGCGGCGACGGCAGTGGATCATGCACGTAGTTGCAGCGTGCAGGAGGGGAGTTAACCTAAGCTCTGATACCATGTTGATGAATGAGCAACTATCATTCACAGGGAGCCAAAGGCCATTACATGTACATGTGTGCAATATGCAGGAAACCCCTTATACATAGGGGATATACAGGAAACTAGACTATACATGTCTAACAAGGCCCAGTTTTAAACAAAACAACCCTGCTAGTAACAAAAGCTATGGTGCTGTCATGTAAATCAGTGCCATGCTCACTTGTCTGTTTAATTAGAAGTAACGGTAAGAGATAAAATTGAAGCATAAGATAAGGTTTGGGGATATTTTTGTCTAGTAGACCATAGTAGAAGGCATCTCTGCATTTTTTATAGAGAAATGCCGCACTCTGTTAAACTATAACATTAGCAGTACAATCAGCTCACAAGTTGTGGACTAAAAACTCTGGACACGCCCCCAGCCAATCTTGTGACATGCCAGAGATACGCCACACAGCTAGGTGTGCCACATTGTTAGCTGAGTGTGATGCCCCAAAATTGGTACCATGCGGATTTCAGCGATCCCGCCAAAAGCCGCATAATAACAATCTTAGGACGCCCACCAGACATAACGTGCACGCCGAAACATGCGCGTTATGTGGGTGGAATTGTGATAACATTACAACAGATCACGAAAGAATCCACAACAACAGCAGAAAGAGAATATATATACAAGAACGACTCAAATGAGTCAAGAAACAACAGATACATTACAAAGATACAAATCACAGCAAAAGCAAACTAGCGTTCGACTACGGACAAGATACAAATTGGACTAAGAGTTCTGAAGATAAATAAAGGCGTCCATATCCCTGCCCAGGCCGAGCCGGAGGGATTCCCAAGCTAACGTCGTCAGACTTCAAACCTATTGACTGCACATAAAAATACAACCCAAAGATGGGTCAGTGTAACGCCCCGGGATTTTTCCCAATTAGATTTGTTTGTTTTTCTTTTCGCATCATCATGACATCATGCATCTTGTTATCACCTTGCATGTTTTGCTAAAGAACTAAAATAATATTTTTGCAAACATTATTTTGTTTTGCAAATAATAAATCTTTCTCCCTCTCTTTCTATTTTTATTAACCCAAATAATATATTTGGGAATAATTGCAAAAACTATTTCATATCGAAATTAAAAGTTTTGTAAATTATTTTGTAAAGCCTTGTCCCTCTATTCCTCCCTTTCCTAATTTCTTTTTCCCTCTTATCCTCTCTTTTATCTATATTTTCTCTCTCTCTTTATCTTTTATAAATTGCCAAATTCCTGGTAATTGGGGAAAAAGGGACAGCCAAGCCGAAGAGGCCCAGTAGGCCCATCTTACCTTTTCCTCTCAGCCCAGCCCACCTTCTCCTTGTCGCCTTCCTCCTCCGTACGGAGAGGTACGCGAGGTGCGTGACCCTCTCCAGCTCACCACCGCACCACCTGCTCCCTCCTTTTTATCCTCCATAAATCCCCTCCTCCAAGCAAGCAAACCCTAGCTGCTTTCCTCCTCTCCCTCCTCGCGCCGCCACCATCTCCCTACCCCTTCTGTCTCTCTCTGCTCCACCACCACCACCAAGAGAACCACCATGGATGAAAACTTGGAGCTACACCGAGCCATCGCCATGATCACCACCAGGATCTCCTAAGGGGGGGAATGGAAACGCCGTGCCGCCCTGGTCATCCACAGAAGAACCGGGAGCCGTCCCGGATCGTCGACAAGATCGCCGTCCTCTACTTCCGTCCACGGGAACGCCAAGGCCATCCTCCCCGCCTACGACCCCCTCGAGGTGAGCCGCACCTCTGGGATACCTTCCCTTCCTCCCCCTTGCTCTAGGTGCTCGCCGTCGCGTGGCACCGCGTGGTCACCGTCGGCCTCGATCGTCGCCATCGCTCTGCTTCAGAAAGTCTGAACCTTTTCTGGTGAAGTTTTGTTAGCGTCGACACTACCCTTCATATCACATCAGCTCTGTACTCAACCAGTTGCTGAGCGGTAGCCCAGTGGCTGCGCTCCTTCTCTTCCATCCTGGAGATCACGAGTTCGAGTCCCAGCCAGAGCAAATTTATTCCCTTTTCTTTTCTTTTTTCCGATCCGGTGCCACTGACGGGCCTCAGCCCAGCACCATCTTCCCTCGGCCTCGCCCTGAGTGGCACGAAGCTCTCCGCCACCGACGCAAGCCAGATCCGGCGCATCTTCTTCTCTGCTGTTTATTTCTTTTACTCTATTTGCAAATCTTGTTTATTCCATATCTTTTGTTGTATAACTCCAATTACTACAAATTATATATCTATGTTGATCAGAAAAATGCAAGTAATATTAATATGTCATCCATGATCATGTTTGCATCATCTACCTTGTTGCTTAGTTGTCTTTTGCATCATTACCTAAATAACTAAATACGGAATGTGTTGGGGTAATTAATTAATTATCGTCCTATTCCATTTAATTTGTGTAGATCACCCATGCCTTGTTTAATCCTGTTAATCAAAATTTAATTTGATGGTTAGATAAATAACTCGAACCTTAAGGTTAATTGTCGGAATCTCGGTTCCGCTTAATTTGGCTAGTTGCATCTTGTTTTGCATCTTGCCATAACATGCATCATATCATGAACATGCTGAATCTTTTGCCGTAGTTGTAAGATGCATCTTTTGCGCTTTCCAATGTTATTGCTTCTTTGCGGATAAGACGTTGAGATGATGTGAGCAACGACAAGATCTGTTTCCTCTACCGTGTTTCCAGGCAAGCAATGTTCCCTTGTTCCCAATGCATTGTCTTTCATCCTTGTCGTTGGTCTCTGCTATCCTTATGTTATGATGCTTGTACGATCCTATCCATGTTTACCCTGCTGCCATGATATAGCCCCACCTCCACATCCTATCACCCTGTTGTTTGTTTACCTTGTTGGCCTTGCGAGTCGTAGCGCATGCTTAGGTTGTTACTGATTGCGTGGATCACACGTTCGCTGGGAGACCCCAAGAGGAAGGCATAAAGCAGTATAGCAGCAGTTTCCCTCAGTATGAAACCAAGGTTTAATCGAACCAGTAGGAGAAAGAAATCACTTCGGAAGGTTGTCAGTGGCGCGCTGACGTGGAGCCTGCACACAACACAATAAAACTACTTTGCCCAACGAAACAGTATGGTTGTCAATCTCCCCGGCTTGCTGAAAACAAAAGATTAAACGTATGGTGTGGAAAACATTAGTAAATTGCAGAGAATAAAAAGGAACACTGTTTGCAGTTGGTTGTATTATCAGTGTAAAAGAATGGACCGGGGTCCACAGTTCACTAGTGCTGTCTCTCCATAAAAGAAAACTAACATGCTGGGTGAATAAATTACAGCTAGGCAATTGACAAAATATTGAGCGCATGACAATGCATATATATGACATGATGATTACTATGATATTCATGTGGGCATTACGACAAAATAAATAGACCGTTATCTAACAACGTCTATGACTAATAATCCACCGCCAGGTTGTCATACCGAGTTCCCCGTTGGTATTAAGTTGCAAGCAACAGATAATTGCATTAAGTAATATGCGTAAAGTAAACAAATGCATTAGACCTAACGGCGTACCCTTAAGCTAAGCATCGGTTATTTTATCCCTATTGGCAACAGCACATCCACAATCTTAGAAGTTATTGTCACTCTTCCAGATTACTGGAGGCATGAACCCAGTATCTAGCATAAATACTCACTATTGGAGTTACAAGCATCTACTTGGCCAAAGCATCTACTAGTAACGGAAAGCATGCAAGATGATAAATAACATATAAGATAGATTGATAATCAACTTGACATAGTATTCAATATTCATCGGATCCCAGCAAACACAACAAGTAGCATTACAATAAGATGATCTTGATCATGATAGGCAGCTCACAAGATCTAAACATGATAGCATAAAGTGGAGAGACAACCATCTAGCTACTGCCATGGACCCATAGTCCAAGGATGAACTACTCACGCATCACTCCGGAGGCAGGCATGGTGATGTAGAGCCCTCCGGTGATGATTCCCCTCTCCGGCAGGGTGCCGGGCAGAGCTTCTGAACCCTCCCGAGCTAGGGTTGACGGCGGCGGCGTCTCTGGATCTTTTCGTGGATAATGGCTCGGGTATTTAGTGTTTTCGCGTCGGGAAGAATAAATAGGCGAAAGGGCGGCGGCTGCGGAGCCACGAAGGCCCCACACCACCCCACGGCGCGGCAGGGGGCCCACGTGGCCCCATGGTGTGGGTGCCACGTGACCCTCCTCCGTCTCTCCTCTGGACTCCGTCTTCGTGTTAGAAAAATAGGAGGTTCTGTCCAAGTTTCGTTCAATTCCGAGAATATTTTCAGACTAGCTTTTCTAGAATACAAAAACAGCAGAAAACAGGAACTGACACTGTGGAATCTTGTTAATAGGTTAGTCCCAGAAAATGCATAAAAGTGCTATGAAGTTTATATAAAACATGTAACAATTGGTATAATATCAACATGGAACATCAGAAATTATAGATACGTTTGAGACGTATCAAGCATCCCCAAGCTTAGTTCTACTCGTCCTCGAGTAGGTAAAACGATAAAAAAAAAAATTTCTGAGGTGACATGCTACAATCATAATCTTGATCAAATAATACTGTAAAGCACATGTTATGAATGAAGTGATCCAGGTCAATGGTCTATAGTTTGCTGGCAAGTAGATAATGAGCAAACAACTGAATCATATAAGCAAAACTTTTCATGAATAGTACTTTCGAGACAAGCATCAAAGAGTTTTGCATAAGAGTTAACTCATAAAGCAATAGATTCTAAGCAAAAGGTATTTAACCAACACAAAGGAAGATTTAAGTTTCAGCAATTGCTTTCAACTTTCAACATATATACCTCATGGATATTTGTCAACACAAAGCATATAATAAGTGCAATATACGAGCATATAAAAATTGTTGCACCAATGTTGGCAGTAGTGTTTGCTTCTAAGATAGAAAGAAGTAGGTAAACTGACTCAACATAAAAGTAAAAGAAAGGCCCTTCGCAGAGGGAAGAAGGGATTAAATCATGTGCTAGAGATTTTTAAGTTTTTGAAATCATAAAGAGAGTAAAAATAAGTTTTGAGAGGTGTTTGTTAATTGTCAACGAATCAGAAAATGGAAAGTACAATATGACCCCTGCCAACCAGACTTTTAAGAGCGGCTCCCATGAAGGACGTTATTTCTACCAGCAAGGCAGATCATCCCTCTTTCTCTTTTGTTTACACATGCAGATATTTCACTGTTTGTCATTGCTTGACTGATAAATCAGGACAAAAATGTGAAGAGAATTAAGCGGTTAAAGTTGTAATTAATTGGGACTGGGCACCCCATTTGCCAGCTGATGCCCACAAGTATAGGGGATCGCTGAAATCTTCGTTGGGAAGTATTACCCAAATTTATAGTTCGACACGATGGGAACACAAGAATACCAATAAGACTTTGGCAATTGAGGCGTCACTCTCAACCACACCTGTATATCAATAAACTTGCAGCAGTGATAGTGATGGCAGTAGTATGATTCAAGTAGCAAATAGAACAGCAGTAGTGAACAAGGGTTTCCCAGTTTTCACCGGAAAAGTGAAAGTGTAACTCAGAGATTTAAAACGTAGGCATGAGGTGATAGCGGGGTGTTGCATGAATAAGATTGATCATATAATAAGATATAAATAGCAATGGGACTTATCTCTAACTCCGATATATGTAGGTATGTGTTCCATAATTAGTTGTGCGTACTAACCAAGAGAATTTGCACAACATCTATTGTCCTACCTGCCCATTTCACCGGGGCCAACTTGGAACTACAGGTAATTAAGGTCTACCCTTTCGAATAGCCCGGAACAACGCATTAACACTTCATGAACACATAGAATCCTCAAACTAAAACATCTCCCCCTTGTTTTCCCTATACTGTCACTTTTAGGGTTCGCAGGTTCAACATAATAGCAGGTGATACACTTTGCAGATAAATACCAAACTCAATTATATGATGAAGCAAAATAAGTTCAGTACTGAAATCATGCCACTCGGGCCCTAGTAACAAGCATTAAGTATAGCATAAGTGCATCAACACAATACAAAAATATCCTCAAGATAAACCCCTAAGATCTCGAACAACGGGTATCATTACATGATCAATCTCATCCAATCCCCATCCACCTCACATGCCTACAGCGGACTACTCACACATGGTGATGGAGAGGGAGCTCATGGTCGATGGAGATGAAGGCGGTGAAGATGGCGGTGAAGACGGTCTCCGGATCCCTCCACCGGAGGAGAAATCCTGGATCAATCTGTCTCCGAAAACGAAGATCGTGGTGGTGGCGGCGGTGTGTTTCGCGAAAGCTCCCTCCTCTAGGGCACCCACTTTTTCGTATATATGAGGGGGTACGCGAAAAGCCGAAGGAGAGGCGGCGCCCGAGGCTCCATTGGTGGGCCCACGCGGCCCAAGGATCTGGCCGCGTGGGGCCCCCTTTTTGGGCCTCCGGCGCTTCCTCGTGTCCATCCTTTGCACGTTGTCCTCCTTTTCCATAAAAAATGACGTGGTATTTTTCCCCGATTTAATTTCCTGCAAAAATAACCAGAAACGAGACTTTGCTAAAAACAGCGTCAGATTCAGCAGGTTTATTCAAATATGGGAAGATTCCGGAGCAAATTATGAAGCAAAGTGCTTGGAAAAGTAGATGCATTTTAGGTGCATCAACTCCCCCAAGCTTAGCTCGTTGTTTGTCCTCGAACAACTCAAACATAGTGCAGAAGCGATAAAAAGACTTTGACAAGAACTTTGCATTGCATATGTAACACCGTTTAATACCAACAAGTATTCAAAACATAATTTCCATAACAAATAACAAAATGCTAGCAAAGGTATATCTAATCAGTGTTAAAGCATTTATACATGTTGCAAGAGAAATATCATGAAGTGTCAATACTTGGATGAGTTTGCCCAACTGTAGAAATAAACAAAGGTTCTTGCATCGCTTTTAATTGAATCAAGACAAGATTTTTGAGATCTTTTGATTCTTTCTTTTATTGACTAATGAACTCATTGTGCTTACAACCTTGCTCTCAGTTTTATCAAACCATTTGGTGTTCCCTATTATGACTCATATGCTTGACCAACTAGAGGTTGAAAGTCTCATGCCCCGTGAATACGAGTACCTACACCACGTGCTACTCAACTCTGGTCACTAGGCAAGTTCGAGTTTTTCAGTCATTGCAAGTAATAAAAGCGTCATCAAGAGCGTCAACTGGGGTACCTCTTGTCCCAAGACATGGAACAAGCCCATGTCCAAACGACAAGACAAACAGACAATGAACAATCTCAGCACTCTTTTATTTACTATTTGTGTAGCTTTTTATTATGATGTGCATCACTGAATGTTCACTATGGTACGCTGTAAATTTCCACCATGAATGATGCATGGCTTAGGTTGGCGGCCCAGGCGTCTCTCTAGCCAATTATTCTACTCCTCAAACTTACTAAGTTTCCACATTTATTTCGCACATGATAAGCATCCATAAACAAAGGTACATGATATCAACTAAATATAATTTAGTGCAATGTTGAAAGCTTTCCATGTGTCAGCACATTTAAGTTAACTCCCAACCACTAAGCTTGTCAAGCATATGACTTCATGTTTATCATTTGAAAAATTCTTTTATTCTTTGGTTGGCAAGTTTAGCAAGCACAATGGGATGCGTAGACCTTTGTTTAGAGCCACAATTACTCAACTCACATCCAAGTGTTGTCGCTACATATTATCTCACTTGCATCATAATATAACATACTAGAACACGGAGAAGATAAACATTTGCTACCACTTCCCTAGATGTTAAAGAAACTATGATGTGCGCACTTGCTGTTATTAAAAAGTCCACATAAGCAGGCAAAGGTGTCATACCTTTCATCCACTTCATGCACATCAACTCATCATTGTTGTTCTCCTCTCCCAATTTGAACTGCGCAATAAAAACTCAAATCTGCCATAAAATGTTACTGCATACAGTACTGTTTTTACCCTACCTAGACACTCAGAAAAATCTCATAATTTACGGGTGTGTAGGTTATGAAAAGTTGCAGTAGTGGTTAAAATTTTAGCTCATTCGGAGTTACAGAGAAAATATGAAAAATAGAACAGTGAGCAGATTTCAGCAATTCCTGCACCTCCGTTTTCACTTTGGATTCAATAAAACGAAAATGTTTTTGTTCTTTTTAGTTTTAAGATGCATAAAGTAAATGTCCAGAAGTAACTAAACAAAAGAAACAAATGAAATCTTTTTGTGTTTTTGTGATTTTTAGAACAAGAAACTAAAACATAACAAGATAACAGTGATATAACACAATGAATGGAAAGGGAGAGAGGTACTCCCCCAAGCTTGCGATCAAGCTAGTATCCCGGGTAGTAGTTGTATCCACTTCCACCTCCAGGGAAGTAACCATATGGGTAGCCTTGCATTCCTGAGTCTTGGGGCTCCTCTCGAGGTTGGTAGCCTTGCATCCCTGGATCTTGTGGCTCCTCTTGAGGCGGCATCTCTTCCACAATCCATTTTCCGGTACTCCTGTCAAAAAGGTCAGCACGGGGGAGCCTAATGGGCACTCTTTGTCCATTAGTACTCAAATAGTTATACCAATAATGATCCCCATGCATCACACTTATATCCATACGGGTAGTCAAAGCAAAATCGAGTAAATTGGACTCTATCACAGGAGTACCCATGTTATCACCATAACCTCTTTCATCTTTAATGTATTCATACACTAAAGTAGCAATAGCACCAGCATAAATAGGGGTTTGATCAGTAATATTTCTACTCACAGCCGTATGCAAGGATCTAGCAAGAATGACTCCCAAGTTATACCACATGTGGTGTTTTCTTTTGCACATTTAAGTAAATAAACCATTGGTCCCGTGCAAGCAGAATTGTTGTCTCTAGCAAGAAATCCTCTTGCAAGGAACAACGCAAAGTATCTCAAACTTGGGTGCTGTATATGAGTAAATTTACCCCTATTCAATCTATCATGAGAGTTAACAGAAATAGAGTGCCAAAATGCAACAAGCTCCTGGTTGGAGTCAGCACGGGTTTCATCCCAACTACCCCTGTTTTCCACACCAATAGCTTTGCAAAACTCCTCCAAAGACATAACAAGGCGCTCCCCCCTCATAGTAAATTTACAAACAAAGGTAGGAGTGGGTGCCTTACTCTTCTTACTGTGCTTGTAGATCTCAGGGCCCTCAAACCTGAATGTGGAGAGGAATTCTCGCGAGAGTTCCTCGTATGTACCTCGTGGATTTTGGGCAAACTCAAGCAAACCAGTTGCATTGGCGAAGGTGTCGAAGTCTTCTTTTATCCCCCACTGCTCAAGAACATGGGGTCTTGCCATCTAGTTGTATGGATCTTCAGCTTCTCCCCACAAAAACTGCATCATCCTCCCAAAGATGGTTGTCATCATAATTAAGGGAGACTTTAGATGCTCTTCTCCTCGGTCTTGAGCTCATCCCAAGCAATGCCTTGCCTTTGTTCATCATGGTACCTTGCTGCCCATAAATAATATTCAACAAAAATTAAGATGTAGCACTCTAAAACAACATTGAGCCATCCATAACTAGTCTCCACATCAATATCATGCATCCATATCAACTAGAAAACTTAAATCCATGGATTTCTCAAGCATATTAGGTGACACCTAGTGCAGCAAAATACTTCATACATGAGGCACAAGAACAAAAAATAATTGGATGGGTGGAGGAGTCACATACCAAGGAGCAATCCCACCAAACAGATTTGAAAAATCTGCCCTAAACTTGGAGATCCAAGGATAGCAGGAAGAACGAGCTCGGGAAAATTTGGGAAAAATACCTGGAAGTGGTTTTCTGTCGAGGGGAAGGAGATGGGCACAGGACACTCACCTAACACCACCTGGGGACAAAGTTGGTGGGTCCCACGCGGCCAAGGAATCTGGCCGCGTGGGACACCCCATTTTGGTCCCTGGTGGCCTCCTGGTGTCCCACTTCTGGCAGATGGTCCCTCTGGTTAAATAACTTACCTCCAAATTTTTCTGGAATTTTCAGAGACAATTTTCTAAAGAGAATTTTTCAAACTTCATATTCTGGAATTTCTGAACTCTGAAATAATTATGATTATGCATATACTCTAAAATTCTAAGATAAATAAAATTAAAATGCAATACAAATTTTTATGGGAATCAAGTTTTCATCATTTCCACATTAGTAATGAGGTTGATCAAGTCTCATTAATAATATGCAAAAGATATAATACATGATTCTTATTTTATAGATATAAAGAAGAGTTTCAAGATACCTCATATTGATTGGAATAGTTCCAATCATCAAGGTAGCATATTTGGTGCAGGAGGTGGTAGTGCAATTTCAAAGCTTCCAATCATAATAGTATTTCTTTGAATAGAATTCACACTCTTGTTTATCACTGTAACACATTCTTCTTGGGAAAATAGATAGTATGCTCATTTCCTTTTACATTAAATGTCACTTTGCTCTCAGTGCAATTTATCACAGCTCCTGCAGTGTTTAAAAAGGGTCTTCCAAGAATAATAGATAGATTATCATCCTCAGGCATTTCTAATATAACAAAGTCTGTAGGAATTAACACATTAGCAATAGAGATAGGAACATCCTCACATATACCTATAGGCACAGCAGTTGATTTATCAGCCATTTGCAATGAAACTTCAGTTGGAACCAATTTGTTTAGGTTAAGTTTCTTATATAAAGAAAAAGGCATAACACTAACACCAGCTCCTAAATCACATAGTGCATATTTCACATAAGTTTCTTTAATACGACAAGGAATAGTCGGAATACCAGGATCTCCACGCTTTTCAGGCAATTTTCCTTCAAATGAATAATCAGCAAGCATAGCAGTAATTGCATCATTAGGTATCTTCCTTTTATTAGTGACAATATCTTTCATATATTTTGAGTATGGAGGAATTTTAATAGCATCAACAAGAGGAATTTGCAAACATAAATTTTTAATCAACTCAAAAATTTCTCAAACCTAGCATCATCCAAAGATTTCATTACCTCTTGGGGATATGGTATGGGTCTTTGTACCCATGGATCCCTCTCTTTACCTTTTTGTGGATTTGGATGATTCTTCTTTTTGTTCTTCTCAGTAGATGGTTGAGGGTCTTCCTTTTCAGGAGGTTCAGGTTCTGCAATATTTTCAACTTCATGTTGATCTTCTTCAGGTGGAGATGATTCCTCTTCTTCAACATTATCATCTTCGGTCTCAGCATCAGAAATAGAAATATCATTGTCTTGTTCTTGAGAATCATCAATGCCTTTGTTTCCATTGGGAGATTTTCCTGCAGAAGATTTCCTTTTGAGAGCCTCTTGCTCTTTTCTCTTGGGATGGTTTTCAGGATAGTCAGGGTCCTGAGTACTTGCACCACCTCTAGTACTAACCCCACAAACCTGTTTCTTCTCAATAAGATTTTCATACAATTGATTTTGAAGAGAAACCATTTGTTCAATTTGATTATTCATCATTTCACAGTGTTTAACAATTCTTCTAACTTCTCCCACACTAGCATTTATATTTTCACGAAGGAATTTAATTTTATGAGAGTTTTCCATCATATTCATTCTAATATCATGCTCTTCAGGTTTATTATGATAAGCAAAATCATTAACATATGATACATCAATAGGAGGTGTTACCTTTTCATTACCTTCCAAAGAGCTTATAGCATTGACTGGGATTGGAAAACATGGTCGATCAATAGGAAGTTTAACACCCATTTCAGATAATTCCTTAAGATGAGAGGTTTTAATTCCCTTCTCTTTCATATCCTTGGAGGCTCCCTTCATTGCCTCATTGTTTAATTCAAGAATACCTCCTTTCTTCTCTGGAAATATCTCTCTGTCATCTATTATTTCAATATTCCAATCTTCATAGTTTCTAGAGATAGTTTCCAATAACTCAATTGCTTCATCAACGGTCCTTTCCCTGAAAACACTACCTGCAATACTATCAAGATAGCCTCTTGTATTTTCAGTTAGTCCATTGTAAAATATATCAAGTATTTCATTATTCTTGAAGCCATGGGTAGGACATTTCCTAACCATCTTACTGTACCTCCCCCAAGCTTGGGGTAAATCCTCCTTCTCTGTTTGTGAAAAGTTGCTAATCTCAATAGTTAAACCATGAATCTTATCAGCAGGGAAATATTTATTATAAAATACCTGCAAGCATTCCTCCTTGCTAGTAATACATCCAGGTTCTAAACGATTATACCAAGTTTTAGCATTTCCTCCCAAAGTAAAAGGAAACAACTTTAAGAAATAATAGCGTTGGTGGATTTCATCTTTACCAAATAACACAGATAAATCATGCAAATCAGCAATGTGTTCAAAAGGGAACTCATTGTCTCTCCCATAAAACTTATACTTCTCAGCTTTTTCAATTATTTCAGGATCAACACTAAACTCATAATCTTTGTCTTTAATTTTAATAGCTGGAGCATTCATTTTCTCAGTAACAGGGAAATAATCATCAAGAGGAGAATTTTTATAGATATCAAGTTTATCCAATTTATCAAAATTCGAATCCATAAAAGCCATAGTAAATGCATCCTCTTCCTCAGAAGAAGTTTCATGTTCATCATCACAATATTCATTATCTTCTAATTCAGACTCAACATTTTCAATAATAGCAGATTCAGGTGTTTCAGTTATCTCAGATGTTTCAGGTGTCACTTCTTTGTCTACGCTACCACATATTAAATTATTTTCAATACTAGTAGACATCTTAGACAATGGTGAACTAGATAAAGCTTTTCTTTTTCTTAGGAACAACAGCAGAAGCAGCATTAGGTGAAAAGTTTGGCCTACTTAGCAAGTCCGTACCTCTACGAGTAGTTGAAGGCCTCACTTCCTTCGGAGTAATCTTTTCCTTTCCCATGGTTAGGAAAAGCAAATGCAGCAAATAAATGATAACAAGTTGTCTTACCAATAAAGCTAGGTTCCCCGGCAACGGCGCCAGAAAATGTCTTGATGCCCACAAGTATAGGGGATCGCTGAAATCTTCGTTGGGAAGTATTACCCAAATTTATAGTTCGACACGATGGGAACACAAGAATACCAATAAGACTTTGGCAATTGAGGCGTCACTCTCAACCACACCTGTATATCAATAAACTTGCAGCAGTGATAGTGATGGCAGTAGTATGATTCAAGTAGCAAATAGAACAGCAGTAGTGAACAAGGGTTTCCCAGTTTTCACCGGAAAAGTGAAAGTGTAACTCAGAGATTTAAAACGTAGGCATGAGGTGATAGCGGGGTGTTGCATGAATAAGATTGATCATATAATAAGATATAAATAGCAATGGGACTTATCTCTAACTCTGATATATGTAGGTATGTGTTCCATAATTAGTTGTGCGTACTAACCAAGAGAATTTGCACAACATCTATTGTCCTACCTGCCCATTTCACCGGGGCCAACTTGGAACTACAGGTAATTAAGGTCTACCCTTTCGAATAGCCCGGAACAACGCATTAACACTTCATGAACACATAGAATCCTCAAACTAAAACATCTCCCCTTGTTTTCCCTATACTGTCACTTTTAGGGTTCGCAGGTTCAACATAATAGCAGGTGATACACTTTGCAGATAAATACCAAACTCAATTATATGATGAAGCAAAATAAGTTCAGTACTGAAATCATGCCACTCGGGCCCTAGTAACAAGCATTAAGTATAGCATAAGTGCATCAACACAATACAAAAATATCCTCAAGATAAACCCCTAAGATCTCGAACAACGGGTATCATTACATGATCAATCTCATCCAATCCCCATCCACCTCACATGCCTACAGCGGACTACTCACACATGGTGATGGAGAGGGAGCTCATGGTCGATGGAGATGAAGGCGGTGAAGATGGCGGTGAAGACGGTCTCCGGATCCCTCCACCGGGGAGAAATCCTGGATCAATCTGTCTCCGAAAACGAAGATCGTGGTGGTGGCGGCGGTGTGTTTCGCGAAAGCTCCCTCCTCCTAGGGCACCCACTTTTTCGTATATATGAGGGGGTACGCGAAAAGCCGAAGGAGAGGCGGCGCCCGAGGCTCCATTTGGGTGGGCCCACACGGCCCAAGGATCTGGCCGCGTGGGGCCCCCTATTTTGGGCCTCCGGCGCTTCCTCGTGTCCATCCTTTGCACGTTGTCCTCCTTTTCCATAAAAAATGACGTGGTATTTTTCCCCATTTAATTTCCTGCAAAAATAACCAGAAACGAGACTTTGCTAAAAACAGCGTCAGATTCAGCAGGTTTATTCAAATATGGGAAGATTCCGGAGCAAATTATGAAGCAAAGTGCTTGAAAAAGTAGATGCATTTTAGGTGCATCACCAGCTCTTTTTGCAAAATTAATGGATAAGCGGATGTATATGCCGCTAGTCCGGTGGTAAAGTCTGTTTGATAGTTGACATAAAGACATCCACCCCGTCCTCATGAGATTGGTAAGCATTGACACAAAATAGGAGTAATAAAGTTTGAATAGTTTAAAGGTAGCACATGAAAAATTTACTTGAAATGGCAAGGAAATACCACATATAGGTAGTTATGGTGGACACAGATGGCATGGATTTTGGCTCAAGGTTTTGGATGCACGAGAAGCATTTCCTCTCAGTACAGAGTTTAGGCTAGCAAGTTTATTTGAAGTAAACACAGGATATCAATCGACACAGCAAGGCTTATATGAAAACATATTGCAAGCATTATAAGACTCTACACTGTTTTCCTTGTTAACCAAACCCTTTTACTAGATAATATCTAGACCTTAGAGATACCAATCATGCAAACCAAATTTCAGCGAGCTTTACGGTAGTTCTTCATTAGTAGGTTTTAACTACATGATACAAAAGCTTAAACATGAACTACTTGATAACTCAAAACAATTGACAAGTATCAAATTATCCAATACAATGATCTACAAGAATATGTAAGCTTTTTCCATTATACCATCTACCACATGCAACATTTTCTGTTCCAACCAAACACCAATCAATTTATTTCAACATAAACTCTCCAAACAATTATAAGTGAAGCAAGAGAGTACTTTTTTTTAAAGAACTAACAGCTCTGAATAAGAGATGTATGCAAAACAGGAGCTAAATGCATAGCAATAGCTAGACAAGAATACTCAACAAGTATAAGTAAAAAATATGAGTATTCATATGAAAAAGCGGAGCGTGTCTCTCTCCCAATTAAGAATGCTGGGGTCCAATCAAGTTGACCATATGAAAAATAAAATACTGAAAATAAAAGCACACAGACGCTCCAAGTAAAGCACATATGATGTGAAAGAATTAAAATATAGTTTCACTAGAGATGACCTGATAAGTTGCTGATGAAGAAGGGGATGCCTTGGGCATCTCCAAGTTTAGACGCTTGAGTCTTCTTGAAATATGCTGGGGTGATCCATGGGAGCATCCCAAGCTTAAGCTCTTCACTCTTCTTGATCACATTATATCATCCTTCTCTCTTGACCCTTGAAAACTTCCGTCATACCAAACTCAAAGTAATTCTCATTAGAGGGTTAGTGTACAATCAAAAACTCACATGTTCTATAAGGACACTGAAAGGACACGGATGTTGCCTAGAGGGGGGGGGTGAATAGGCGATTAAAATTCTTTATGGTTTAGGCTTGAATAAATGCGGAATAAAACTAGCGTTTAATTTATCAAGCACGAAACCTAAACAAGCTAGGTTTACCTATGTGCACCAACAACTTATGCTAAACAATATAAGCAAATATGTGATAGCAAGATATATTACTTCAAGCTCGATGGCTATCACAAAGTAAATAGCATAAGTAAGAAGCTCGAGTATAGAAATACCGAGGCACTTGGAGACGATGATTTATCCCGAAGTTCACTTCCCAATGGAAGCTACGTCTCCGTTGGAGCGGTGCAGAGTCACAAAGTGATCCCCGAATAGCC
Source organism: Poa pratensis (assembly GCA_947311845.1). NCBI lineage: Eukaryota > Viridiplantae > Streptophyta > Magnoliopsida > Poales > Poaceae > Poa > Poa pratensis. The sequence continues at coordinate 32,385,546 of CAMZMU010000102.1, forward strand.
GTCAAATGGCACACCGTAATCTCCTTCGTGCCTCTACCAATGTAGAGTGCCACGAACCACTATGGGACACTTGAGGGTGGTCACCGAACCCGTACAAGGATGAGGCACACTCCACAACTTAATTGGAGGCTCTCACCGGAATCCCGCGGCTCCCAAAGCCACAAGACTCACAAGGTTGGGGCACGTCTCCACAATTTAATTGGAGGCTCCCAACAATCCCGCGAGCCACCAAAACTCCGAGATCAACAAGGACCGTCTAGGGCACTCCAAGTACCCAAGAGGACAAGCTCTAGGGCACCCCAAGTACCCAAGAGTAACAAGCTTCTCAACTTCAATTTCCACGTATCACCGTGGAGAACTCAAACCGATGCAACCGATGCAATGGGCAAGAACACAAGAAGTGCTCAAAATCCTTCACTCTCAAATCCCACCAAAGCAACTAATGCTATTGGGGGGAGAAGAGAGGAAGAACAAAGAGGAACACCAAATTCCTCCAAGATCTAGATCCAACAAGGTTCCCCTCACTTAGAGGAGAGATTGATTGGTGGAACAATGGATCTAGATCTCCTCTCTCTTTTCCCACTAAATGGAGGCAAGAATCATGGAGGGATAGAGAGTTAGCAAAGCTCAAGAAGGTCAACAATGGAGGGAAATTTCGTGCTCAAGCAAAGCTTGACTCATTGGGGAAGAAGGGGCCTTTTATAGGTCCCCACGAAATAGAGCCGTTAAAGCCAGGAAAAATTGGATAATCCGGGACATTTTCGGACCGGAAAATCCGCTAAAATCGGATAATCCGGGTCTTTTTCGGACCGGAAAATCCGGGTCTGAAATTGACCAGGGCGCGAAACCTACTGGTGTGAATCGGATATTTCAAATCGGATATTCCGAAAGTTAATCGGATTATCCGATTGACCGAAAACTGACAGAAACAACAAAGCGAAAACTGCAATAACTTTTTCATCCGGACTCCGATTTCGATGATCTTGGGCTCGTTGGAATCGCAACGAAGAGCTCTTCAAGATTATGCAGAGAAACATCATAGTCCAATAAGGGAGGATAAAACCAAATGTAGAAAGGTGAAACCTCTCTATACAAAATGAACCGGCAGAATCTCCAAATCCGAAAACGCAACAAGTTTTTCATGCAAAATCCGTTTTCGGTGAACTTAACCTTGTCATGAAAATCAAGACAAGCTCTAACACCCCACACAGAGAAAAGCCAAATAAGAACCAAGAAAGATGATGAAGGCAAGTATGCAAAGGTTTGAGCTCTCTCCAACTGATACGCTAAATCTCAATCGAGAGCCCCTCTTGATAGTACGGTGTCTATCCAATAACCCGGTCTCCCGACTAACAACATGAGACCGGTAAAATAGAAGCCCTATCAAGATCATACCTTTGCCTTGCGCATTCCACTTGACTAGATGATGGCGATCTTGATCTTCTCAAGTGGACCACCTTTCTTGATTGCGCTTCGCTTGGTGAAGACTCAAATATTGCTCCCCCATGCTCCACTATGGGAGAGACACCCATAGGCACATCTTCACTTGACCATTATCTCCAAGAGGGTGGCAAGCATCAAGCACATGATATCTTCGAGATACTTCTCTTGAACTTGCACATCTCAAGCTTGATGACGATCACCACTTGACGTCATCCTTCATGGGCTATATGAAATCTTCATTTGATGCAAGCCCATGGAAAGATACCTAACCATACATATAAATGCCACACACATATCATGGGTTAGTTCACAAAGCTATATGGACAATTGCTTACCATACCAAGAGATACATGATCCCACTTGGTACATCTTTTAGCTTTGTGAGTTGATCAAAATCTTGATCAACCTTGTATCTTTTCTTCTCTTTTCAATAGATGATGTCTTGAAGAAAATCATGAATGATCACTAATCTTTTCTTCAAGACATACTTGCAATATGCTCAACTCACATATGACCAATCATCGGATAACTCCTTGAATAATAACTTGGTCATCACATACTCTTCTTCTTGATCTTGATGCCAAATACTTCATTATATCAATATATTCATGGCATCAACCTTGAATCCAACATATGGAGTTCAAGCATGGTCTATGGACAAACACTACACGTATAACTCAATGCAACCATTAGTCCATAGGGATTGTCATTAATTACCAAAACCACACATGGGGCGCCATGCCCTTTCAATCTCCCCCATTTTGGTAATTGATGACAATCTCTTTTACAAGGGTTTATATAATGAATTAAGCAACCATGCAAATCAACAAGCATGGATGCATGAGCATGAAAGGTAAATGCTTATGTCCAAAACAAAAGCATAACACCAAATTCCCTTAAACCCTATAAAACTTCTCCCCCATTGGCATCCATTTCCAAAATGGGCGAAAAATCTTAGAAGGTCAATATAGTATGAGCTCCCCCAAAACGTGTGCATTTCTCAAAATATGAGTGAAATCAAATACACATATCCAATGACGAATAGTTGGAGAGAGCACAAACTATATTGAGGATCCAAAGATTGCAAAGAATGATATGGAAAACTTTTTACAATTCTCCAAATAAAAAGTAAGCAATCAAAAAGATCCGACTAACCAAATAAACACAAGATATTATGATTTGGGCAAAAGTGTTTTAAAGAAAATAGAGGAGCTCCCCAATATTTGTACACAATTTAGAATTATTGTATTTGAATACAAGGTGTCCAAACATGGAATCCTCACTCCTCCGGTATCCTCTAAAACACAAAAACAAACGAATTCACAAGCTCAATAAGATGCAAATGAAAAACAAAGCTTGTGACATATCCCATGGTGAAGATTATTGGCTTGTAAGACAAGCAAGATATTCACCAAGATGAGAGCACCAAGATGTGACAAAATAGGATATGCACTCATAAATCAAATTCTTTTCGGAGTCACGCCAAAGAATCAAAAACGGAGTAAAAGAGGTGACACCGAAGAATTAGGATATCGAGTAAAGATGTAATTTCTCTCATGTATATAAGTTTCTAAGTGTCCACAAAGAAACATGTACACATAAAATTAGTTACTAAGGAAAAGAAACACGATATCCAAAGGGAAGTCATAACATATACACATATGATGTTTGTTTAGGATCATGGCCCATAGCTCAATATTCTCATATTGTATAATAATGAACTTCAAATTCAACCTCAACACAAGCATCACAAATATCACTAAGGGAAAGGAGATAGTTGGGACGCGTTGAGGAAAGCAACAAGTATCATAAGAGCTATATTGAATTTGCAATAGCTACAACAAAAGCAAATAAATACTTTTCATGCCATGATGCAACCTACCAAGGTTGGATGCTAGAAAAGTATGCATGAGGGTGAATACTTGTTACCGAGATGACATTGGGTTGATGTAGTAGATAAAATTTCATCAACCATCCTCGCTTGGCTCCAATAAGCATGTGGTGAAGATACTTTCATTGTAAATGAGACAAGCATCCAATGCATCTCCATGTACCTAAAACACATTCAAGTAAAATTGTTCCCAAACTAATTGGGTCCAAGTAGTTAGTCAAACTACAATACATAGAAGGAACTCCACATAAATATGTGCATATAGATATGAAATTGAATTTCATGCACATCTTAGCCGATTTAGGATTCCGTGGAGTACCCCTATATATTGGCACAAAGAAGGAAAGCATGCCATAAAATAAACATGTAGTAGATATGCATGCCTATGACCTTCAATAACCAAAGGGAGATACAATTTGGACAAATATTAAGAGATCAAAGAGGGTCCAAATTATATCAAAGATCCAAATCAAAAATTGATTTAGAGAAGCCAATTGAAACTAAAAGCAAATCAACACATAATTGATAAGATACCAATTGGATAAAATATCAAAAAGAAAATAAGATACCAATTAATCAATATATAAAAGGACTAGATATCAAATTTCCAAAAGAGATACCAAAAGAGAGAGAGAGATGTTAATCAACGAATGATATAACCCACTCCCAAAGAGAGATGCCAATTGGGACAAACTCTCAAAAAGAAAGAGCGGGGTTCCAACAAATAAACCACACCCTCTACACTTTTCATGATGGTACAAAGTACCAAGCCAAAAGGTTTGTCTTCCATGAGACATGTCATCGGGATCAAAGACCAATGGAAAGGATCAAATACAAATAGAATATAAATAGTGTTTAAAAAGATACATGATAGCTCTCCCAACAAAAGTGCATTATTTTATGATCTTGTATTTGAATACACAATGCACACACATGGAATCATCGCTCTCAAATATCTATTCAAACACTAGTCATATATCAAGAAAAAGCAATGAGATCCAATACTAATGAAAATATAAGTTGTACTCAATATAGGATAGCTCACCCAAGAATAGTGCATTATCTATAAGTAGCCTTTGAATGCAAGGTGCACAATGATGGGATCAATGCCTCTCCTACACCAAATAAAACACTAGGAAAGTTTGAGTAAAGCAAAATGATCCACAAGAGGTAAGGAAGACAAAAGGAGTTAAATCACATTAATTTTTGGCAAGGAATAAGGCAATAAAATCAAGAGCCAACATGAAGACGATCTACAAATTTCACCACAATTATGAGTATCACTTGTCAAGGACAAGGAGTATATGGAGATATTTCTCGGTGGTATATTGGAGTGAAATTCAAGATCATATTCACAACACATAAGCATAAGGCAAAGGATAAGATTTAAGAGCAATGCTTAGGTAGATATATGTTCTTGATAGCTTTCAGTATTCACGCGAACAAGCAAAGCAACTATAAAGAGTTGCTTGAAGCAATCGGTTCCCAAATGGATATATATAATATCATGTTGAGGAGAACCATACCAAGAACATTTCTTTCAAACAAGATCCAAACTATGAGCAAACAAAATCATTTAAGCAAAGTGGAACTTGTTTGAGCACCACGCCGCATAGGAGCAAGATAATTTAGAATATCAATTCTACGTGGCAATACCTCACATGTTCACATTTTCTAGGCTTGTAATATGCACATAGCTTATTACTCCCCCATAATGTGATAAAGCATCCATTCTCCACAAGAGGCAAATAGAACTCAACTCGAGATAATTAATGGACATTATAGAATTTGAATTTCTCATGAGAATGACATACCATATAGAGACTAGATAAAATTGATATATCAACACTAAGTGGTAGTACTCATGTATACACATTTTTAGGATTGTGAAGTGTGCAAACATATCACTCCCCCAAAATGGGATAGTCCATTAATCTCTCAAAAAGAGCCAATTAAGATATAAGCAATTGATACAAATGGCTCAACACAAACTCACACATACATGGTGTGCAAACCAACATACACATACTTGATTGCTCAAGAAAAGTAAGTAGAGAGCACAACACATGCAAACATTAGCAAGGTACAAAACCAAACACATGCAAGGGTGCAAGCAACTTTCAATGTATGTATGATTTAAACACAAGTTACCGCAAGGAGGAACATTGGATATGAGATAGAACAATATAATCCAAATGACTTGGCTTGAGAGAATAAAATTGATGAAGATCCCTTAATTCTTCATGATGTAGCCAAGTCTCCAATGCCCTCCACCAACACCTATTGATCAAGTTTTAACTTGTTGGTCCCCAACCAAGTTGGGTCCTAAGAGGTTAGTCACAATAGGCTTGGCAACCCAAATGGTCTTTTCTTGACACCACTTTGAGTACCAACATATTTGGCAAACACATTGCCAACCTTATCCTTCCTAAGAGAATAACATTATCAATTATTATGGGGTTGGATAAGTTACCACTAGTGCATGAAGAAGCAAAATGACCCTTCTCACGACATATGTAGCAACATTTGCTTCCTCCTTTCTTCTTAGTTGAAGCTTCATCATGAGGAGGCATGCCATGGTTCTTCTTGGGAAGGGACCGTTCTTCACTTGGTGAACTTGAGTTTGAACTTGAGGCCTCTTCCCTTGTTGCTTCTTGCTAAGAGATTTCTTCTTCAAAGGGCAAGATCTAACATGGTGCCCTTCAACTTTGCACTTGAAGCAAGTGATCTTGGCCGAATTCTTGACTTGTTCTTGGCCCTTCTTTTCTTGTTATACTTGGACTTGTTCTTACTATTGGAGTTGAATCCAAGTCCACTCTTGTCATTGGGACGTCTTTGCACACTCAACATGTTGTCAAGTGTGGGCTTCCCATCATGACGCTTTTCCAAGTCTTTCTTCAAAGAAGTGACTTGGGCCTTGAGCTCTTTTAATTCCTCTACATGGTTAGTATCAACAAAAACACTAGAGGAAGTAGAAGCTTCATTGTTAGAGCAAAAAGGCATGGAAAGTAATTCATCACAAGATGTAGCAATATTATGAGTGGATGAATTACTAGGACTAGCACATGGCAATAAAGCATGTTGAGTAGAAGTTGTGCCATTGTCCACATGAGACTCACAAGATTTCACCTTTGTAATAATAGCCTCATGAGCTATCTTTAGCTTATCATAGGAGACTAGAAGATCCTCATGAGAGCTCGAGAGCTTTTCATGGCTTTCTTCCAATTTCCCATATTTGCTAGATAGCAATGCAAGTTGAGCCCTTAGCTCAACATTCTCCGTTAATATGGATGCTTCACAAGAGATAGAGTTAGTAGCACAAGCATCATTATTTATGACAATAGGAGAAAGTAATTTGGCAAGCTCTTTAGAGTGAGAAGCTTTAAGTTGCGCATGAGACTCGGTGAGTTTGATGAGCTCATCCTTAATGACCCTAGAGCCATTTTCTAGGTGCTCAAAATTCTCAAGGAGTTTGGCATGCGCATCTATAAGCTTACCATTTGTTATTTTGAAATCATTTGCCACTTTAAGAGATTTATCATGGGATCCCTTTATTTTAGAAAGTTCGAGAGCAAAAGTTTCCTCAAGAGTCTCCTTGGTGGATTGTTCTTCTTCAAGAGCTTCCTTGAGATCGGCGATCTCTTCCGCATACTTGTATTCGCGGTTAAGACTTTCATCAATGTGAGCTTCCAACTCCTCAATGGTAAGTTTGCGCTTAACAAGGGTAGACATGATTTCTAAGAAGTTAGCACGAGCATCTTTATTCTTTGAAAGAGAAAGAATAACCATTTTACCCTTCTCGAGTATGGAAGCATCATTATCATTTTGTTCATTTTCCTCATCACTATCATCATGAGATATATTGGGATCCAAAGTAGGAGATACCTCGGAAGCTTTAGCCATAAGGCAAAAGTGAGTACATGATGATGACGATGAAGAATTACTTGAGTCACCATTTAAATCCATATCTTGTTCCATGGAGTGTTCGGTTTCCTCTACATTGTTAGCCAAACAAATACTAGAGGAAATAGAACCATTTTTATCATGACAACAAGATATAGAGAGCATATCATCACAAGGATTAATCAAGCAATTTGTACATGATATGCAAGGACTATCAACACAAGCATGTAGATCATTTTTGGTTCTAGATGCGTTTAAGTCCAAAGATAAATCATTGCAATAAGATAGTGGTGAAGTATCATCAACAATAAGCTTACTATCATTATTGCAATATCTATCACTACTCACCATTGCATTACTTTGTGGCTTGCCACATGTAGGTGAAGTAGAAGAAGTTGAGAACTCATCACGGCCGGAAGTGGAGGAACAACAATCATCTCCACAATTCTTGGACACATCATATTTATCTTGAAGCTTGGTCCAAAGCTCATGAGCATTCCGAAAAGGAGAGACCGACATAATAACTACATCGCTCAAAGCATTGAAAATCACATTAGAAGCTTGAGCATTTAGATAGGAATTATTCTCATCCAATAAAGATAATCTTTTGGGATTCCTTGGAGGAGAATAACCCCTATCTAGAATTCGCTCTATGTATGGGTCAATGACCCGAAGAATATCAAGAATGCGAATTTTCCAAACATCATAATTTGTGCCATCTAATATAAAAGAAGCATTGTGCACTAATCCGCTAGACGACATCTTTACTCTCCAGGCGGTGAAGCCAATAAGGAGAGAACCCGCTCTGATACCAATTGAAAGGACACGGATGTCGCCTAGAGGGGGGGGGAATAGGCGATTAAAATTCTTTATGGTTTAGGCTTGAATAAATGCGGAATAAAACTAGCGTTTAATTTATCAAGCACGAAACCTAAACAAGCTAGGTTTACCTATGTGCACCAACAACTTATGCTAAACAATATAAGCAAATATGTGATAGCAAGATATATTACTTCAAGCTCGATGGCTATCACAAAGTAAATTGCATAAGTAAGAAGCTCGGGTATAGAAATACCGAGGCACTTGGAGACGATGATTTATCCCGAAGTTCACTTCCCAATGGAAGCTACGTCTCCGTTGGAGCGGTGCGGAGTCACAAAGTGATCCCCGAATAGCCGTCAAATGGCACACCGTAATCTCCTTCGTGCCTCTACCAATGTAGAGTGCCACGAACCACTATGGGACACTTGAGGGTGGTCACCGAACCCGTACAAGGATGAGGCACACTCCACAACTTAATTGGAGGCTCTCACCGAATTCCCGCGGCTCCCAAAGCCACAAGAATCACAAGGTTGGGGCACGTCTCCACAACTTAATTGGAGGCTCCCAACTATCCCGCGAGCCACCAAAACTCCGAGATCAACAAGGACCGTCTAGGGCACTCCAAGTACCCAAGAGGACAAGCTCTAGGGCACCCCAAGTACCCAAGAGTAACAAGCTTCTCAACTTCGATTTCCACGTATCACCGTGGAGAACTCAAACCGATGCAACCGATGCAATGGGCAAGAACACAAGAAGTGCTCAAAATCCTTCACTCTCAAATCCCACCAAAGCAACTAATGCTATTGGGGGGAGAAGAGAGGAAGAACAAAGAGGAACACCAAATTCCTCCAAGATCTAGATCCAACAAGGTTCCCCTCACTTAGAGGAGAGATTGATTGGTGGAACAATGGATCTAGATCTCCTCTCTCTTTTCCCACTAAATGGAGGCAAGAATCATGGAGGGATAGAGAGTTAGCAAAGCTCAAGAAGGTCAACAATGGAGGGAAATTTCGTGCTCAAGCAAAGCTTGACTCATTGGGGAAGAAGGGGCCTTTTATAGATCCCCACGAAATAGAGCCGTTAAAGCCAGGAAAAATCGGATAATCCGGGACATTTTCGGACCGGAAAATCCGCTAAAATCGGATAATCCGGGTCTTTTTCGGACCGGAAAATCCGGGTCTGAAATTGACCAGGGCGCGAAACCTACTGGTGTGAATCGGATATTTCAAATCGGATATTCCGAAAGTTAATCGGATTATCCGATTGACCGAAAACTGACAGAAACAACAAAGCGAAAACTGCAATAACTTTTTCATCCGGACTCCGATTTCGATGATCTTGGGCTCGTTGGAATCGCAACGAAGAGCTCTTCAAGATTATGCAGAGAAACATCATAGTCCAATAAGGGAGGATAAAACCAAATGTAGAAAGGTGAAACCTCTCTATACAAAATGAACCGGCAGAATCTCCAAATCCGAAAACGCAACAAGTTTTTCATGCAAAATCCGTTTTCGGTGAACTTAACCTTGTCATGAAAATCAAGACAAGCTCTAACACCCCACACAGAGAAAAGCCAAATAAGAACCAAGAAAGATGATGAAGGCAAGTATGCAAAGGTTTGAGCTCTCTCCAACTGATACGCTAAATCTCAATCGAGAGCCCCTCTTGATAGTACGGTGTCTATCCAATAACCCGGTCTCCCGACTAACAACATGAGACCGGTAAAATAGAAGCCCTATCAAGATCATACCTTTGCCTTGCGCATTCCACTTGACTAGATGATGGCGATCTTGATCTTCTCAAGTGGACCACCTTTCTTGATTGCGCTTCGCTTGGTGAAGACTCAAATATTGCTCCCCCATGCTCCACTATGGGAGAGACACCCATAGGCACATCTTCACTTGACCATTATCTCCAAGAGGGTGGCAAGCATCAAGCACATGATATCTTCGAGATACTTCTCTTGAACTTGCACATCTCAAGCTTGATGACGATCACCACTTGACGTCATCCTTCATGGGCTATATGAAATCTTCATTTGATGCAAGCCCATGGAAAGATACCTAACCATACATATAAATGCCACACACATATCATGGGTTAGTTCACAAAGCTATATGGACAATTGCTTACCATACCAAGAGATACATGATCCCACTTGGTACATCTTTTAGCTTTGTGAGTTGATCAAAATCTTGATCAACCTTGTATCTTTTCTTCTCTTTTCAATAGATGATGTCTTGAAGAAAATCATGAATGATCACTAATCTTTTCTTCAAGACATACTTGCAATATGCTCAACTCACATATGACCAATCATCGGATAACTCCTTGAATAATAACTTGGTCATCACATACTCTTCTTCTTGATCTTGATGCCAAATACTTCATTATATCAATATATTCATGGCATCAACCTTGAATCCAACATATGGAGTTCAAGCATGGTCTATGGACAAACACTACAAGTATAACTCAATGCAACCATTAGTCCATAGGGATTGTCATTAATTACCAAAACCACACATGGGGCGCCATGCCCTTTCAGACACAAACATGACCGTTACTTTTAACATTAGCTACTTCCACTGATGTTATGTGAAGCTCTTCACCCTAAAAAAAGAATTCCACTCAACACTAGTAATAGAGAGAATGCGAAAAATAAAAGACAGAATCTGTCTAAATAGAACAGTACACAAAGACGAATTTTTTCGAGGCACTTACGTTACTCAGATAGAAAAACTTTAAACTAACGAAAGATGCGTACATATCTGAGGATCACGCACAAAAAATTTCAGATTTAAATAATATTTCTGTGATTTTACATAATTAAAACGGTGAACAGTAGAAATCTGTTCCTGCGCAAAAATCCAAATCTAGCATCATCTTCCTACTAGAGCAAATACTTGGCACAACAATGCGATAAAATAAAGATACAAAGGGATTGTTACAGAAGTAAACAACTCCTTGACTAAAAACTGAAAACAAAAAATAATGGGTTGCCTCCCAAAAGCGCTTTCTTTAATGCCTTTTAGTTAGGCTATAAGATTTTAATGATGCTCTCATAAGAATAAGAGTTGAAAAACAAAAGAGAGCATCAAGAGGCAAATATCAAACACATTTAAGTCTAACCCACTTTCTATGCAAAGGAATCTTGTAACAAAATAAATTATTGAAACATAAAGCAACTAGCATAGAAAGATGAAACAAGTATAACTTCAAAACTTTCAATATAAAGAGAATTGTTTTAGTGACTTGAAAACTTTTACAACCATATTTTCCTCTCTCATAATAACTTTCAGTAGCATCATAAACAAACTAAACAATATAAATATCACATAAAGCATGCTTTTCATGATCTACAAACACATAATTTTTATTAATCTCAAAAATAGTGGGGTCATTAAACCCAATTTTGACAATAGTAGTATAATAAATATCATTAGGCAATATAGGACCATCATCAACAGCATTATCATATATAACATTAGTGAGCACATTTTTACTTTCTACAATTTCCTCTTTTACTTGAGTCAAGGAGTTGTCTACTTCAAATTTATCAAATGGAGATATTTCAATAGAATTATGACATTCAACAATATAGTTTTCTTCCTCCTTAGGTAGGCACGAAGGGCAATCATATAATGTAAGAGTTAAAGAGTTACTATCATTAGAAGGTAGATCCTCCTTTTGTTCTTCACTCTCCTCCTTTTTTTCATCCAATGAGCTTTCAGTTTCAGCAATTTCTTCTTCCACAGGTTCCTGCAAGGCATAAATTTCATCTTTTGGCGGAAACATCCACTTAAGATGTTCTGTAATATAAGAATTATTATCCTTGTAGGTATCATAACAATATTTAAGTATGCCAAAACTTTCAGATTTATAAGGGGCATCAATTTTATGCTCAAGATAAGAACTAATTTGAAGAGCACCCTTAAAAACAATAAATTCTTCAATTCTTTCCACCTCATACCCATTATGGTAACCTTTAACATAAGAAGCTAAGGTTTCATTATCATTACAAGCACATTGGAAAGAAAAATGTTTGGACTTCCTATAACAATCAGATTCATTAAAGCAAAAAGATTTGCGAAATATAAAGCATAAATTTCTAGCATATTCCTCTAGTTGATTTAAGATTTTCCATAAGTACATCCCTTTTTGTAACAAGCGGTAATTCCTATAATATCTTCGTTCATCCTCAGTGGACCCACCTTGCCAACAAGATCTAATTTCATAGAGATAAGTCATTGATAGCAAATAAACAATTAGACATAATAACAAACCGAAATAAACTAGATGCAAGTAACTAATTTTTTTGTGTGTTTTTGATAAATAAAGCAAACAAGACTAAATAAAAATAAACTAAGCAAGACAATAACAAAGTAAAGAGATTGGAAGCGTGAAACTCCCCTTGCAGAAATCCTCTTGCTCCCTGGCAACGGAGCCAGAAAAGAGGTTGATTGCGTGGATCACACATTCCCTGGGAAACCCCAAGAGGAAGGTATGAAGCAGTATAGCAACAGTTTCCCTCAGTATGAAACCAAGGTTTAATCGAACCAGTAGGAGCAAGAAATCACTTCGGAAAGTTGTCAGTGGCGCGCTGACATGTAGCCTGCACACAACACAGTCAAACTACTTTGCCCCAACGAAACAGTGAGGTTGTCAATCTCACCGGCTTGCTGAAAACAAAGAATTAAACGTATGGTGTGGAAAACAGTAGTAAATTGCAGAGAATAAAAAGGAACAGTGTTTGCAGTTGGTTGTATTATCAGTGTAAAAAATGGACTGGGGTTCAAAGTTCACTAGTGGTGTCTCTCCATAAAAGATAACTAACATGCTGGGTGAACAAATTACAGCTGGACAATTGACAAAATATTGAGCGCATGACAATGCATATATATGACATGATGATTACTATGATATTCATGTGGGCATTACGACAAAATACATATACCGTTATCCAACAGCGTCTATGACTAATAATCCACCGCCAGGTTGTCATACCGAGTTCCCCGTTGGTATTAAGTTGCAAGCAACAGATAATTGCATTAAGTAATGTGCATAAAGTAAATAAATGCATTAGACCTAACGGCGTACCCTTAAGCTAAGCATCGGTTATTTTATCCCTAGTGGCAACAACACATCCACAATCTTAGAAGTTATTGTCACTCTCACAGATTACCGGAGGCATTAATCCACTATCTAGCATAAATACACACTTTTGGAGTTACAAACATCTACTTGACCAAAGCATCTACTAGTAACGGAAAGCATGCAAGATCATAAATAACATATAAGATAGATTGATAATCAACTTGACATAGTATTCAATATTCATCGGATCTCAGCAAACACAACATGTAACATTACAATAAGATGATCTTGATCATGATAGGCAGCTCACAAGATCTAAACATGATAGCATAAAGTGGAGAGACAACCATCTAGCTACTGCCATGGACCCGTAGTCCAAGGATGAACTACTCACGCATCACTCCGGAGGCAGGCATGGTGATGTAGAGCCCTCCGGTGATGATTCCCCTCTCCGACAGGGTGTCGGGAAGAGCTTCTTAACCCTCCCGAGCTAGGGTTGACGGCGGCGGCGTCTTTGAATCTTTTCGTGGATAATGGCTCGGGTATTTAGTGTTTTCGCGTCGGGAAGAATAAATAGGCGAAAGGGCGGCGGCTGCGGAGCCACGAGGGCCCCACACCACCCCACGGCGCGGCAGGGGGGCCCGCGTGGCCCCATGGTGTGGGTGCCACGTGGCCCTCCTCCGTCTCTCCTCTGGACTCCCTCTTCGTGTTGGAAAAATAGGAGGTTCTGTCCAAGTTTCGTCCAATTCCGAGAATATTTCCAGACTAGCTTTTCTAGAATACAAAAATAGCAGAAAACAAGAACTGGCACTGTGGCATCTTGTTAATAGGTTAGTCCCAGAAAATGCATAAAAGTGCTATGAAGTGTATATAAAACATGTAACAATTGGTATAATGTCAACATAGAACATCAGAAATTATAGATACGATTGAGACGTATCAGTTACCTTTATCTTGTTGTATCTGTATCTTTGACGCCATGGTAAGTTGTTCATGTTTATCTGTTGTGTGACGTTTGTTATCTTAATGATAAGGCACCGGCAGAAGGCCAGTTTTGGTGTTTTGTTCTGCTAGTGTCGCCCTAGTACCTGAGTTCTTGTCCGTGGATCCAAGACTGAGCGCGCTACCCACATGTGGGACCCTATGGGACTCCCCGCGACCCGTGAACCGATCCACAGCCTTGTCCAGGGTGCCACACCTAGTTCGGGCTTTCCATTTGATGCATGCATACGCTTTTACTTTACGATCTTATGGTGATGTGTTGTAGTCGATCTCATATAGGAGCGGCACGTTCTTAGAGTGTTGCGAGGATCCGGGGATGGGCCTAAGTGACCGTGCGTGCAATCATGTGGTTCCTTGGACTTGTCTGCAGAGAAGTGAAGGGTTGTGCCGAACCGTTTAGCTACAACTCGGTGCGTGTGGTTTAACAATAGTGCACCCCTGCAGGGATAAATCTTATCGATAAGCCGTGTACGCGGTTATGTACGACTTGGTGAAGATGCTGGCTAATAAGATCATAAAACAACTTACACCTAGTAATGATAGCTCTTAAACTTGCTTCGATGTGTGAGTGCCTTTGGATTGCTTACTCGTGGGTTAAGCGAGTGAGTGATAATCAGCTGGGTATTGTTTGGTGTTAGTATCTAGTTGGTTCCTTACTCGTTCTCATCTATATCTTATAGACGCAAGTTGTAGCGTGTCTTCTATAGATGGCTTAGTGCTGCTGCTTCAGTCCACCATCCTTTTATTTTGGGAGCCTTTGTATTGCTTTCAAGTGTGCATTGCTTGCCAGGCTGGTGTACCTGACCCATCTTTGGGTTGTACTCTTTCGTGCACACAACAGGTTTGAAGTCTGACGACGTTAGCTTGGGAATCCCTCTGGCTCAGCCTGGGCATTGATTTGGACGCCATCGGTTATCTTCAGGACTCTTAGTCCAATTTGTATCTTGTCCGTAGTCGGACACTAGTTTTGCTTTCGTTGTGCTTTGTATCTTTGTAATGTATCAGTTGTATCTTGACTCGTTTGAGTCGTTCTTATATATATATCTCTTTCTGTTGTTGTTGTGGATTCTTTCGTGAACTGTTGTAATGTTATCACAAATCCACCCACATAACATGCATGTTTCAGCGTGCATGTTATGTCTGGTGGGCGTCCTAAGATCGTTATTATCCGGGTTTCGGCGGGATCGCTAAAATCCGCATGTACCAGTTTTGGGGCGTCACAGTCAGGTACACCAGCCTGGCCAGCAATGCTCACAAGATACCAACATAAAGACTACCAAAGTATGAAGGAATGTGGACTAAGGAGGCGGTAGCAGCACTAAACAACCTACAGAGACACTCTACAACTTCCGTCTACTGGAGAGGGATAAGAGAGCGTATCGGAGCCAACTAGCTTCTAACACCAAACATAACACTTCCCAGATTCACCCCCTCAACCCAGTATGAAGAAGCAATCAAGGGAAACTCACACAGTTGTCAAGTTTTAGTTACATCTCTTTAGGTGAAAGTAAGGCTAACTTACTAGTCAAATTAATTAAGAAACATTAGGTGTAAGTTGTCTATGATCTTGTTAGCTAGAATCTTCACCAAGTCGTCCATAACCGCGGACGCGGCTTTTCGAAAAGATTTAACCCTGCAGGGGTGCACCATGGTTAACCCATACATGTTCGATCAATCCACAGCCACAAAGGCAGGACTTCTCAACCCAACTCTTCCCATCTCTACTTTCAAGTCTTTGGGAGCCACCCATCCGAGTCTTTCCCGCGTCAAGAGTCCGGCCGAATCTCCGTTGCGGACCCATCTGTTGTGCGACATAACCTTCCCAGGCCTCCTCTAATGGTAGCTACCCGGTTAGACCACGTCCACATCTATATGTAAGTGCAGCCGGCAACCATCCATCAACAAGAACCTCCATCATCATGCGTATGAGCAAATGGAAAAATTCAAACTACTTGTGGCTCCCTAGACCATCGGTAAATCAAGTACTAGCTTGGAGGGGGTTCCATTGGACCTCCCACGAGTGGGTAGTGTGCTCAAAACTTGGATAAGAGGACAAGAACTGAGTTCCTAGTGCGACACTTAGCAGAACAAAACACCAACGAATTGGCCTTCCATCGGGTGCCTTATCATTTAATTATATCCCACAACATTAACATCATTTTAAGTAAAGATGAGCCAACCTGTCATACTAAACATGTGAAGCAAAAGATAGACAGACTCGCAACAACAAACCTAGGCATGCACTACGACTCGCAAAGGCTAACAAGTAAACAAACAACAGCTTGTTAGGATGTGGGGATAAGGCTATATGGGGCTGCATAGTAAACATGAATGGGATCGAGACACAAGCATCGTAATATAAGGATAGCATAGAACAACGACAAGAATGGAAGACAATGTTATGGTAGCAAGTAAGCAAAGCTTGCCTGGAAACACCGTAGAGGTAGCAGAACTTGTCGTTGCTCACATCACCTCAACGTCTTAACCGCGAAGAAGCAGCAAACACTGGAAAGCACAAAAGATGCCCCTTACAACTACGGCAAAAGATCCAACATGTTCAGGATATGATGCATGACATGGCAAGATGCAGCTTAGCCAAATTAAGCGGAACCGAGTTACGACAATTAATTACAAAGTTCAATTTATTTATCTAACCATCAAATTAAATGTTGATTAGCATGTGAGACAAGGCATGGGTGAGCTACACAAAATTAAATGGAATAGGGACAATCTTTATATTATTATCCCACACATTCCATCTTTATTTATTTAGGTGATTATGCAAAATACCACTAAGAAACAAGCTAGATGATGCAAACATGATTATGGATGACATATTAATATTCCTTATATTTTTCTGATGAAAATTCATATATAACATATTTTATTTTGAGCAATAGAACAAGAGATATAAGCATTTGAAGTTTTAGGGGTGTTTATGTAAAAGACAGGGACCTGTGCGTGATGGACAGAAAGTTTTGAGGACCTAGGCGCAAAAACAGAAAAGATCCGGGGCTGGGTGCAAGATTCCAGATCCAGATCTCAATCCGGAACTTTTCTCACCGAGGCGGAGGCTACACCGAGCCACTGCCGTGCGGGCCCGTGGCCACACTGGCGCTGACGAGGCAGGGTGGAACTGAGGTGGCCGCTAGGGTCACTGACCCGTGGGACCCAACTGTCGGCTCGGAAATAAAAGGAAAAAGGGTGGCGCCGGTGGGATTCGAACTCGGGTGTCCTGACTCCTGAGATGTGCAAAGAGTGCACAGCCACTGGGCTCGTGCGTTGCTTGCTATTGTTCCTGGTGCGGATAGTAGATGAAGCACATAAGCAATGTTAATTGATCGAGTGACGAAGAGGGACACGACCGGCGACGGCCACCGCGGTGCCGCGCGACGGCGGGCACCCAGAGCAAGGGGAAAGAACGGGAGAGGTGTCCCAGAGGTGCAGCTCACCTCGAGGGGGTCGGAGGAAGGCTCGAGAGGAAGGAGGCGACCACGAGCTTGGCAAAGACGATGTCGAGGAACACGGGCTCGTCGGCGACGATTCTGGACAGCTCCTGCTCCTGGTTCCTTCGCGAACTTGACGAGGACGGCGCCCCGGTCTGATTCCCTGTCTCTGCAGCTCCTGACGAGAACCCGTGCGAGCGCTTCGTGTACCTCAAGCTCCGGCCATGGTGGAGAAGAAAGAGGAAAAAAAGCGAGGAGAAGAAGATGGTGGCAGCGCGGGGAGAGAAGGAGGAGAGGAAGGGGAAACTAGGGCTAGGGTTTGCGGCGCCGGGGCGGCTTTAAGGAGGAGGAAAAAGCGAGAGGAGGGGGGCTGGCCGGTGGAGGCCACCGTGCCCACGCCATGTGCGTGCTCCTCTGGTACGGCAGAGGAAGAAAGCGACAAGGTTGGGCTTGCTGGGCCGAAGGTGGGCTGGAGTTGGGCTTGGCCCAACTCGGCCAGGCTCCACTGTTTTTTATGCCTGAACATTTTTTTTTCCAGTTTCTGTTTTTTTGTTTATAGAAAACGAAATATTAGGAATTTTGTATTAGAACCTTTTGCAAATATTTTTATTAAACTTTAGTTTAGATTTGAAATACAATTTGCAAATATTCCCAACTATTATTTTGGGTTTTATTTCAATAGAAAAGAGAGGGGATGGATTTATTATTTGCATAAATAAAATAGGTTTGCCAAAATTAATTTTTTTAATTATTTAGGAAAACATGTAATGTGATAAAATGCATGATGATGTCATGATGACGCCAAAAAGGCAAAACAAACAAATCTAATGGGAAAACTCTCGGGACATTACACTGAGCGACACGCAAATACCAAGGAGAAAGACTAAAACAAAGATACAAGCTAGCTCACATCATGAAGAACAATCTGTCTCGAAGATGACTGAACGGAAGGTCCTTGTGCAAATAGCACTGTATCCCGGAAATTCAGAGCCTCCGCACTGTATCCCGGAAATTCAGAGCCTCCGCGCAGAAAGGATTGCAGATTTCCTGGTAAACTTTACTCCAGTCACCACAGAAGCTAGCAATACCATGAGCTATGCCATTGCCGCCTGAAATGCCTTTGGTTTCCTTGGGAGTTCATGAGCGACGAAAGCTGACTAGAAAGGGTTCTCAGTTCTTACAAGGTCAAGGTGACACTATCGGCTGCGGCACAAGTTTATTAGTTGACTCGGGCCTGCAAAAGGTGTGCTCACTTTGTTGTCATTTAGTTGGCACTGATGAATGCCAGGCTGGGCCTACATGCGGATCATGGTGTTCGCTTTAGCGATACATCCTACATGGCATTGTGTTCCTCCGTGCATAACCCGTAGGAGGAAGCATGTTTTGCATCTCTCCAAGACCGCAAGGGTGAGGCACTTCGTTTCATCATGCAGAGCACTCAAGTGGTTGATGCATTGTTCGAAACAATTATTAGCTCGGGAAGAAAGCTTGAGCAGAGTGCCACGAGCTCTATGACCATGATAGGTCATATGGATCCATGAAGCATGCTCGGAAGTCATCGCTTCAGACAATCTGTAGCCACCACTTTCCACTTATCTTTGATGAGGAGGAGGAGCCAATGGAGTACACTGGCGAACCTGAAGACCCAATTCATGCACTCTCTGACCCGGAAATGGAATCGGACCCTTCTACATGGTATGATGGCAGCACCACTACGGAACTTCAATTAGCCAGCTATGGGGAATGTTGTGTTTGTGTCGAATATTATGTACGAGTAGGGTTACGTGGACTTGGAGTTGTAATAGGTGTGGACAGGGTACGTGTAGTGTTGTAGTCGAACACGTTGTAACCCATATAATGAGGGGGCACCACATGTTGTAACCCATGGCGACTTGATAGCAGCAGGCGCGCAAGGGAAGCCGGCGGCTTGTACCGGCGACCAAGGTGGCCGGTGCAGCCGTATCATGGGGAGGAGCGCCCATAGTCATGCCCCGCAGATGTAGGCGAGTTCGCCGAACTGCGTTAACAAATCTCGGTGTCACTATGATTGTTTGCTTCTCGGTTGATCGACTAAGCGCCTACGACTTCAACAATCCGTAGCGAGGTTCGAAGGCTGCGGTTTGTTGATCCAGACGAGACTGAGAAAATTGATCAGTCGATGGAGTCGCGGACTGCAATTCCGGCGACTGTTTCCGTGGTATCGACAGGGATCGGGATTTCTCAGAGGTGAAGCAATCAGATCGATCTGTGGAATCGGCGAGATGGCGTGCAAGGCAGCGTGTGAACGGACGCACATGGGCCAAGGTTGTTCGGAGCCAGAGTTGCATGCTGCGACTGCGCGCAGTGATGCGTGCGTGATTGCCAAGGGCATATGCGGTGTGCATGCGGTGGCAAGGCATCCAACACAAGGGCCACAAGTGCGTGCCCTAGCTGGGTTACAACGCGCGCACACGGATCGATTGGAAACCGGGTTTGTTTGGAAACAAAAGGGATCGAGTCCCAGGTGGAGACGTACGAGTCGTGCTCTCCTCGTGCTCGTATCGGAGACGGAGTTCTGCGCCTTTAAAAGCTGAAGCAGGGCAGGGTCAGGGATTGAGCCGGCAAATCGATTCAGCGGAAAAATTCCATCAAGGATTTCCATCGGGTAGCAGGCGAGCGAGATCAAGGCAGCAGCTAGCATCAGAGTTGAGCCAAGGAGAGCAGTAGCACGTGAGGCATAGGCAAAAGGAGTTCCAATTGCTACGTGCACACGGGGACAACAGCTCCGTTATTTCTTCAAGGGTCAGCCGTACAGGATAGATCATGGCGCCGTCGAGTACCAGGTTTGAAGTGCAAAAGTTCGACGGAACTGGAAACTTCGCATTATGGAAGACGAGGGTGAAGGATTTGTTAGCACAACAGGGATGCTTGAAGGCGTTGCGGGATAACAAGCCAGCTAAGATGGATGATGATGACTGGGAGGAGTTACAGATTCAAGCAGCCGGAACCATACGGTTGTGTTTATCAGACCAGGTCATGTATCATGTGATGGATGAGAATTCACCGAAGAAGGTTTGGCAGAAGCTGGAAAGTCAGTTTATGTCCAACACTGCGACGACCAAGGTGTATTTGAAGCAAAAGTTATACAGGCTAAAAATGCAGGAGGGGTCGGATTTTGTGGAGCACATGAATGCATTTAATCAGGTTGTCACGGATCTAGCACGTCTGAGTGTGAAGATTGACGACGAGGATAGGGCGATTCTTCTTTTATGTTTGTTGCCACTGTCCCATGATCATTTGATCACTACGTTGACGTACGGCAAGGAGACCATCAAGGTTGAGGATGTCACTGCGGCGTTATTGTCCTATGATATGAGGAAGAAGAACAACGCAGAGGAAGTCACTCATGGTGAAGGTTTGCTGGTCAATGGTGCGCAAGGCAGGAAAGGATACGAGACAGGGAAGAACAAGAAAAAGAAGGTGCTGTGCCACAAGTGCAACCAGTGGGGACATATCAAGAAGGACTGTCCAGATCTCAAGGGTGGGTCAAGTGCTAATGTAGCAACTCATGGTGATGACTCGGACGGCAGTGGTGATGTTCTCTTAGTGTCAAATAGACGGTCAACAAAAGTTGAAGCGTGGATGTTGGATTCAGCTAGCTCTTTTCATGCGACACCCAATAGGGAGTGGTTCTCTTCGTACAAGTCTGGTGAGCTTGATACAGCCTATCTGGGGGATGACACGGGCTACCGTGTTGCTGGAGTAGGTGACGTCAAAATCAAGATGTTCGACGGAGTAGAGCGGATGCTTCAGGGAGTCATGCATGTGCCAGGGCTAAGAAGGAATCTAATTTCGCTTGGAGTTCTCCATGATGGTGGTATGGTATTCTGTTGTGATCGGGATAGGAAGACCATGAGAATCATGGAGGATGAGGTGACCGTGATGACGGGAGAGAGGACGGCGTCGTACCTTTACAAGTTGCGAGGGAACACTATTGCAGGTGGGGGCGTCGTGAGTGGAGTTCCGGGAGTAGCAGCTGTGTTCCACGGAGGCGGCGGGTCTGCGGCAAACTCGTCGGGTAGCTCTCGGTAAGCTACGAAGAAGACAACCCAAGTCCGGAGTACATGGAAGTTTGACGCTTGGACGAACTCAAGGTGGTGGAGAATATTCGCCAAGGTGGAGTTTGTTGTGTTTATGTCGAATATTATGTACGAGTAGGGTTACGTGGACTTGGAGTTGTAATAGGTGTGGATAGGATACGTAGTGTTGTAGTCGAACACGTTGTATCCTAGGGCCTCCCATATAATGAGGGGGCACCATATGTTGTAACCCATAGCGACTTGATAGCCGCAGGCGCGCAAGGGAAGCCGGCGGCTTATGCCGACGACCAAGGCGGCCGGTGCAGCTAGGGCTGGACCTGAAGCTCGAGGCTCGAGGCTCGGCTCGGGCTCGACAAGGCTCGGCTTGGGCTCGGCTCGGCTCGAAGGTGGTGCAAGCCAAGCCTAGACCTTCCAAACAAGGCTCGAGGCTCGACAAGCCGGCTCGGTGAAGCTCGCAAACTGGCTCGAAGGCTCGATGAAATAAAAAAAATTGACATGACTTTTGCTAAATATGTAACAATTGACAATTATAATCAACAATAGATAGTGTAACAAGTTTCACAAAGCATCAACTAAGCATAACAGAAATAAAAGTTCAAACACAAACACGTGCATAGTTCAACAATAGTCTCATACAGTCATACATCACAAAGTTCAACCACAAACTGACAAACACGTGCATAGTTCAACAACAACAAATAGAACACAAGTCTTAACAATTTAACATAAAGTTCAACCACAAAAGGACCATTGCGCCACCAGCCCATCATTTCATCTCTTTGTCGTCGCTTGTCACTTGCAAGATGAATCTGAAGTGTACAACAAACGAAATTTCAGCAATATAAAAATTTCCAGCAAGTAAATCAAGTAAATAAGCATCATTGACATTTTTGATTCAGTATTTTGGCTGTATAAAAAGTTCCAGCAAATAAGACACATTTACACTTGTTTGCTTCAGTTTTTGTTGTATAAAAAGTTACAGCAAGTATATATAAGAAATAAGCACCATTTACACTAGTTTGCATCAGGTTTTTTATTGTATAGAAAGGTCCAGCAAGTAGATAAATGAAATAATCAGAATTGACATTATTTTGCTTCAGTTAGTTGGCTGTATAAAAAGTTCCAGCAAGCAAATATAGCAAATAAGACTCATTTACACTTTTGTGCTTCAGTTTATTGGCTGTATAAAACATTACAGCAAGCAAATACATCAAATAGAACTTACCAATTGCTCCCCACCACACTTTTTGGAAACGAAATGGTCTCAACATCATCATCATTATCCGGCTCCTAAAAGAGAGAAAATATGTTAGCTACATGAGCATAAGAAATATAATAAAGACCTAGAGAAACATATGCAAAAACAACAATAGCACATACCACTTCCATTGAAACTTTGGTATCATTTTGAGAACCTTTAATCCAGCTAGAAGAACACACCAATGCCTCAACCATGGCTGGCTTTAGAGAACTCTATAGTCATCAAGAACTCGACCCCCGGTGCTAAAAGTTGACTCCGAAGACACGGAAGTGGCTGGTATACTCAAGAAATTCTTTGCCATCTTTGCTATCACTGGGTATCTATGTGCATTCATCTTCCACCACACTAGCACATCAAAGTTTTTATTTAGCAAGCTCTCATTCTCCTCATCAAGATACTTGCCAAGCTCATTCTTTGATGTCTCCAAGGAAGATGCGCTCAAGAAGGAGGTAAACTCGCTAGCACTTGAGGGTAGAGAGGAACTTGTATCATCAATTGTAGAGAGGATAAATTTGTTCTATACGAATCAGCCTTCTCATGTCGGTGATGCATATCATAAGTGTCATACAATTTTCCTAGCTCTTCCTCTACCAAGTTATATTCATCCATAGCTTTCTCATGATCATAGATCTTTTTGAAACACCAATTAATGTATCTCAGCTTGTACCTTGGGTCAAGAATGGTAGCAATTACCATGACATTATTGGGCTCATCCCAATATTTGTTGAATTTATCCATCATTGCCTCCCCCATAACTTTCAAATTCGGATTGGTTGAATCACAAGCATCTCTAAGTGCAATTTTGACATTGACAATGTGAGGATAAAATATATTGGAAGTAGGATATTTAGAGCCAGAGAATGCTGTAGAAACCTCAGCCAACCGAGCAAGAATCGGTGTAATGGTGTTAAACAATGTCCATTCATCATTTGAGGGCTTCCATGTGTAGGCAGCATCTCTGTCCGAATAAGAATCTAATGCATCTCTATAAGCAATGGCTGTTCTTAGCATGTTGAATGTTGAATTCCATCTAGTGGTCACATCAAGTTTCAGCCCTCTCAATTGTCATGGCAAGTTCACGGCAACATTCCACAAAGGTGTGCAGCCGAGAATTTGATTTCTTTATGTACTTCACAGTTTCCCTCACATTCGTTATCAAATGGGAGATGGTTGCTGTCCCATCGGTCACCACCAAATTAATAATATGAGCACAACAACGAACATGAAAATATTTGGGAACAAAGCAATAGGAGGCTCGGGTCCCTCTAGCAACAAACCTAGCCTTCAAATTTCGGATTGCTTTGTCATTGTTCGATGCATTGTCAAGAGTGATTGAGATGATTTTATCTTCTATGTTCCATGCAGCCACACATTCAAACACTGCTTGTGCAATTACGTTTCCACTATGTGGAGGGTCCAACTCCACAAAATTCAGCACACGACATTGCATATTCCAATTTTTATCAATGAAGTGTGCAACTAAACACATATAGGAAAGTGTTTGGTTGGATGTCCACAAATCAGTAGTTAAAGCAATGGTGTCCACACCTTTAAGAACTTTCTTAAGGCTTTCTCTCTCAGATTCAAACACCTTCAAGCATTCCTTTCTAATGGTTTTCCTACCAATAAACTCATAACGAGGATTCAAATATTTCATCACTATGTTGAACCATGTGTGCTCTACCATCCTAAATGGATAATCATGGCATATAATCATCTTAGCAATTAACTTCCTAGCCTCCTCTTGACTAAACTCCCTAGAAGATTGCAAAACAGGAATAGTAGAATCACATGCACTAGATGGCTGAAAATTGAGAAGGGTTTGACTTGCCGCAGCTGCCATTGCAATCTTGTAGTCAGGACATGCATTGCGGTAGTGTCTCAAGAGATGTGAAGTGGCTCCCCCTTGCTCCTTTTTGTAGGAGAAGAACTTCTTGCAATAATTGCATTGTGCCATAATCAGACCAGCATCCGTGGGGGATGGTTTAGGAACCTTCTCAAAGTGATCCCATACCTTTGAACCAGCCTTGCTGCTCGACTGAACAACAACCTTCGGACCAACCTTCATTCCCTTTTGCCGCTTCTTCTTTCTTCCAGAAACCCCATCATCATCGGATATCAATGTGACCATCGTTGGGTATGGGCAGCTCAATATGACCATCAAATAAATCATTCTCGTCCATGTCATCGTTCTTGTCATAAGAATTCTCTTCCTCATCGTCATCGTAGAGATTTCTCGGCTGCACCTGCACATAAGAGCAAGGCACAAGGGGCATGGTCATTCAATCACACTAAAAAACAACAAGTATTACCGTAGTTGCATCAATTTCAGAAGGAAAACCAAATTACCCTTTCTGTTGGAGAAGCTCCTGCTTCCCGCTGCGACGAATCCACTGCTTCTTCTAGCGACACTGATGGTATAGTCGAAGAGATGCCGAGTAAACCAGCTGTTTTGGACTTCATTGCGTTGTGGTACGCAGCCCTCTTTTTCTGCGATGTTGCCTTTGAAGCAGCACTACCAGGTTGCATCGTCGGTGCCTTGAGAAAGAGAGCACGATTTGAGCAACAGATCACAAGAAAACTGTTACATAACCAGAAGACAATTCCCATCTGCCTACCCCTATGGAACAGAAAACCAGAAGTAGCTTAATAAAACTGAAAACAGAACTTTGCAGAACTAGTATATGAATTCTACCAAGCATTGGTCCGCCAAATTCTATCACTGATGCATGGTCTCAGAAGAAGTTAGCTCTCGAAAGGTATTTCTCTAACTGGTCGGTCCACTTTAAAAAATACACCATCGGCCATGACCCGACGCGGGTGGCGGGGCTCCTGCAGTCGATGAACGTGAACAAGGTGAAGCTCTACGACGCCGACCCCAAGGTGCTGACGGCGTTCGCCAACACGGGGGTGGAGTTCATCATCGCCGTGGGCAACGAGAACCTCCAGACGATGGCGACCAGGGGTGAACGCATAAAATCAAATCGCAAAACCGGCCGTAGAGCTTCACCTTTTTGCGACGGCCAGGGAGTAGGGGCCGGCCGGCGGCCGCCACTGGAAGGTCGGCGACGGCGCCGCGCGGCGTGCGCCGGTGCGCGTCCTGGCGTCCTTGATTCAAGCGAGCTATGGGAGGAGGCGAAGAGCCATGGGCGGCGGACGGCGGTGGGAGCGGCCGGCGGCGGACGGCGGTGGTAGAGGCCGGCGGCGGTGGTGGCGGCCGGCGGCGGGGTAACCCTAGCGAGGAGCGAGCGCGATGGGGAAGGAGAGAGGCAGAGAGCAGAGCACAGGCAGCACGATGCGTCTTGATGGACGATGGGGTCAACGGGCCGATGGGGATCGATTGATCATTGATGTGTAAAAAAAAAAAATTTGCGGCTCGCGAGCCGGCTCGGCCTGGCCTCGAGCCTGACAAGCCGAGCCACGAGCCCACTTTCTGCTAAGGGGGCAAGCCGAGCCGGGCTCGGCACGCAGATGTAGGCGAGTTCGCCGAACTGCGTTAACAAATCTCGATGTCACTGTGATTGTTTGCTTCTCGATTGATCGACTAAGCGCCTACGACTTCAACAGGGGAGATCTGGTGCATCTTCGTGCACCTCCGGTGATGATTAAATTCACTAATTGGGTCGGGAGATCTGGTGCATCTTCGTGCACCTCCGGTGATGATTAAATTCACTAATTGGGTCGGAGCAAGCAGCTCCGTCACGAGGGAGGACCTTCAGTTCTGCCAGTGTACCCCTTTGGCTCCTCAACATAAGCGGTGGATGGTGTTGCACCTGGGCCTCAGAACCTCCTAAGAGAAGGTGGGGGCTGCAGATCGTCCGAAGCACTGACTTCATATCATGCTTCATGGATCCGCCGGGATATAATATCATGGTCATAGAGCTTGTGGCGCTCTGCTTTAGCTTTCTCCCTGACTCATCAATTGTTTTTCAGCAATGCATCAACCACTTAAGTGCGCCGCTTGACGAAGCGAAGCACCTCACGCTAGCGGTCTCTGAGAGATGCAAAGTATGCTTCCTCCTCCGGGTATTCACAGATAACGGAAACAGTGACATAGATGTGTCGCTAAATTGAGTACCACGTTCCTCATGTAGAGCTAGCATGGAATCCATAATTACAGACATAGCAGCAACAAAGTCGGCACAACTTTAGCACTTCCGAGTCCACTCCTAGACTTGTGCCGCAGTCGGTAGTGCCACCTTGGCCTTGTAATACATGAGGAATTTCCATCATAGTAACTCTTTATAGTCAGCATTGGTCGCTCCAGAAATCCCCAAGAGCTCAAAAGCGTCTCAAGTGTGTCATGCCACACATTATGAACTTCCTCTAGTTAGCCTCCCGAACACGAGAAGTGCGAGGTAGTTCATCTCTTCAATGTAAAAGAGACTATGGTCAGTAGATTGGTAGATTTATAATATTGGTGAAAAATAATTCCAACAAAGTAAATAACCTCACAGGAAGAAGAATAAGCACACTAATTTTTATTTTAACATAACATAGGATTTTTTGTTCTATAGTTGAGTAAAATATAAATATACATATCCACAGTCTTTATTATGGTCCATAGTTCCCCTAAATAGTTTTGTTCAGAATAATTGGTTATTGAAGTCGAGTTTCAAGTTTTACTTAGCTTTTTCTGAAAATAATTGGATAACAGAGCACATGAGATTGGTGCATCTAGAAAATAATCCTTCACCTCAATAACCGGGTTGACTGAGAGTAATAGCTGGGTTATGTGGTCATTTAAGTTTAACTACTAATTCTGCATATGAGAAAAGTGGATAGTGTCTAGGTGCATGCATGTTCAACAACCCAACTACTGTTCAAAAACAGCGATGCAATCAGCTAGCCTTATTTTTTCCTGGAACAAAACTCTCTTGCTGGAAATTGATTATATGCTATGTTCTATTAAAAAAAATCTATGCTACAACAGTGTTGTTAGTTTTCCGGATAACAGACAATTATAATACTCCCTCCAATCCATAATAAGTGCTGCAATTTTGAACTAACCCCAATTCAAAATTTGACACTTATTTTGGATCCGAGGGAGTAAGATCTTTGCAATAGAGCAATAGTTCCCTGTTTCTGAAAATAGCAGTCAAGTGTAGTGTAATTGTAATAGTAATACCGAAAGACAATTGCTTTTCTACAGATACAATTATATAGTTCCATCTCAGGCCCTAATGTGCATCCATATATTTGACAATGTTAATGTAATTCATGATCTAACAATGTCATGACTCTGTTTTGTCCCTTATTCAGACAAGTATGCAAGGGACACTCATATTCAGAGTAACACCACATAAATCTCTGCAGTTTGCAAATTCAGAGACGTGCCTCTACTGCAACCAAACGTCCCGGATTTGATTCTATGGTTGAGTTTACCTATTATCCACACTATTAAGCTAAAAAAGCAATCGTGCAATTATTTACAGGACAACAAAACAACAGTTCTAAACATCAAGATGTTTCGTATTTTCAGAGATTGATATGCAAGTCTAAACTTGTTATCTTCTCACTCAAGTGAAAATGTACTGGATGTCATGAGCAAGGATCTAAACCTGAGTTCTGTTGGCATGATAGACAGATGTTGACGCATATGTATCCATAAAACAAGATATTTATCCAGCACTGACCATGATTACAACAGCAGTATGTGTGCGCGTGTGTGCTTGCGCATATGTGTTGCATACCCAAACATACTCTAAGAAGAATGGATGCAAAAGGTGTTTAGATAAAAAAAAATGAATTCATTTGAAGCGAGGATCTTTCTTCCCAATTCCCATCCCAATCCTATTTTCCTATACCGACATCAGATTAATACAAGAGAAAACCAATCAATGAAAGTCCCCTTCATGCCCCTAAGTGTAGCATTTACCTTAATCACGTGTGGAGCCAAGATCTGATTCGAACTGGTGCTCTGGCTTCCTAATCCCCTTGCAGCTCTCTTACCGCTGGTGCTCTCCTATTTCCCCCTTCTTCCTTCCCTTGTCTCCCCTGTTCCTTGGCCTTGGCCACCTAGGTCACGGCCATGGCGCAGGAACTTAGACTTCGGTGGAGTTTTTTTTTTTTTTTTTTGAATCAGACTTCGGTGGAGAATTGCTATATACAGAAGAGTCGGCAAGCTGCTAGCTACAGAGGAGATGCTTCAGTTGATCCCCTCACCCCGGATTTCTACATAGATGGCGTGGTGTCCTAGATGTGCTACTGTGGCTACTCCGCTGCCTGCCAGCCACTATCATATGTTTTCCTAAAAGACTGGGGACCGCCAAAGTGCATGGTAAATTGCATATATTATTCTCCAACGGATAGATTAGTATGTGGGTGGTATTGCATCAGTAGCAAAAATAAATCTTACAAAATAAACTATTTTACACAATTTTATCAAAATTAATTTATCACAGTCCCACACGCGTTGTGTGCCCTGAATTCAATTATTAAAAGATAGTTTTTCCTCAAAACGTTATCCCGCTATAAAAATAATAATTATGCGAGTGTAGAGCAAATCCACTCGCCACCTACAGCTCAAAGTTATTTTTTCTTCAAATCTCTAGACGTAATTGCCAGTTAGCCCACGTACTTCTCAAAACAAGTTTTAGCTCTATTTTATAAATAAAGTCACACTTACCGACCCATGGATACCCAAACATAATCCGAGAAAAATGGATGCCCACGACCATTTTGCGTGTTAGACAAAATTGTATATTGAAATCAATTACATAAAATAAATTTTCCTAAAAAATGTTATCCTATACAAAAAAAATGTGAGTGTCGAGCAAACCCACTCGCCGCCCACAACCCAATTACCCAAAGTTATTTTTTCCTCAAGTCTCTAGTTACATTATTTTCAAGAAACCGTGAAAGTTAGTAGTGGCATCTGACCACTTTCTATGCTCGTTATTTCTTTCACATTGTAGTTGTTTCGTTCTTTAATTAGTTGGTTCTCGGAAAAAAGGTTGTTTCCTTTTATGTTTATTTGAATTTGAATTGCTCATGCATTGCATATGCAAGCTAGCCAGCGGTAACGTGTATGACTAATAATGAAGTACTAAACTCCCGGTTTGTTCAAAAAAAAAAAAAAACTCCCGGTTCTCACAATATATTATTTTTAAATCCTAAGAGCATGGGCTATCATGTTTTTGGATGGCTCAATATATCAGGTGCAGCAACACACGCTGAAAATTTGTATAATTGCCTAACTCCATCTCGAAACAGATTTTCGTCCCGTTTTATAAATAAAATCAGCTTGCCTGCTACACCCATCAAAATCTGCGTGCAGTGCTCAAGAAATGGCCTGAGTAAGGCCAAAAGTTCATACACGGCTGCACAGCGGTGCGATTTAAAATCTCGTTTCCGAGAGACGTGGATCGTTTCCGGAAGGAACAACCGGAGACGTGGACGAAGCACGTGGCACCTCCTCAGTTCAGTTCGATACACTGCGCATTTTCAGCAGCTCTGCTTCAACAGGTGGCCGCACCGCCGCGGACACTCCTCCACTCCCCGAACAAACGAGCCACGCGTGCGTGCCCGAGAAACCTCGCACCGCCAGCCAGCCATGGCGACGCCGGCTCGCACTCCCACCTCGCCCGCTTCCACGGCGGCGTCCGGCCGTGGCTTCCTCATCTTCCGTCGCCCGTCCGCCCTCGGACGCAGACCCGGCGGCCGACCGGCGACCGCGCTCCGCGCCCGAGCGGCGGAGGAGCTGGTGGAGCAGTCGGTGAACACCATCCGGTTCCTGGCCGTGGACGCCGTGGAGAAGGCCCAGTCCGGCCACCCGGGGCTCCCCATGGGGTGCGCGCCGCTGGGCCACGTCCTCTTCGACGAGTTCCTCCGGTTCAACCCCGGGAACCCCGGCTGGTTCGACCGCGACCGCTTCGTGCTCTCCGCCGGCCACGGCTGCATGCTCCAGTACGCGCTCCTCCACCTCGCCGGATACCAAGGCGTCACGGTGAGCTCCAAGTTTTGCGTGATTTGATTTGTAGGGTGGGTTTAATTAGGTGCAGTTCTTGTGCAGTCGACTTCAGTTTACAGTTTCAGGCGACAACACGAAATTAATAAGCTGGCCGGTAGAGATTAGTTTACAGAACGAAATAAGTGAGAATTGCACGCCACGTATATGTTTCCTTCCCATAGACCGTTCTTGCGTATGTCCATTTGTCTGAGGACGATTTCTCCGAAGTAAGAACTCTGCATTTCTGCTACATGTTGAACTCTGTGATATTTCCAAATATTAAATAATCTTTTGGCCGGTGGAAATAAATTTTGAGGACCATTTGGCTACTATTCCATTTAATTGGGAGCAATTTCTATTGGGCATGTTGGAAAAATGATTGGTGGTGCATTTTGTATCTATGTGAACTCTGAAGTTCGTTCCGTTCCCTGTCAAAATAGCATCATGTTGTTTATTTATATTAGTATTCATCTCTAGGGGATTACATATAAATAATTTAAAAGAATGAAGCAAAGTAGATCATGCGTGGTGCAAAATTAGCGTACTCGAAGCAGCAAATAAAACTTCAACATAGATTCAGTTTCATAATTACTGAACTAAGATGTAAGCTAGGGAGTTGAATGATTGCACCAAGCCTTCTTCTTGTTTCTCCTTATCATATCTACCGGATACATAACCTATTAGGGATTTGCATCTATGTTTTATATATGTCCATGTTTGTTGTTACAGATCGATGATCTGAAAGCTTTCCGGCAGTGGGGAAGCAGAACTCCTGGTCATCCAGAAAATTTTGAAACACCTGGTGTTGAAGTCACTACTGGTTTGCCTCTTGAACATTTTGTGAACATTTTAAAGCTTGTTTACCCTCTTCTACTTTTCTGTTGAAAAACAAATGTTCGCTGAACTATTGTTATGTTATGTAGGCCCTCTAGGGCAGGGCTTTGCAAATGCTGTTGGACTGGCACTTGCGGAGAAACACCTGGCTGCTCGGTTCAACAAGCCTGATTTCACTATTGTGGACCATTACACGTAAAACATATTTATTTGCTTGACCAAGTATAATTACCATCCAGATGTGCATCGGGACAGGGGTAAAACGATTTTTTTTTTGATTGTCTTAGGTATGTCATACTTGGGGATGGTTGCCAAATGGAAGGTGTTGCCAATGAGGCATCTTCCCTGGCTGGTCATTGGGGTCTCGGAAAGTTGATTGCCTTCTATGATGACAATCATATTTCAATCGATGGTAGTACGGATATTGCTTTCACTGAAGATGTGCTTGCCCGATATGAGGCCCTAGGATGGCATACTATCTGGGTGAAGAATGGCAACACTGGCTATGACGACATACGTGCAGCAATAAAAGAGGCAAAGGAAGTCAAAGATAAGCCAACTCTTATCAAGGTGAGCAATCGGACAGTTATATTTTTGTTATTTGTCAGTTCGATGCAGCTTTATCATTCAACTAGAACTGCTTTGTATATGTAGGTGACTACTATTATTGGTTATGGATCTCCAAACAAGGCAAGCACACACAGTGTCCATGGGAGCGCTTTAGGTAGCAAAGAAGTTGAGGCAACCAGAAAAAATCTTCTCTGGACTCATGAGCCTTTCCATGTCCCTGATGAGGTGAAAAGGTACTTTGCAGTTCTTGTTGAACTCAACCTGCAGAGATTCACAATAATATCAAATAAATAACACTCTGTTATAAAAAAATCAAACACATAATTCCTTCTTTGGTAGTTCTTCTAGATGTTGCATGCGTCATATGGTCCTGACTCTTGAGCATGGTTTTCATTTTCGATGTACATGTTTAAAAATGGTACATAAATCTTGTATGGAAATGGTCTGTGTTGTGAGAAACGGCCTTGGAACGATTTTGCATACTAATATTTATAGACATTGCCAACACATATTCTCAGTTCTGAACCTTGTTGGAAATTATTCTGCAGTTGAGACTTAACTTATGTTTGGAATTAAGGCTTTACATTTCAGTTTCGAAAAATAGGACAGCCTGTATTGTACTTGGTTTGTTCTGTACTGAAGTTTGATTGAAAAAAAATCCCTTACAGGCATTGGGGTCATCATCTTGATGAGGGTGCTTCTCTTGAAGCCGAATGGAATGCAAAGTTTGCAGAATATGAAAAGAAATACCACCAGGAGGCTGCTGAGCTAAATAGCATAATTTCAGGAAAGCTGCCCTCTGGGTGGGAGAAGGCTCTTCCAGTAAGCTCTCATCTCAACCTTGAAAAATGTCTCTCTGTATAATATTACATCAAGTGTCAGAATGATATATGTTCGATATAACGGTAGGAGTAATATATAATTCAGACTTCGTCCCTTGTTTGCTTTGCAGGCGTATACTCCTGAAAGCCCTGCTGATGCAACTAGGAACATATCTCAACAGTGCTTGAATGCTCTTGCCAAAGTAATACCTGGATTTCTTGGCGGCAGTGCAGACCTTGCTTCATCAAACATGACATTGCTAAAGATGTTTGGTGATTTTCAAAAGGACACACCTGAAGACAGAAACATCCGTTTCGGTGTTAGAGAGCACGCGATGGGGGCCATTTGTAATGCCATTGCCCTGCATAGCCCTGGCCTAATACCTACTGTTCAACATTCTTCGTGTTCACTGACTACATGAGAGCTCCTATTCGTCTTTCAGCATTGTGTGGATCAGGAGTGATCTATGTGATGACCATGATTCGATTGGACTTGGAGAAGACGGGCCAACCCATCAGCCAGTTGAGCATTTATTCAGCCTCCGAGCAATGCCAAACATTTTAATGATCCGACCGGCTGATGGTACCGAGACCTCTGCAGCTTACGGACTGCGGTTATTAACAGGCAAAGGCCCTCTATCCTTGCCTCTCTCGGCAGAAACTCCCACAGCTGGAAGGCACGTCAGTCGAAGGCGTTGCTAAGGGAGGATATGTTATTTCTGATAACTCCTCGGGCAACAAACCAGATCTCATCCTCATTGGCACTGGTTCCGAGCTTGAGATCGCTGCAAAAGCTGCAGATGAGCTGAGGAAGGAGGGGAAATGTGTACGGGTCGTCTCGCTTGTTTGCTGGGAATTGTTTGAGGAGCAGTCTAATGAATACAGGGAGTCTGTCTTCCCAAGCGAAGTTACTTCTAGGATTAGTATAGAGGCTGGTGTCACATTGGGATGGGAGAAGTATATCGGACAAAAGGGCAAGGCGATTGGCATTAACCATTTCGGTTCAAGTGCTCCTGCTGGAAAAATATACAAAGAGCTTGGTCTGACGGTCGAAAATGTCATTGCAACAGCCAAGTCACTGTGAAAGGATTGTTGCATCGCCATATGAAGGTTTGTTCCTGTATCCTACCATGTCTTAATAAAGCAGCTTTTTTCTCAATCTCTGCAGTATAGGCAACATAATGAGCTGTAAATAATGCAACGTCTGCCTAGTAAATCATTTGTTTTTTCAACTCAGCTTTGTAATAGATAGTCTTGTGGATGCCAATATATTATTGCAACTCATATAAAATTACTGTTGCATTGGAAATAAAATCTTGATAACATTATTATAAGTGAATTCTATGGCGAGAATTATTTGAGGAACTGGTGTACATATATGTATTGCTGCCGTCTAATTGCAAGTTATTGTGGCAATGGGACTGCATCGCCATGATCTAAACTCCATTGCAATCTCCTCTTTGCGTGGAGAGAGTTGAGCTGATAAGGCCACCGAGAATTCCTCCAAAACTGCGCCTTTTGAGAGTAGAAAATATGCTAGTATCCTATCAAGGCCACTCCCACTGTACTTTGCAATGTTGATCCTTTTGAGGCTATGACTGAGGCAAGGGATGCCCATCCGCCACATGATCCTCAACGTCTCAATGTAGTCATCATCGCCGTTGTCCTCGCTGTCGCCGTAGTTGTTGCCATCGTCATAATCGTCGTCCTCATCATAGTAATCGTCGTAGTCGTCGCCATTGACATAGTTCTCGCCATGGGCAGCGGCATTGCTGTTGGCATAGTTCTCGCCATCGTCAGTGGCATCGCCATTGGCATAGTTCTCGCCACCGTCATTAGCGTCGTCATTGTCAACATCTGAATCTGAATCGTCGTCGTCGGTGTGGTAGGTAGCCTTTTTCTTTGGGCGCTTGTGGCCAAGAGGAAAGAGGGACAACGCTTCCAGGTGGCTGGTGTTGACGATCATGAGGGCGACGGACCGGACGTCATGTTCTGTGGCCATGAAGCCCTTGAGGACCAGCTGTCTGAGTTCCGGTAGGCCGCGGATGACGGCGGTGAACTCGCTGCTGTAGCAAGTCATCGATGGACGCAGGGCAAGGTGAAGATAACTCAGCTTCCTGCAGCGGTTGATGAGGTCCATGACTGGAGCGACTTCGTGTGACCCTTTGCACGTGAGGTCATCGCAGATATCGACGGTTAGCGCCGTGACCTCGTCGTAGTTCGGGACGTCGAGGAACTGCAGGTCGTCTGGGCGGAGGCCCTTGTAGTGCAGGGATCGCAGGCGCTGGGTGTGCAGCACGACGAGCTTGGCGTTGTGGCAGCATATCATTGCGAAGCTCCTTAGGTGGGGGCTGCCGACGGTGATCTCCGTGGCGCCCGGGCACTCCTCGAGCGTGAGGTCGGCGAGGCGCGTGCAGCTCTCGATCAGCTGCTGCAGCACCGCGCCCGGCGTCATGATCCGCTTGAGGCAGAGCGTCTGCAGCGACGCGGCGATGAGCACGCCCCAGGGTAGGTCGAGCGTCCAGTTGGTGAGGCTCAGGCGGCGCATCGTGTCGCACCGGAACAGCTGGCGCGGCGTCTTGGTATACCTGCCCCTGACGTCAGCGCCGAAGTCCGCCGAGGCCTTGTCGGACCTGCCGCAGGGGCAGATGGTTCGGCGGGAGGAGCGCCGGTACCGCAGCTCGAGGTCGATCTCCTCGGCGCCGGAGGTCGCCGCGATGACGACCCACTGGTCGAGAAGCTCGGCCTGGGGAGCGAGCGCGCGGAGCCGGAGGACGCGGATGGGCGTGCCCGCGTCCCTGGAGAGGACCGCGCTCGTGACCTGCTGGTCGAAGCAGACGGGCTTCGTGTCTGAGCGGCGGTCGCACCAGCGGCGTATCTTCCGGTCGACGAGGTCGACGACGGGGACGGCGTCGGGGACGTGGCGCCACCGGCGGGAGAGCACGGAGGCCCGTGCTGCCTCGTCGGAGGCGAGGTGGGAGAGGATCCGCTCGAGCGCCTTGGCGGGGAGAGCGCTCAGGCGGTCACCACCGTGCCGTTGCGTCGCCATCGATCTTGGTGTGCTGTGCGTGCTCAGATTAGATGCGTTCGTTCTCATGATCGAGGTGCCGTGATTTCGATCTGAATATCGGATCGCATGCACGGCAGAACCGCCTCCGCACCCCACCGTGCCCCGCCTGTGAATCTTCTTTTTCTATCAACGCCTGTGAATCAGTTCGCCATCCAGACTCCCGATCGATCCCCAGAGTTGTCTCCGTGTCGGTATGGCAATTCCTATATGCCGCTCGTTGCGGGGTTTGTTTTTTCAGTGCACATTGCGGCGTATCTAGTGCAGTGCATATGGGCTTGGCCCAGTTAGGATTGCTTCGTTTTTGTTTCTCCCGTTCGCTCCGAGAGTGTTTTCTCGTGTGTTTCTTTCATTCCTCGTTTCGCTTTTTTTATTTTTTTGAATTTTCCTCCTACTTTATTTTTGCTTCTTCTTTATTTTTCATTAATTTTCCGTTTTACTTTTTTTTTTTGCTTCTTCTTCCTTTTTCACTCTTTGTTTTTTTTTATGCTCTGGGAAGTTTTTGCAGGACGGTGCAGGGATCTATTGATGACAGTTGCCGATGTGGATGAGGCAACATCATCCAAAAACATTTCATCTAGCATGTGCGTTGTCCTTGTGGCATAAATCACGTACATACATTTTTATTTTGAGTCTTTGACCATCTCAGATGTGAAAACCCAATAACTTAGGGTGTGTTTGGTTAAGTGGTTAGCCACCAGGTGGTTAGTGGTAGCCATTTTTTAGGTGGTTAGCCCGTGTTTGGTTTGTGATGTGGGGTGTGTGGGGGTAACCAGATTCTAGGCATATTCCCCTCAAAAGCTGGTTGAGCTCAACCACCGAAAATGTGGTGGTTGAGGCCAACCACTCGCGGGAAGCCTCGCTAAAATCACCCGCGAACGGATTTTGGGCGCTCACCCCCCTTTGAAAACAGAGAAAAGCCCCGTGAAACTGGCCAACCCTTATCTAATTCCCCTCATTTCTTTTTCCCTCATGATACCAGAGCTTGTTGCGGCGGCGGTGGTGGCAGCAAATCCCTCTCGATCTGCACCGCAATCAGCATTCTGGGAGACACCAGTGACCAGCTGAGCGAGGCAAGCTCCTACCCTCCCTTCTCCTATCTCTCCTCTCCGTCTCTCTCACCGCGTTCAGCGCGGCGGGCTACAAGGGGCTGGATCGGGATGGTGGAGGAAGTTTCAAAAGATATTGCAGCTTAAGAAGTTGAGTGGTGCAGGATGGGATGAAGAGCAACATATGATTGTTCTTGACCATGCGCATTACACAAATCATGTGAAGGTATCATTTGCCCAATACTTGCTGGAATAATCCATCTTATGCCTATATGTTACTTAAATGAGTTCTTTCATGCCCAATACTTGCTGGAATAATCCATCTTATGCCCATACCGGCTTGGTGTCCCAATTCCTCCCTACCTCTCTGGTCACCGTTGTAGCCACAACGTACTAACTATAAGTTACCCTAACTGCCACTCGTCAGCCGCTCTCGGTCACTTGCCCTTACGCCACCCGCTCATTGTCTTCGTGGCTCGAACCCGCTTTCCGATGTCAAAGCACGATGCCTTCTGTCATCCTCATATCCTTCCGCGTTGGCTTCTTTGCCGGCCAGCCCAACGGTTGAAGTCTTGGAGACCGACATAAAGGAAGAGAGCCCATTGGCGCCTCCTTGGGCTCAACACGAGCCAATGCCGCTGTAATGGGCCGCGCATGAGCGCAGGAGAAGGCGGCCATCATTGTCTCCTTGCCGACGCAGGAGCAGCGGATCATGCGTAGACTAATGCCCCCATTCCTCTCCTTGGCCGACATACGAAGCTTGAGGTTGATGGCCCCATTGACGACGACTCTCACTCCTGCTCCAAGCTACTCTTCCTTGTTTGATATCCACGTAAGTTACGGTTAAACTGTCGCCCCTTTGGATGCAAATTATTTTCAAGTATTTATTACAAAATACCATGGTTCATCGAAAAACTACACGTTTAAATGCTTCCATTACTTGCATGCTTTGATCTTAATTGTTCCTGTTTAGACCAACTGAACTAGTTATTGTGTAGTTTAAATCTATGCTAGGTGCAATTGAGTAATCACAGATATATTACGAATATCTCACATTGACACGATTATGCATCTTTTTGTCGCACCTTAAGATCTTATTTTGCCGATCACACAATAAGAACATAATGCATTTAACCAAACTTCACAGATTTGAATTACAGTACAATAAGAAAACGTTAAGTTCGGGTAGGAAAAAAAAGGTCATGGAATTCTTTCCATTATATTTCAAAATGTGAAATTATGGGCAATTGTTTCAAATAATGTAGAAAGTTATATTAAGAGATTCCTTCAGAGATGAATATATAAGTGAACTATGACATGCCACGAATAAAGTACTCTATGCCCCGCTGTTACCTACCCCTATAATTTTATCAAAGGCTACAAAACGTGGCATGAAAAAAAGCGTGTGCAAACTTTACAAATATGGGATGAGGAAACTCAATCTTTTTTGAAGCACATGGAAATAACTAAACAAAAACACCTTATCAGACAAATCTGACCAAGGTTGGACTCGATTACTTGGAAGATCACAACCACGGGCACCTATTCTTGCTCCTTGGCATACAATGCCCAATTTGCCGGTGTGATTGACTCGTCTATGGACAACTTGGTGTGAAAGAATTGGGCACCTCCGAAATGTAAGCTTTTTGCATAGTTAATCATCAAAGACCGCATTTGGACGGCGGACCGCCTTGAGCGAAGGGGGTGGCCTAGCGGCCGGTTATGCCCCCTTTGTCGCCGCGAGGGCGAGACGGATAGACACCTCCTATTCACTTGCCGCTTCTCCATTCGCATTTGGGGCATGATCAAGAATTGGATCAACATGGGGAATCTCAACCCTCCGGAGTGGGCGTCCTTCAACGATGTCAAATCTTGGTGGGAGCACTTGGTCATCACCAATGGAAGACGGAGGAAAGCCATCCCTTCTCTACTCATGCTTGTGAGTTGGGAGATTTGGAATGAGCGTAATGCGCGTGTTTTTAAACACACTAGCACCCTTCCGACGATCAACTTCGCCCGTATTAAGTTCGAGGCGAGGAATTGGGTGTTTGCGGGGGCGAGGCATTTGGGTCACTTTTTGCCGGGAGATTAATCTTGTATTGAGGGTGGTGGTCTTTAACACCAAACTTTGTTACAAACTCCTTCCTAATTAATGAAATAGGGCAAATCTTTTGCCTTTCTTTCGAAAAAAGAAAAAAAATCTGACCAAGGTATAATTCTGCAGGGAGCAAAAGAGCGTGTTATCAGAGCCATAGCACACCGCCTCACAAGAAAATCATCTGTGTTGACGAGTTCACCACCCAACTTTCGATTTCGTTCTTCAGTCTCATCTGCAACTCGTGTCGCCCTCTAGGGAAGACAACACACACTCGTTCAAGTGCCAGCGCATTGCAGAGCAGCAGCTTGGCCGCATACCTCTGTGCCTTGTGGCCTTGGTAGTGCACGAGGTTGATCTCCCTCACCCCATTTCGCAAGCACGGAATCGAAACGCTGGGAACTGTGGGTTCATCAATGAGCTCGTTTAAGTCGACATGGACTTGGTTGTTAAACCCCCTAAACCCCCTCTGTTCCCTCTGGTAACTCGCCTTCATGTACAGAGACAAAATCTCAACTCTTGGAGCCTGTTGGAGTATCTTAGTCACGGCGTCGATGTTGTGTCCCCCAAGGTGTCCAGTCAGCTCAAGCCGCACAAGGCTCGGAAACCAAGGGAATCCCGCAAAGAACTGGCTCTCGATGCCCGAGCCAAGATGAGTAGAAACCAGATGCTGATGTCTTGTACCCGTAAATCGGTTGAGGAAATTTCTGAACTGGGGAAACTCCCCCTTATAAACTTTCTTCCCGCAGAAACCGATGGTGCACGAAGTGATCTTGTGGGTTCCGCCGTGTAGGGTAAGGAGCGATTCCGACGGCACCGCACCCCTATACTCAAAAACCCTGAGCTCTGACGCGTTGAGGCTCACCCTGACCAGGTTGTGACAGCACCGTAGAGCAAATCTACGTAGGGGCTTGTCGACGACGGTGATTGTGAAATTTTGGTCAGCAAGTGGATCCACGTAATAACTGTCCGTGTAGCCGCACCTTTCCAGAGTGAGGTCGACGAGACCGTAGGGGCAACCGGAGATGAGGCGTTGGATGTTATTGCCCGTGTTCCTGATGGTGCTTAGGAGCAATGTCTCGAGGAACGGCAGGTGGATGATCTCCGGGGGTTCGAGTGAGCAGGCGGCGAGGCAGAGCGTCCGGATGGCGACGCAGCAGAAGAGCTTCCGTGGAAGGCTATAATGGTCTGCCGTGTACTGGCTGTACGCGGGGCACTTGGCATCCTGGGACACCTTGGCGTCGTCGTTTTCGTTGTCGTCGCCGTCGTCGTTATATGGTTCCACGACGTGGTGGTCGTGGAACTCGACGCGCTGGAGGCGCAGGTCGAGGTCGAGCTCCTGCGTGCACCTGTTGAGCACCTGGTAGAGCCACCGGTTCAGCATGGGCTCGTCCCAGCAGTCGAAGCAGCCGAAGTTGACGCGGAAGAGGCGCGGCGCCGTGTCCGTGCCGCAGCGGCGGCGAGACAGGAGCGCCGCGTTGACCTTCTCCATGAAGTCCCCATTCCTGCTGCGCTTCTCCTTGGACTCCCCGGTGAAGGAGTAGTCGTGGTTGTCGTGGGCCTCGCGCTGCACGAAGGAGATGGTGTCGACGTCGGCGAACGTGTGGCGCCAGGTCCTGCAGAGCGCGGCGGCGTGGCCGGCCTCTTTTATTGGGAGGAATGAGAGGATGCTTCCGAGGACGCCGGCCGGTAGGTTGCTCAGCCGGTCTTTGCCGCCTCTGACACGCCGCGGCGGCGCACCTGGAGAGTTCTTTGGAGTCTCCATCACGGCTCGGTGCATGTGATTCGATCTCACGTCCTGTCTTTACGATCAGATCGTTCAATCTATTGTCAGGTCGGTTTATTTGTTCCGTTAGAGCATCTCCAACCATGGTTGCCAAACCCTCCCCAAACGTCCGGATGGATAGCCCGGACGGGGTTTGGGCTGAAATGTGCCACCCAAGGGCGGCCCCCAAAGCCTCCTCAAACGTCCGGGCGGTCCGGCTCCCCCCAAACCCAGCCCATATGTGGGGAGGGTTTGGGGCCGCCCGGACGCGCCCAGACGCGTCCGCCACGTCGGATCTGTCAAGGCGGCTCCACCAAATTTGAACCCAAATTTCGGCGCCGGCCACTTTCACTTATCCCCTTCTCCACCTCCAATTCCCGCCGGTAATTTTCATTCCTCCCGCCGCGTCCACCTGCACATCCGGATGGAGGCGGAAGGAGCCATCGATTCGGTCGAGCATGGCGCATCCTCCCAGTCCGTCGAGCAAGCGGCGGACTCGGCGCTGAAGCCGGAGACCGTTGCGCGGCGGGCGCGGCGCCG
This sequence comes from Poa pratensis, assembly GCA_947311845.1. Lineage (NCBI taxonomy): Eukaryota > Viridiplantae > Streptophyta > Magnoliopsida > Poales > Poaceae > Poa > Poa pratensis. Next base: position 32,427,182 of record CAMZMU010000102.1, read on the forward strand.
CAAGCAACGCATACGCGAGCAGGAGAAGAAGGAGCAAGCAGCGCTGGAGGAGGCGAATAGGATTGCCAACGCGGAGACGCAGGAGGACGAGCCCGCGCTGACCACTCCGGTGCCCGTGGTCCGGCGCCCGACGCAGGCGCCGGTTTCGGCTGCTGTGGGCATGGCGGCGAGAAGGTCGACATCCTCAACGACGAACCGGGAGGAGACGTGCCTCATCGCGGATGAGTACCCGTCGCAGGTTCCGCCGACGTAGGACGAGGAGGCGGTGGGGGAGTCTCCGCCGCTCCAGTGGACGCGAGCTTCTTCCGGCGTCACCGCCACCGACATCGTCCACAACCTGTTCGACGAAAGTCAAATTGACTTTGCGGTATCAATCTCTATCCGAATTACATAGTTCCCAGTCAATTTTAGGTCAATAGTGTAATTCTTAGCATGCTTAGGATGATAAGCATGAATGTATGATGGAATTGATCCGAAATGGGGACGATCCGTCATCACAGGATCCGTCGGCACCCACATTTCCTCCCTTTTACACAATGGGTGAGGACGAGCCGACGGCGGAGGTTGCGGCAAGGAACAAGGCGAAGGCCAAGAAGGTGTACACGGCAAGAGGCTCTTCGTACACTTCTTTTGAAGATGTTTTGCTTTGCCGAGCTTGGTTAGCCACAAGCATGGATGCTATATGTGGAACCGAGCAAAAGGGCACAAGGTTGTGGGAGAAGATACATGCCCACTTCCATCATCAAAAGGAATACGTGCAACCCCACCCAATTGTGTCCGATCGCAATGCCGGCTCTCTCCAACATAGGTGGGCTTCGATCCAAGAAAGTGTCAACAAATATTGCGGTTTTCATGCACAAGTGTTGAACCGGAATCAAAGTGGTGTCAACGTGACTTCCCATGTAAGCTATTGCTTCTACTTGGTTCATTGTCATCTCTTCATTTCATCACATTTCATTGATGTCATTGCTCTACTTTTGTGCTTGCTAGGCTAGTTTGGCCGCCACTTTGTACCATCAAACGGAGAAGAAACCGGAAGTGGCCGGAAGAGGATGATGATGGGGAGGAGGTGGGAGAAGGATCGAGCGGCTCGAGACGGCGCCGCCACGAAGATGTCCACCGCATGGAAGGACATCTTCTCAAAGAAGGATGAATCCATGCACAAGTTGGAGAAAGAAAGAGAAGACAAGAAGGCCGAGAGGTATGACGCCTTCTTAACTTTGCAAAGGGAAAGAATGGAGTTTGATCGCCTCCGACTCAAGGAGAGGATGGACATTGAGAGGGCGAGGTTGGAATTGGTGAAGGAGGAGGCTTGGATGAAGGTCCAATTGGAGCAAAAGAAGATGGCGGATGCCTATGCGATGGAGCAAGAGAAACTCAATGTTGCAAGAATTACCGAGGAACAAAGGATCATGTTCCAAGACGCTTCCCTCTTGGATGAGCCTAGCGCAAAGTGGATCCTCATGATGAAGAAGAGGATCTCCGACCATGACCTCGGCCTAGATGCCTCCGGTGGAACCGCCCCTTGAAGAAGAAGAGATCACTCCGCCCCTTGTATCGGACAACTTGAACTTTGTTTGTTTCATTTGAATTTGAACCACTATGTTTTGTAATGCGGATCCGGTATGTATCGGATCGACGTTGCATGGCTTGCATGAGTTTTGGACAACATTTTAGGGGATGTGGTTGTAGGAGCCCAACTATGGGGGTCATCCGGTCACGGACGCGTCCGCGGACAGTTTGAGGGCCGGATTTGGGGGCTCCGCTTGGAGATACTCTTACCTTCCTTTTGGGACCGACTTAACACCGAGGCCATATTGTTGTTAGGTCGGACTATGTTTCCTTGATCTTAACTAGCTAGGTCGGTTTATTTGTCCTTTCGTGGTTCTGTCTCATACTCTCATGTCTAGTCGATCTCTGGTGCCATGTGAACAAAAAGTTGCGGTCGGGATGGGAATGGGCCGGGTTGACCCGCCGGGTCACTGACCCGACCCAAAAAATCGAGGCCATTGGGCCACACGGGTCGGCCTCAAACCAGATATGGGTCAACGGGGCTGGCCTTGAGTGGCCCATTGGGTCTGTAGGGCCGACCCATCTGTAGTCTTATTTCTATTTGTGATGAATTTTAATATATGAGGACATCTAGTAGGAATTGGCTAATTCAAGTGGCAGCATCGTGGATATTTCTAAATATTTATGTTGTATTAAAAAATATAATAAGTGCTCCTTTGCACTGTTCCATTACGTCAGTAGCGCTTCTAGGCCAGTGTAGGAGGAGCAGTGTGGGTTTCTAGTTGCATTGGACCCATGCATGCATGATAGGAAAAAAATAAAAATAAAATGAGGTACAACCGTACAGTGTGTGTCCGGAGAATTCGTTTCAATCTTGTACATAATTTTTGTAACTCCTCGTACACTACTGATCTACTAGTATCCTGCCTTAACATTGTTTCTGTGGCTCTCCCGGCTACTAGCTGTGCATGCGCATACGTAATACATTCTCGTTCGATTTAGTCCAGAGAATCGATTCAATTGAGACAAATCTGCTAAAATTTGGGTCGGACCCGAATACCCATTGGGCCAGCAAAGCCACTTACTTATTTGAAATGGGTCGACCCGTGGCCCCTCAAAATGGCCCTAGGGCCACAAGGGCCAGGTCCAAGGCCAGGGCCGGGTCGGCCCATTCCCATCCTGAAGTTGCGGTAGAGTAGAAAACTCAATTTTGGTATCTGTTTTGACGTATGACATTGTGTTCCTGAATATTTAATCTAGCTGATGTTATTGTCAATCAGGTTACTCCGGGATAAATTGAAGATTATGCTAACCAAGATCTAGAGATAACATGAGAAGAGCCTATTTATCGAAATGACCATGTTGTAGGGTCTCGCTCGGAGTTAATTTTCCGGCTGAATTGTGGCAGCCAATGCAAAAATGCAATACAGTTAATTTTCCGGCTGAATTGTGGCAGCCAATGCAAAAATGCAATACCACAACTAAGAGGATACCCACCTACTATCCACACCCTTGAGCGTTTCTAGCGGCATGTGTCCTTTTTTCGATAAAACGCAAAAGCATTTCTTCTCGAAAGGACAACAACTCCCAAGCACTGGGTCTCACAGAAATTACAAGACGACACTCCCAAGCACTAGCTCTCACAGGGATTACAACACGACACCCCTAAGGACTAGGTCTTTCGAAAGCAGCTCCGTTGTCCCCTTTGCTCCCGCTGTTGCTCAGTCACGGCCGGGCTTCCGCCCGGTTGTAGTGGAGAACAACTAGTAGACGTCGGGATGAGCGTCATCGAAGATGGTTGTGTTGCTTGCTTCCAGATCTACTAAATCGAAGATCTCTTTCTATTACTAATTAGTTATTTTCCTATAGATACTAGTACTAAAAATAAATCTTTAGTTGATCGATTATTGTTCAATGGACCTTAAAATATTATACAGTATATCTTAAATACTTATGGTGCAGGCTTATGATGAATTATGGTATCAGCCAAGCCATATTGGTGAGTGGCGAAAGTGGAGCTGGTAAGACAGAAAGCACTAAAATGCTTATGCAATATCTTGCTTTCATGGGTGGCAAGGTTGAATCTGGTGGAAGGTCAGTGCAACAACAAGTGCTGGAGGTGAGGCTCTCGTTAGCACTTTCGGTTACCACTTTTGGCACTCTATTTCTCTTAAATAACCTTGAAATAGTGGATTATGAGCTGCCATTTTGGATTATTTTGCAATCAAACCCTTCTTATCAGTAATTAAAGATAATATGATATCACTGGCTTATCCTTTCCATTTCATCTGTTTGATTCCACAGTCCAATCCTGTTCTTGAGGCATTTGGAAATGCAAAAACGGTCAGGAATAATAATTCGAGGTAATGACCTTCAATAGGACTACAGTTCTATTGTCTTACCTTGTTTTTTCTCGTTAGTATTTGTTCATCTTTACATTTTCTTCTTGCAATATGGCTTGACACATTTCTTTTACCTCATAGCGCAGTCGTTTTGGTAAATTTGTTGAGCTTCAGTTTGATCAGAATGGGAAGATCTCAGGAGCTGCCATAAGGACTTATCTTTTGGAAAGATCTCGTGTCTGTCAAATATCTGATCCAGAGAGAAACTATCACTGCTTCTACATGCTATGTGCCGCACCACTAGAGGTAACAAGGCAATCCCGATTAAATTCCTGAACAATAATCGGAGTACCATATAAATATTCGCCAAACAAACATAAATTGCTCCGCCACTGCGTGCAACTAACAAAATCATCTTGCTGAGACAAAATCTGATCGAGATAATAAGTCTTCTAGGAATAAGAGAGCACACAATGCCTTACAAGAAAATCTTGTTAGCCGACTTATTCACCATCCACCCTTCGATTTCATTCGTCAGCTTCCTCTGTAACTTACGTGGCCCTTTCACGAAGACAACGCACACTCGTTCGAGTACCATCGCGTTGCAAAGCAGCAGCTTGGCCACATTCCTTTGTGTCTCATGGCCCTGGTGGTGCACCAGGTTGATCTCCCTCACTCGATCCCGCAAGCACGGGAGGGAAACATCTGGAACCCCAATCTCATTGCCGAGCTTGGGCGAGTGAAGCAAGACGCCGTCCAACTTCTCCTTGTGGCTTGGCTTCATAAACAGTGACAAAACCTCAATGCTCGGAGCTTGCTCGAGTATCCTGATCATTGCCTCGATGCTGCCTCTTTGCAGGTATCCGGTCAGCTCAAGCCGCCCGAGGCTTGGAAACGAGGGGAATCCCTGGAAGGACTCGCTCTCGATGCCTGCACCGAGATGAGTGGACACGAGATGCAGGTGCTTCGTGCCCGTAAAATGCTCAAGGAACTTTCTCAGCCGTGGCAACTCCTCCTCGTGAACCTTGGTGCCGCAGAAGCCGATGGTGCACGACGAGATCTTGTTTGCGCCGCCGTGCAGGGTGAGGAACGACTCTGCGGGAACGGCGCCCCTGTACTCGAACACCGTCAGCTCCGACGCGTCGATGCTGATCCTGACCAGGTTGTGGCAGCACCGTATCGCCAATCTATGGAGGTGCTTGTCCAGAACTCTGATCGTGTAACTTCTGTCGACACCGGAATCTTCTTCAGGGATCGTGTAGTAGGAGTAGTTCTTTTTCTCCTTGTAGCCACAGCTTTCCAGTGTGAGGTCGACGAGGCGCGGGCAGGCAGAGATGAGTCGTTGGATCCTGTGGCCGCTGGTCGAGCAGCTACTGATGCTGCTCAGGAGCAGCGTCTCGAGGAGCGGCAGGTGGATGAGCTCCGGCGGATCCAGCACGCAGCCGGCGAGGCAGAGCGTCTGCAGGGCGGCGCGGGAGAAGAGCCCTGTAGGAAACGTGTAACGTACACGGTCGTCTTCGTAGGGGATATGGGCGGGGCACTCCCCGTCATCGTCCTCGTCGTCGTCACGAACGCGCTCGCCGACAAGGTGCTCGCCTAAGACGGTGGCCTGGAGGCGCAGGTCGAGGAGGGTCAGCGCCTCCTGCTGCCCCGTGCTGCTGCGTGGTTTCAGCAGGTAGTGCAGCCACTGGCTGACCATGGCGGCGTCCCAGGAGTGGTAGCGATCGAAGTGGACGCGGAAGGAGCGGGGCGGCGCCGTGTCGCGGTGGCCGGCGCATCGGCGGCGGCAGAGGAGAGCGGCGTTGACGCCGTCGATGAGGCGGCCGTTACTGCTCCGCCGCTCCGATAAATGCCGGCGGGAGGTGTAGTCGTCCTGGTACTCCTCGTGATCCACGAAGGAGACGGCGTCGACGTCCGCGAACGAGTGCCGCCATCGACGGGAGAGGACGGCGGCGCGGGCGGCCTGCTTTGCGGGGAGGCGGGAGAGGATGGTTCCGAGGACGCCGTCCGGGAGGTCGCTCAGCCGGTCTGTGCCGGAAGCCATCGATCGTCACGTAGCTAGGTTACGCCCGGCCGATCCGGGTTCCTGGTTGTGGTTCACAACCTACGATCGGATCGAGCACAAACGCAATCGGTTGTTCCTTGATCATAGGTCGGTTAGACCCAAAAGTCAAAAAAGACAATTTACTTTTTCGTACCTTCGATTTGTGCTTATTACTCAACTAGTGATAGACAGGATATTTTTTTAAAATAATACATTTTTTAAAGAATGTCCAGATTTATTTTTAAAAGTTTAAACATGTTTTGAAATGTCAAAACAAATTGTAAAAAATGTCCTCTATAGATCTTAACATCTTATGTGTTCAAGTTGTCAAAAAAAAACATCTTATGTGTTCACAAAGTCGTTTCACGGAACCGACATCTTTTGTGGCTTATGTAAAAAGACAAAATTTGGTTCTAAAATAAGTCTTTTCATTTTCTTGTCATTTTTGCACGGGTCACAAAGTCAGTTATTTACAAAACAAATTTGTGAACACATACAATCCGAAAATGTATTCACGAAAATCTATTTCAAAACTTTTGTACATTTCGAAATATATTTTTTTAATTCCGGGTGCATATGCACGAAGGAGGCAAAGTGGATTTCACAATTGGCTCAATCTCTTTATTGAGGCTCTATTCGGTTTCGAGGGTTTAGATCATTGCGTCACCGTGGTTGATTTACTGATGATTATGAGCGATAGGAACGATGGAGGGACGAAGCTAGAAAAAAAATCCCTAGGGGGTAAGCTCTATGTCATATCTGTTGAAATACTAGTTGAATGCCCGTGCGTTGCTACGGAGTCACTTTATACATGATGTACATGTAAATATAATCCACATGAAAATATACATATAGAAAAAAAGACAGCCACATAGTTTCCAAAAACAAGACTATATTTTGATCAAACTGTATAAAAAGCAACAACCAAACAATAGCTTTTATATACATAGCCCCGGCAATATTTGCGTGACACTGTTAGGGCCATTATGCTTCGCCTCGGTCATGACACTTGCTCGTGTCGTCGAGCCATCTCCCTCTGATTGTCTCTTTTCTTCTATAAAGAAAACTTGTCATTGCACCTTTACATATTTCTGGGAAGTACCAAAAATAAATAGAAAATGCAATCAAAAGATCAATCAGTTTCATAAATTCCCCAAATATGCCATGTTTTTTGCAGTCATGATTGACTTCGTTTCCAAAAACTACTTTGATTGCAGTGTTATGTTACAGAATTTGGAAAACACAATTCATCTTACTCCACTCTCCTCTCCTCCCCTCCTATGTAGAAGTTTTTCGTCTCCCTACTCCTGCAGGTCGCCTTCCAATTTCCACTTCCAACTCACAAGAAGAACAATATGTTTCTTTCTCCACCCTACTAATTTCCTCCCCTCCTATGTAAGACTTGGATTTTCAGCACGGCTATAGAGGCCCTAAAAAATAATACACCAACGATAGTCTGCACAAAATGAGAATGATTAAAACAACACATCTTTCTAGCAACTTAGTGTAAAATAACCATTGCACGGATGCCATTATTTTCGGATAAGGGCATAAATATGTAGTACTTCATGAGGCAAGGAACATCAGAACCAGATTTTCACTTAACATAGGGTATAATGCAAAGTAATACAGGGTACAATGCAAAATAAAGTGACAGAGAAGGGAAAAGCCAGTCATTTGCAATTGATCATATTTTCCAATATCGGATAAAACAAGACACCAAAGAGAGTAACTAACTACATCTGCTAAGCCATGCACTTCATCATAGTATACATCGACTCCAATCTACATGTACGAAGTAAAACTGAAGAATAAGTATTCACGAACTAAGCAAGTTCTTGCATCATGTATGTGTAGAGTATAAGACACCTCCCCTGATTGTTTCTTGCCACAAGCAATTCAATCTGACAGCGGCTGCGACCTGAACGTGAAGATGTGCGTGTACATCCTTTCCCGTGGTGATAGATCATGAAGATCTCCTTCCCTTACAAGTTACAAACATCTTCAAAAATGTCCCAGGAAGCTATTCTGGTTAAAGAAGGCAGCTAAAAAGCTAAAAAGATGAATATGAAGAAGCAAGAATTGCAAGTTTTGGCACCTAAATATGTTTGTTGTGCGAAGGAGAAGTTTAATCGTTTCAGCTGACTGGCAATATATTAATTTTGCAATGAAAGATAACTATAAATGACCTATTGGTCCCTTATGCAGTTATGTTGGAGCCATACACCTAGTAAGGGTATACAATAATGTCCAAACAGCAGGATTTCAGAATTGCCATGTCAAAAACAAAAAATGAATCGATACGTCAGGGAACCAAATGACCGACCTGTGTCATGGTAGATAATATGTCCATGCCAATTTGTTGCGGAAGTTCAGGTTGATCACACAATAACTCCCAATCTGACACTTCAATATCTACTGAACCTGGCTTGGTTTCTTGCTAGGAGCAGGTATCTTTGTAGAAGAGCCTTTCATAAAATCACGGGACTGTGCTAGTAAAGAAATAGTTCAACACATAGAGGAGGAACAAATTAATCAGCAAGGTTCACAATATCATACATGTGACACAACAAAACATATTAGCTTGCATATCGAACAGACATGCATATTACAATATAGCAAGTATGAGTATACTTTGACATCTTTTCAAGTAATTAACAGTGCTAGTGTAGCTGATTTACAAACTAATTATTAACCATAAAGAAAAAACTAATGTTTGCTAATTAGAGCATATATTCTAGGTTTCCAATCACTTGTTCACTATATTTTTCGAATATAAGCTGATAAATCTAGAATCTAGATAGGCGTTGTACACAAAAACGAAAAGAAAAATGGAATTATATAGATATAATATGAAGATTGAGGTTAGCAAACTATGTGGTTGGTAGAGGACAAACACGTTGTTTCTAGTCACTATCCACAGCTGGAATAGGTTCTCTGCCGCTACCATCTTGATCGTCATGTCTAGCACTTTTCTAACCCTTGGTCAAGATCAAATCAACATTGTGAATTCCAAGAGTTCAAGACAAGCCCCTAACTCAGTTTTACCACATTGTATGCTGATTGCGGTAGGAAAAGATAAATAATTGGGACCATTCTTACCTATTATGTCAACAATCTTGAATTGCATCCACAATCTAATTCTGAACTTTGTGCAGATCTCATTTTTTTATGAACCATAAGAACTACGGCCTAAGAGTATCCATAATGGAGCTTTCTTCCAAGTTCTGAAAAATCCTATGAATTTTTATGACGTCCTTGTTCAGTTGTGCGATAGAATAATAATTTCTCTTTATGATACAAACCTGAATTGTATTCATAGTTTCATACTCTAGAACGAGTTACAAACCTGAATTTTTATGACGTCCCTGTTCAGTTGTCCGATAGAAAAACATCACTTGAAAACTTAGTTAGTAAAAACAAACAATGGAACAAGTTATAATTATACATATATTTGAAATAAAATAGTAAGCAGCTTTTATCTAGCTTCATACAATTTCATAGAGCAATAGTCACCTGATCAGAAGGCCATGAGATGGAGTGTGGGATACATTTGTACGGCAACCAACCCAGAACCTGAATGGACTTCTTTAAGTGTCCAGCTAATTCTATGGAGGAGTGTTTCAACTGCCAATGGAGATCCATGTGCGCGTACTCATACAAGACTAATTACTCCCTTCAAGGAAATATGATTCGTAGTTAGGAAACTGATCATAAATCATAACCATATAGTTTAGCAATAAGACAGAATAAATCTAATGCATAAGGTGCCAAAGTGATATGGTTAAAATGGAGGAATATATATACAATACTGCAGCACTGCGTACAAAGAATATAGCCAGTTGATAATATCATAGGGACATTTCCTCAAACATCTTGTGAGCCGCTTACATCAATGGCAGATATCCAACCGCAATCATCAGAGCAAGAAACTGTACGGTGAATGGGTTTGTGAAGAGGAATGGCTTTGTTACCTTTTCAGAGGATTTCTGATTGAATTGTCTCGATCCATTGCATAATCGGTGGCCGCCTCGACCAGATCCATATGGGCAGCTCAGGACATTTGCCTTGACCTCCTAGTCCTTCCCACTCATGTGCCCCAATTAAGCAAATCGGCTGGAGAGAAGAAGATAAAGAGGCATCATCCTTTGCAATTCTATGGGGGAGACGTCGTGGTCCTAGACGGGAGGAGCGGTCTTGGAAGGGAAGACACCAATTCTGGAAGGGCACCCAACTGACAACGGAGGCGACCATGAATTTGGCGACCGTGTGGCGGCGGGGCCGTGTAGATGGACAACGAATTACACTGAGGAGCGACGAAGTACGCAGACCGCCGGTCAGCCGCCTGGTCCGGTGAGGGAATATGGGGATCTGGCGCTAGGGAGAGAAGGAATCGGGGGAGGCGGCGCTGGATTAGGCAGGAGAGGCGGAATCGGGGGACGGGCGATGGGAGAGAATGGTGGTCGGCGCATCCGTTCGAGGCAGACGATGGGAGGGCGTACGGCCGTTCGATGCGCATCCGAGGGAGGCAGACGATGGTTCGGCAGACGACGTACCATGCGTACCATCACGACCGCAGACTCCCATTTAAGGATCCGGTGATCCACGTCCTACTCCCGTGAGACCACACGTCCATCTAGAAAAAAACACGGAGCTAGACGAGAGTCAAGCGGGCAATAATCTTCTTACGATATTTATAATCAACCAGAGTGAGGCATGCATAGGAAGTATCAAACCTGACAATCACACACCCGCCCTACCCACCATTAGACTTATTTATTCTCGTTTTTAGTAGATGCATTTGGGACAGGAACGTGCGCCCAGAATGAAAAAGAGAAGCTACGATCTCGCTCGATTTCTTACTCATACCTTTATCCGTCTGCTATGAGTGTTAGATCAAGTCAATACGACCCTTTTCTATAAAGTTACGAATAGTTGCTCGTAGAAGTTATCGGAATCCAAAGTTAGAACCTACCTTCTCTGCCCCTATTAGCTTCTCTGTAAATCGAAGAATGCAATACTATACTGGCTACTTGAAGTCGGTCGTGAAAGATTGAAGCTTGCTTTGAAGGAAGAAAAGAGGGTGCTAGATTCTATGCCCTAGAAGAATAGAATGCTGCTTCTCTTTCTTCTTATGAACAGAATGGGCTTCTTATTTTTAATGGAATGAAATAAATATTAACGCTTTCTGACACGGAATCCCCTAGAAGGGTTAGGTACAAAGGGTTAGGTACATAGGATATGGATAGTCTTTTCCAATGTGATAAAATAAAGCGACATCGTGTCTATTTTTCTTTGGGGGTGTTGAATTATAACTGCGTAGTTTCAAACATCATATCGGTCTTTTGGTTGAATTGACTAGAGCATACGATTCTACAATATATATTCCACCGGTATCATTTTACTTAAATTGTTACTAGTATGTAGGAGTAGTTAATGAAGAGATTGCTAAATATCACTGGGTCAGCTGACGCCAGTGCTACTATGACAGATTTGTCCCTGTGAGACAATGTGCAATGTGTGGGTCGGTAGTTCTGTTTCCAGTTTGGGTAGGGCTGCGGGCAGGGGTTTTGGTATCTTTTTGTTTGGAATTGTCTTTAGTGTCAAAATAATCATTGTTTCGATTTATTTACGATTGATTCAATGTATGTGCTGTTCTGACAGGTGCTCGTAGTAACTATTTATCAGAAACCGTATCATCGTACAGACAATTGTATTACAATTTCACAATAACTGCTCACAGCAAAAAAAATCACAGCTGACAATAATTTCAAACAACATACAACTCAAAAGTTCACAATTAGTTCACAGTGCAAACATATATCACTTCACAAGCCTTTTTTGGTAAGATAACAACCAGTACGAGCTACCAATTCAGTTCTTCGCAACTATCACAACCTAGCACTTCAGTTCTTCAGATCATTTATCAATGGTCAAGATTGCCAAATGATTTTTTGTTGGTATTCTAGCAGCAGATAATGCACATAAGAAGATCGAATGGTCTAACTTTATTCATCGGTAATGCACAAAGATTAATCGCCGATGCATGTGCACAGACTAATAATAGCAGGTTTCATGCATACAGAGTGATAACTCAAATCGGACATCCAAGTGAAATATAAATAAATGGAAGGGCGATTAAGTGAGAAGGAGTTTGCATTTTCAGATTTTAGCTATTTTGATCGACAACACAATCTACTGCGGATTCGGTGGCCTGGAGTTGGCAGAGCTGACCCTGGATCCCCATTCCAGGAGCTCCTTGCTAGTGTCATCCTTGTGCACGATCACCTCGATGAAGCACAGACAGTCCTGCTTCGCTCCTGTCGCTGTCTCTATCGCGACTATCAGCTCCTCCTCGCAAGTCACCTGCACGCATGCCATAGCATCCATCCATTGATCAATCGATCAACCTAGTTATACTCCATCTCATGGATCCTGCCATGAGCGAAGAAAGATCAAAGATAGAGGTAGATTAAAGTACGTACCTTGGTGGTCCAGCACTTGCCCTCGCCGTTGTGGATGGCGTCGACGAGGCCGGTGTAGTTCCAGTTCTTGATGACGTTGTAGGGCCCGTCATGGATCTCCACCTCGATGGTGTACCCGCCGTTGTTGATGAGGAATATGATGCTGTTCTGCCCGCACCGCAGCATCGTCGACACCTCCTGCGCCGTCACCTGGAAGCTCCCGTCGCCGATGCAGGCGATCACGCGCTTGTTGTTCCTGACGCCCTGCGCGTAGCCGAGCAGCGCCCCGACGGACCAACCGATGGACCCGTACTGCATCTGGAACTCGTACCCGCAGCCGTCTGGGAGGTTGAGCTTCTGGCAGTTGAACCAGGAGTCGCCGGTCTCGGCCATGACGGCGTTGTCGCCGGTGAGCATCTCCTGGACGTGCTTGAATAGCACGTTGACGCGGAGCGGCTCCAGGGGCTCGCTCTCGCGCGGCTGTCCCTGCGGCACGAAGATCCGCCTGTAGTTCTCGTAGGCCGTGGTGTTCCTCTTCTTCCTCAGGCGTTTGCCCAGCTCCGACAGGAAGTCCTTCATCATGACGCACCGAAGGTGGGGCCGTCGCCGACGGTGACGCGGTCGGGCTGCACGATCACCGCCTTCTCCTTCTTGAGCAGGAAGGAGTACCCCACAGAGCTGTAGTCGTTGAAGATTGGGCCGGCGAAGAGGTAGGCGTCCGCCGACTCCACGATCTCCGTGCAGAAGGCCGTGCTCACCGCGCCCCAGTAGGTTCCAATGTACCGCGGCAGCGTTTCCGCCACCAGCCCTTTTGCCGACGGCATGATTGCCACCGCGTACCCGCTCGCGTCCGCCAGCTCCTCGAACGCCGCACCGGCCTTGGCCACCCGGAGATTCGGCCCCGCCACCATCACCGGCTTCACCGCCTTGTTCAGAAACTCCACCGTGGCCTGCAGCGCCGCCTCGAGTCCCATCGGATTGCTCTGCCTCACAGCGATGCAGTAGGGGACGGGTTCGTGGAGGAAGGTGGGGTGGGAGACGCGGGGGAGGTTGCACGCGACGCTGATGTAGACGGGCTTGCTCTCCTTGAGAGCCGTCGCGATGGCCTTGTCGACCTGCTCGTGCGCGTCATCGAGGTTACTGATGACGACCTGGTGGCAGGTGACGGCTTGGAAGCAGCGGAGCTCCTGGGAGAAGTCCGGGAGGCCGATGGTGTGGTGGAGGATGCGGTTGGTGCCGTGGTCGTTCGAGTTGGGTCCACCGACGATGCAGATCACAGGGAGGTTCTCGCTGTAGGCGCCGGCGATGGCGTTGATCACGCTGAGCCCACCGACAGTGAAGGTGACAGCGCAGGCGCCCACGCCCTTGGCTCGTGCGTACCCGTCGGCGGCGTATCCGGCGTTGAGCTCGTTGCAGCAGCCCACGAGGCGCAGGCCTGGCTCGGAGATGAGGTGGTCGAGGAGGGCCAGGTTGAAGTCGCCGGGCACGGCAAACACGTCGCTCACGCCCACCTGCACCAGCCGGCGCGCAATGTGGCCGCCCAGCGTGGCCTCGGCGGAGGTAACCATGGCAGGCGGCGACAACGTACTGAAGGCAGCAGGGCACGCCACCACGCCGTTGGCCACCGCCTTGTGCCCGTTCAAATATCCATTGCCGTTCTCCATGATCAAGAACAGACAACGTAGGTACACAAGCGAGGAGCCTAGCTAGGAGTATAGGTATAGGTCTAAGCAGAAGAGAGACTGGGAGTACTCTTCTCTTGTGGTGGTTTGTTTTGTGTTGGTCGTGCTAATTTATACAGCGATCGAGGATATGTGATGTGGGCAGTGCATCAACGACCTTCCAAGCACAACCGCAAATGTTCCAACCACAACTGACCCCTGGTTAGGGATGCAAGCGGGAATATCTAATTTCTGGAAGTTAGAAAACTTTAATGTGTGTGGGCTTCGCCGACCTCCCCCATGTACCATGTTCACCACGCAGTTCCAGACCTTCCAACTGACATGTTGTAATGGTTTATCCAAATCTTCTCCTGATTTCGTTCTCTTTATGAATATCACTAATTGAACACTAAAACTAAGCACAGCACGAGGTTCATGCGGACAGGGTGGAATCGCCAAGGGAGATATTTAGTGAGAAGGTGATCTCGAACCAGTACCAGTTGTTCGTATTTTGGTTGGCACATGCATGGTCGGGGAGCCGATCTTCTGTAATTCTGTTCGTATTTAAGGTGAGTTGACTTAATGATTCAGAGTTATCACGAGTACAGATCAGATAATCGCACATGATGTATCGAACTGCACCAGTGGAGTTGCCGAGGGGGTGAGGCTATGTTACACACGCTAGGCAATAAAACGAATGAACTAAAAATAAGATCAACCAAAGGGGACACGAGATTTTAACATGAAAAACACCTTCAATAAAAAGAGTAAAAAATCACGGGCGCCAGCCGGCAAAACTTCACTATTTTGGGAGAGATTACAAACGTCAGAGAGTTACAGCCGATCGACTTATCCCAATCGGCGGCTTACAAAATCTATATAAAGAGGTGGTGACCTACGTCAACCCTGATCTATACCAGCAGAGCTAGCCCAAGTCTCCCAACGACGGGCCTCGCTCCGCTCCAGAACTTAGCCTATAGCCTTAATATGAATTTGGATCTCAATAAAACAACATTCCACGACCTTGGCGCTCGCTTACCCGTCAGCAACGTAACCAGCGTTGACCTCGTTGCGGTAGCGCCGAGGCGCAGGCCTGGCTCGGCGATGAGGTGGTCCAAAAAGGCCAGGTTGAAGTCGTTTGGCATGGCGAACACGTCACTCATGCCCGCTTGCACTAGCCGTCGTGCGAGGTGGGGGCCAGCGTGGCCTCGATGGAGGCGCCATGGCCGCAGGGCACGCCACCACGTCGTTGGCCACTGCTTTGTGCCCGTTCAAATATCCATTGCCGTTTTCCATGATCAAGAGTCAACACGTAGGTACAAACGCGAGGAGGAAGAGACTAGGAGTACAGTTCCCTTGTGTTTAAATTGTTAACCTTGGGACGCTTTGCCATGTGTGGGTCGTGTTAATTTATACACTCGAGCGTAGCTTTCATTATTAATTCCGTCGTGTTAAGGACACGGTTATTTTTCATTTTATTTTGAACGTACTTATATATGTGTGGGTTTCGTGGGATGCCAGCCCATACCTTACGGTATGTTTGGTTCGGTGGCTATGATATGATAGTTGGGAGCACTCCCAACCAGCTGGCTAATAGTCGCATTTTTATATTTTGTTCCGTGGGTTGGATGAGAAAAGTTTATAATTAGTTGGAGAGATGAAAAACGATTGTGGTTAGCTATGTTTATGTTTGGTTTAATGATGTGGGTGAATGGGGTGTTATGGTCAACTCTTTATTGAGATGGTGAGATAACTCATGCCTTACACTTAGGCTGACATAGGAAGATCAAGTATGACATGAATAATCAGAATTTGAAAAAATTAATAAAGTTCAATAACAAGAAATTTTAAATTAAGTTCTAAAAATAAGGATTTGGAAAATAAATAATAGTAACAATTCAATATCATAGATGAACGAGGGAGCGTCCCAAAACCATCTGAATCCACTAGTATGTGTCCTAGTACTAATCGGAACATAACAGACCTACCACTACGCACGACGTTCAAGCTGAACAAAACACGACATAAAAAGTTTCCTAATTAACTAGCTTATCAATCCTAATCAGGACTAGTACTACAAGATCACATACGTATGTAACTAGTACCAGTAAAATTAATCAACTCTAATAAGACTGACTTGGACATAGTTAATTATGACTGTATTAGAAAACTACTATTCCAACCACAACGATTATTTTGAAATGGAGGGAATACTAAAGATTAAGCTAACAGTTTTGACCAGCCAAGAATCAATATGAAATCGAGAACACAGAGAGCTGACCAAAGAACAAATGTTCCGTGGGTGATGCTAACGACTCGTCCATGGTGGTTGCCCTCAGCCGCCACTTTTATGGTGGATGAGCTTAACCAGCTAATTTTGAGTGAAATATGCTTGGAATCTGGTCACCATCGCCCACGCCACGCAGCGGACCAAACACAGTCAACTAAGGGATAGCCACTCAACAAAACACACCTAGCTTCTCGTCGCGCAGATCTAGAACTTCCAACATATGTACTGCATTGGTTTATTCCTCCCTGGTTTATTTTCAATCATTATGATGACTATGACTAAATTAAATCGGCCACTAAATTAAGCACAACGCGGTTTCAACGCATATATACATGGTTAGTCGTGTAGGGAGATGTTTAATTAGAAGGATTTGGAAGTTGGAACCACTACGAGTTCTTTGTATTTTAACTAGCACATGCGGTTGGGGCACCGCACTTCTTCCTTCGATTAAGATGGGTTAACTGGGCATCCCATGGTGCATAATTAGTGACCCATGTTATACATGGTTGGATAAATCAACCAACTATTTCTATTATTGTGTAGACAAATATGTATCCGGAGCTTGAAATAATTCATGGGTGGGCCAGTCTATAAGAAAACACAAAAAGAAATTCCCTTGAGTGGCCTTTTCCATAGATGTTGCAATTGCACAACTGAAGAACAAATTCGTTTTCCGTAAAAAAAAAAGAACAAATTCGCTAAACAATCCTTTGTGGCTCTGTGCTATCAAATTGCTATCCAAGAATTTGGGAAGAGACAGAAAAATACCTAGGGAGGGAAACTGGAGAAGAGTAGAGACCGATTCGGTCGCTTGCCGGCTGCTGGATCTCCGGCCAGTGCGCCATGCGGTGCGGACGCATCTGCGGGCTGCAGCTGCGGTGATGCCCAGTAGAACCACTGCTGCCTCCTGTGCCCTCCACCTATTCCCCTCTATTCTGCCTTGTTTCCTTGTCTATATCGCTTGACCTGGCCCGCCCATCTCCATGGCTGTGTCTTCTGTCGAGAGAAGGATGGGAATCGAGCGAAGGAGACAAGGGAAATTCCTATACTCCGCCTACCGCCGACGGAACAAACTTCCGCGTACCCCCAGTCGCTTATAGGCCGGGCCCAATTTCGCTTCTGTGGCGAAGGACACGAGAGAGACCTTTTTCTTTTTTCTTTTCTAGTTCTTAATACATTTTTCTTTTAATTTCTAATATTAATTTTCTGTTCAATGTTGAAAATATTCAGATTTAAAAAGTTATATTTGATAAATTTTCAGATTTTAAAAAGTGTTTATTTTTAAAAAGTGTTTATATTTTGAAAAATGTTCAGATTTTCAAAAATGTTCATCTTTGAAAAATGTCCAAATCTAAAAAATGTTCAGAAAGGCGACGCGACAGGGTTACACCTTCCCCACGCGTAGCATCAACGCCAGCCTACCCCTCGGCAATGTATAAAAAGGCCTCCTCCTCACTAGTATAGAATAGCTCATTGGCAACGTGCGACATATGCCCATTGGCAACGTGTGCCCGTGTGGGCACACGTTGCCAGTGTCACGCTGCTGCTATTTGTACTGGCAACGTGTGCTAGGACACGTTGCCAGAGCTCGTAACATTGGCAACGTGTCCATATCGCGCGTGTTGCTACAGTCCACGTAGCGGCAACGCGTGCGGTAGAAACACGTTGCCAGTTTAGGATATGTAGCAGCAACGTGCTTTCTGTGCACGCGTTGCTACCTCTTTTTTGAATATATATAATTTGTAAATAATTTATTTAATTCCAGCATTTGCACAGTAAATTAACAACAACATATAAAGTGTACGAAATAGCAGTAATAACATACAACGATACAGATAAGTAAGTATGCATCGAAATCATAGGTACATAATTGAGTCATCCATGTGCTTACAAAGTCACCAAACATCAAGAGCCCTGTAGCTTTCCCTTGAAAATGCTACACAAATATTTTTCAACCATGTTGATGCTTTCCCTTGAAAATGCCCTGTAGCTAGGTTCACCCACTGATCGTATGGAGTTCCTGTCATGTCATAAAATTTCTCACACGCAATGAGCCAACCAATGGGATCCTCTCCAGAAAAGAGTGGGATTTCCAATCTGGGACCTTTAAGAACAGCTTCTGCATAATAAGAGTTGCCCCCTAATTGTGTTGCATAAGAATTCCGCTGATCATTGTACAACTGGACTCCTGATTGATACACTGAAGGGGCATTGTTGCCATTGACATACTGCCCTGTAACTGGATTATACATATGTGTGGGAATATACTGAGGTGCAATCAGTGAATTGTAGTATCCAAAATTCCCTGAAGAAAACTGTTCTTGTGGTGCTTGTTGTTGCATTGTATAGGGAGGTTTGGGCTGTATGTTTGGTTGGAATTGAGATGGCAAAGTTGGTATAGTGGGTGGGGCAATTCGGAATTGTGGCTATGGCAGACAACCATCCTTGAGCGTTGTTGTGGCTGTTGCATCAGTGAATATAACAGCAGGCTGAGAACACATAGCAGTTGAAACACTGTTTTCTGGTGGTATTGTGGATTGCACTTGCTGGAAGGCATGGTGCAAATTAGAGACGGGTAGTGGAGTAGAGAGTGTACCCATAGTAGTGCTCGTGAGAATCTTTTCCTTCTGATTCAGCGATGAGGCTGAAGCTGCGTCAGGTTGCATCGGTGTCTCTGAGCAGTCTGTTGGAGGATCCTTCTGCAACATGGAGTGTACCCACGTCTCCATGTCGGTCAATTTCTTGTTCATCAGAGGTATGGCGGTCATGTTCACCTGAATTTGCTGCACCTCTTGCTTTAGCTGATGCAGGTCGAGCAGTTCCTCACGAATGCCAGCCATGTCCTCTTGTAGCTTGTCGATCGCTTGTTGACCCTTGAGGCGCGTACCTTCCGCCATGGCTTCAGATCGGTGCGAGAATCCTGCGGATCCCGTCCCTTTAGCTTTGAATCCAACTCAACGCCCGTAGTACGACTGGCTGGACTCGGGAATTTTACAGCTGAGCCAACCCGCGCGAGCTCGTCGTACCAATCGCCACCGATGAAGCACTAACCCAGCAAGACGAGGAATTTTACTACGAGAGCAGTGTGCTCTCGCAACCCTACCCGTAGCCGGATCTGCTTCCGAAGGTCTCCGCCGCCACTACGAATAGGGAGGGAGGGTTGGGATTTCACCGGAGAGCCGAACCAACCTTGCTCCGCTGCTCGATTCGCCACCGAAGATCGACTGTGCTCTGATACCCTTGTGAGGACTAAAACGAGATGAACATGGAAATCACACAGGGAATTGATATTTGTGGGAAATTTCTCCGATAGATTCACTTCCAGAGGAAGGAGAGGTTCATACGAGGTACATCTGAGGAGGAGCAAACCCTAGCTACACTATGACTAGAGAATACGATTTGTTCCAACTTAGTTCTATTCGTACCTACCCCTGGCTTAAGACATGCCAGCGAGTACAATTACATCACTGAGAAGATAAACAGTAGCATTGATCTGGGCCACGCGATTGGATACCGCTTCACGGACTCATCGTAGCCGTTCGTTAACTGAAGACGTAGGTGACACCTTGTGCTTCAGGTTCAGTAGGTCTTGGGTCCTGACACAGTGGCGCCGGTGATGGCCAGAGCCGGCCAAGGCAGGGTGAAGGGCGGCGGTGTCGCACGCCAGAGAGAAGGCGATGGGGAACGAGATTGTGCTTTGATGTCGGAACTAACAATTTTAGAGGGCTCGTAATCCCCAACCCGTTGGGCCTTAATGGGCCGGACTAACTTGGCACTGTAAATCCCTTTGATTGCATTATGGTAAATTACTGAAACCGAAAAATTTGGTAACGCTTTGTGCTATTTGCCTATTTTGGTGGGCACGGCGAAACTAATACATGAAGGGGAGCAGCAGCCACCTTTGTCCACTCACCACTTCATTAGCAGATATGTATCTGAACTGAATATTACTCAAACGAACTAACAAAGGTATCTACCCCATGTGAAACGTGGTTGATCAGGAATATTTCGAGGCATTTTAGTTTTGTGCCCCAATAGTTATGGTAAAATGGGGCAGTTTGAGAAAAGTGCCCCAATAAGCCATGATTTTTGGAGGCCTAAAGATCATAACTATTGGGGCATTTTGCTCAAACTGTCCCAAAATGTCATATTTTTTGGGACATTTTGACAAAATGCTCCCAATTGGAACATTTCGGGGAAAATGCCCCTACCAAAGTGTCCCGATATCCTTACCGTCCACTAGTGTAGCTTAGTTGGTTCTACTGCAACGTTAATGAACAAGGAGGTAGTACATTAATTTAAACAGACAAATTTTCTGAGCAATTGATAGTTTTTTGCTGCCGTTTAATTACATGTTACTATAGCACCGGGATTACATAGCCAGGATCTGAAGTCCATTGCAACACGCCCCTTCTGTTTAGAAATTTGAGGTGATAAGGTCACCGAAAATTCCTCCAACGCTGTTGCTTTGGACAGCAGAAACTGCGCAAGTATCCTGTCAAAGGCACTCCCAC
Organism: Poa pratensis; assembly: GCA_947311845.1. Taxonomy (NCBI): domain Eukaryota; kingdom Viridiplantae; phylum Streptophyta; class Magnoliopsida; order Poales; family Poaceae; genus Poa; species Poa pratensis. Next base: position 32,448,009 of record CAMZMU010000102.1, read on the forward strand.
TGTACTTAACGATGCTGATCTTCCTCAGGAAATGATCCAAGCAGGGACGTGCATCCGCGATAGGTTCTTTTTCATCCACTCATAGTCAACGCCATGCCCATGCTCGACGCCGAACCAGTTCTCCGGCTCATCGTCGGAATGGTCTTCCTCGTCGTCGTAATACCTCTTCTTCTTCTTCAGATCTCGAGGAAGCAGAGACAGCACTTCCAGGTTCTTAGCATTGACGAGCATGACGGCGACTGACAGGACGGCGTGGTCGGTGGCTAGGAAGCCCTTGAGGACCAGCTGCCGGAGTTTAGATAGGTGGCCGGCGACGGCTGCGAACAAGTTGCAGTATTAAGCCATTGACGGGCGCAGCGCGAGGAACATGTACGTCAGGTTCTTGCACCGGCTGATGAACTCTGTCAGGGGAGCCACGTCGTGTGGCCCTTTGCTCGTGAGGTCTTCGCAGATGTCGATGGTGACCGCGGCAACATGGTCGTAGCTCGCGACGTCAATAAACCGGGCGTCCCGAAACAAGGCGCCCTTGTATTGGAGCGACCGGAGGCAGCCGGTGCTCAGCACGACCCGGGTGGCGTTATGGCAGCAGATCATGGCGAAGCTCCGGAGGCTGTCGCTGGGCACGACGATCTCCCTGGCGGACGGGCACTCCTCCAGCATCAGGTTGGTGAGGCGCGGGCAGGCGGAGAGCAGCTGCTGGATTGCTCCGTCGGGTGCCATTATCCGTTTGAGGCAGATCGTCTCGAGCGACGATGGCGCGACGCCAAAGTCCCAGGGCAGGTCGAGCACCCAGTTGGTGAGGCACAGGCGCCGCAGCGTGGCGCACAGGAAGAGCTGCGTCGGCGTCTTGGCGTACCGGTTCCTTTCGTACTCGGGGAAGTTAGCGGAGGGCTTCTCCGATGGGACCCCGAAGGGGCAGAATTTCCGGCCGTAGGCGTACGTGTACCGGAGCGAGAGGTCGACCTCCTCGGCGCCGGATGTGGAGGCGATGACGACCCATTGGTCGAGGAGATCCTCCGGGGCGTCGAGCGCGAGGAGACGGAGTGCACGGATCGGCGTCGCCTGGCCTTTGCCGAGGATCGCGCCCGTCACCTGAAGGTCGAAGCACACGGGCCTGTTGTTTAAACGCTGGTGGCCGGCGATCTTTTTGTCGGCGAGGTCGACGACGGGCACGGCGCTGAACACGCGGCGCCAGCGCCGGGACAGTGTGGAGGCGCGCACCGCCTCGACGGAAGGGAGGTGAGAGAGGACGCCCACCAGCGCCCTGTCCGGTAGGGCGCTCAGCCGGTCCTCACCCATCATCGTCGTCTTCCTACGACCCATTGGTGCGGACGTCCGATGAGATCGCGTTTAGGGCGCGGCTGCTCCTGACGAGGTCCTAAAAGATTTTTTTTCCTTAACAAACTTGTACAGCACACGTCTTCTAATTTGTTACGAAATTACTGCCTTGTATGTTTCGAACGAATTTATTCCGGATTTTTTGCATTATTGGTTGTTACTGTTGGCAACCTGCAGCCAAGATCGGATCAGAAGTTGCAGACCACCGGGTGAACAAAGGAACGATCGGCATTGTTCTTCCTCAAGCAAGATCATGGAGTCGCCGGCGTGGATGCGCCGAGATCGCATCAGCGGCCTACCGGACGACGTGCTGGGCCACGTCCTCTCGTACCCCCCGAACAACCAGGCCGGCCAAGCCGCCGTGCTCGCCCGGCGGTGGCGCCACGTGTTCGGCCACGTCCACACTATCTCCTACGAGGAGCCGCACTGGAAGGGCGAGGATTACGACGACGGCTATTCAAGCGATTATTACTACCCCAGTTATGAGCAGAAGAGCGCCAGCGCCACGCTCCTGGACAAGATCAGCGCCGCTCTCCTCTGCCGTCGCCGCTGCGCGCCTTCCGCGTCGCCTTCGATGAGATCTCGCTGTGGGACGCGCGCCACGTCGACCACTGGCTCTCCTACGTGCTGGAGTACGCCGTCGGCACGCAGCCGCTCCACCTCGACCTCAGCTTCGTCATCGCCCGCATCTGCAAGCGTGACACAGGAGGCGACCGTCGAGGCCTCGACGAAAACTTTTTCTGCGACACGGACAGCGACTCTGACGACGAAGAACATGCGCCGTACTACCAGTACCCCCTTCCCAGGAGGCTCTTCTCCTGCGCCGCCCTCAAGACGCTCTGTCTCAGCCACTGCCGGCTGAAGCTGCCGGCCGAGGTGAACCTGCCGTGCCTCGAGACGCTGCGCCTAACGGGCATCCGCCACGACTCCGGCAGGAGCGTCCAGAGGCTGGTCCTGAGCGACCGTCCAGCGCAAGTTGTGAGGAAAATGCCAAACATGAAACATGGTAATTTTTTAAAAGTCCTTCACAAATGCGCTGTCAAGAATGAACATTCATAAATATAATATTATTAGAATCTCTACTATATAATATCCTTAACCGTGGTGGTCGTACGTCGTGGTCGTTTTACACATTAAACCTTCATAATTATGCAAATCAACCCGTAGTCCTTCTTGTAAGAATATTTATGTGGCCAATGTAAATTATAGAGTGATTTTAATTAAAGGTTCTAGTATGATGGTTGCTAGAAATAATAGATTAAAATCTGGGTTTTAATTCCCTCTTTTCTCTCTCTAATAATCATGTAAAAGGTTGTTTGTATAAGTGCATATTTAAGTACAAAGCTGGCTGATCGATCGTGTGCATGCATGTACTATGCATGGATCGATCGGAAGCATGCATGACTCCTTGGACGGGCACGGCGTTTCGGCAGGAAACGTACTCGCTACGTTTTCTAAAACGTGCAGTTACTGCTCTGAAGAGTCACGTCCAGTCGGTCTGCGGAGACGCGCTCGCTCGCGAAACGACGCGTCAGTTCGAATCACCGACATCCAGGGCTATAAAAGGGCTGCTGCTTCTACCAGTTCCACACGCTCTCAACTTGCGACGATTTTCGTCGCAAGGCTAGCAGCGGAAGCGCTGCCTAAAAGGAGAGGGTCACATTGCTACTGACAGCGGAAGCGCTGTCGAAAGGAAGAGCAAACGTCATAGCACATACACGTATAGTTCTTCATCCATTGGAAGAACGATTAAAGATAGAGATAGAGAAAGGAAGAAAGACATCATGTCAAGTGCTAGTTTAGAACAAGGTATGTTCATGGCGTTTCATGGATGTCTCATGGTTGTTGAATCTAAGTGTTGCCAAGATTCTTTAAATTAAAGTTTCGGCTTACAATTGGTATCAGAGCAATGTTATGGCAAGCTTTTGATTCACATTATTGTATTTAAGATTATAGTTTGCATTTTATACGTATTGCAAATTTTCCGCTGCATACTTCTCTCGTTCGCTCAAGATTTTTAAAGAAGATCATATTATTGACAAAGTCTTGTCGCGATGAAATGTTGTTTGAATGATTATAGACTTGGGAAAACCAAAATTGGTGTAATTCTCATAAATGTTATCTTGCTAGTTAAATATTTATATGACGGCATGCTTGTTTGTCACAAAAGTGACCCTGCATTGAATATATTAAATATTTGCTTGTGCAATGTTTTGGTGCTAATAATTTATGATATGTTTGCTATGTTTGATTATTGTGCTATTGAGTCACCAAAAGGTGGACTGTTGCGAATAATTAAATGGCATAAAAGGGTCTAATGACATACTAAAGAAATATATTTTGTTTGTCAAAAGATGACAATTATATTTCTTTGAGTGTGCTCACTACCATTAAAGAATTGGCACCGCTATTGGATCATGTTATATCTAAGTTTCATCAAAAGATGTTCTTATGTATAAAATTAAAGTTATATGTCCAAATTATGTATGTGATCTACTCTTAACGTATGGGCATATGTAAATGTTGCAGCAACTATCAATGGCTTGGTCAAGTTTAACGGTCTAAACTATGCCGAATGGGCTGACCAGATTGACTTCCAACTCGGAGTCATGAACTTGGACATGGCCATGGTTAAGGAAAAGCCTGCAACACCTACTAATGAAAGTACTGATGATGACAAGAGTAAATTCGATTTATGGGAGAGGGCCAATAGGCTTAGCTTGAACTTAATGCGAATGACGATCGCTGAAAATGTAAAGCCTTCAATGCCCAAGACCGAAAATGCAAAGGAGTTCATGTTGAAGCTCAAAGAGTTTTCTCAGTCAGACCTTACAGATAAGTCTATCGTGGGAACTCTTACGAGTGAACTTACTACTAAGAAGTTTAACTGGTCATGTGCAATGCATGACCATGTTACTAGCTTGACTAACATTGCAGCAAAATTAAAGACTCTGGGAATGGATGTGGGTGAAACTCTTGTTGTTCAGTTCATTATGAATTCCCTTCCTCCCGAGTTTAGTCCGTTCCAGGTGAACTACAACACCATAAAAGATAAGTGGAACCTTCAGGAGATAAAGGCTATGCTCATTCAAGAGGAAGGGAGACTGAAGAAAATAAGAGATCACTCAGTTTATTTCATGGCTCATAACGAAGCCAGCGGCAGTAAGCCTAAGCCAGGTTATAAAGGGAAAAAGAAGGACAATGCATTATTTAAGGTTAACCAAGGCCAAGTTCGCAAGGATCTGAAGTGTCACTTCTGCAAGAAAACTGGCCATTTCAAGAATGATTGTCCTAAGCGTAAGATTTGGTTCGAAAAGAAAGGTATGTACTATGTTTCGGTATGTTTCGAATCAAATCTTGTTGAAGTACCGGATGATACCTGGTGGTTAGATTCTGGCGCTACTACTCATGTTTCACATATAACACAGGGATTCCTTTCAATCCAACCCATAAGGGGAAGTGAAAAGTTCTTATATATGGGGAACAGAATGAAGGCACCAATTAAAGGAATAGGGACGTACCGGCTGATCCTGGATAACGGCTACCAGTTAGATCTAGAAAAGTGTCTCTATGTTCCCGAGTGTGCTAGGAATCTAGTTTCCGTAGGGGTGTTGGATAAGTTAGGATATAAGTTTGAGATTGGAGACAATATGTTTAAATTATGTAAGGATATGTACTATTATGGATCTGGTACCTTAATTGATAATTTATACCGCTTCAATCTTTATACTTCTTTTGGATCTCTGTTTAATGTGGAAACTATAGGCAGTAAACGTAGTGCACATAATGAGCGTTCTGCTTTCTTATGGCATCAAAGACTTGGTCACATATCCAAGGAAAGAATAATGAGACTAGTGAAAAATGAAATCTTGCCTCAATTGGATTTTGATGACTGGGAGATATGTGTGGATTGTATCAAAGGAAAGCAAACCTCACATATATCAAAGTTTCCTGCCACAAGAAGTATTGAACCTTTACAGTTAATACATACCGATATATGTGGTCCTTTTGATGTTCCGACTTGGGGTGGTGAAAAATATTTTATCACTTTTACCGATGACTTCTCACGATATGGCTATGTCTACATGCTGCATGAAAAGTCTCAATCAGTGAATATATTAGAGATATTCATAAATGAAGTTGAAAGGCAGCATGGTAAGAAAGTTATAGCCGTGAGATCTGATAGAGGTGGTGAATATTATGGTAGATATACAGAAAATGGACGATGTCCAGGTCCGTTTGCAAAGTTTCTTGAGGATCGGGGTATTAGTGCTCAATACACTATGCCTGGAACACCTCAACAGAATGGTGTATCCGAAAGAAGAAATCGTACTCTTATGGGAATGGTCAGGAGCATGATGAGTTTTAGTTCTATACCATTATCATTGTGGATGCATGCATTAAAGACTGCAATATATTTACTAAACAGGGTTCCTAGTAAGTCAGTTCCTAAGACACCTTATGAACTGTGGACGGGAAAGAGGCCTAGCTTAAGGCATCTTCATGTCTGGGGATGCCCTGCTGAAGTAAGGATATATAATCCACATGAAAAGAAGCTCGATGCAAGGACCATTAGTGGAAATTTCATCGGCTATTCGGAACGATCTTATGGGTATAGATTTTATTGTCCTAACCATAGTACGAGGATAGTAGAGTCAGGGAATGCTCGATTTATTGAGAATGGACAAACCAGTGGGAGTGATGTTCCACGAAGTGTAAACATTAATGAAACTCCAGAGGAAAATTATAGTGCAAATATTTCCTCTGAGACTGTCCAACCTCAAGAACCGACTAACAGTATTCAAGCAACAGATGAAAATGTTCAACAAGAGGATACCACATTACGAAGGTCTTTAAGGCAAAGAAGGTCTGCCATCCCAGATGATTATGTGGTATACTCGGTGGAACATGGATGTGACTTGAGTATTGATAAAGATCCTGTCTCATTTAAGAAAGCCATGGAATGTAATGATTCTGAAAAATGGTTTAATGCAATGAAAGAGGAGTTGAAATCAATGGATGACAATGAAGTCTGGGAATTGGTCGAATTGCCTAAAGAAAAGAAACGAGTTGGTTGTAAATGGGTTTTTAAGACCAAACGCGATTCTAAGGGCAATATTGAAAGACATAAAGCTAGACTAGTTGCCAAAGGTTACACTCAGAAAGATGGCATTGACTATAAAGAAACCTTCTCTCCTGTTTCTAAGAAGGATTCATTACGAATTATTATGGCAATAGTAGCACACTATGATTTGGAGCTTCACCAAATGGACGTAAAGACCGCCTTCTTGAATGGAGATTTAGAGGAGGAAGTATATATGGACCAACCGGAAGGTTTTAAAACTCCAGAAAAGGAAAATCATGTATGTAAATTAAAGAAGTCAATATATGGGTTGAAACAAGCTTCCCGACAATGGTACATAAAGTTTAATGATACCATTACGTCATACGGTTTCGTAGAAAACACTGTTGATCGGTGTATATACATGAAGGTCAGTGGGAGCAAGTTCATAATATTAATCCTTTATGTTGATGATATACTGCTTGCTGCGAATGATAAATCTTTGTTGCATGATGTTAAGAAGTTTCTCTCTAAAAGTTTTGAAATGAAGGATTTGGGAGAGGCGTCCTACGTCATTGGGATAGAAATATTCCGTGACAGAAAAGAAGGACTACTAGGATTGTCTCAGAAAGGATACATCAATAAAGTCTTAGAGAGATTTGGAATGGATAAATGCTCCCCAGGGCCGGTTCCAATTCAGAAAGGGGATAAATTTAGTACAATGCAATGTCCCAAGAATGATATGGAACAGAAGGCAATGGAATCAATTCCATATGCGTCGGTTGTTGGGAGCCTAATGTATGCTTCGACATGTACTCGACCGGATATTAGTTTCGCCGTAGGAATGCTGGGGCGATATCAAAGTAATCCGGGGATAGATCATTGGAAAGCTGCAAAGAAAATTCTTAGGTACTTACAAGGCACCAAAGAATATATGCTTACCTATAAAAGATCGAATCATCTTGAAGTATTGGGATATTGTGATTCGGACTATGCTGGCTGCATTGACACAAGGAAGTCTACTTTTGGCTATGTGTTTTTATTGGCTGGAGGAGCAGTCTCATGGAAGAGTTCGAAGCAATCCATAATTGCTACTTCAACTATGGAAGCTGAGTTTGTGGCTTGTTTTGAGGCCACTATTCAAGCATTATGGTTGCGAAATTTTGTCACAAGATTCAGCCTTGTGGACAATATAGAAAGGCCTTTACGAATTTATTGTGATAATTCGGCGGCTGTTTTCTTTTCAAAGAATGACAAGTATTCAAAGGGTGCAAAGCACATGGATTTGAAGTTCTTGTCTGTTAAAGAGGAAGTGCAGAAAAGGAAGGTGTCTATTGAGCATATTGGTACAGAACTGATGATCGCGGATCCGCTGACTAAAGGTTTACCACCCAAGACATTTAATGGGCATGTCATTAGGATGGGTATCATTGATAAGTCCTTGTTAGCTTGATGTGTATATACATGTATATGTACGATTGTTGCTTGTAATTGGAACACCGTGAATTCAATAAAAGTTTGCATTTGTGCTTCATTTATTCTCATTGGGTTGTATACAATTATTGTGTTAGAGAATAATATTAAAGAAAATAATTTCCCTTAATAATAAAATTGTGATTTAAGTTATTTGTGATACATGGAAGGAATCTTGTCGATAAAGACTTGCAACCGCCATGATCCCTATGACTTAGTTCCATCTCAACGATGATTTGATAATTTCACATTATAGTGTACACTTAAAGTTTTTAAGTGAATCGTCAAATCTTTACATCGGCCAAGTGGGAGAATGTAAGAATATTTATGTGGCCAATGTAAATTATAGAGTGATTTTAATTAAAGGTTCTAGTATGATGGTTGCTAGAAATAATAGATTAAAATCTGGGTTTTAATTCCCTCTTTTCTCTCTCTAATAATCATGTAAAAGGTTGTTTGTATAAGTGCATATTTAAGTACAAAGCTGGCTGATCGATCGTGTGCATGCATGTACTATGCATGGATCGATCGGAAGCATGCATGACTCCTTGGACGGGCACGGCGTTTCGGCAGGAAACGTACTCGCTACGTTTTCTAAAACGTGCAGTTACTGCTCTGAAGAGTCACGTCCAGTCGGTCTGCGGAGACGCGCTCGCTCGCGAAACGACGCGTCAGTTCGAATCACCGACATCCAGGGCTATAAAAGGGCTGCTGCTTCTACCAGTTCCACACGCTCTCAACTTGCGACGATTTTCGTCGCAAGGCTAGCAGCGGAAGCGCTGCCTAAAAGGAGAGGGTCACATTGCTACTGACAGCGGAAGCGCTGTCGAAAGGAAGAGCAAACGTCATAGCACATACACGTATAGTTCTTCATCCATTGGAAGAACGATTAAAGATAGAGATAGAGAAAGGAAGAAAGACATCATGTCAAGTGCTAGTTTAGAACAAGGTATGTTCATGGCGTTTCATGGATGTCTCATGGTTGTTGAATCTAAGTGTTGCCAAGATTCTTTAAATTAAAGTTTCGGCTTACACTTCTGCCAGAACGAGCGAACCAACTAGTCTTCCCACAACCCCACAAAGGCCGCAACCCATCGGCGCAGATCTAGCGGGCAACGGCGGCGTGAGGCTGGGCAGCGCCGCCCCAGCCACGTATTCCTCTCACCGCCGCCCTGCCCTGGGGTTCACCGTCTCCAAACTCATCCGTCCCACCCAAGTTCCGCTTCCGCTGCTCTGGCGGGCCGGACGTCACCGACCTCCACTGCCCTGCCACGGAGTTCCCAAGCCGCATCTGTTGAAGCTGCTTCGGCCGGCGGTGTCCTCCCACTGCTCCGGCCAGCGGCGCGTCCTTCCAGACTCTAGCTCCTCCAGCCCGAGTTCATGCTTTCTATATCTTCCCTTTCAATTCTTTATTTCCTTGACGGCTTCACCTAAACTTGTGGGCAGTAGTACAGCAGTACAGCACCTTCGGCGTTGTTATTTCTACGGTACCATCAAACATGGGAAAAAATACTGTTATCAAAATATGGAAATGGTAACAGGAAAGATTGTGAAACAGCGATTCCATTCCCTGACAACCAGATGAGACTGAATGTCATCTTCCTTTGATTCCAACAAAGGCCAGGAGGAGGAAATGACTTGAAGATTTTGTAAGCAGCAGCGAGTATGCTGTTAACGCTACTGCAGGTTACTTAGCTCAATGTTTTCACTAATGCAAGTTGAATAATAAAATGTGCTTTGCATCGTTATAGGTGCAACCTTGCTGCGTATGATGCCTGTGCTATGGTACCCACATAATAAACGAGGCAAAATGAGTTTCAGAAGTTGGATTAATTCACTTTGATATTTTTCATTTATGCTGATATTTTAGCTAATGGGTATATTATGTGCAAGGCGTTATTACTCGGTCGAAAACCTTACGGATTTGGACTCCACATAACTAACAGTATTTTAACTACCGCTCGGAAAAGTGCCAACAAAATATGAGGTCCGTCAAGAAGTAAATAAATTGTTGCGGAGAGAGTGTCGTCGATCGATACACGAAGTGGGTGTGAGGGGGAGAAATCAACAAAGTGGAGGCTCAAGCAGGAAGAAAGTGCCGAGCCGAGGGCCGGCGAGTAGGAACAGGGCAGAGCTATGCACTGATGGAGAGCGCTGATGAGACGGAAGGGCTGGTTTGTTGTGGAAGTTTTCTTGGGTTTTGACAGAGAGGACAAATAGAAAGACTCGACGAGGTTTTCTTCGCGTGGGGCGGACTGTTTGATGCCGGCATCAAGATTATTGAGGTTTCGAGTTGGAGTTTCTAAATGGTCAATGTGTTATATATACTATTGTAGTTACATGACTTAAATGTGATTGGATGTACTATGTGACTTTATTTGGACACTCGGAGTTGAAATGTCGCAATGGAGCAAGCTATGTGAGAAATACAACACATTCTCTTATTGCAAGGCGAGCATAAAAGAGGAGGTCTACGATAAAAGCTAAATGCATTTTTTAATAATATATTAGTTATCCGTTTATATCCGTGGCAACGCACGGGTATTTTGCTAGTTATCATAAGATATATATATGCATCTAATTAAATATTTGTTGATATTTTTGGTATATACCTGGTCAAAATTTCAAAAGTTCAGAACCAGGGTATATGAAAATAGAGAGTAGACATTGTCTGTAATTAAGTTCGCCTGATAAAAATAAAAATCGCCTTGTTTTACCGGTCTCGCCGAGGGCGTCATCCTGGATGGAAAATCCTTCATGAGAAAGAAACAGCTAACAAAACCAAAAAAGTCCCATTTTTTTTTTGCGAAACACAGTACAACGTAAGCGCTCATATACACGCGCACACACTCACCCCTATGAACGCACGCACGCACACCCTACCCCTATGAGCACCTCCGAGAGACTGAGCCGGCGGGTCGAGTCTTGAGATTGACGAAGTCACCACGGGCGCCTCGCTGTCGACGGGAACGTCGCCTCCCACTGAAGAATATTCCGCCTTAAATGAGAAACACCAGCGTCAAACCTGGGGTTTGAACTCTGGTGGGCTGGGGATACAACCATCCACCTAACCATCTTGCCACAGTCCCATCAGAACTTCGCGTTGGGTAGAAACAATATCGTTTTAGCATAGCGATATAGGCGAGTTTATAGGCTGTCTGTTCGGACTTCGCGTTGTACAACAGATCAGTTTCGCTCTTCGTGATCCAAGTTTCCATTACTTGCACGACGCGATGGCCGTCGGCGACCGTTTCTCCGGCCTCCCCGACGCCATGCTCGTCCGCATCATCTCCTTCCTCCCCGTCAGAGACGCCGCCCGCACCGCCGTCATCTCCCGCCGCTGGCGCCCGCTCTGGCTGCGTTCCGACACCCTCCACGTCGACTCCAGGCCCTACCGCAAAGCGAGAAAGGGCGCCAGGGCCAACGAGGGCCCGCGCGGCTCCCAGGTCAAGGCTCGGCTCTTCTCCGATGCCCGTGCCGCCCTCCGCGCGCCCGGCCGATGCCCCGTCACGAAGCTCTCCCTGTTCGTCGCCGGACCCAGCGACGACTACTGCCGAGACATCATCGGCGGCGACTCCGACAACACGACCCTGTGTAGCTGGCTGCTAAACTCGGGCGGTGCGTACGACCTGCTCGCCGAGCTGCTCGCCGTCCGTGAGCTGCGGCGCGTCGAGCAGCTACGCATAGGGTTCTACTCTCCCGACAAGCGCACACGGCGGTTACTGTACGTGCTGAACCCTGCCATCTTACCGGCGCACACCATCCGGGTCCTGGACCTCGCCCGCTGCACCATTAAACCGCCGCCAAGGCCACGGCCATAGTGGTGGTTCCCTGCCGCCGAGTTCACCCTGCCTCGACTCTCTGTGCTCCGCCTCCACGGGTGCTCGTCCGCGCCATGGAGTCTAGAGGACTTGATCCGTGCCGCACCGAGCCTCGCCACCCTGCACATCGCATCCCACCACTTCAACTCTTCTTACTCCGACAACGGTCTCGTGCTCCACTGCCCGAGCCTCACCACCCTGACGCTGGCCGGCGTATGGGCCAGCGGAGGAATCAAGCTGTACGCGCCACGCTTGCGCGTCCTCAAGTACGACGGGCACCTCACCGACATCACCATGAAACCGGCGGCGACGAAGCTGGCACGAGCCGAACTGACTCTGACCTCCAGGCCGGGTGAGTACCATGATAATCCAGACAAGCCGTGGTTTCCCTCTTTCTGGCAATTTCTCCGGTGCCTACGGCACGCAAGAGTCCTCAAACTGAAGGTGCCGAGCATCGGGGGCATCGCACTGGTAGGCAAGGCTACGCCGCACGGGCACCTGGTCAAGTTGCTCCGTCTGGAACGGCTGGAGATCGAAGGGCCGTGTGACCCAAACCGAAGGGACGACGCGGCTGCCGCCATTGCGACCTTGCTGCAGTGTTGCCCGGTGCTCAAGGATTTGCATATTCGGTTTATCATTGGTCCAAATGATTTCAGATTTGCTCAAGCAGTACCAAGTTTCGACGTGTCTCGGAGATTGTTCGAGAGGCGCTACACGAAGGTGAACACCTTCATGCTTGACGACGTTTCTGAAGACGTTGTCCCAGAGCTCCCAGCGTTGGCTGCTTGTCATCAGGTAGATTGTGTGCGGAATCATCTGAAGAATGTGAGGTTGGAGTTTGAGTCCAAGGAGATGGATAGCTTTCAGGTTTGCCTTGTTAAGTTCCTTGCGGAAAATTGTCTGGTCCTTGAGGTCATGCAGATTGATGATGGGAAGCAGAACTTTTCGAGCCATGTCAACTCGATGGCGGAGAGATGGAGGGCTAATGCATGCAAGCGAAGGAGACGAATAGAACAAGATTCAGCTAGAGTGTAAAAACAGAGGAGGAAATGTTGTTTGGCTTCAATTCAATATAGAAGATTTGAAACGCATCTTTTTTTTTGAACATTATGATACGATTCTGTAATGCAAACTTGATTTCACTCAGAGTCACAAATGATTATTGCAAGATGCATCTTGGTGCTCCGTGCGGTAGTATCTTCCTTTTACCATGTCAGCTCAGCAATGTGTAGTTTGAAGTTTGAACATGGCCAGATTGTAGAAATAAAAAAATTCTACTATTGTACCCTCGTGTTGACATTCAGCTGACATGCCGGTAGTTGCAGCATTTTCTGCAGGCCATGACTAACCAAGTGCCCTTCCATCATTTTTTGCTGTTCTTTCGCTTCCACTTGTTGATCTTCCAGCAGCCCTGAACCTGCTAGCAGCCTTCCCAGCATTTTCTTCAAATGCAGTGGAAGACTAACCCAGATAAAAGAGAATGCTTATTCCAAAAAAGTTCAGAGCTCGCTGAATCCTTGATATTGAAATTTTTGCAAAGAAGTAAAGAACGGCATCCTCATAATTCTCCAAATGTTCTCACCATTTCTGTATTCGGATACAGAACTATGAACAGAGCTGTGAGCAAAATCCGGAACGCCATTCAGCTCTAGTGGCCAATTATCACATATGCCCTAAAACAAGTAACAAGGCCAGTTTAGGAGCAGATGCACAAACGGCCACCTACACTACATGAGACTATATGTACATCTAACAATGTTATCATCCAGAACGAAGTTTCTGTCAATCGAGCGTACATTACATAGTTTGCTCACTTAGGATAAAGAATGTCGCAGTGGCCCCGCCTACTCAGCAAGGTCAGCATAGGTGCACCATCAGATGATAGCAAGTCGTCGTCGCTTCCCCGCTTGAGAGGCTTATGGGCTGTGCTTGAGGAATGGTAGCTTCGAACTATGTGGACACGGCCCTTCCCTAGGTCTGACTGACGGAAGAAATCAAGGCGCTTCACTCGCACAGCTTCGTCTGTCCACTTCATTATGTCCACGATTTCAACTCGCAAGGGTATGCCAAGTGCATACGTCAGAGCCCTCATCTGTACCGCTCCGGCTTCAGCATACAGGCCACGCACCTTCTTCGAACAGAACTGGCACGAAAACAATATATGTGGTATGGTGAGCGTAATTTGTTAGTGGTAAACTTAGTGTTGGCTCTCTTTACAATGCACCGCAAGCACAGAAATTGACTAGTGGCAAACTTTCGTTCTAAATCTAAAAGCTCACATGTTTACCAAGAAAGATAGGTAATTTGTACACCAAGAAAATTGTAATGAAATTCCGTCAAAGATAAAGAGGACACAATATTCCATTAACTGTATATCAAGGATGATATAAGAATGGATTGTACTGCAGGACAGAAACTCAACCTGGAGGGCAAGCAATTCTTCAGGGACATATCGCTTGCTAATATTTTGTGTACAGATCTCAATCTCCGTCAGCAACCTAAGGAACGAAATAACTGACCAAAACAATATGTTATATAAAGAACAAACATACAGTCAATACATCACAACAATGATTGACATCCTTACTCCTGCCTGACGACATTTCCTCGAGACTTCTCTCATATAGCTTGTCAGAAGTCAGGCTAAGAAGGATAAAAGAACTTTGTGTTAAATCAAAATATAACTAAGATAAAATAAGGGCATCCTAAACATATTTTCAAGACTTCTCTAAGAATCTCAACAAAACACATGTTGAAACTACACATACCCGTTTGCAACTGAGTTGACCAAAGAATAGAACTCCTGAAACAAAAATGAAGACATTTGGTAACATATGTAAGGTATATCGTAAACAGAAGACCATCCATCTTCCCACAGCATTGGTGAAACAACATGATATAAGCTCATCAAATGATCATGCTGATTGGTGCATTCACAGTGAAATTAGTTTTAGCAACAAGCATTTGAAGCTGCTAGATAATGTTCATAATGTAGCAAAAAATGAAAGCAAAACTACAATTATCAAGAACAGGATAAAACATGGCAAACTGAATATTTTAGACTACTGCAGAAGGATGAACCATCCTAGTATCAATCACCTGCTAAGTTTGATTGGTCTTGCATTCGGCACCATCTTATCTACTTATTTCTGTAAGGCATAGTTCACTCTGTTAGGTTTTAACTTTTAAGGGATGGACAAAGGTTTTACCCAACAAATCTGATGAGGCAGCGTGACATTGTTGAACTTTCAGCATAATTCAAGTAACAAAAGGGTATAGACTATTGTTGGCAAGTATAGATGTCCGACGTAATTCTTTTGTTCGTACATGGCTGAGGTAACAATAGGAATAATTTGGGCTAAAGAGATAATGCAAAACAAGTTCAGGCTGTTTGTAGGCTACAGAATACTTACATGAACAACAGATGAGAAGTATTTCTCTGGATTTGAGAAGTATGCTTCGTTCCACTCAAGTTGATTGATTCTTTTTATAGTTACTTCCACACATGCCATCAGACGAATAACTTCAGCTTGTCTATCTTGCATTTTTCCAAGGTTCTCCTGTTTACAAGCCTAGTTGTATTACACTTCCATGCAAATCAACAAATGCCATCATAATGAACAAGTAAACTGAAAGAGGTTACCAAGTAGGAGAACAGTAAAGCTCTGTAAAAACAGCTGCTATCACTCCGAGTTCTTCTGAAGAGCACATACTGCTTACTGAGAATCTATATAAAAAAATGATTTTCAGATATGTGCAATAAACTAATGCTTCTAGCATTAAATTAGCTGCACGCAAACCAACCTTGATCTTTTCCTGGATGATGTCGTTATTTGAACATTCAGCAATCAATTCCGAGATTGGTTCCTATCATTCCAAAAATAAAAATCACAAAAGGTATCTTTTAGGTATGATGGATCATATGTAAGGTTCATCTAACTTGAGAATGGATTTGAATAAGTCATGTTGAGACACAAGGCAGAAAATGAACTCTCAAATATAAAGTGATAACCACTTGTAAATAAATGAATATATCTTATGAGTTATGGCAGCCCATGGTAATAGAACACTTGAGAGGTCAGATGAACTGAGCATAAGAAAAAGAGCTTACTGCATTATAGGGTACATCCATTTCATGGTTCATAACTTAAGAAATAAAAAGATGAGGTACAATATTCTCACCTGGGATCCTAATGGTCTTGGATAATCATGTGGACGTCGGAAAGCACCATTGACCACAGGGTGAACCATTTTTGATCGGTGATAACTTCTGTAGCGACCAAGCAACTGCCTCCAGAATTTGTGACGTGAAAAATACTCAAGCTTGCTGAGCGGAACAAAGCCATCCCGAATAATATGATCTGGGATGTTTGTTCGATCACTCATGTACAGTATAGAGAAGAATTTACTATCAGATGATCCTCGGATGTTCTCTTCACACTCCTGATGATCCTCTTCTATTTCCCCTTCTTCAAGCTGCCCTGCATCGGCATCATCTTCTATTTCCCCTTCTTCCAGGTGCCGCAAGTGGTAGTCACGTTCCTCCTGATCCCTGTCCCAGTCCCCATGACCTTCCTCTCCGGGCTCTTCCTCTTCATCATCCCGTACTTCATCCTAGAAAATGGCAGAGCATTCCCTGTATGATAAACACATTCCAGCGAAGATACAGTGCATAGGGAAACAGTAAAAACGTGCAGCGGAAACAGAACACACGATCTGGAGTCCCGGACTAGAAAGAGAAATCCAAAACTATGACGAAACATCCTTCCCTCGGTTGTCTTGGCATGAGAATCCTTCTTAGGTTACCAAGCCAGCCGAGAGCCGATTATACCAAGAACTAGCAGACCATAATTTTGGAAAAAATCGGAAAATTCCTACCCTTTTCGCCTCTACAAAGAAATTCAGAAACTACACTAGGACGAAACATCTTTCCCTCGGTTGTCTTGGGATGAGAATCCCTCTTAGGTTACCAAGCCAGCCGAGAGCCGATTACACCAAGAACTAGCAGGCCACAATTTTGGACGAATCAGAAAATACCCACCCTTTTCCCCTCTACAAAGAAATTCAGAAACTACTCGAGGACGAGGTAAGAGGAACTTGCAGAAGATGGGCCCGCGAGTATCAAACCAGTCCATCCATCCAATAATTAACTACACCAATTCGAAGAACCTACTACCGCGCCCAATTCTGCAGCCAAGCAACTGACGATTAAACTACGGACGCGCACGATCCTGCAGCCAAGAACGCGTCCCCTGCGAACTGGGCACAAGAAAGACTCGGAAACAGACCAAGAACGACAAAAGAAACATAATCCACGCGCACCAAATTTCACCGCACGAATGATTTCTTGGCGAAAAGACTGCCCAGCAATCACCACCCAAGATGCGGGGCGCTCGGACTCACCATATCCTCGTCGGCGGGATGCGGCGGGGGTCCTGGCGGCTGAAGCGGAGGCAGTGAGGCGCCAGGGTCGCGTGAGGGCGGCGCGAGCGGTGGTGCCGACGTCGGCGCTGCATCGCCTCCGCCGCCGCCGTCGCCGCTGCTAGTTCCCGCGCTGGATGCCCGAGCGAGGTCATCGAAATTTCCCTTCGACCCCATTTCCTCGCGGTGGAGTTGGCGTTTCTGCCCCTTCGGTTTTCCCTCTTCTCCCCTGGCTTCCTCTGAAATTTGTGTATCGCTCTCGTCCAGGGACCCAAGTGGTACATATTTATACTGCCTGCGTTAACCCTCCAGGACTCCAGGGTGCAGTGGTAACTCACAAAACGGCCGAAACATGTTTTACCTTTCCTTTCTTGCGGGTGAAATATTTTGACCGGAAATATTCAAACTTTTTTATCTATATCTATATCTTATATCTATATCTATACTACTATTAAAAGAGCAAACATGCTGCGATACTTTAAATCTAAACCATTTCATTGTCAATCAACGATCCAGATTGTCCAGATGTCGAGTAGCAAACACTTTAAATCTAAACCGTTTCATTGTCAATCAACGATCCAGATTATTCAGATGTCGAGTAGCATCTGGGTGAGTCCCGGCCTCCGCGCCGCGCGAACCCCTGCCGCTGTGATGTACCCCTCCCGACCTCCCGTCTCCTCCCATATTCTCCCAATGGTGACACCAGCCATGCCCACCACCGTCACCGCGACGGCCACGGCGGTGACGTCATACCTCCTGCCCAACGCCATGGATCATGGATCCTGGCCCATGACCCCACCACCAACCAGGACCAGCACGTGCGCCACCCAAGTTCCATGACGTTCGCGACCCGGCGTGGAGCAGGGAGAAGAAAGGGATGGGAGGGCGGCTGCTGGAGGACTGGAGAAGGGAGGAGGAGATGGGGATCCGAGCGGAGGTAGAGCCGCATAGGGGATGTCGTGCTCGTGAAGTCGTGATTAAGAAAACTGCTCCTTACTGTCGCTGATTGTTGCTGCCGCTGCTTGCCGTGGTCCTGCTCTGCTGCGCCAGCGAGAGATTGAGCACCTCGGCTACGTGAGAGCTTGAAGAGGAGAGATTACACTGAGAGGTTGGTGCAGCTATGTGTACTGAATTGCTGATGTTGCTGATTGCTACCTCACCGTGTTTTGCTGATGCTTGGTAGCCGTGCGTGCTTCGCTGCAATTTCCCTTTCGATTATGGCCCGAAAATGCAATTGTTCAAGCTATCGCCAGATCGAAACAAGTGCTCAGCTTCAAGGTTAAAGCATCTCAGTAATCAAGCTACTGAAAAAATATTAGTTGAGCTAGATTGGGATAAGGATAGCTAAATTGGTTCGTGTTTCTTGTGTAGTTTTTCTTGATTGTTTGACTTTTAATCTTCCGTGTTAAAACTTATAACCCAGACTGATATCTAGAAGCTACTTTTATTTATATATGCAGACAGACATGGAAGGATAGCAGATATTGACATCTAGGTTCAGTTTTGACCTTTGGAACACATGTCTATGGCATGGCCATTTTAAGACCTTTCATTATATGTTATGTATGAGTGCATTTATGACCTTTAGAATATTTCATATCCACTTATTTGTTTGAGAATGATAATATCGACCTTTTTTATTAGTGTAACTAAGTTATATTATCCAGATCTGTTCATGTTCCTTTTTTCCGTTTTTCACTTGAAAATTTAGACTTGTCCGTTGATCTTGGCCAAGGAAACTCTAAGAAAACAATAGAGAGATGTTTTATTTTAAATCTGTGAAATGGTTGTTCGTTTAATATGTCAGAAATTAGGAACTTCTTTTGTTGATTGATCTCAATAAGAGATTCAGTATTGTAACATATCAGAAGTAGCTGATTTGTAATCTAGATGTGCAGTTTGAGCTAACGAAAGCAACTTGGAAAGGCTTATTATTTTCCTTGGTTGTTATAAACATGTTGTTGTCTGTCTTTCTCTTTACTCGGCGTGTTCCTTAAGTCTCATGTATCGGTATTTACTTACGATATTCTTTCTTGTGTAGTTGATCTGCGGTCCACCAGAGTATGCGGGAAATAGATAAGAAAATTTCTGAGATAGACCTGAATCCATCTCACAGAAGCTTCGTAACTTCTCACATTTTTACATTTCAAACAATCGAATTGGTTATGTTATATTGGATAAAAAAATTATCATATTTTACTTGTTTAGCTAGATCGTGCGTTGCACGTGCACGTTCACTAGTAGAATTGAAATACCTAAACCTTGAAAGGATAATATTCATTTAAACTTTTTATGGGGAAAATCATTTATTTAACCTAACGCATGTAAAATTCACGATTGCGAAGCCATTCTATATATGTAGCAAATTTTGTTCCATAAATACATTTTTTTGCATGTGAAACACGTAAAATACGTGTAGAAATGTGAGCGCTTCCCCTTGCTAAATTCACATGTTTAGTTAAATTATTCTATATATTTTTAGATATGTGTATGAGTTTAGTTACATTGCACTTGTTGTTAGCGGTGGGTTACGTATTTGAGTCGAACACGAGCAACTCGGAGCTAATATATGAAGTAATCAAGGAACCTCAATTAGACTAATCAAAATCTAGTGGGGTAGACACGATATCGGGGAAGGATGGTCTGACGCCCGTGCCAGGGGTGGACGAACCAGCGTGGTGTGGTTATCGACATATGTATGATGGCCCCAAAGGGTGTACTGTGTTGATTTAGTACATGGGAAAGAACAATCCTAGTCATACCTCGAGGAGTAGCTATATCATCATAATTATGCCCTCAAACATGTTAGAGAGCAACACGGGTCACAAATGGCATGTATGTTGCCTGCATCGTGTTTGGTTGGATCTATGAGGGGTCAGCCCAAATTTAGACGCTACTTAAAGCACTCCTCAATCAGGCCCTAGAGGAACCATGAAACCAGTGTTTCACATGAACTACGTCTGAAGGAGAATTAATTATGGTGTTAGGCGAGAGCTCGACTTGAGATGTCGGGAGATGGCAAGTCATCGCGCATTTTCACTCCAATGCAATAATCACCGATCAATCAGGTATGATCTGGGTCTATCGGGTACCGGGAGATGGACATGAGTTTACCATGAAAAATCTAAGGAAGTGGTGGAAATTCTGGAATGTGAAAAGTTTGGAGAGTACAAGGCAATATATTTGTGGCGTGCAGTGCACACGTCAAAGTGTGGATGAAAAATGATGATGCAGAGCGTTGTAATTATGGGGCATTTAGAAGACTATCCCAAAAAGGGTCGAGGCAACCAAAAATATTATCGGATGACTAAATGCAAGGGTGAAGCGTGCTGTCAACAAGAGTGCGATAATGACAAGTTTAGTCTACTCTTATATGTAACACGAAATATGTGAGTTGTTTACTTTGACATAGATTAATGAAGAAGCTGCTAGATTGACACTTAAAATGTCATTGACAAGTATGGTAACTTTTATTATCAATTTGTGAAGGTGTCAAACTGATAGAAAATTAAAAACGAGAGTGGGTAAACTTTAATTTCCGTGTGCCCCGAAATTCCAATAGGATAGATCTAGACGTACAGTTAGACAAAATGTTGGAACTCATCAAGCGTCCAGCCGTCCAAACAAGAGTCGTGATCTCCCATGCAACTGGATGATCATTAGATTAGATAGTTTGAAAATGCCTATCCATTCCAATGCAAAACTAGAACTATCCAGATATCCGAAAATCAAGCTTTCCTACTTGTTCCAGGCAAATAATGTCAATGTCATAAATTCCGGTCCAGCTTAGCTTCGCAGCTGTTGCCGTCCCAGATGCAGATGCAGGTGCAAGAGTATATGCAGCTGCTTAATGGAAGTGCAAGAAAATTAAAACGGCTACAGGTCTAGCTACAGGAATATATAGGTGCCTTCTAAGCCTGCTGAAACTGATACAACATCATGGTCCAAGCCAATTGACAGGAGTAGGTGGCGATCGAAATAGCCTCTACTCCTCACGAAAAGTCGGTTTGTGTCACCCGCTTTTTTGATTATTTTTTTGTCGCCATTTTAAGTTTCCAAAAAATCCGAAAAAAATACTGGACATTGACAACTACTTGATCTATGATTCTGAAAAGTTTCAACGCGAAATAGTTTATATTGCGCCCTACACAAAAATGACAAATTTCTAGATCTGAGTGGAGATTCAAATCCTCTCAAAATTGTCAGAATTTTGTCATTTTTGTGTAGGGCGCAATATAAACTTTTTCGCGTTGAAACTTTTCAGAATCATAGATCAATTAGTTGTCAATGTCCAGTATTTTTTACGGATTTTTTGGAAACTTAAAATGACGACAAAAAAATAAACAAAATACCGGGTGACATGTCACCCGGGTGACAAAACGCCGTTCTCCTACTCCTCAGCAGTTCTTCAGGCCTAAACCTGAAAAATATAAAACAGCATGCACCTTACAGGCAGCCGCAATATGCAAGATTCGTTTAACACTTCATCCGAAAATATCTCACGACTTACAGAATCAGTTTCCATGTGATCAAATACTGCAGTCACATTCTAATTCTATTCTTAGAAGTTCGGAGAAAGGAACATCTGCAATAGATGAAAGATGCAACTCATCATCAGCAGCATTGTTTAGCACGCACTGACAAGCCACCACCGAATTGCCGATAGTTTCCTCGATCTAAAATATCACTTTGCATCATATATACACAAAGGAACCAACTCTCTATACAGTCTGGAGCTTGCCCAAGAATACAGAAGCAACTGGAAACAACATCAAGAACAAAAACAATGTCACAATAGCAAGTGCTCCTTCATCTTTGGTGTCTAGCTAGTTAAAACTACCTTTCTAAAGCAATACCATACTGTTTGCAGTACATTGCTATGTCAGTATCCAGGATTCTTCTTGCCATGCATGTAGGCTACGGAACACTCGCATGGTTTTTTCTCTAGCGATAAAGAATGTACCAGCGGCGGCGCTTAGGCTTGCACACAAGCATCAATGTCATCAAAGGTGTGCGGTCAACTGATAACAAGTCGCAGCTTCCCATCTCCTCTGGTGTGGGGGTGGTGACAGACCTCCAGTAGCTTACAACCGAATGGTCAGGACCCTTGCCCGGTTCCAATCGAGGGAAGAAATCCAAGCGCTGTACTTCCACAATCTGATCTTTCAAGCATCTGTCCACAATTTCGACACGCAACGGAATGCCAAGTGCATACGTCAGAGCCCTTACTGCTACCTGCGAGGCTTGAGCATCCATGGGACGCACCATCGTGCGGCAATACTGTTACCAAAACCATAGAAAATACAACAGTGAGCGTAATCCATTAATGGTAAATTTAGTATTGCCTAACGTATTTTGTCATGATTACCTTATTACAAGTCACATAATATCCGTTAATGAGAATATTGTTCACAGTCACATAAAGTACAGATAAGCCATTAGTTACTATATCAAGAATAGAACTACAACTAGGGGTAAGAAACTAACCGGAATGGCATCGAAATTTTCAGGGTGGAGTGTTTCGTATTCTTCTCCTCTTGTACGGATGTCAGTCTCTGTCAGCAATCTTAGCAAAGAAATAACTGACAAAAAAATGTGTTATACAGAGAACAAGTAAACAAACAGCAAATTGCAGCAATTATGCATACTCACTCCTGGGTGACATCGTCGCCTCTAAACAGCTGTTGAACAGTTCATCAGAACTCAGACTACAAAAGATAAAATAACTTATTCTTAAACACAACTGGGATTTAGAAACTTATCGTCACACCATTTCAAGAAATATCATTATTCACAACAAAACATCAGATTAAAACTCATACCCATTTCCAACTGAGTCAACCAAAGTATTGAACTCCTGAAACATGAAGAAAGCTGTTACATATATAAGCTTTACTGTGAAGAGAAAATCAATTAATTTAGCATAAGGCCGTCATAACTGTGCATTAACAAAACATCTCAGCGAAAGATGATGTTGACTAAGCCTAATCCGTTACCATTTTTGTAGTGCATTTTATTTCAGGAATCGGTACTTGAGCTGCAAGACGGCGCCCATAAAATAGCCAGAAGAAAACATCGATATATTTGAAGGCAAGAAAACACTTGGGAAAGTGGAGGGTTTGGTCAAATGGAACATGATGCTATAAACAATGCATGTAGTATTATTGAGGAGCTAAGTATGTCTGGTCCAGCACCATATAACATACTCAGTTTCAAAACTTCACTACCCAGCTAAATCTTTACAGACATGAAACCCTATACGCTACTGAATACACAGCTATGACCGCCATTCAAAACTTCACTACCCAGCTAAATCTTTACAGACATGAAAACAATATTTCTTACATTCCACATATGATATCCTTAAGCTCAACTAATATGGATGCTAGATAATAAACAATAAAAAAACAAAGCCCTCCCCTAAATTTACATGTTCATGTTTTTATATAAGATATGCATGGCAGCTCCCTGAGTGTTCAATAGATGTTTTCCTCTCCACTCGGTTCATATAATCTGTACTTCGACAACTTTCTACAGTTCTTTTGTTAAACAATAGATTGGTTCAGGCTTGCTAAAGGCTCGTTGTTGTGTAGTCAAAGAATGATATACGGACAAATGCAAAACCAAAATTTATTATATATCTCACTGAATATATTTCATATTTGTAACAGTATTATATCAAAAAAAAATGTGGCATACATTTCACAATAGCCCACTGTAGTCAAGATAGATTTTCATCTTCATGCAACAGACCATAAACCACCGTTTAACACCTCGCCTCTACTTACTATTTACTAAAACGAGTAGTACCCTCTATTTGTTTTCCATGCATTAAAGAACTGTTACATGAAAAACAATGTGGGTGTTATTCTTTAACAAGATATTTTCGGATGATTCAGCATGGGTCAGACAACTCTCAGGAGCTTCAACTAGGGCATTGGAGAATTCAGGCAACATAAAGGCAATCAAGTTTGGCAAGCATAGTATTTTGCCTGTAAATGGCCGGACTGAGTATTACAAAAATGGGGTTACAGATCATAAAAATTAAGCTTCTATAAGCTGGGAAAAGACGTACAGCCATAACACTTGAGAAATGAGGATTTGAGAAGTATGCTTTATCCAATTTGAGACCACGGATTCTCTTTTCGGATGCAGCCACATGTTTCATTAGACGAGTAACTTCAGCTTGCCTATCTTGCAGCTGTCCAAGGTTTTCCTGTTTACAAGCCTAGTTGTATTAAATTTATGCCCAGAAAAAAAACATCATAAAAAAAGTACACTAAGATAGTTACCAAGTAGGAGAATAAGAAAGCTCTGTAGAAACAACTGCTGCTATCTTCAGTAGTTCTTCTGAAGTGCTCATAACGCTGACTGATAATCTATAAGAAAAGTTTAGATGTTAATAATAAACAAAATAATGCCAATGTTTCTAGTCTTCTACTGTGAAATTAGTTGCATGCCAACAAACCTCGATCTTTTCCATGATGATGTGTTCCTCTGAATGTTCCTGAATCAAAGCCGGGAGTGGTTCCTGCCATGGGAAGAATCAGTATCACAGGAAAAAGGGTATTATAATCTGTGATATACAAGACTCACATAAAGTAAGAAAGCACAGGGCACAAAATTGGCAACAGACTCTTGTATGATGTTTACACATGAATCGTCCACTTAGTTGGGTGGAAATAACTTTAGGGCTTTATGAAAAACCTATGTTTCAGTATGTCAGAATCGTCAATCACTAGGTGGAAAAGCACTAGATGGATGTAATTTGCTTGGAGTGAAACTTATTTGAGCCTAAATTGAGAGCTTCTCCTATGCTCCAAACTCTGATCATTGGATCTGCATCCTAAATAAATGCAGAACCATCCTTGTAAATTATACTTTCCAGCACAAATAGAGTGAATATAGTATGCTAGGTTATTACCAGGACAACCGACTCGGACTCAAATGAATGAATATGTTGAAAATTGTTTCAGCCAAAAAATATACAATCAACAAGTACAACAGGGACAATGGGTATCCAACTCTATGACGAAACATCCTTCTCAATGTTCTCTAACAAGTCAACACAAACGAACCAAGAACTCAAGTTATCAACTCACAGAAATGGAGCAAGAAATTGCAGCATATGAACACAAAGTTTCACCTTATCGTTTTCCTCTTCCCTAGAATCCCCATGATTACCCGGTCCTTCATCCTAGAAAATGGCAGAATTAGCTTGTAAAACATGCTACTTTCAAGCACAAATGCAATGAACGGTGAAAAAAAAAGTGCAGCAAAAACCAGAGCACCTCTTCTCACGGTTGCCTTGGCATGCATATCAAGTCAGTCGATTATACCAAGAACTAGCAGACCACTATTTCGGACAGATTAACAAATCCCACCATTTTCCCCTCAAAGAAATTCAGGAACTACACGAGGTAGGAAGAACAATTCCATCCAAGAATTAATTACACCAATTCGAAGAATCCACGATATTCTGCAGCCAAGAAACTAACAATTCGAAGAATTAATTACACCAACTCGAAGGACCTGCATCCTTATTTAATTGCAGACCCATCCTTGTAAAGAATCCTTTGCAGCACAAATAAAGTGACTAGTATGCTAGCTTATTACCAAATATAAGCACAGTGACAACCAAAACAACCGAACCGACAATTGTATCCAACTCTATGAGGAAACAACCTTCTCAATGTTCTGTAATTCAACACAACTGGACCAACAACTCAGGTTATCATGTCACTGGAAATGGAATGAGAAATCGCAGCATAGGACCACAAAGTTTCACCTTATCATTTCCCTCTTCCCTGGAATCCCCATGATTAACCGGTCCTCCATCCTAGAAAATGCAGAACGTTAGCTTGTAGTAAAACATAGTACTTTCCAGCACAAATGCAAGGAACGGTGAAAAAAATGTGCAGCGAAATTCCACCATAGCACCTCTTCTCACGATTGTCTCGGCATGCATATCAGAGGATTATACCAAGAACTAGCATACCACAATTTCGGACAAATTAGCAAATTCCACCGTTCCCCCCTCAAAGAAATTCAGAAACGGAAGAACTTGCAGGGTTCGCGAGTAGTATCAAACAATTCCATCCAAGAATTAATTACACGAATTCAAAGAATCCACGACATTCTGCAGCCAAGAAACTAACAATTAAACTAGGACCGCGCACGATCCTGCATCCAAGAACTCATCCCCCACGAACTGGGCACAAGAAAGAGTAGGAAACAGACCAAGAACTGGGCACAAGAAAGAGTAGAAACAGGCCAAGAACGTCAGAACTCACCGTACGCGCGGCAGGGTTGCGGGAGGTGGACGCGGGCGGTGCTGCTGCTTCCGGCGGCGCGGCCCCACCTCCGCCGCCGTCGCTGGGTCCCTCACCTAGGTCATCCTCGTCGGCGGAACGCCGCCGGCGTCGTGAGGTGGTAGGGTTGCGGGAGCTGGACGCGGCCCCACCTCCGCCGCCATCATCGAATTTTCTCTTTGGCCCCCTTTCTTTCCTCTCCGGAGCTTCCCTGTTCTGCTTCCCGCGCTGGATTTCAATCAAGATTTCAGCGGCCGAGGAAGAAACCAGCACCCAACCAAGATGCAACAGGCAGGACGCTGGAACTCACCGGTTCCTCGTCGGCGGCAGGGTCGCGAGGGGCCGCCCGTAGAGCAAGCACCACAACTCGCGAGGCAATCTCTGCGTTCCAGCGCCGGAGGAGCACTTTCTTGTAGTGAAAACCGTTTCCCCAGTTTGCTGCGTACCAGCGTCGGAGGTGAAAGCTCACCATCGATCCTTGCTGGAATTGCCTGATCTGCCCCTCCCTCCCTGGCTTCTATCGCTTCTCCCCTCGGTTCGTGCGGAATTTGTGTTCAGGGACCCGAGCGTCACATATTTATACCTGGCGTATCCTCAGGTCCTTGCTCAGAGAAGACATGGAAAGCTCCTAACCGTTTTTTACCAAAAACTACGGTGGAAACGTCATTTTTCAGGAAAATTCTATTGTACTCCCTCCGTTCCAATTTAATTGACTTGCTATGCACCACATGTGGATGTATCTAGTCATGTAACACGTCTAGATACATCCACATATGGTGCATAGCAAGTCAATTAAATTGGAACGGAGGGAGTATGTGATAAATCTGCCCAGCGAACATTTTTTCCATGTGTAATAACAGAAATGTGTTTTTTTCGCTACATGTGTTCTTTTCAAGTCTCTACATGTTTGAATTCTCATCACAAACAAGATCATGTGTGTTGTAGGAAGGGGTAAAATTCCATCTGAAGTCCCTCCTATGGGCTCATTTGGTCGCACGGGGCAAATCACCCAGGGAGAAAACACCCCAAGGGGAATTTTCAACGGCACAGGGGATCCCCTCCCCGATGGGGGAAAATGGGCCCATTCCCTGTGGCCATTTGGTAGCCAGGATTGGCGAAAGAAAAGCTCCAGCCAAAATTATCAGGAAACTGTTATGTACATAAATTTGCACACGTAATTGATTTTTTTGAGAAAATCAAACTAAATATCAATTCTACAAATACCTAAAATAGTGACGCAGCACACTTAATATGTAAATTTTCCAAAAAAAAATACATTGAAATCTTTACAAAATTATCCTTAGATTTAAAACAGACCCGTGTCGCTCGTCTCCTTCCTCCGATCGATTCACTGGAGGCGCTGTTGTTCTGCTGCTCCTCTCTCGAACTTTCCCAGACACTATAGGATGTTGTTCCCCTCGGCCGGCACCGCTGCCGCTCCTCCGCTTGGCCAGCCGACGCTTCCGGCGCTCCCCCACGGAGCTCTTCCGCGAGGGAAGCGTCGTGGTGTGCAAATTCAGGCTATTCTTGTTGCATCAACCTGCAAATTCGACAAAAAACTTTGTCAATTAACTGAAAGTGAAAGTAGGTACTCTAGGTGCTTCACAGTTCAGTGCTAACTTCTTTGATTAAAGACATACAGTAATCATAATGACATAAACAAGGAAATGTGCCAATCATGATGATGCTGTCTACGCTACTAGTCCTGTTGTCCTCCAAAAAGAGCTTGTGCAATCTCCACATATATGTTGTGCCTCCTGCCTGGGACAGCTTCATGTAGCTTAACTAGAATCCAGAGTGTTTATAATTGCCAGAAGAAAGCAACAGTTTCTGGAGTAGTTATTCTGGGGTACCATGCTTACACATACAATTTATGTGCTAAATACTCCAAGTTACTTCCATTTCTGGAATATTTGTGTGCAGATAAGTATAACGTGTGAAAAATTAGAGTTAATAGCACTAGCGGTCACACAACTCGTCGTCGATGTGCACTTAAGTCACACTTCTCCAGAATGTGATTATTTGGTCACACAACTCGACAAGTGCGTGCACGTAGGTCACTGGCCCCACTTGTCAGTCCGTTTTGGACGGTAAATTTTCAGAAAAACCCCTGGAGTAATATTAATTTTACAAAAAAACTACATGAAGTTATGTACAATATTAGCATTCGTACCTTCTACCTGTTCAAACTTCAGGAAAAAAAGGCAGGGAAAACAGTGTGCTTAGTACGCGGACTTACAAACAGGCAACTGGATCAGAGGAGTGTTTAGAAAAGACAAAACACCTTACCTCAAATGTTCGAAGGTTTCATCAATCTCTTTTCCTACCAAGTCTACCTGACGTCTAATCTACTCTTCACTAGCTGATTCCAAATTGATTCCTTTGCCATGTTGTCCAGTTAGGAGTTATGTACAATATTAGCATGCATGGAGCATTAGGAGTTATATACAGTTAACATGATACTGCTGCTACTTTCCTCGATGGAATTAATTTCAGAATATCGATCTTACAAACTAGTGTATAGTCTTTTTTTAATCAAATCAGCTCCTACCTATAACTAAGTATGTTGACTAACGAACTATAGCATTAGCATGGCAGTAACCCATGATATGGCAGCAACAAGTACACAAATCTGCGGATGCGAGATCTAGTATCCCAAGAATAACATATCTGCAGCAAGGAATTCTTGTTCTTGCAAAGGAATAAGCAGAGTTCTTTTTTTTACATCACATGCAAAATTAACCAACAGCCGCTAGGTATTTACTAATTGTTCCAGCACATAACAGAAGTTGTAGACAAAGTTAGAGAGCACTATTTGCTTCAGTCATTCTAAACTAGCTCCGTAATCCAGATCGCTCATGCATATGTTATGATTTATCTGAGATGGCACAGGGATACCTTGATGGATTAAGCTAGTGGCATATAATCTTCTCATCAATGAAGTTCATCCATAACGCTACGCTACAGTCATGTAAGCTCAAATACCGGTGGATCTATAATCTGATGAGGCCTTTTACTACAAAATAGAGTCAAAGAACAAGGAAAGAAAAACTTTTACACCTTGCAATACCAGTTACTTCTTTCTACTACTCCTACACAACACCTACTCGCTCAGACAGAGGATCATCAGTGGGTACAGGACACTGCAAACAGACATGCTACGCGCTTCAGTTTTCTACTTTGCAGAGTACTACGGTACTAGGTCAGTACTGGTTACGCCATGTCAAAGCTACGGTACTGCCAGCGAAAAATATCTAGTCAATAGATAAGGCAAGAATTAGAGAAGCGAAGGTGGGGCGAAGGAATAGCTGGATCACCTTAGTACACGGAGAAGGAATACGAGCGCCGTTTGAGAGTTTGTCTTCTCTTTAGCCTAATCCAGCTTGATCAGGGCACAGCTGTTTTTGGTTTTTATTTTCTAGTTTTCTGGTTTTCCGGTTTGTACCTGGCTACAGCTTAAAAATTTAAAAAGGTTCAGGCACGCTTTTGCCCGCCGTAGTTGCCCTCAAAAAAGGAATACGAGCGCCCGTCGGGCCGCCGTCGTCGCCGGAGGGAACAGGAGATCGAGATGGAGCAGATCTTGTGGGGCAGGAAACGATTGCCAAAGAGGGGAGCGGTCGAAGGGTAGCAGCGGAAGAGGAGCGACCGGGAGAGCAGGGAGGGGCGTGAGCGCTCGGGAGAGGTCCTTGCTTCATGGTCGCCGGAGGAAGTAAACGGCCGTCGCCCCAGCGCCGTCGCCTCTGTGTCGCGAGATGAGAGCGAGCGCGAGGATTTCATCCCGACCTCCTGATGGGCTCGTTTGGTTGCAGGCTTTCCCTGGGGGTTCCGCCCCATTTCCCTGGCCCAGAAAACCCCGGGCCGAATTGGCCCGGGTCAACTTACCGCACCGTTTGGTTGCGAACGAGGGGAGGAAACCCAGCCCATCCGCGTCTTTTCCCCGGGCGACCATTCCACGACTCAAGGGGTGGGGATCGCATTCCGCTACTCGCTCTCGCGACAAGGAGGCGGCGACGCTCGGAGCACGCTGCGATCTCCTTCCTCCGGCGGCGACCGGACGAGAGCTCGGACCAGAGCGAGCCCTCCTCTCCTTCGCCTCTCCCTCTCTCGCATATCCCTCTCCGCTCTCCATCTGGTCGCCTTCCTCGTCCAAGATCGGATCAGCTTCCTCGTCCAGATCCTGCCGAATATTTGTAGTCTCCCGCTTCTCCTGCCTCTCCTGCATTCGAATTTGTGATGCGTTTAGGTGCTAGACCGGCTTTGAGGTATATAGGGTCCTGGCCTGCGCTCTGGTGCGGTGGATTCTGTGGTTTGGGTGCTGATTTCCGGCGCCGGCGTAGGCAGAATCTGGCCATGGAAGGGGCATGGCAAGATCCAACATGGATGGTTCAGTTTGGCCTCTAGGGCCTCTGCAGTTTTTTCAGTAGGAACAGATTTTATATTTTCTCGAACTTCCTTCGATTGCTCACGCACAGCAGGAGATGCTCATTTTTGTCATGGTCTGATCCTAATGTTTTGATGTCCAGGTCCAATTGAGATTCGTTTTTTTGTTTTTGTTTTCACTTGGTTTCAAGTGTCTCCGATCTAATTTTCTAGACTTTTGTTTGTATTTTTGGTCTGGATAAATCATATCCGAGCTCTTGTTCTTGTTAAGATATCAGTTAGTATCTTAAATATTTTCGAATTTTGCATCTCCCCTTCCGTTCCCTTATTTTGCTCTCCAAATGGCAACTGTTGTTGTTCCATTGCGGGAGGGGATACCTGGGGTTCCCTCGTGCCCAGGGAAATTCATGTTGGGGGATTAGTTCCCTGGTTTAATTAGCCCTTGCAACCAAACTAGCCCGACTAGGGGGAACCGCTCCCTGGGAAGGGACAGGGAAAGGGCCGGTGTTCCCCTACATCTGGACAACCAAATGGCGCGGTATGCTACCCGGGGTCAATTCGACCCGCGGATTCCTCGCCCAGGGAAAAGGCCGGGATCCCCTAGTTTTCCCTGCTTAACAAACGAGCCCCAAGTCCTGGCCCTGTGTGGCAGTTAAACTAGTCAAAACCTCAAACCATAGGCACCAAGTTAAGTAATGGACTAGAAAAAGAAGTTGAAAATGAAGGCCCAAGATGAGGGATGGATTGGTTGTATAGTCCACCATGGACCGTGCACCACCCCTCATTGAAGGTACACATGATGTGCTGAGGACGGCGACGACCAGGGGGTTGAAGTGGGTGTAGGGTGCGATCCATGAGCTAATTAAACCGTCGAAGACAAAAAGTAGAAACAATTCCGGCGGTGGCGGCGGGATGGGGGAAGCGGCGATGGGCGCGGGGGTGGCGAAGAGGATGGATGAGGCGAAGGCAAGAATGAGAAGATGGAGAGGTTAAAATTGGTTTGGGTGGGGGCACCGCCCTATGTGCCACTGGTAGGCGGTACATGGGAGGACAAAGCCCTCGCCTGCGTGTGTCGGAAGCAGACGTGAACCCGACCCAAATTCGGCCAGGAAATAGGTCCACGTAGACAGCAAAACTACGTCGCCACATGGACAGAAACAAACGCACGCGGATGAAATGTGCCGCCTCGTTGGAGTTGCTTGGAGTACCTCTTTTTTATTTGTTCTTTTACCAATTCCCAACCCTGGATTTTCTAGTCATCAACAAAAAGTAGTCAATCATAGTTGAACTAAATACTCTTTTATGTTCATATAGGAACGCAAAATAAATTAGTTGTCTAGGTCTATTATTTACTGCTTGATAGCTCCGACTAACGAATAGAAGGTTAATGGTGTAATAATATAGACTATTTGTCATTTAGGCAATTTATAGTTGTGAATTAAGCAGGTCTTGCGTACAAGACTATTTTTCTGTGGTATTAACCTAATGTTGCATTAAAACTACTCCCTCCGTTCACAAAATGATGTCTCAACCTAAATCAAATTTGTATATATCTACACACTCAATCATGTCTAGATACATGCAAATTTAAACTAGTTTGAGACATCCTTTTATAAACAGAGTGAGTATTGAATGATCATCGACAACCTTGCAAGACGCCGAAATTACATGACATAGCACAAGGCAAGAAATAGTAGTGTTGAATTTACGACTGTTACAAATCCAGAAATAGAAATATTTACTTCAAACTGAAAAGGTACCTTACAAAACTACAACTAGTTATTTCTGGTGAGAAATATAAAACAAGACTATAGAAATACGATATCGGAAAGCCGCTAAGTTGAGCCATCAAGCGACACTCGTATATTGGCATGCAGGTATAGGTCATTCTTTCGACCGACGGCGAGGCCCATTTGTTCGGTCATGTCTAGCCCCTCGGGTTTCACCCCAGCCGGAATCTCCCAGTCGAAGTGGTAGAGAAGCGCGGCGAGAGCGAGTTCCATGACAGACTACGCAAATGTCATTCCAGGACACAACCTCCGTCCTGCCCCGAAAGGTGTATACTCGAAGTTGGTGCCCTTGAAGTCCACCGAGCCGGACTCAAACCGTTCTGGCTTGAACTCCTCGGGGTTGTCCCAAGAGTTGGGGTCTCTACATATCGCCCAAGTGTTCACTAATACGGTGGTTCCTTTGGGAACGTCGTACCCGAGAACTTTGCATGTCTCGGTGGACTCACGTGGAAGAAGTAGCGGCACAGGCGGATGCAACCTAAGTGTCTCGTTGATGACGATTCTAAGGTAGTTGAGGTCAGCCAAGTCATCCTCCGTGACGTTTGGCTTCCTGTGGATCTTGACTCGCACCTCGGCTTGTGCTTTCCGCATCTTGTCTGGGTTCCTCATGAGCTCCGACATGGCCCATTGGAGCGTCGCTGCGGATGTCTCGCTCCCAGCAGTAAACAGGTCCTGCACAAGCAAAGCAAAGCCGTTTCCAAAGCAGATTAAGAAAGATGGAAGAAAACAAAGAGATTGCTTTAAGGTGCAGTAAAAATTAACGTTACTAGTAGATGATTTGGCCAAGTAGATGCTTGTAACTCCAAGAGGGGTTATTTATGCTAGATAGTGGATTCATGCCTCCAGTAATCTGGACGAGTGACAGCAACGTCTAAGGTTGTGGATGTGCTGTTGCCACTAGGGATAACATAACAATGCTATGTCTACGGTCATATGTATTTGTTTACATTACGTACATTACTTAATGCGATTATCCGTTGCTTGCAACTTAATACTAACGGGGGACACGGATGTTAACCTGACGGTGGATTATTAGTCATAGATACGGTTGGATAACGGTCTATGTATCTTGTCGTAATGCCCAATTAAATATCATTGTAGTCATCTTGTCATTTATATGCATTGTCATGCGCTCACTATTTTATCAATTGTCCAGCTGTAATTTGTTTACCCAACATGTTATTTATCTTTATGGAGAGACACCACTAAGGATGGCGATGGGTAGGGTATGGGGCGGGTAGACCAATACCATACCCATACCCGTGTAGTCAATGGGTACAAAATTCTACCCATACCCGTACCCGCGGGTATGAAACCTTACCCGTACCCATACCCGGCGGATACCCATACCCATTGGGTACCCACCGGGTAGATCAAATAGTACACAAGTTACTCAAAAATTTACATTCATCGGTAAATTTTTGATAAAAGAAAAACATTTATCTCAACTCAATAACATATATTTGAGTACGTGACAATTATATCAACTCATATTGAGAATTGATGACAACTTCACATAGATTTACAAACTCACGAGAATAAATGTTGTACCTTCACGAGTAAGGTATATAAACGGTAGGTATGGATATACCCACGGGTACGAGATTATACCCGTACCCTACCCACGACTTAAACGGGTAGGGTACGGGTACTACCCATGGGTATAAAATTGTACCCATACCCTACCCATACGGGTACGGTACCCACGGGTATCCGTACCCATGGGTAAAATTGTCATCCTTAGACACCACTAGTAAACTGTGGACCCCGGTCCATTCTTTTACACTGATAAAACCACCAACTGCAAACAATTGTTCTCTTTTACTTCCTGCAATTAAATACTATTTTCCACACCATACGTTTAATCCTATGTTACAACAAGCCGGGAAGATTGACAACCTTCCTGTTTCGTTGGGGCAAATTAGTTTGATTGTGTTGTGTGTAGGTTCCACGTTGGTGATCGAGCAACGGCACCACCAACAACCTTCTGAAGTGCTCCTACTCCTCCTGGATCTGACAACCTTGGTTTCTTACTGAGGGAAAACTTGCTGCTGCACTGCTTCATACCTTCCTCTTGGGGTCTACCAACGAACGTGTGTTTCACGTCATCAAGGCCGGAACCGACGAAATTGATCGGGTACGAGAACAGGCTAGAGGATGGCGGCGGAGCCCGGAGAAGCCGCAGCAGAGGCGAGGTACGGGGTCGAGCAGGATCTCCCAGTGGGTGCCGAGATTTTCGTCGCCGGCAGGGTGGAGCAGCAGGCGGAGGGGATGCGGTGGAGAGCAGCCGACGCGAGCTCGGACGAAGCTAGCACACGGGGTGGAATGAGACAAATCGAGCGGATGGGTCGGTTGTGGAGGAGAGTGGGCCGCGTTGTGTTGACCACCGTGTGAAAGTTGGTATCGTGCGAGTACATCTGCACCATCCACGGCTGGTCGAACGGCTGATGTGGCATCAAAACCTGCAAGCAACCACAGCTCGCCATTTCTTGTGGGATTGTATGTTGTAGAGATACTTACAGTGAGCAGTGCTTTGATGGCTCCCATGGTAAAAGACACGCCGTGGCTACCTTCCTTTTGTATACTCAGGAGCACGTCCAGTATGTCTTCTTTCTCCTCTTCCTTCACAGTACCGTTCGTCCTTATCTCTTGGTGTTGCTTGATGGCGAAGTCGATGAGCTCGAAGCTTTTGCGGTGGTTCTCCCACGCCAGCCGAGACGAGCTGCTCACGAAGCTCGCGAGCCACGAGGAGGGGAACAAGTCGACAAGGTTGAACGCCGTAGGGCGCAAAGGCCACCCCCACCCCGTCGGACATGAGGATCTTCGTGGTGGGGTTCCATGGACGCGTTGCGAACGTGACGTCCTGCGTCTTCATGACCTCCCGCGCTGCGTCGTGGGAAGAGACAACGACGACCGGCACCTCGCCGAACTTGAGGTACACGAGTGGCGTGTTGTCGAGCCCGCGTGCTATGTCCGCAAGGGCGCGATGGATGAGCGGCTTACCCGCGAGATGGTGCAGGCTGCCGATGACAGGCAGCCGCCAGGGGCCAGGCGGCAGCCTCCCGCTCTCGCGTTTCCTGATCAGCTTGAGGAGTAGGAGCGGGAGGAGGAGAGCCAAGAAGAGGCAAATGTAGTACGCTGCTGGCTCCATGGTGGCTCCTGTGTGTTCTGTGTTCAGCTATAGGGGAATGGTGGCTACTGTGCTATGTTCAGGTAGAGATGCACTTGGGAATGGTGGATCTCGTGTGTTTTGTGTTGAGCTAGGCACCGGGGACTGCACTATATACGCATGCGGCAGGAGACCGAGTCAGCTAGAGATGTCGATCGATCAAACGATGAAACGAACACACAAACTGATGTCGCCATGAGAGACGATTCCTTTTCTCCAAGGCGATAAGAAGGAAGTTTAGTGTGCGCATTCCTTTGTCCTCGCATGCATTTGCACACGCGCGTCAAACACTGGAATATTCAGAGCTAAGAATCAGCGGTGGAGACGTGAAGTTTCCTGAGTTTCAGGTATCGGTGATGGATGCACGATCGTGTATCCTTCTTCAGCCACACATAACCACAGAGGGCAGGTGAGACTGCATAAACCGTACGGAGTATCCTCCATCAGGAAACTCTAACTTTCCTGAATGAACGTCGCTCTGTCTTTCCGACGCGGCTCTGATTGAACGCAAAGCACGACTGGGCTTTGCGAAAGCAATACCGAAGAGAAATTTCCAACGGCAGCAGGAGGCAAATTTACACCTAGGTTTTGAACTTATCATGGTTCAAAAACAATGGCAAATGGTGGAAAATGAACCTCCGCACCTATTTGATGCCCCCGCTTATCTGGGACGTCTAACTGTTTTACGATCTATGCACACATTATCAATGTTTCTTAAATATCAATGCATTATCAATAATTTCTGGACTTATAATTTATTTTTTGGATTCATGTACTAATTACACAAGATTTCCTGACATGCATTAATAGAGAAAAAACCACGCATTAACATACTTTTTATATTTTATCAATATATCAATTAGTAGGAATCATATCTTTCGTTGGATGCAAATTCGACGGTCATAAAAATATATGATCTAGGTGTGATATCACCGCGTTGGCAAATGGTACACAAGCCTCCTAGTCACATTTACCACCGTGACACGTAGGTAGTTACATATCTATCCAGGTTATAATTTTCTTTAGATAAAAAAATATATTAATATCGCGGAGATACAAATTACACCCTATCTCTGCAACAACGCAATAACCTAGGGTATTACGGATGCACATAGTCGAAAAACAATAAGAAGAAAAAACTAAAAAAAGAAAAGTCCCGTTACAGTCTTTGCAGCAGCATCACAACCACCACCAAGACAACACCTGATGTCCAAGTTCTACATAAGCAACGCCTTCAAGAAGGAATCAGTGCACAAGCGCCGTCGTCGCCCGATCGAAGATCTTTGGTTTCACCCTGGAGATATTCCCCGCTCTCAAAACAATGTCTTCAACAAGACCATTGACAAGCACAACCAATTAAGGCCGGACCTTGGATTTTCATCCTGAAAGGTAAAACTTTGAACTTCACCTGTGCTGTCGCCCCCGCTTACATACTGCTGCCACGATTCCTGAAACTCCAAGCCAGTTCCTCATGACGCAGTGTCTCTGACAACCATTGTCAGTCCTCCAATCTCAGCTTCTATGACATTCTTCGTCTCTGACTTCACCATGGATTTGCCCATGATGGCAACAGAAGCAGAGCTTCGCGCCGCTACCTCTGGCGCGACCGAATCCCACCCGATCCAGCGATGTTTAGGCATTAACGCCCATGGGAGATCGCCGGCGGAGCCTTCCGGAACCTGTCACTCTATCCCAGATCAAGGAGGATAGACGTGAGGCAGTTCTTCGTCTTGGCGCAAGAGTAACCTAGGACCACCGCCATTATTGTTCAGTCTCGCAGGCCCCGACGCCACGAGACCACATCCAGCAGGAACGGCAGCAACTTGGCAGGCACAACATCGACAGATGAGTAGCACACACTTGTAGCGTACCCGCCGTCACGGCCAGCAAGCGATCATTCCCGAGCCGGCGAGGTAGGTGCAGCGGCCGTGGCCCTTGCCACCCAGATCAGGACCGCACGGCCCAAATCTTACGACGAGGTGTGGGCCTCCTGGTTCACCCACTTCAGTCATTGCAGTAGACCTACGATGCCATATTAAACACGTCGGCAGGCATCTCGATGCAGTGTGAAGGATCAAGATATACGACTAGAAGGTTGTGAATATGAGTTCTTAAATTTTGCATAATAAAACTAAAAACTTGGAACAAGTTCGTCTGCGCGATATAAGAAGTAGTAGAGCGTGGCGCCAGCCTTCGAGAGGCAGAAGAGGAAGATGGCGATGAGGCTTTGGTAAGCTCCTCGTGGAGGTAGGGTTTTCGAAGACAAAAGAGAAGGGGGGTGTCGTAGGGAGGCAGTGCGTATATGGCTAGGGTTTGCATTATTGCGCCAAATGGGCCACTAACTAGGTTAAAAAGACCACCATACCACTATTTAAAAATCACTTTTTCTAAGGAGTATAAAAATATTATGTTAATGACACCTCTATTATGTTATCCACATACAATACCTTGTTGCAAATTTTTATAGGTATTTAATTTTTTTTACTAATATATTCATACACCACAAATTCAATTTTGAACTACTATCGGCAAATTGCCATAAATTAACTTAAATCAACGTTAATAAAGCTAGAAATTAAAGGATAATATAAATTATGGGCACATTATCATGAACGATGACAGTGATATATGGTCGTGACCATTGATATTTAGCTTGAGAATCTTTATGAATACATCACTAGTAGGAAAACCCAATTCTATGAAAGCTTATTCTGTGGCGCACCTTATAGCCGTGCGCCACAGAATAAGATTCTGTGGCGCACCAGCCATGGTGCGCCACAGAATAGCCTTATTCTGTGGCGCACGGCTATAAGGTGCGCCACAGAATAAGCGCGGGCCCCACACCAACGAACGGGTCTGCCACTTTTGACCTTATTCTGTGGCGCACTGGGTCAGGTGCGCCACAGAATATGTTTATTCTGTGGCGCATCCATGCAGGTGCGCCACAGAATAAGGTGCTCTGGCCCCACAAATAATTGGGGGGAACTATTCTGTGGCGCACCTGACCCAGTGCGCCACAGAATTAGATTATTCTGTGGCGCACCAGTTAGGGGTGCGCCACAGAATAACTGTACCAGATATTTTATAAGGCCATCTCCACCCACTTTCCCCTACCCATTTCTCATTTCCTCTTCTTCCTCCTCTCCTCCCAACTCGTGGTGCTCCTCCTTCCCATCCATTTTTGACCATATATTTCTCCTTTTTTTTAGTTAAACTTATTTTGGTTGATAGACTCCTCCATACATAGTCTCCTTTCTCCCATCTTCTATTTTGGATCAAATCTACAAGGTGAGAAAGGTTATTGTGCTTTGACCATCTTGTTGGAAATGTTTGGAGGTACCTTGAGAGACCCTTGAGATTGCCGGAACGTCGATTAACTTCCGTTCCGGCAACTTCGGGTACTCCATATGTCCCTTTTTTAGCAAAGGTCATGCCGGATTTTTTCGTGAAATTTGGCATGACTTTGTTAAAAATAGGACATGTGAGGTATTAATTGTGCTTGTGCTTCCGACCATCGTGTCGTTGAGATGCCGGACTTAGATGTGTTGTGTGTGTTTGTGTGTGCATGCATGTTGCGGCTCTAATTAAGTTATGTACTCTCGTTTCTTCTCTATGTATAGCGCGTAGTCAACCATGGTCATAATGATGAGCTCCAGTCAAATCAGAACATACAAGGACCAAGCGAAGGCGGACATGATTCGGTCCAACGGGAGGCAGATAAGATGTCCGTGTCGAAAATGCAAACATGAGAGGTGGATACACCCTGATTCTGGATTATTGGAGGAGCACCTGCTCAGGCACGGTTTCATGCCGGAACAAGCCAAACAAGATCATCGTCATGACGAAGGAGATGCCCGCGGCGGACAAGATGATCATGACGAAGGAGATGCCCGCGGCGGACAAGATGATGACGAAGGAGATGCCGGTGACGGACAAGATCATCATGATGACGAAGGAGATGCCGGCGGACATGATCATCATGACGAAGGAGACGAGCAGACCCCGCTAAGTTTGGGCTTGCATGATGCTCATTTTCAAGAACTGCTTCTCAGTCAGACGAGCAACGACAGAGAGAAAGCCAAGCTAGCGCAAATGGGGATAGACGGGATCACTCCGTTGTATCCTGGGTGCCGGCCTCAGGATACGCGCTTGCAAGTAACGCTTAATGCTATGGAGATGAAGTCGGGAAACAGTTGGACCGATAAGAGCTTCAACCAGAACCTGAAATTCTGGCACGATATTCTCCCCGAGGGTAACACATTACCAACTACTATCGAGGAGGCCAAGAAAGTCCTGTGCCCTCTTGACCTACCGCACGAGAGATACCACGCCTGCATCAATGATTGCGTAATTTATCGGGGCGATTACGAGGACTTGACCAAATGTCCGGTGTGCGGTCACGGACGGTACAAGAGTGGAAAGAAGAAAAATCCTCGAAAAGTGGTATGGTACTTTCCTATCACTCCCCGTCTTCAGCGGTGGTTCGTGGATCCTAAGGAAGCAAAGCTCATGCAATGGCACGCGGAAAGGGAGAAGCCCGCAGAAGATCCGGAGAAGGGCACCATCCTGACACACCCTGCAGACGCTATCAATTGGCAAGCATTGGACATCGCCTTCGAAGATTTTGGGCGCGACGCAAGGAACGTCAGGCTGGGTATGTGCACAGATGGAATGAATCCGTTCTTCAATGGCACACATAGCACCTGGCCCGTGTTTGTATGGCCTTACAACCTTCCCCCGTGGCTGTGCACGAAGTCAAAGTACATACACATGAGTATGCTTATTCAGGGTCCGAAACAACCAGGTGTCGACATACATCTGTATTTCGAGCTGTTGAAAGAGGAGTTAGAAACGTTATGGAAGACGCCTGTCCGTACGTGGGACGCCTACACTAAAGAATATTTCAATATGAGCGCCGCGTTGCTCACGACGGTGCAGGACTATCCTGGAATGTCGTCTGTATCGGCCCAGGTGGGCCACGGATTCTGTGGATGTATCAGGTGCATGGATGAGACCCCGCATATCCAGCTACCAAGAATACAAGGGTCTTCGAAAACCGTGTACCCAGGGGCTCGAAGGTGGCTTCGCATGGACCACCCGTGGAGAAAACGCGGGGATTTGTTCGATGGTCAAGAAGAAAGAGAAACAAAACCGATCCCGAGGACCGGCATAGAAATTGATGAGCTTTTGACAAATTGGGAGGAGTGCCCTGCGCCGGGAAAGAAGCGACCGAGGGTAAAACCGCTGCTGGGTGTATGGAAAGCGAGGTGTGCTTTCCATGACTTGGAGTACTGGAAGGTCCTCCACACGCCCCATAGCCTCGATGTAATGCACATTACGAAGAATGTTACCGAGGCTGTTCTTGGCACTCTTTCAAACATGCCGGAAAAGACCAAGGATGGGAGAAAGCACGATACGATCTGAAATGGCTTGGCATCAAGAAAGATATTCACGGCCCCGATAGTGATGATGATGATGATAATGATGACCAGACGGAAGGGACTCAAGGTCGCCGCAAAAGGAGGAAGAAGAGCGCGGTTGTGCTTCCACCTACCTGCTTCACTATGAGTCCGGAGGAGCTCAAGCAGTTCTACAAGTGCCTCTTAGGAGTCAAATTTCCTTACGGTTACGCGGGGAAGACAAGCAGATATCTGGACGAAACAAAGAAGAGGTTCAGCGGGATGAAGTCTCACGATTGTCATGTGCTTATGACGCAGATAATTCCCGTTGCGATCCGAGGGATAATGGACGAGCACGTCCGTGATACGCTGTCTGCACTTTGCAACTTTTTTGACGTCATCAACCGTAAGTCGATCGGCGTGAGGCAGCTCCAGAAGATACAGGATGAGATCGTGGGGATACTATGCGAGCTCGAGATTTACTTCCCGCCCGCGTTCTTTGACATCTGCGTGCATCTCCTTCTCCACGTCGTTGATGACATACTGAAGCTCGGTCCGACGTTCCTGCACTACATGATGCCGTTCGAAAGGCAGAACGGTGTCATCAAAGGATTCGTTCGCAACAGGGCCCGTCCAGACGCAAGCATGGCCAAGGGCTTTCTGACCAAAGAGTGCATCACCTTCTGCCAGAGTTATCTAAGCACCGAGAACGAGGATGTTGGTCTGGCCACCAGGCCGCACGTCGGCAGGCTCGCTGGTTTTGGTCACCGTGAGGGCTACCGCTCACTCCCTGTCTTGATTGATGGTCGACACGTCGACTTCGATAGGGCTCACCGGGTCGCGCTACAACACTTAGAATTGATCGAACCTTGGGTGGAAGAGCACAGAAGCATAATCGAGAAGAACTACATCGACCTGGGCCGGCCGAGGAAGAACGGAGACGTAACCAGAGAGCACAACTCCAGCTTCACGCGTTGGTTCAGGGAAAAACAACTGTCCGAATCACGGGTCAGAAAGCCAAGTACGGAAGATGAAAAACTCATATTCTCCATATCACAGGGCCCCGCGCAGAACGTGAAGACCTATCAGACGTACGACATCAATGCTTACAGATTCTGCACCGAGGAAAAGGACAGGAGTAGCGAATATCAAAACTCGATGACGAGGCTACCGTCAAACAAAGATACTTCGGAAGGATAGAGGAGATATGGGACCTCAACTACTGTGGAGAGTCGGTGCCAATGTTCCGTGTGAGATGGGCCAAGAACGTCGAAAAAGAAGGCCGGTATTTCACCACCATGGTTATACCCGAAGCCAACTCGAAGAAAGCCTCCGCGAAAAATGAGCCATGGGTACTCGCTAGCCAAGTCGATCAATGCTTCTTCATTACCGACCCGTCAAAGCCTAACCGTGTTGTCGTGAGGAGGGGCAAGAGGAGCATCATCGGAATGGAAGGAGACGCCAATGAGGAGGACCTGGACGGCGATCCGAAGATCGAGGAGGAATTCGACAACTACTTCGACATGCCTACTACTAATTCTAAAGAAAAAAGGAAGACCTCCCTACCTACCAAAGGTTGTCCGTTCACGCGAAGAAGTCTCAAGGTGACCGGCCTAAGCTATTCAACCGCCAAGAAGGGAAAGAAGAAATGCTAGTTTGGAACCGGCCGGGACGAAGATCGAAAACTTTTTTGTGTATTATATATAATTTGTTGAATTTGGCCAAGTGGATCAAAAGTTATGGAATTTGAAATATTATGCTTGAATGTGGAAAGTTATGGAATTTGAAATATTATACTAACAATTGTGTGTATATTCTTTTCTTTAATATGTGTGTATGTTCTTTCTTTTTTGGTGTATTTAATTTGCGTGTGTGTATGAGACAATGGAAGCATATATTATGAATTTGATAATTTTTGTGTGTGAGAGACAAAGTATATGTATATCATGAATTAGATAATTTGATAAGTTGCTGTTGTTGTCAAACTACAGCACAGCACTAGTTTTAAACTTACAGGCCACTGAATTCAGTGGCGCATGCGCTAGGGGATGCGCCACAAAATATAGGAATTCTGTGGCGCATCCGCTAGGGGATGCGCCACAGAAATGTTTTCCACCGCTTACAGGTGGGCCCTCCCCCGCGCTGCCTCTCTCTCGTTCCAATTTTCGCCAAGTCCTCACAACCGCGCCCTCGCTCGCGTCCCCTGCCACCCCTCACCGTCGCCGCCG
Organism: Poa pratensis; assembly: GCA_947311845.1. NCBI lineage: Eukaryota > Viridiplantae > Streptophyta > Magnoliopsida > Poales > Poaceae > Poa > Poa pratensis. Next base: position 32,491,401 of record CAMZMU010000102.1, read on the forward strand.
GCCGCCCCCGCCCAATCCTTCGCCGCCGGCGACCTCCCCTGCGACCTCGACACCGGCCGTGCTCCCCTGCGTCCCCTGCGTCCCCTGCGACCTCGACACCGGCCCTGCGACCTCGACACCGGCCGGCCGCCACAACTGCTCGTCCGCCGCCGCCTCCTCCAAGCTCGGCCTCGTCCGCCGCCGTTGCCCCCTCTCCTGCAGACTCCCTCGACCTCCCCTCCCTCCCCCCTCCCCGAGGTGTGCTTCCGCCCCTCTCTCCCTCCTCCCTCCTCCCTCCCCTACCGAACCTGCACGCAAGGTGCTCGACACAATTCTGCTGCTCAAATCTGCTGCTGTTGCTCAAATCAATTAGTGGGGAAGTGAGGTAGAGAGCAGATCTTGATTGAGGAATGGAACAATTAGTCTAGGTTCCTCCATTTCTCCATTGGGTGTTAGGGATCTTGGTTCATGCTTTCCTGAATTTTGGCCATTTGAACATACACACACGTACTGCAGTTGTGGTCATAGTCAGGGTTAAACAAAAATTCAGTTTCGTGTAGGGATTGATGTTACCTGAACAAACACCTTTCTTGGATGTTCTCCCATCGGAGTAGTAGCTGCTAGTGCTTGTACATTTGAGTAATGATTTAGCAAGAGGAGAACTACAGGTTTATTTCTGTAGTACAGTAGCTCAGGTTCTGAAACTGAAAACTGCTGTAGCTTGCTCTATGTGTGTGCATGCCTTGCTAATCTTGCTGTACAAATAAATTACAAACTGAACCTTTTCATGAAAAACCATCAGCAAGTATACATAGGCTTTTAGTGTTCAGATTTCAGAGTAGAAGCTGTAGCTCTGTACCATAATTTGGTTGCACTGTGCCACTAATATTCAGATACTTTGATTAGATGTAAATTCAAATGGTTGACAACAAGTGTCAATTTATTTGCTGTCAGTTGTTTGTGTATGTGCAGTTGCAGCCAACCATGCATGCTAGTGTTTTTAAGAAACTAGCTTTGCTTTTAGAGGGAAAATGATAACATGTTTCTATAAATATTGCTCAAATGCTTTTAGTTTTGCATTTTAATTACTATAATGCAGGACTGCTACTTGTCATTCAGTTTGTTGTTTGCAAGGAGAAGGACTCCTAAATATTGCATACGATATTAGAATCTTTATATTTTGCTTTATGATTGCCCAGGTGATTTATTCTCACTTTTTTGCCTCTTTTTCTTTACTAATCAGAGGCTTCCTTTGGTTGTACAGGTGCTTGTGTGTGCGGCTAGGCAAGAAGACGCCCTTGGTGAGCTCCCGTGACGACCATGTGTTCTGTGCTACCACGACCATCGTGTCGTGGTTTTGTTTGTGATGCTGTTGCCGGCCAGCTATGCCGGCCATGATATTTGATGGATATATATGTGTCCACGACCATCGTGTCGTGTTTGTGCTCCGACCCTCGTGTCGTGGAGATGCCGGCCGGAGATGCCGGCCGGAGTTGTGCATATTTTTTGTGAAATGCTTGCAGGTACCCCGTGAGGCCCTTGAGATTGCCGGAACGTCGATTAACTTCCGTTCCGGCAATTTCGGGTACTCCATATGTCCCTTTTTTAGCAAAGGTCATGCCGAATTTTTTCGTGAAATTTGGCATGACTTTGCTAAAAATAGGACATATGGGGTATTGCGACTAATGCATGGGCCGGGGTATCTTAGTACTTAGTTAGGTGATTTTTTTTCTCTTATATTTGTCATACTAACTTTTTGCCTCTTTTTAATGCAGTGCAAACATGGCCGACAATGACGAGGCTGGGGTTTCTGGAACAAGGGGCGAGGAACCGATGGAGCAAAATATTATGATTCCGAGTTTCATCTCAGCGGCGGTGACAAATACGCTCACGTCGCTCTTTACAACCATATGTGAGTCTGTCAGGGATTGGACTGAAGGAGGGAAAAAAGGGCCTGCCCCAGTGATCAGCTTCGGCTCCAGACAGTACCCAATACTGCCTCCGGAAGATACACCAGATACAGCAGAGAAGAAGAAGAAGCACAGGAAGAGGAGTAAGCCAGCTCCGAAGACGAAACTTAGCACACCGGGGTATGTCCGGAGTGACCCCATGATACCACCCCGTGCGGGTGACTTGTCGTCCCGGTTGCATGAAGCTGGTCAACCGATACTGCCTTCGGAGCTGCTCCACCTCGCAGATGGATGCATGGCCCCTTTGCAACTTGCTATCTTGAAGCTAGAGGACAACCTTCTTAAAGACGAGAATCCGAACTACCCGGTGTTCACTGTCAAGGTGCCAAGGGACTTGGTTGACTTCGTTGATGAATCTCCAGCGGATCTGTTCTTCATATCGTGCGAGGACGTCTTCAACTTGTTTCACTTTAAACGGCTGGACTATAACTTGGTCCGCCTATACGCGCTCAGCCAGGCGATGATGATCAGGAGAGAACAAACCCCGTACGTCAAGGTAGTGGATCCCTACTACATGCGGGACAGCCAGCTGGAGGAAGGATCACCGACACGGGCTAAGGCCACGGAGTACCTCCAGAGAATCATGCTGAACATGAGCACGAAGACCAGCCTTCTTGTGCCTTTCTTTTTTAAGTAAGTCCGCATCTAGTCGCCGCTGTCGTATCTTATGCTTTCTTATAGATTTCTTCTGTTTTGTTGATCCTTTCCAATATTCCGTTTCAATTGTGTTGAGCAGTGACAAGTACTCAGTACTCATCGCCGTGCACCCGAAGTGGTCAACTGCCACATATTTAGACTCAGGGACTACGCCGAAAGACTACACTAGAATTAAGGGTGTTCTCGATGAGGCTCTCGAGGGCTACGCCAAAAACGGAGGTTCCTTCGAGAAGAAAGCGAAACGTATAATTGACAACACACACAAGTTTTACCATGGGACGGGGTTTCATTGCCTCAAGCAAAAGTCTCGCAACGTGGATGCCTTCTACGTCCTCTTACACATGAAATCGTATGTCCGGGATGCAGTGATAACGAATTTGCCATATCGTCTCCAAGAATGGGCCAAATATGATGAGGATCTCACTGATGATGACCTTAGAGCAGACTTCCATCGCATCCAGTTACAGTTATCGAAAATCATCCTGGAAGATGTCAAGACAGCAGGGGGGTCCTTACACAACGCCAGAGGTAGAAACCTTGCTTCTTTCTTTTCTATATTAGATGAATAAATCATACTCTAGTTATATCATGCATTAATCAAATATATATCCCAACCGATTTTCAGCGTTGTCTAAGTGGGAGATCGAAGAACGCCTAGATAAGCAGAATGACAGGAGGACGTGGATGACGAAAGACGGCATTTATCCGTTTCCGGAGCGGATCAGGAAGAAGGATCCATCATACGGGTTTTTCTCTATTTGATCTTTTTGTGGTAAGTTGATATAAAATATGAGGCATGATTTTTGTAAGTTGATACCAGTTAAGTATGAGGCATGATTGTTAGTTGACCTTAGCTAATTCATTTCTAGAATGCCGATGATTAAAATGTTGTGACACTATGTGACGCAGAGATGGCGTCAGTGAAACTTGTGATATGCAGGAATACAAACTCAAGGGCCTCTCGGCAAACCGTTCCCGGCGCCGCTCCGCTCGTAGCGCTCGCGAAGAAGGCTACATGAGATCGTCGTGTTCCCGCTATTGCTCACCGTCAACGCCGAGATGTAATCTATTCGATCCTAGTGTAGGCGGTGAACACTTCATTTTGTAACGTGGGCAACGATTCGATGAACTTTTGTATATCTCAACAATTGTGTAAAACTTCCGCACTTTTGTATCAACTTGTGATGACATATATTAGTAATGTGTTTGTTTTGATATATCTGTGAAAATATATCTCTGTTTCTGTTATATCTGTGTAAATATGAAATATACATGTATTCTGGTATTATACTGGTATTTGTATGAATATACGGGTACAGTACTGCGCAGTAATTCTGTGGCGCACCCATGACTATTCTGTGGCGCACCCTATTCTGTGGCGCATGGTTACACGGGTTATTCTGTGGCGCACCAGTCGCGGTGCGCCACAGAATAGCCACTATTCTGTGGCGCATGGGTGGTGCGCCACAGAATAGCTTATTTAGTGGCGACTATTCTGTGGCGCACCACCCATGCGCCACAGAATAGAAAAATGGTGCGCCACAGAATAGCTTTTCTGTACTAGTGCATGATATATGTCTTTTTAAAATATTTTTATTTTTTTGTTATATTCCAAGTTCGGTATTTTTCCTGGTACCTTGTATGCATAAAATGACTCTATGCGGAAGGATTGCATTTTTTGAGTTATTTTTTTTTCATCAAAATGGGGTAAAAATGGTTGCCATTGGACATTTCAACTTTCTTTGGGGCTAATGCTTGGAATCTTATTTGGACAACTTAAAGTGATTTTTGAAAAAAAAAATAGTACCAAAATGGAGCACACATGTAGTTCAAATTTGAATTAATTTTGGAAAGTGTTCTGAAACTTATTTTAAAAGGAAAAATTAGCTACACTGTAAGAAAATTAAAATATAACTGTCATGGGCTAGCAAGTACGGTCTACTTTGTGTGCAAATGAGAATGGTGTCATTTTGCATCATATTATTTGTACTTGCTTCGTTAAATAATCAATTTTGGCACTTAGAATATGGAGAATTTTTTGTAAAAAGGGTTAAACCTTCCTTTGAAAATATTGTTTTCCATGCCAAGAGTCATCAATGTTCATACATGATAGTCCATTTTGTTAGCATTTTTGTAATTTCCCTTGTAAACTAGTGCACTCTATGCAGAATGGTTGCATTTTTGCATTTTCATTTTTTTTCAAAATGAGGTCTAAATGGCACGCATGGCTATTCGTTGCAAGCGGTTCAAATTTCAACTTTCTTAATTGTCAATACTGCGTAGGATCCTATTCGATGTCTTATTATGGTTTTTAAAAATTTAGGACCAAATTAGATCACACTTGTAGTTGAAATTGAAATTATTTTAGGGAGTCGACCGCAATTAATTAATGGGAAAACATATCTACAAAGAAGTAAAATTCAAAATATTTGGATAAAAGCAATTAGATATGGACTAAGTTATGTGAAAATTAGAGTTGTGTCATTTTGCTCCATATTTTTTGTACTTGCTTCACAAAAACCTCATCTCTAACACTTAGAAAACAGAAAAAACCGTTTTTATATAAAAGTTGCAAAATCTCTTCAGAACTTTTTTTGTCATGGTAAGATGCACCTGTGCCAAATATGGAAACATTATCATGAACTAGGTCATGAATATGGACATGACCATTTTGATTTGTCTTCAGAGTTATAAATGCCATAAATGATAGCTATTTCGAGAACATAGGTTTGGCGTTTTTTCTGGTAATTAGTACAAACACAAAAAGGATTATATGTAGAAGGATTGTGTTTTTTAAATTTTAATTTGATTTTCTTCTATTAAGATTGGGTCTAAATGTCCAGTGTGTCTATTCATAGCAAGTGGTGGTCAATATTATTTGTGGCTACTGCATACAATCCTTCAGGGTACTCTAAATGATAATTTTTAGAACCAAATTAGAGCAAGTATGTATTTTAAACTGGAATTACTTTCAGAAAATTAGCCAGAACTCATTTAAATAGGCAAAAGTAGCTAAAAAGTGAAAACATAAAATATTTTAAATATAGCCATTACATGTGTCTACTTTGTGTGAACATTGGAGAGGTGCCATTTTGCACCATGTTCTACGTAAGTGGGTCACAATTTTTTTGGGTGCATCACACATAATTTTATTTTAATATCGTGGGTGATTACCTACGTCACACACGTTATAAGGATAAACCGTCTGCGATCGCATCGTGTAACCTTTGTTTTTTTAATCGTTTGTGAATGCGTAACATCACACACCTTTTTTCCAAAGGATATGCGATGAATCTATTGCATTTGGTTTTGCCAACTGGTATGTCATTGAAGACTTAAATGAGCTGTTGTGTACTAGTGCCCTGTCTTCACGGATAAAATTTCCGTTTGGTATTTGCTTTCTTGCTGCTCCCATTTGAAATTTCCGTTTGGTATTTGCTTTCACAGAGCCCGGTCGTGCTTGGCGTTCAACTTGCTAGAGCCGGGTCGGATAGACAGACGTTTGGACATCTATAAGCATGGCGGAGTCGTACGCTAAATGAACCACGTACGGTGATGCGTCGTGATGGAGGAGACTCCGGCGGTCAGGGAGGTGACCACGTACGGTTTTCCTCGATCTGCTCTGTGGTCAACTTGTCGTCGCAGTGCATCTCTAGCTCAACACAAAACACACACAAGCCACCATTACCCAGTAGCTGAACACACAACACACGAGGAGCCACCATGGAGCAAGCAACGTACTACCTTTGCCTCTTCTTGGCTCTCCTCCTCCCTTATTGCTCCTCAAGCTGATCAGGAAACAGGAGAGTGCGAGGCTGCCTCCTGGCCCCTGGCGGCTGCCTGTCATCGGCAGCCTGCACCACCTCGCCGGCAAGCCGCTCATCCACCGCGCCCTCGCGGACATAGCGCGCGGGCTCGACAACGCGCCCCTCGTGTACCTCAAGCTCGGCGAGGTGCCGGTGGTCGTGGCCTCGTCTCACGACGCTGCCCGCGAAGTCATGAAGACGCAGGACGTCACGTTCGCGTCCCGGCCATGGAGCCCCACCACCAAGATCCTCATGTCCGGCGGGGCGGGCGTGGCCTTCGCGCCATACGGCGACCACTGGCGCCAGCTCCGCAAGATCTGCGTCATGGAGCTGCTCAGCGCCCGCCGGGTGCAGTCGTTCCGCCATGTCCGGGAGGAGGAGGTTGGGCGCCTAGTCGCCGCCATCGCCGGCGCCTCGCCCGGCGGCAGGACCTTCAACGTCAGCCAAGGGCTCGCCGTGCTCATCACCGACTCCACCGTGCGTGCCATGATAGGTGACAGGTTCACTAGGCGGGACGAGTACCTGGAGGTTCTCGGGGAGTGGGTCAAGCTCCTCTCCGGGTTCAACCTTGTCGACTTGTTCCCCTCATCATGGCTTGCGAGCTTCCTGAGCAGCTCGTCTCACTTGGCGTGGGAGAACCACCGCAAGATCTTCGAGATTATCGAATGTGCCATCCAGCAGCACCAAGAGCTCAAGGTAGACAGTGCGAAGGAGGAGGAGGAGAAGGAGGACCTACTGGACGTGCTCCTCAGGATACAGAAGGAAGGTAGCCACGACGTGCCTTTTACCATGGGAGCCATCAAATCGCTTGTTGTGGTAAGTATAACATTGTTGCTACTGCCCGATGGGATATCCCTTTTGCTCCATTCATCCTCTTAATTTGATTTTGAAAATCCCCTTTTGTAGGATCTGTTTAGTGCTGGGAGTGAGACATCTGCGACAACGCTCCAATGGACCATGTCAGAGCTCATGAGAAACCCAGACGTGATGCGGAAAGCACAAGCCGAGGTACGATACAAAGTTCACGGGAAGCCAACCGTCACTGAGGATGACTTGGCTGACCTAAAGTATCTAAGGCTCGTCATCAAGGAGACACTTAGGTTGCACCCGCCGGCGCCCTGCTTCTTCCGCGTGAGGCCACCGAGTCGTGCAAAGTACTCGGGTACGACGTCCCCAAAGGAACCACCGTGTTTGTGAACGCTTGGGCGATATGTAGAGACCCCAAGTATTGGGATGACGCCGAGGAGTTCAAGCCAGAGCGGTTTGAGTCCGGCTCCGTCGACTTCAAGGGCACCAACTTCGAGTTCACACCTTTTGGGGCAGGCAGGAGGATGTGTCCTGGGATGACATTTGCGCAGTCTATCATGGAGCTCGCACTCGCGGCGCTTCTCTACCACTTCGAATGGGAGCTTCCGGCCAGGGTGAACCCAGGGGAGCTGGATATGGCAGAGCAGATGGGTCTTGCCGTCGGTCGGAAGAACGACCTATACCTGCATGCCAACGTCCATGTGGCCCTGGATGGCATGACTTAGGAATTTCAAAGTCAAACAATGAATCCGGCTAGGCAGGAAGACGGACAATGGCGAAGGAACTACATATCGGACTTGTAAAAACTATTTATCATTGCAAATAACTAGTTATAGTTTCCTTTAATGCTACTTGTTTTAGTTTCAAACAACTATTTATCAATTTGTAACGCTTGTAAATTCAATAGTACTATATTTTGCTTGTGCTATGTCATGTCATCTGTGTGTCAAGTAGGTTATTGTTGAACATTTATACTTTCTGAAGCAACAATTAGGTAACAATACACACGAAAATAGTCCTCGTCTGCAAGACACGGCTAGTTCACAAATATAAAGTCCCTAAACGACATAATAGTGAATTATTAGTCAGAGCTATCAAGTACTCCATGCGCCGACAATACGAGATGTTTTGATAAACAGCTCATGTACTCGGCCATCCGAATATATTTTATTTTTGTTCATTTAGTAGAGTTTCTGAAAAGTGTTCACGAGTTTATAAAAAATATCCGCATGGTTCAAAAAATATCCGTGTGTTTTCGAGAAAAATGTGTATGGTTCAAGTAAATATTCAAGTGAAAAGAAATATTGACATGTTTTAAAAAATATTCACGTTGTTCAGAAGTAGTTATTCAGATGCTAAAAAATTGTTTAGTTTAAAATAATTATTCCCTGAGGTTCCAAGAAAATGTGCAAAAAACAGTTATTCGTGTGGTTAAAAAAATGTTCATGTGGTGTACCAGAATTATTCACGACGTAAAGAAGTTCACGTATGACGCCATAAAAAATTCATATGACCTTGCTTTTATAAAAATAGTAAATTAAAAGTTAAAAATAAAAAAGAAACAGAAGATAACATTACATAACATAAACATACAAAAAATAAATTGTAAGTAATATAGAAAGGAAGAAAAGGGGAAAAGAAAACAAAAAAGTAAATAGGAGCCTTACTAGGCCGGCCCACCCGCGTTCCGCGTGAGTATTGCGCGCTAACAGACGCATCGAGTGTCAAATGGGAAACGCCGCGGAGATTAGGTTTTTGATAAGCCCAGAACACTTCCAGTTCTTCACAGGCGTTGGCGATGGCAGAGTAGGCTGTTTTTTGTTTTGTTTTGTGAACACAGGTCATAGACTTTACTTTTTGGCCCCCAAAAATTCCCTATTCCTGATGTGGTTTTATTAGCCACGTTTATGTGGAAAATTCACACTTCGTTGTGTGCGCTTACAACGGAGGGGTTATAAATTATACTGAGTAATAATAAGGCTGAATGTGTTTGAACTTTGAACACCAGATCGCCGCGGACTGCGAAAACATTCACACGCATGGGATGGGAGGACAACACGCTTGCAAGACCGTTGCAAGCCGGCCGCAAGAACAAGCTATGCGCGGGCAAGCTGGCAAGCAACAACACGTTGATCAATTGATCCTGATTTCATGATTGACCACCACGCAAAGCCAATGCGAGCCATGCATGCACACGCACAAGGAAACAACTCGAAGCAACGCCACGTGATCTAAGTGCAAAAATCGTTGCCCCCAAGTTTTCTTATGGTTTGTATAACGGGTATTGTTAAATCTATGTCATCTGAAGATTTTCTTATATCCATTTCGACGCCCTGAGATGTATCCGCATCGAGATTTGAGCTTAACTACTACTCCCTCCGTTCTAAAATAGATGACTTTCATTTGTCTAGATATGAATGTATCCAGACTTGTTACACATGTACATACATCCAGGGGCGAATCTAGGAAAAAATTACAATGGTGCACACCTTTACGTAGACTTAACAATATATCTAAGTGAATTCAAAATTTACTTATAGTGTCGCATATAAAAAAGTCTTAGCATAAAGAATTCAACAAAACAAAGGACAAAACGTTTGCTCACAAATAAAAAAGATCAAGTTCTTGCCGAAATGAATAAAAATGATGTTGTGACTCACAACACATAGTCGATAATGGCACATCGCATCCTCCATAACCTATAAATTAGCAATGCGGATTCAAGTTATCAGCAGATTAAAATAACAAAATATAATATTTTAAGTTAAAGAGTGTTACCTTTTAATATTTATGATTTCTAATTTTCATGAATCGATCAACGACTTGATCATTGGTGACTTTCTTCATTTCTTCTTTCTCCATAGCAAATGACACTGTCACTCAAAGTATCATCATTGAGGCAAATACGCAAATAGGTTTTCACAAGTTTCGTCGTGAGAACACCTCCCAACCGTAGCAGTGGCAACAGGCAACACAAGTACTAGATTCCGAAGATGGTAAACTAAAGGATAACAAATATGTTTCCTTGTCTCCACCATTATCTTAGAAAGATCACCAATACCTTGTATGTCGGAAAATCTGTCATCTGCTTCGTCTGCGATTGAATTATCAAAAGCGGTGGCGGCTGCCGATCGCGTCTGGCGGTCAGTCAATTCCGGTGTTCGGATGCGATCTGGAGAGGCGTAGCAAGCAGCGTCCTGCCTAGCTGCCTGACTGTGTCGGCCATCCGTGTGCCGCTCGTCGCCTCGTGGGGAGAGACGGAGAGGATCGAGAGGTTCGTGTGGGAGCCAATCAGCGCGTGTACGTGATGCCTTCGATCGATCGATCGATTCTGGCTAGTTTCCCTTGGGCTCCGGTGCGGTACGTTGGTTCTATTGGGCCTTGATGCCTAACAAGGCCACACAACAGACTACATGTCTGAACCTGGTGCACCATCGCTCCATTTACCTGGTGCATCACAAGTACTCTATACCTAATCCCTACTTAACAACATTTTCGACCCTAGTGCATGTGCACTAGGCTGGCTCTACGTAGCTCCGCCACTGCATACATCCGTATATAGATAAATGGAAGTAATCTAATTTGAAACGGAGGGAGTAGTTCAGTTGAACTAGGTTTAGATCGATGTTCTCTAAATATAAGTTGTCTGAACTAATCGGAACTTTTCTGATTTCTGGCCTTCAATCAGGAACTGAAACTTATTTGTCGATGCAGGGTCATGACGGCGCTTAGGAGCGCACACCTTCATGGCACGCATAAGGCCTTGTTTACTTCTGGGGTATTTTCACCCCTGGGAGGTATGGAGATGAGTGGGGATTTGGTGAATCCCTCCCTTTCACCCAATCCCCTAATTTCCCCTCAACCGCCCTCTTTTAGGGCATCTCCAGCCGTTCGGCCCCCCCAGGCCGAAAAACGGCGCCTTTTTGGACGGCCTGGGGGAACGCCGGCGCAAACTGACGTCCTGGGTTCGGCGTTTTCCCAGTCGCCGAACCCAGGCCGAACCCAGCCGGACAATTTTCGGCCAAATTTTCAACATACAAATCAACCGACACATTAACTTTCGGCCAAGTTTCGGCCAAACTTTCGGCATACAAATCAACACACAAATAGTTCAACATACAAATCCACACACAAATAGTTCAACATACAAATCCATAGACAAATAGTTCAACAATGCAAGCAAATAGAACAAACTAGGCATCGGCATGGCCATTGCCTTTGCGCCTCCACAGGTGCTCCACCAGATCATTCTGCAGCTGTGTATGCACCATGGAGTCTCGAATCTCCTAGCGCATAGTCATGAAGTTTGCCCATGTTGCCGGCACCTGGTGATCAACATCTGCAAGAGGACCCTGCCTGTAGTACTCAGTGTCAGCCACCGGATCATCCCGCTCGCTCTCAATGATCATGTTGTGCAAGATCACACAACAGTTCATCACCTCAGACATGTTGGCCTTGGACCAAGTCAGAGCTGGGTACCGGACAACAGCGAATCTAGACTGCAGCGCACCAAATGCCCGCTCAACATCCTTCCTGCAAGCCTCCTGGCACTTGGAAAACCAAGCTTTCGCACTTCCTGGCACAGGGTTGGAGATGGTCTTCACAAATGTTGACCACTTTGGGTAGATGCCATCTGCAAGATAGTAGCCCTTGGTGTACTGGTGCCCATTGATCTCATAGTTCACCGGAGGAGCATGACCCTCAACAAGGCTGCTAAACACATTTGAGCACTGCAGAACATTGATATCGTTGTGTGTTCCTGGCATTCCAAAAAAGGCATGCCAAATCCACAGATCTTGTGTAGCCACAGCCTCAAGAATGACATTGCAAGCTCCTTTGTGCCCTTGTACATGCCCTGCCATTCAAATGGACAGTTCTTCCATTGCCAATGCATGCAGTCGATGCTTCCAAGCATCCTGGGAAGCCTCTTGCTTCATTGGTGGCCAGGATCCGGGCAGTGTCATCCGCATTGGGTGATCGCAAGTATTTTGGCCCAAACACTGCCACCACTGCCCTGCAGTACCTGTTCAAGCATTCAATGGCGCAAGACTCGGACATGCGCAGATAGTCATCCTGAGCGTCAGCGGGAGCACCGTATGCAAGCAATCTCATCGCCACCGTGCACTTCTGAATTGAGGTAAAGCCTACCGTGCCGGTGCAATCCGTCTTCAGCTTGAAGTAGGTGTCGAACTCTCGGATGGCATGCATGATGTCGAGGAAGAGTTGCCGTTTCATCCTGAAGCGGCGCCGGAACACAGCCTCGTCCTGCGTGGGGTGCTCGGCGAAGTAGTCGGAGTAGAGGATGCAGTAGCCTTCGTAGCGCTGCCTCGGCTTGCTCTTGCGGCGACCGGGCTTTGAGCCACCACGCGCGGCTTCGCCTTGTCGAGCAGGCCGGAAAGGCAGGCGAGGACGAGCAGGTGCTCTTCATCGTCGATGTCGGCCTGGGCTTCCTCGTCGAGCAGTTCGGCGAGCAGATCCTCGTCGTCGGAGTCCATGGTTGGGCGGACAAATCGCCGAACACCTAGTAGGCAAGGTGGGGGCGAACCTTCCCGAGAGTCTTCTTTGCGGCGAGATGACGGCGGAGGGAGGAGGGGCGGCCGGCGGCGGAGGATTGGGCGAGAAGGCGGAGACTTCCTAGCTAGTTGTATGCGGCGGAGGGGAGGGGTGGTGCCGGCGGCGACATCGCGGCGACGCGAGAGATGGGGAAAAGAAAGCGGCGCGGGGGTGGGATATGTGCTATCACGCCGACAGCGCTGGCCCACGCGCGCTTTTACCCGCCCAGGCCGAAGCCGGTGGGCTGGGTTTGGCCTGGGAGCGCCGGCGCTAATTTCCGCCGATCCGGCGCTATTTGGGCTCCTGGGGGGGGGGGGACGGCTGGAGATGCCCTTACCAATTCCCTCTGGTTACTTACATTTTTTGGGATGGCAGAGTATTGTCGTGTATTGGACTCGATAATAAGAACTAAAACTTTACCTATGCATATGCTAACTTGAATACAAATCTAATCTTTGTGCTATATTATTTATATTTCTACCCACAAAGAAGTGCTATTTATATTTTACATGCGCAGAATACAGCTAAATTTTTTGCAAGTTGCAACGTGGACCGTTACTATGGTTAGCATCAAGCAGAGGCCTTCAATCACATGGCATAGCATAACAACCACGAAAAAATATCCAGTTTAATCCATCATCTAACTTCCAACCGAGCATGATCCTTTAATTTTTCTCCTCTAATTAACCTTTTCAGAGTTAATTATACTTCATCTTTCAACTGTCAACAGGGCAACACATTGCACTAAACCATCATAGTTAATCGCTGGAGGATTTGCACGTTTGCTTAGGTCCAGCTACTCCGTTGACCATACCATGGTACCTTCCCACCGGCGTTCTGGAAGAAGGCCGCCACCAGAGCCCACTCCCCCAGCAGCTTTTCCTCGACGCCGTCCTTCAAGAGCGGCAGGAAGAAGAGCCAGAACGCTGTGGCCGCGACGAACAGCCCCACCAGCACCGTCGCAAGGGCCCGCGGCGGCGCCGGCCACCCCATCTTCGCCCACCGCCGCGCGCACCACCCTTCCGCGACGCAGCAGACACCGTGGAGAAAGAAGAACATTGCCATCTCGCCGTTGGGTGGCCACCGCAGGCTGAGGTAGTACACCATGACCTCGTGCATCAGCCCGGACACGGCGAAGGTGGCCAGGACGGCGCCGGTGGTCCCGGCGCGCGTGCGCACAGGGTCGTACACCGACGGGCGGAGGATGGCGGACACCATGAGGTTCCACCGGCGGCCCCAGAAGTCCCGCAGCGATGGCGCCAGGTAGGGGCGGTCGAACTGCGGCTCCATCTCCATGCCAAGCGCGCCGCCGGCGGCCGCGATGCAGGGGAGGAGGAGGTCCAGGAAGCAGTAGATGTGGATGCCGTAGAGGGCGAGACGCGCGTAGAGGTGCAGCCGGGCGTTGAACTGGTAGAGCCGGAGCACGGCGGCTATGACGGCCACCTTCACCGCGCAAGAAACGAGGGACACTGGCTTCGCCTTGGACGCTCCGCCGGCGCGACGGAGCTTGACGGGGAGCAAGGCGGTGAAGAGGAACGTGAGCACTGGGAGGGCGGGGTCGAACGGGCCGCGGCCGGCGGCGAGGAGGGCGACCTTGAAAGCGCAGAGCCAGGCGATGAAGAAGGCGGCGGTGCCGCGGACGATGGTGGAGGAAGTGAATGCCAGCGGCGCGGCGGCGAAGAACGGGAACAGCGGCAGGAGGGCGAGGAGGCGCGGGAGGCCGGGCGGAGGAGAGACGACGACGCCCGCGCGTACAGCGCGGCGGCCGCGACGGCGAGGGACACCATGGGGATGCTGTCCTGCAGGAGCTCCATTCCGGCGCGACCTGCCGCCACATCATGTTGTGCTGGAAGATGGCAACGCTGGATCTTGAATCTTGAGTTGCAAATCGAAACGAATAATATCGCGCATGTGAGTGTATTTAACAGTGTCGACAGCCGAGCACTGGCTGTGGCGATCTGGCTTTATCTTTCCGATTAAATGTGAGTTGGTACGTAGGCTGGCAGAAATTTTCGTCCGACATCGCTACCATCGGACTAACGCGCTAACATGGGCCGGCCCATTCAAACTGTGTGTCTAAAGCAAATCGTTCCCTTTCCCAGGCATTCTCTCTTTCTCGCGCTAGGGTTCCGGCTTGCCAACCCACACCCGCCGCCTTGACCTAGGTCGCCAAGACGCGCCACGCGCCAACCTCCGGGGCTCACGACGCACTCCCCATCCACAGCCGCTGCCTCGCGGTCGCCATTGACGCGCTCCTCCCTTCACGGCGCCGCCTCCATAGCCCCTCCTCCCCGTACCTCGTCGTTCATCCACGCGGCACCGCTAACACCATTATTCCATTGCCGCCGCCGTTGTCACCCGTGAAGCACGCTGCCTCCCTGCTTGGCATTTCAGGACCTTGATATCTCCCTTCTAGGTCGTTGTTGGATTCTTTCCTTCAAGACCCCTCCACCACCTCCTGTACCACAGCGCAGCGACCCCCAAAAACTTCATCACCGCCGCAACCTTGAACATGGTAGCTGGGCCTCCTCCTTTAATTGTCATGGTTCATCCTTGTATTTGATTGTCGAACTGCTCTTATTTGTTTCGTGAACTGCTCTTATTTGTTTCGTGAACTCCTCTCCTTCTGTACACACATGCAAGAAAATTCCTGGCGTGGACACAGGAATTTCGGGGGTAATATTCCTAGAGATAAATTTTCTGGTATGATTTTCAATTACTATTGCCTCCTTCTGTATAGACAGACACCTGCAACTTGTAACGTATATCCTCTACTACTGTTTTGGTGGAAAAAGAATGAACTCAAAACTCACGTGCATAGACAGGTTACAATTGCTGTTCGAATACTAAAATAGGGGATATTGAAATGGGCATTTAGAGATGCAACGAATAAGATTATGCTTCTTTTACGTATTTGCACTACTAGAAAAAGGACCTTTTGTAGCACCAGAAACAGCTTATCAATCTCTCTATGCGCTAACTACTGGGTAGGACACAATAAATCATTGAAGTAATTCTCTTATTCAGTTCTAGGAAAGTAACACCTGGCTCCAATAAGAATCTGTGTGCAAGCATCACTACATGCTGAGAGACAAAAAAGAAAGCATTCTCACAAAATAACAGTACTACTTTTTTGTTTGTGTGTTGTGCCCAAGATATCAAACTCAAGAAATAGCTAGCAGACCTTGCACCAGGCTGACTAAAAAACAAAATGTATCAGTACCTAATAATATTTTTGATGAAACCGAATATATATTTAGTAATCTTGTTATTTTTTAAGATCTTTTATTGTAGAGTAAAGCACGTGGAATTCGGATGTGCTCACAGATTTGTTTTGTCCAGTAACATTGTGATTCTTAAATCTGATACTACAGGCTGTGCTTGAGCTTCAGCCTTTTACACATTTGCACATTTATTTCAGCCTTTACACAGTTCATACACTGAGCTATACGGTTTTATCATGTTTCCTCCAGGTTCGTATGCTGGTTATTTGAATAGAGGTAAATTGTTTTTTCAAGGGAAATCATTGCTATACTGGTGGTGACCGGGTCATTCTTATACCCTTTTTTAGATTGTTTCTTCCACAGCCTGCCAAAATAGGACATCTTTCTTCTTAAAGGACAAAACAGTACCACTCTCTTGACACAAATTTATTATTTTATTTTTCAACTGGTTGAATGATGCCTTGATGATGTTTTTATTCTGATATGTGAATGACTACTGATTCATGCAATTCAGTTATATAGAGGTACTGCCAGGAATCTATTGTGGCTTATTTACATATGTGGATCACAATAATGTAGAGGTTAATCTCTTCCCTGTTAAAAACTCTTTAAGGTATGTGATACCTTCTATTTCATTTATTTCTTTGGTCTCAGCTTTCTCTTTGTTTTCACGTGGTCTCCTTTTGTGGTATGTTTAACTCTTGCTCATGTTTCTGCAATAGATTGAAGTCTCGTGATGGTGGCGGTGAGGCTGCCCTCAAAACTACAGTGGCTCTGACCCATCCCAACCATTAGGCTGGGTTTTGAAGTTAATTCTGATATGTAGTCAATGCATCTCTTCCTACGATTCACGTATCACAATAGCATGTGATGACCTTTTAGTTGAGATTTGATTTTCCATAAAAAAAATTTGGATATTTGTTTCGAGCTAGGTGTTGCTCATTTTTTGTGTGGCACAAGTTGCAATATTCGTTTGAAGTGTCTTTAATTAGCAATTGTGCCTCACCAAGCAAGTGTGTAGCACTTTTTCTAATCGGAAATCAATATAGTGTGTCGGTTCCTTTGTTTCTGGTTGCTGTCAATATATGATGTATAACCTGCTGCAAGAAAAATGAGCCCAACGTGCCAGGAAATAATAGTGTTGATATGAGATTCAATACCTTACATGGAATTAGGAGTGTTGTAATAATGTGTCGGTTTCTTCATGGGTAAGATTATGTTAGTTCCAAAGCAACGTAATTGTTGATTATTGCCATAGTAATTAACATCATACAAAATGGGGTAGTCCTTTTCTTCAGGAAGTCTTATGTACATCAGTCTATAAGCTTTTTTGTGTGGCTCACACACCTAAGCAGTAATTTCCTCATCGTGGTGTGTATATTCAAGATTCGGATTAGTGGGCTCCACAGGAGACTCTATGTGATGGCCATCAACAGTTTGAAGATCTCGATATAATACAGTACGAAAGTAAGTAGACAACATCATTGTGCGTGTGTAACTCCTTGTCTTTCAGTCTGATCTATTTCTGAGTGGATGGTGAGGAAATAAAACTGGAGTGATCAACCTATAGAGGAAGCAAGCATAATGCGATTTTTGTCAAAGCTGCTTGCTTGAACTAAAATGATGTTTTGGCCCGTAGCAACGCACGGGCATTCAACTAGTCAGTGTATATTTAAGTGTCAGCGCCACGATCGACAGTGATGTCCTAAATTTGGTATTTGCGCATTTTTTTTTACACTGAGCTGTTCAAGAGTATAAGTGTGCAACGACATCAGTGATTTCGAGTGGTCCAGTAGTTCAAATCAGAAGCACAAACTTCAAACTAGTAGCAAGCTCGGTAAAAGCTGAGTATACATGCGACTTATACAAAGATAAAACATATTATAACACATAAAGTATATGGACCAGCAGAAAGATAAAACATCTTATACAAAGCTGAGTATTATTATGTTTCTCTATGTGAGATATATTTATATGAATACTAACTTTATAGAAATATTACAAGTAAAGTCATAGTGTGCGATGTTGACCAGAAAGATTTAACCAGGCATTGCATTTTGGGGCAGAGCAAGTACTATCTTTGCTAGTAGAAGATGTGACAATTTTTTTATTAGTAAAGCCAAGCAACTTACTAACTGTCAACTTCAATGCATCAACCTAACAAAATTATTATAAGCAGGTAACCAAATGGAAAAATCATACATCAGCAGTTGATTATAAAAGACTGAAATGATTGACTAATCACAAGACTTAAGCATTCACGAGTCCTCTGATTTAAGCAGGTTAACACATCAACAAGTAGTACATTTCCGGGTCAGCTTATCGCAATAAAAATACATCATATGCATCTCAAAGCCCATCTAAAAACACTAGAATGAATTCATACACCAGAAATAATTTACATCTCATGCCTATAGGACCAGTGTTCCATGACAGCTGGAGTATAGGATGCCTAATTTTCTTCACCTATATCGGAGGTGAACCATGTGTGATTTCAAGAGTTGGCCTGTGAAACTGGCTAGATGCCTTACATAATAAACAACCAGCAATGCTGTGTGTTGTACAAGATGTTAAGCACCGAGGCAATATTGGCAAGAAAACTATTGAATTTTACATCAAACATTTGCTCGTCCAAACTGTTGTGCCAGTCAGGGGCCCTGGAAAATTTCGTGTCGTCACAATTCTTGCCCGTCCAAATCTGATCTGACAGGATAGTCAAGGCCCTGTAGAGCGGGCATCCTTCGCATATCCTCTTCTGAGTATGCCGGGATGAACCAATACTTCTTATCGTTTCCAAAGACCTGATAGCAGAATCATTGTTTAACTTTTCCAATATGTTGGTATTTGACAAAGAAATTTGCAATCTGGTAGTAGAACAAGCAGCAGGACGAAATGGAGAAAAAATGGGGGAAGAAATGCTTAGAGAATCCCAAGTAAAATAGTACTCCTCCGATCCATATTAGTGGGCATAGCTTTGTCTAAATTCATATGTATCTAGTTAAGTATTTAGACTAGATACATATGTATCTAGACAAAGTTGTGCCACTAATATGGATCGGAGGGAGTACTATGAAAGTGGTGGTTGGACAGGTGTACCTTAGCAAAATTTTCCTGTGGAAGGGCACACTCAAGGAGATACGTAGAAATCTACCTATCATTCTATTATCTAATAAAACAAGATTGAAAGACGGTTTCATGGTTCGCTCTAAGAGGCCGGGAATTATCCCTTCAACAAGAAAAAAGTTATAAGAACTACAACTGCATTTTCCATCATATAAGCACTCTACATGTAAAACAATATTTTCCATCATAAGCATTTTACAAGTACTGTATTTTCTAAATATAATGGCACTCAGTTTAGCACCTAGATGCAACACTGTGAGGACAACTTGTTAACTTGACATCAATTTATGCGAGAAAGAAAAAAATCAATGTTCATATGTTCATGGAACTCTAATTGTTTTTTACGAAAATTACCGTAGGGCCCCTACGGTGTGGTGCTTTTATATATATTAAAGGTCACTTAATAGTGTACAAAGCCTAAGGAGGCTGAAATTGGAAATGAAAAGGACAATGCATA
Organism: Poa pratensis; assembly: GCA_947311845.1. NCBI lineage: Eukaryota > Viridiplantae > Streptophyta > Magnoliopsida > Poales > Poaceae > Poa > Poa pratensis. The sequence continues at coordinate 32,510,977 of CAMZMU010000102.1, forward strand.
ATCAGAAATGAAGGTCTCTAATCCACTGAGTAAGAGGTTGAACTAGGGTAGCTTTAACTCTGTGTTGATGAAGCAGAAGGTCACTTTGGAAGTGGACTTCCCATCAGGCCAGCGAGGGGAGTTGATTTCTGAATATAAGATCATTCCTCAACTTCCATATGTTCCAAGTCATGGAACTCTATTTAAAGAATATCTTAGAATATCCCATAACCATGATGGTTTCCTAGTTGGATATACAGAAATTTCACACTTGTGTTGCTTAATTTGCTTCCACAGTTACCAAAGCTTCTATGCATTATGACATCATACATGTCCTATAGAAAATCGAGGTTGTGTCATTTCAAAAGTTCTATAGATCATGCAGCTCTCTCAATGATTATTCATACGTTATACAGAAACTGATTTATATGATAGCATGACAAATGAAAGTAAGCTGAGCTATTATTAACATCTCCACCCTGCACATAATCGTCATATCAATGGGAGTTTAAGTCACCTCAACATGTCAATTCTACCATTTTCTTGAAATAAAGCTAATATAGTGCATAAAGCAGCATAGAAATATTATCTAGTAAGCTATTAATAAAAGTAAAGTTTCCAGAAGCCTAACCTGAGCAAAATTCTTCTTCCGGCCAAGATCGTACATCCAACGTGGACTAGTTTTCTTTTCATATGCCTGCAAAACAAAGTATCAAATTCATCGCATCATGCATATACCAAATAAAAATTATTACTAATATATTACTAGATACTTGCCTCAATCGTTGTTGTATTAGCAGAAACAAGTGAAACATGCATTATCATAAAACCCAGAACACTCAAGGAAAACGCCAGATTCAACACTGCAAGGAAGAGAATAGTTTTAGTGGATGTTCGCAATCATTCTCAACAATACATTTTTTCCCACAAATTATTAAAGTACTCCCTCCATTCCACAATACTCTACATCCTAGAAAGTTTAAGACAAATTAGCATTCTCTTTAATAATACTACTCAAGTATGTAAACACCCAATCCAAGTCAGATCAGCATTAATGACACCTAATAGAAAAAGAGAGAGGTTGCTTAGTTTTTTGTTGTTGCTGATTACCGAGGAGATAATTAATGTTCAGAACCAGAATGTAGATTAATATGGAACAAAATACTAGTCCAGAATGTAGACTATTATGAAACGGAGGGAGTATTTACCAAATGTGAGAAATGTGGTTGCAAGTGCTGCAGGACTTCCTGGGATATCGACATCACTGAAGAAGGCTATGAAGTGAGGCAATAATGATAGGGTAACAAGTGTTGTCTCAAGGAAGGTGTAGAACTGCAAACGCCATAAACAGAATTAATTGCCAAATGATCAATGTAGCAGCACGGAAGGGTTAGCTGGTTTCAAAGAAGTCATAGGTACTTGAGAAGCATTCCTTGTACTGTTAATACAATGAACAGACAACTGAACACTACAATAAACTAACAAACACACTGATAAACTTGCTTACACTCTGGCTTATGACTCCCTCCACGTTGTACAAGTGAGATAGACTCTTCACATAAAGGAGCAAAGAGGTAATGTACAAACTTATGAATGACTGCGAATATTCGCCATGGATGGTTAGCTTACTTACAAGCGGTGGCGGAGCTTGACCAAAAAATATGACTCATTTGTGGGGTGGGGGGGGGGGGGGGCTCCGAGTTGCACTAAGCTACTACCTCAATTACAAAATATAAGATGTATTTTTTGTTTGCTAAGATAAAGCTTTGACCAACAATTACTACCTCCGTTTCAAAATATAAGATGTTTTGGTAGGACATTTTAGCCTACAAAAATGTCTTCTATATTGGAATAGACGGAGTACTATATTAACAAATTTATATGACATAAATTTGTGTCTTCAGATTCGTATTAAAAGGCTTATGATTGTGATTTTGCATCACACCAATCATATCTTAATGGGGAAACATTTGGTCAACGCCTTGAGTAAAGATATAAAATACGCCTAACATTTTGTACCAAGAGAGTAATATTAAGTGGAACAAAAGGAGCCTGAGAAATATTAAGTGGAACAAAAAGGAAACCAGTTTCCTAACTGAAAAGAGTAACTAGCTCGCAGCTAAGGAATAATAAAACAACAACAACAACAACAACAACAAAGCCTTTTTTCCCAAACAAGTTGGGGTAGGCTAGAGTTGAAACCCATAAGATCTCGAAACCAGGTCATGGTTCTGGCACATGGATAGCTAACTTCCACGCAGCCCTATCCATGGCTAGTTCTTTGGTGATATTCCAATCCTTCAGATCTCTCTTAACAGACTCCTCCCATGTCAAGTTTGGCCTACCACGACCCCTCTTAACATTCTCATCCCGCTTTATCCGTCCGGTATGCAATGGCGCTTCCGGAGGCCTACGTTCTATATGACCAAACCATCTTAGACGGTGTTGGACAACCTTCTCTTCAATTGGTGCTACCCCAACTCTCTCACGTATATCATCATTCCTAACCCGGTCCTTTCTTGTGTGGCCACATATCCATCTCAACATGCGCATCTCCGCTACACCTAACTGTTGGATATGTCGTCTCTTGGTCGGCCAACATTCTGCGCCATACAACATCGCAGGTCGAATCGCCGTCCTATAGAACTTGCCTTTTAGCTTTTGTGGCACTTTCCTATCACAGAGGACGCCAGAAGCTTGGCGCCACTTCATCCAACCAGCTTTGATTCGATGACTCACATCTTCATCGATATCACCATCCTTCTGGAGCATAGACCCCAAATATCGGAAGGTGTCTTTCTCAGGTACCACCTGTCCATCAAGCCTAACCTCTTCCTCCTCGTGCCTAGTAGTACTGAAACTGCACCTCATGTACTCAGTTTTGGTTCTACTAAGCCTAAAACCTTTCGATTCTAGAGTCCGCCTCCACAGCTCTAACTTTCTATTAACCCCCGCCCGACTATCGTCAATTAGCACCACATCATCCGCAAAGAGCATACACCATGGGATATCTCCTTGTATATCCCCTGTGACCTCATCCATCACCAAAGTAAAGAGATAAGGGCTCAAAGCTGACCCCTGGTGCAGTCCTATTTTAATTGGAAAGTCATCGGTGTCGCCATCACTTGTTCGAACACTTGTCACAACATTATCATACATATCCTTAATGAGGGTAATGTACTTTGTTGGGACTTTGTGTTTCTCCAAGGCCCACCACATGACATTCCGTGGTATCTTATCATACGCCTTCTCCAAGTCAATGAACACCATATGAAGATCCTTCTTCTTCTCCCTGTATCTCTCCATAAGTTGTCGTACCAAGAAGATGGCTTCCATGGTAGACCTCCCAGGCATGAAACCAAATTGATTTTTGGTCACGCTTGTCAATCTTCTTAAACGGTGCTCAATGACTCTCTCCCATAGCTTCATTGTATGGCTCATCAACTTGATTCCACGGTAATTAGTGCAACTTTGAACATCCCCCTTGTTCTTGAAGATTGGCACTAATGTACTCCGCCTCCATTCTTCGGGCATCTTGTTTGACCGAAAAATGAGGTTGAAAAGTTTAGTTAGCCATACTATCGCTATGTCTCCAAGGCCTCTCCACACCTCGATGGGGATACCATCAGGGCCCATTGCCTTGCCTCCTTTCATCCTCTTCAAAGTCTCCCTAACCTCAGCCTCCTGGATACGCCGCACAAAGCGTCGGCTGGTATCATCGGAGGAATCGTCTAGCTCAATGGTAGAGCTCTCATTCTCTCCATTGAACAGGTCGTCGAAGTACTCTCGCCATCTACGCTTGATATCTTCGTCCTTCACGAGGAGTTGATCCGCTCCGTCCTTTATGCATTTGACTTGGTTGACATCCCTCGTCTTCCTTTCTCTCGTCTTCGCCATCTTATAGATGTCTCTTTCGCCTTCCTTCGTGTTTAGACGCTGGTAGAGGTCCTCATACGCCCGACCCCTTGCCTCGCTCACCGCTCGCTTTGCGGCCTTCTTTGCCCCCTTGTATATCTCCATGTTGGTTGCGCTCCTGTCCAGGTAGGCGTCTGAAACAGTCCTTCTTCTCCTTAATAGCCTTCTGGACCTCAACGTTCCACCACCAGGTATCCTTAGCATCCCTTCTACTTCCCCTGGTCACCCCAAACTCCTCTGATGCAATCTTCCGAATGCAAGTCGCCATCCTCATCCACATACTGTTTGCATCGCCTCCTTCCTCCCAAGGGCCCTCCTTAAAAACCCTCTCCTTAAAAGCTTGAGCTGCCTCTCCCTTTAACTTCCACCACTTTGTTCTAGCAACTTTTGGGCGCTTATCCCGCTGGACACGAATCCAAAAACGGAAGTCAGCCACCACCAGCTTATGTTGATGGACAACACTCTCTCCAGGTATCGCCTTACAATCAAGGCAAGCGCGTCTATCTTCTCTTCGAGAGAGGACAAAATCAATCTGGCTAGAGTGTTGGCCACTACTGAAAGTCACTAGGTGGGATTCTCTCTTTCTAAAGAGGGTGTTAGCTACGACCATGTCGTAGGCTAGGGCGAAGCTTAAGACATCCTCCCCTTCTTGGTTCCTGATGCCATAGCCAAAGCCCCCATGCACCCCTTCAAAACCTGTGTTAGATGTACCCACATGGCCATTGAGGTCTCCTCCTATGAAGAGCTTCTCACCAGTAGGTACTCTCCTAACCAAGTCCTCGAGACCTTCCCAGAACTCTCTCTTGGTGCTCTCGTTGTGGCCTACTTGCGGGGCATACGCGCTGATAACATTGAGAACCAAGTCCCCAACAACCAGCTTGACTAGGATAATCCGGTCTCCTTGCCTCTTGACGTCCACTACTCCATCCTTGAGGCTCTTGTTGATCAAGATGCCTACCCCATTTTTGTTTGAGGTTGTCCCCGTGTACCACAGCTTAAAGCCGGTATCCTCCACCTCCTTCGCCTTCTGTCCCTTCCATTTGGTCTCTTGGACGCATAGGACATCAACACGCCTCCTTATCGCCGTATCAACTAACTCCCGTAACTTGCCCGTCAGGGACCCTACGTTCCAGCTACCTAAGCGGATCCTCCTAGGCTCGGCTAACTTCCTTACCCTCCGCACTCGTCGAGTCAAATGCGAAGACCCTTGCTCATTTTTCACTACACCCGGGCGTCGATGCAGCGCGCCACTAAGGATGCGACGACCCGATCCTTGCTCACTTATCACCGTATCCAGATCAAGATACGGCGCGCCACCAAGGGGGTGGCGGCCCGGCCCTTGCCCATTTGACACCACACCCGGGTTCCGATATGGCGCGTCGCTAAGAGGGTTACGCCCCAACGAGTTCTTTTGGGTTTCATCTCCATAAGAGTGGCTGGGTTTTTTCCGTTGGCTTGCCAAGCCTATCACAACCCTCCTCCTTTATCCGGGCTTGGGACCGGCTATGTTGAGACAACATAAGGAATAATAAAAATAGAAGCTAAAATAATCTTCCTTGTAAAGAGAGCACAAAAACTCAAGCTGTCAAGAATAGAAAAATCATACCAGGAAGAGGAGAAAATATTTATAGTTCAGCGCCCCAACACAATTAACAACCCATACACAGTGATGATCCATCTTAAGTACACATTTTCCACCTGAAAAAAGTTTAGTAATAAACAAGACGGTACGATAGTAGACTGTGCAATTGGTAATAACTGGAACAACGTAGTATTAATCCTGAATACATAATTATGAACTTACAAACAGAGCAATGATGGCACCGAGGCGGCTTCAGTTGGTTGCACTTCCTACAGTACCTCACCCTTGGATTTCCCGTATCACCGTGAGCCATAGACTGTTGTGAATTCATCTGGCTACTGTACTCTGAGCCAGAGAGGGGAGCAGTTTCTCCCCTTTCCTCATCAAAATCAAGATTCCAATTTGGCGGGACAGAACCAGGGCTGGTGAAAACAACAGAGAAGTAGCTCCATAACAGCATAGCCAGCTGCAAATCCATAACAAGCATTGCTATTAATACATAATACGGCTGACAGAAAAACAGGGAGACCATGTCACTAGCGTTCACAGTCAACTTAATTAGATATGCAAAGAAGCAGCTCATGTTTTGGCTCACCAACCAATAGCACTCAAAATGCATGTGATCAGCTCGATACAGCAATTTCTCTAAACTTGCTTCATTAGGTAGCGCACATATCCTACAGAGATCTAGTATGCTCCCCCAAAAGTATATAAGGAAACCAATGATTAGACAGTGGCACTACAGAGATCTAGTATGCTCCCAATCCGTATACAGTGGCACCAAATAAAACCAACTTCTTAGCACAGAATCATCGAGGACGCATGGAAGCTAAATAAGTACCAGCAAATAAACCTAACAAAGATCCCTACACGGAAGCATGCATGTATAATCACTCCAAGAATATATCTCGCTAAGCATTACAGCTCCCAGGCTCCAGCCATAAAGGTCAAAATCTGAATTTTCGACCAACATACCCAACATTGCTTCCCGAAGAACTAGGACTAACACGTAATGGTACTGGATCCAGCTGCAATTCGCATTGTTTCCACCTGAACAGCGAATCTTTGGCCTAACTCAAAGATGAATCCCCCAGACTTAGGCGGCACGCACCAGGAAGTGGAAGAGGAGCAGCACAGCGAGCGCGGCGAGCGTGCTGCCGCCCCCGACGAGGAGGGCGGGGCCGTAGGTGCAGAGGACGAGGGCGTAGTAGGTGACGCCGACGATGGCGAGGACGAGCAGGATCATGATGGAGCCCAGACCCCTGAGCGCCGTGCAGAACCTGAACACGTTCCACGCCATCGCGACCCCCGCCGATCTGTGCATGTCTCCCCGCCCCGCCGCCGCTGGCGCGGCACCGGCCGCCTCCGTGTAGCGGAAACGGGGGGCGACTGGGGAGGGAGGAGCGACGCCGCGACGGCTTCCTCCGCCAACGGGATTTGGAGATAGGAAGAGGATTTGGAGGTAGGTCGGGGAAGGAGAAGGTCAGATGGAGTTCGCGGCGATCTTCCACGCACGCCGCGTTGTCACTTTCCTCTACTACCTCCGATCCATATTAGTGGGCACAACTTTGTCTAGATACACATGTATCTAGTCTAAATATTTAACTAGATACATATGAATTTAGACAAAGCTATGCCCACTAATATGGATCGGAGGGAGTACAATTTCTAAATACAGTATTTTTATGTGACATAAGAGAAACCTTTGTATTTTTTCAAACGTACGGCATATCAAAACGGACAATATTGTAAGAATACTAGCATAGTGCCCGTGCGTTACAACGGGAAAATAAATACTCCCTCCGTCCCAAAATAACTGTCTTAGATTTGACCAAAAGTGGATGTATCTATACATGAAACATGTATAGATACATCCACTTTTGACCAAATCTAAGACACTTATTTTAGTACGGAGGGAGTAATATAAATGCATTAATCACAACATCATGTTATGTGGTGCTTCCCACACAGCTTGTGATCGAGTCAATGAACGTTGACATCTATCTTATTTCCTTCCTTCCACAGTACCTCGGTCTCCTCAGTCCCACTTTGAAGATCTTTACTACTCCCTCCGTCCCAAAATAACTGTCTTAGATTTGTCAAAAAGTAGATGTATCTAGACATGAAATAAGTATAGATACATTCACTTTTGTACAACTTTGAGACACTTATTTTGGGACGGAGGGATACATATAAATTGTGTACAAGCAACACCACGAACTGAAGGATCACCCAGTGTGGCATCAATGCATTATTAAGTTTTCCTGGATACTTTGAACTTCATATGTGGTCATCACACTAAGATGCTAACGACGGCACAGAAAGCAAAGCTCAATGAAGCAGCTAATTAATGTCCGGACGTCCGGTAATGTTTGAATGTTGGCATGGTCCATCACTTGCCCTCTTTTATGTCTATTCAGTGGACCAAATTTTCTTCATTAATAACAAATTAAATCAATCTGACGAGCACACATCATTAACGGCAATGTTTAGCTGGGCGAGACGGTGTGAACATTGAGCTGGAGCGGATCTTCGGGCGTGGCAATATCGAGATGGAGCGGACCTTGAGGCTATGCAATGTTGGGCTTGTATTTCGATCCTTTTTATACGGGAGCCCCATGGTGGCGTGTTCTTTTCCGTCTCGGAGCAGTGTTGGTATACATCTGAGGAACCTAACACACGACCCTTTTTCTGGAACCCTCTCCCCTGCTACAGTTCCCAGAGGCGTTCGAGGAGGCGACTCGGCGATCCCCAGCGGCCGCCGGCGTATCCGGGGATTTCTCACCCTCCGCCGGCCGCTCCGGCGGCGGGAGGGTGGGAAATCCTCGGATCTGCGTTCCGGCGAGGTAGGAAGGGAGTCTTGGGGCGGCGCTGGCGTGGGGGGGTCGCCGGCGTCGTCTTTTTGGTGCTCTGCGGCTCCCCCGTTCCGGCGTCGTCTCTGGCGGCGCGGCCGAGCTGCGGGTGAGTCACCTTCCCTCCGTCGTTTTCTCTGGCGGCGGCGGCGGGATTGTGGCGTGTGTATAGCTGGTTGGTGGAGGAGGTTCAAGGCGGTGGAGGTGCGGGTCTGCGGCGCGATGGTGGAGGATCTAAGGCGCAGGTCTCAGATCCGGGACGGATCTTGCTTGGGGAGGATGATCCCCGGCCGATGCTGCTTCGCCGTCTTCAAATCCAGCTCCACGGAGCTGGTGGCTACTGCGGCTCGTCGACGCCCTCGGGCTAGGAGCTCGTCTGCTCCCGCGGCGGGTGGTCCTGGAGGCTGGCTTCTTCGTCGTCCTCGACGGTGGAGGGACGGCTTGCCGGGCACCCTGGAGGTTGAAGATGGAGAGCGCCGCCGCTGTTCTTCGTTTCTTCTCCTTTTCTTTGCTTGTATTCCGATTTGTAAGGCTCCCTTTCCAGTATGAATATAAGTATGAAAAAGTCAAAAAAAAAATTATGCAGCGAATGATTGACAATCAACTTCGGCTCTTGATTGGGCCGGCCCACACCAAGGAATCCATCGGACGATCGCACACACGGGACGAAGGCCCACACCCAGCGATCGCAAACGATCGGCGCGACGGAGCGTCGTGCGAGCGAACCTACGACGTAAGCGTACCAGTTGTTGGCGGTGGCAGCGGCCGTAAATTGTCTCAAAACCCAGGGGTAAAACCGGAAAAGTGAAAAACGCACCAACATCTCCTCAAGCAATATTATATAGTAGAGATACGATAGAATTGCGGAAATTGCTTTTGGCTCCCGAGCTCCAGTGTTCCCTCTGCATAAAAAAAATCAAAAATCATATTTGTGAGTTTTTAAAAATTCTGAAAAAAAGTTATTGGTGTAGTCAATAGTATATCCCACCAGCGTGTAAAATATCAACTTCAAATACTTTCTATTTCGAGCTACACAAAAATAACAAAATATGAAACTTGGGATTTGAAAATATGCATACTTAGATTCACACATTTATTATTTTTGTGTAGCTCAGAATACAAGGTTTTTGTAATTGATATTTTTCACGTTCATAGAATATATTATTAGCTACACACGGATTTTTTTTCAATTTTTTGAAACTTATAAATATAATTTTTTTAGTTTTTAAAACCAGAGGGAGCATTCGAGCTGGGGAGCCACAAATCTCCACTGATAAAATTGGATGTAACATTCGTCCTGTGGTATTAACAGGTGAAGTGCTCGATGATTTCGTTTTTCATTACCCTAGGCAAACCCTAGGCAAACCAATATGGTGGCACATGTTCTAGCTAGTTATGGAGGGTGGCAAGAGGATCCACCTGATTTTATAGCTGGTGTATTACCTGCTGATGTATCTTTAGTTTCTACAGTAAGTAATAAAATCCGTCATGATGGATTTAATGCCGTATTAACGACATAAATACGCGGGCCTCCAATCGATTTTGTCCATCCAATTTTGTCGTCTTGACCTTTTATAGTCGTCCGGTGCAATGATCGGTAGGCGGTGATCCCAAGTTTGCGTCAATGCCATGCCACCGGAAAAATTGAAATTGGCACTTTTGAGTTTTAAAAAATCGAGAAAAAATCCCAGATGTAGATAATGTCGAGATCGACAAGAGTGCAAAATTTAAACTCACAATTTGTTGTATTTTGGGCTGCACAAAAAAGATAAACCAGCAAAATTTCAAGTTTTTTAAACTGTGTACTTTTCACCACCCAGATCCACTCATTTTTCATTTTTTTTTCCGGTTCACAATACAACATATTTTGATTCAAATTTGCAAACTTGTAAATCACATCATTATCTACATTTAGGAAAAAAAATCTTGATTTTTAAACTCCCCGTAGCTCGGGAACCGTTTGTCCACACTCTACATAAAACTTGCTAGAAAGTACGTAAGTGAAGTTCTGGTTAATTGTATCACCGATTCTCAGTTCCATCATGGCTATCGATGTTGGCTTTACATGGCGATCTCAAGTTCTGCGCCACACAGCTGACGCGGGCCTCCAGACACGCATGCACCCGCTCATCGGTGACCAGCTCTGGCGTGAAGAACCTCTTCAACCCTTTGCACCACTCCATGGATTCCTCGTTAGGGGTCCAGTAATCAACAGATAGTGGCACGGCGCATGCGGACACTTGGTGAAGAAATCGTCCTGCAGGAATCGTACCATGTCCTCTCCATGCACCAGCGAAAAGCCGTCATTCTGCTTTGGTGGAGTGATCCCGAGTTCTCGTAGCTCCTTCTCTAGTATGGACACGACGTCAAGGTCGTACCCGTCAACAAATAACTCCAAATTCGTCGGGCCAAACAAAGCATTCGAAGGTGACACCACCTTGTAGTTGAAGGCAGCATTGATCCAAACATACTTGGCCCCGGGCGAATTGAAAATAAATTTATTTATATTAAACTGTTATACTTATATGTGGCTTAGTTTTTTCATATTATAATCTTAAGTAGTATAGTTTTTCTCTATTAGTTTCCATGGTTAACCACATTTGAGTGCTGCTAATATTAATTATGTTGTTCCTTATTGTACAATTGCAATGTGTACCAACAAAAATATTTTGTGAGGAATTTAAATTGTATGTTTAAAAAATCTCCCTCAATTTAATTTGTGATAATAACATAAGATATATAGTGTATATTTATATGTTTTTTGTATATGTGTGTGTGCTTAGAGTCTATGTTAATATCCTTAATATGATGGTAGAGATATCTAAAGCATACACTCTAAAAAATATTAATAGTGGTTTCTCGTGTATGATTAGGTATCCATATTTATACAACTTCTAGAGTAAAAATATAGACATCGATAAATGTTTTGTTTGCTAAGAAGTTACTCATGCCCACTCAAGATCACTGCTCCAACGAGTCGTCTTTTTGCTTTGGTAGCCTGACCCGGAGGTCTCGCAACCCCTTCTCTAGCCTGGGCACGTGTCGATCTTGTTGATGAAAAACTCCCAGCACATGGGCCAAACAGACTTCAACGGCGACACCATCTCGTAGTTGAACGCAGAATCGATCCAAACATATTTTGGCCCCGGATAAATTAAAGTAAATATATTTATACTAAATTTTTATACTTACTTCTGACATAGTTTTGTCATATTATAATCTTAATTAGTATAGTTCTATATCTATTAGTTTCCATAGTTAACCACATTTTGATGTTGCTAATAGTAATGTATCGTTCTTTATTATAGAATTGCAATGTATCAATAAAAAATTGTGTTGTGCAAAATTTAAACTTTATGTTCGAAAAAAGATCTCCATAATGTTTTTTGAATATAACAGAACTTATATAGTGTATATGTATAAATTTGTACACCTTTGTATACACGTTTGTGTGGTCGAGTCTATGTTAATATCCTTAGTGTCATGTTAGAGATATATAAAGTGCATGCTCTAATAAATAAATATCTTAATATCGGTTTCTTGTGTATGATTAGTAAGCAAATTTATATAAACCTTGAGAGTATAAATTTAAGCATTGCTAAATGTTTCTTCAAAGTCTTGTTTGCTAACAAGTTGAAATTATATGTATGTGTTCTACTTGGTATTTAAATAGTATTGACCGTAACGATCACTAGATATTTTACTTTACATATGATTCCATTATCATATATGCTTGTCTCTAATGGTTTTAGTATAATTTGTTGTATGCAATGATCTATTGCTCAGATATACGGTCTAACACAAAATTAACATGAAAATCTCGTTAATATGTACAACATATAATTCCGATGAGACACTAATAGTCCAACTAAAACTCATAGTATTGTAAATTTAGCTCTTTTGGGGCCCAGTTTGCAGAACTGTACTCCCATTGTTTAATTAATGCAGCTCTAGTCCCTTTTGGGCTTTCCCTGTTCAAAGCAAAAAATAGTAAGGGGCCTGATACGTGTATTTTATATCATCATTTATATAACTTTTAGTATCATACTAGAATGTTATTTGCATGATTATATGATTGTTTCTACATGTTTTAGATGATTTTGGGGACTTTCATACAAAATCCCTATTTTTGGTATTTAATTTCTGGGAGGCAGAAAACCTCCTTTTTCTTGTCTTTAATGTTTCAGGAGCTACAGGAACTCAAATAATAAAAGGAAAAATACTGCGTCAGTTTTTCATCGGGAGAAAGACAGAAGGAAGAAGACCGAAGAGAGGAGAGTCACGAGGGCCAAATGGGGGTGGCCCACGCGGCCCATGTACCTGGCCGCGTGGGGCCCACCAAAAGGTGCCTCGGGCACCTCCTCGCCTGGGGCTTTTTATCGACGCTTTCGTCTCGCCCGAAAAGTAACGCCCTAATTTTTCCAAGTCCATCCGAGGTCGCGGCGGCGGCGAAACTCCTGATCCCTTCCGAGGGGGGTCAGATCCTGGTGCTCCGGAACTCCGGAGAAGGGGGAAATCATCGTCATCGTCATCACCTCTCCTCCTTGGCGTGGGAGGAGGCCTCTACATCATCACCCCCATCAAGACCAGCACCATCACCACCATCATCACCGTGATCCACTCCGTTCCCCTCGCAGTTTGAGAGTTGCTATACCCTAGATACTTGTCTTGTGCTACTATTCATGTTTGTGATTGAGTACTTATCATTATTTGGTGGTGAAGTTATAATTTCATATTGTGTTGTACCACTTATGCCACTGATTATGATCATGTTCGCACGTTGTGAGTAGTTCCCGTTTGTTCCTGAGGGCATAAGATGAATTGGCAATGATTTATATATGACATGTGTTGGTATTTTGTCAAGAGTTTATCTTTTATGTGATTCTATGATGGTGTTGTGCGAACGTCGACTACACAACACTTCACCTACATGGGCTCATAGGAGAACACCGTAGTATAATGAATTGAGGGAGACTTGGGAGGACATGTAAACCTGAGACCGAGTCATGAAGTTATATTATGAGGGTATTAGTATCGGGGACCTTAGAGTGTAATGCTATGGTGGGACTTTATGTCTTAATAATTCTTGTGCAGTCATTTACTTGGCCACATGATCCATCATAAGGGGTTGTAGTTTATTTATTTAGCTATACCTAATTATGACTCCGTCCAAAGAGGATTAAAACTTGACAAGATATTCAACGTGTTGTTTAATAAATCTCTATGCCTAGCACCATCCATGCCGCCCTCGGGAACGTTTTCCACATATAAGTTACACATCACTTGAGCTTGTCCTCTTGCCACATAAGAGGATTGGGCTTTCTCTCTTTGAGAGCTTTCACTTGCTACTATCTGTTATCTGCTTGCAATTATACAACTGAAAATACCAAAAACATCTGCATCTTTTATTGTTTTATTTATCAATCTTACTAACCAATACCTTCAGCTCCTCGTGGGTTCGACAACCTTTTCTAATTGAAAGGTACTACAATTGATCTCCTGCACTTGGGAGCCATCAGGGCCTAAAATTGGTTTGTGTTTGGGATGTTGTAGAAGGCTCCACGACACTTAATAGTGTCGTTGGAGCTGGTTAGCTGAATGTTGGAGGTTTCAACCGTGAAGCTAAATATATTATATAATTTATTTATCCATCGAGGTGAAGGAGATATACCCTATGGGAAATAATAAAAGTTATTATTATATAATTAAGGTTTGCTAAGTATTGTCATGGTGCACTAATGACTAGCTTGATTTTATATTGACGTTAATGTTGCATTGTCACTTACACTGATCACTTGTTTGTATTGATATTGATACCTATGTTGCATTGTAACTTGTTCTGATCAATCGTTTGATTGACCATGATATCAATGTTGCACTGTACAGTTGCATTCACCAATTGCATGATTGATATTGATGTCTATGTGAACTCTCTCGGCTCTAGCATTGAAGGATCCCTACTGCACGGAACATCTCCCTCCCGGGTCGCTCGCGACTCCGGAGGGCCCCAAACCCTAACAAAAAGCCACAAATCTTGCGCTCCCTCGGCCGCTGCTGCCACCGGCGGCGGTGGCGGCACCCGGCCGCCAAAGGCGGAGGGCGTGGAGGCTGCACCCTGATGCATCTTCTTTGCGCGGAGAGGAGATGCTTCGGAGGGTCACGAGGCGAGCGGGTCGCGCGTGCGCGGCGGTGCAACGAAGGGCGGGCGTGGTGTCGGTGTCGGACGGCGGAGCTGCGAGCGATGCACGGCGGTTCGGCGAGGTCCCATGGCGCGGGCGACATGGAGGCGGCTATGCGGGCCGGATCTGGGGCCGATCTGGGCCCAGAGGGCCACGATCGTTTCGCTGCGGGGACCTGGCCCGGGCTGGCACGAGGTGCTGCTCGCTGTCATGGCCGCTCTCCTGCGAATTTTAGCCGAGCTGGTGCGGGACGGGAGCAGGCTTATTCGGCCTGGATGTTGGCGACGCGAAGGTGCGCTCCTTCCGTGCAGCGCCGCCAGGGCAAGTGCGGGCAGCCGTGGAGGCCGAGACGTCAGTGGTGGGTGGAAGTCCGGTTGGAGATGAATGGTGCCGCTGTTTTGGCGGGTGTTGCATCTTCCTGGGTTTTGGCAAGCCAGCGTTGCTGCAGCTGCAACACGTCGGGCTGGCCTGGGTGATGCTTGAGGCGGTGGCACGTCGGGCTGGCCTGGGTGGGTGCTCGAAGACAAGTGATGGCCTCTCGTCTGTGGAGTGTCCGCCGTTGACTATTGTTGGACTGTCTGTGGATGTTGGGGCTGATCTTGGGCTGGGATAAATCCCCTTGCAGTTGCGGACAACGGCGACGCCTACGGCACCGTCACCTTCTTGAAGCCGTCGTCTAGGCCCTTTTCGTCATGCCCCTCCTGTGCAACGTGGGAAACCTCAGATCCAACTTGCTGGTTCAGGCAGTGGCGGCGCTACGACGTTGTTATCTCCTTGGAGGCGATGTCCGGGTTGCTCGAGGAGTCCTACGACAGCGCTAGGAGTCAGGTGTGGTCACCACTCGGAGCGTGGGCCTCCAGGGCGCAATGTAAATTGAAGCGACATCTCTTCGTTGACGCTCTCCTCAGGTACAGTCGGGTCCTGTTGTCCACTTGCCAGTACTTCTAGGCGTTAGGGGTGGGCTGTTGATGCGGCTACAACCGCCCGTTGGAAACCCCAAGAGGAAGGTATGAAGCAACACATTAGCAAATTTCTCTTGATTGCAAAAACAAGATTATCGAACCAGTAGGAGTTGGAAGAGCTGCAACACGGTGTCACCCAGGCGCCAGAAAAGTGCTGACACGGGAGACTTGGACCTACGCACACACAGTCAGAATACTTTGTCCCAACGTAACAGGAAGGTTATCAATCTCCCTGGCTTGCTGAATACAAAGAGTTAAACGTATGGTGTGGAGAACAATAATAAATGCAAAAATGGACAGCGAGGAAATGAGTGTAGAACATGTTGGAAACAGTGTTTGTATCAGTGTAAAATAAAGGACCGGGGTCCACAGTTCACTAGAGGCATCTCTCCATAAAACAGATAAACTAACATGCTGTATCTCTCCATAAAACAGATAAACTAACATGCTGGGTAAACAAATTACAGCTGGGCAATTGACAAAGTGTAATGGCATGACAATGCATATTATGACAAGAACATGTTCACTATGAAATATATGCATATTATGACTAATAATCCACCCGTGAGATAACATCCGTGTCTCCACAAGTATTAAGTTGCAAGCAACAGATAATGACAATAATCAAAGTGTGTAATGTAAACAACGCAAATAACACGTAGACAAAGCATTGGTGTTTTCTCCCGAGTGGCAACAGCACATCCAACCTCTTAGTCGTTTATGTCAACTCGAGCCTAGGAATTGGAGACATGAACCCACTATCTAGTATAAATACCCTCTCTTGGAGTTACTAGCATCTACTTGATCAAACCATCTACTAACAGCGGAGAGTATGCAAGAACATAGATAATACATGTAGACAAATAGATGAACAAACTTGATCATAACTTCACAATTCATCGGATCCCAAAAAAAACAACATATAGCATTACATAAAGATGATCTTGATCATGTTAGGCAGCTCACAAGATCTAAACATGATAGCACAAAGTGGAGAGACTACCATCTAGCTACTGCTATGGACCCGTAGTCCCGTGGAGAACTACTCACGCATCACTCCGGAGGCAGGCATGGTGGTGTAGAGCCCTCCGGTGATGATCTCCCCTCCGGCAGGGTGCCGGGAAGAGATGCAGAACCCTCCCGAACTAGGGTTGACGACGACGGCGGCGACGACGACTTTTCGTGGATTTCTGATCGGGTGTTTAGGGTTTTCGGGGACGAAGTAATTTATAGGCGAAAGGGCGGCGTCGGTGGAGCGCCAGGTGGGCCAGGCGCCCCTATGGCACGGCCCCACCCCAGGCCACGCCGTGGGGTCGCCTCCCCGCCTGGTGGGTCCTCCGTACCTCTCCTTCGGGCGGTGGCTTCGTTCTCGTGCAAAAATAAATCACGTAAATTTTGGTCCAATCCCGAGAACATTCCTCGACTCTTTTCTGAAACAAAAAGACAGCAGAGAACAGAAACTGGCACTGTGGCATCTTGTTAATAGGTTAGTTCCAGAAAATGCATAAAACTGATATAAAGTGTAAATAAAACATGTAGCATTTGATATAAAATAAGCATGTAACATCAAAAACTATAGATACGTTTGAGACGTATCAGCTGTACGTTGGCACGTGCTTTCCTAGAGTTTGGGTTGTGCTTTCGGAGTTGTCTTGCTTCAGTTGTGAAGCGGTTTTGTGGCTCTGTGTCCCGACCTCTCGCCATCCTAGCAGGGTTAGGCAAGGCGTGATCTTGTTGTGTGTGCTCGTGTGTGTGGGTGTGCATTATAAGCCGCTTGTATTAGGTTTATTTCCTTATAAACTGGACCAGCCTTCTATCTGTTCAACAAATTTTGCCGTGATCCTTCTAACGTTAAAAAAAATATTGATGTATATGTTACATTCTCATTTGTACTAGTCACTTGATTGCATTGGCATTGATGTAATATTGTATTGTCCGTTGTACTGTTGTGCACGGATCACTTGCTACAACATGTGCAATTGTTTTTTGACGTGACAACATGTGCAATTTTGCCGAGATATTTGATGATTTGTCACACTTTATTTGAATTTGATTATTTTATCACAGGATGTTTCACTGGCATGTGGTGGTCACATGGCAAATAATCAAATTTCAGATGAAAAGTGTGGCAAATGAACAAACATTTCAATTTTGCCAACATCATAACTGTTCTTAAGAGCACTTTTATACAAAGCAACTGTTCAAAATAAACCAAAGCTGTCCCTCAAGAGTAAATTATCCGCATTTCGTTTCGTTGTGTACGCCGAGTGGCCGACCCTGATAGTTGAATAACGCCGGCCGGACATGAGAGCCACTTGCTTACTGAAATTTTATCTTGCTAGTTGAATAACACATGGCCGGCCACAGTTGCCAGATCGGGCTTACTGAAATTTTATCTTGCTCTCTGCACTTAGCAGTCATCAAATCCATCTTCCAGTTCAACGGTGAATAGCCATGGAGTTCCTGCAGGACAGCATTCCCAGGTGTACGCCGTCGTGGCGGCCGCCGCGCTGTACGCGCAGTGCGTCGTCGTCCCTACTCCGGCCGGGGCTCCCACGCCTGGTCGCGCTGCTCCCGGTTTTCGCGTGCCTCACCGCCGCCCCTGGCATTCACTTTCTCCGCCAGCGTCCGGGGCACGGCGGCGTTCTTCCTCACTTGGCTCTGCGCGTTCAAGGTCGGCCTCACCTGCCCGTAGATCGTGGCGAGCGGATCAACGAACTTGAGACTCAGGAGATGCAGCGCACTGAACCGAGGGGACAGGGACGGAGCCAGCAGGGGGCAAGCAGAGGCCATGGCCCCCCGCATGATAGATTTTTTTTGTAAAATACCCCCTATAATTTGTGGATTTGACCTCAATCTTAGACAATATTTGCCCACATGGCCCTCTCCAACTATTTTGGTGTTCAATTAGCCCCCCTTGTGTCAACTTCCTGGCTCCCTCCCTACGAGGGGATGCGAGAGCTAGCCACGGACTCGCATGTCACGGAGAAGCAGTACCAACTACCAAGACGAAACACCGCAACTACATTATTCAGGCTCGGGGCTGACTTGCTGCCGCTGACAGTCGGCAAGCCTCCCGCACCACCGAGGCAGATGTGATCTGGCGAGTCGCCGCTAGGACGTCTCCGAGAACGTGGTTTGGAGATTAACTAGCACCAGGTTAGAACCAGAGTTCTTTTCCGTGTGTTGCTGCCTTGGAGATCGGATCGAAGACCACGTCCTGGCAACAACGCGTCAACGCCAGAACGCCATAGCTACGTGCTCACATGTTCGACACTGTTAAATATTCCTACACTCAATATACGCCCCATGTTTCATTTCAGTTTGCAACTCAAGATTCAAGGTCCAGCCAGCGTTGCCATCTTCGAATCGAGCACAAAATGCTGTGGCGGCAAGTTGAGCCGGCCATGGAGCTCCTGCAAGACAGCATCCCCATGGTGTCCCTCGCCGTCGCGGCCGCCGCGCTGTATGCGAGGGTGTCCTCGTCGCTCCTCCGCCCCGGTCTCCCGCGCCTCGTCGCCCTCCTCCCGCTGTTCCCGTTCCTCGCCGCCGCGCCCCTGGCCTTCACTTCCTCCATCAGCATCCGGGGCACGGCCGCCTTCTTTCTCACCTGGCTCTCCGCGTTCAAGGTCGGCCTCCTGGCCGCCGGCCGCGGGCCGCTGGATCCCACCCTCCCACTGCTCACCCCTCTTCACCGCCTTGCTCCCCGTCAAGATCCGCGCCGCTGCCGGAGCGCCCAAGGCCAAGGAGCCTGTCTCTCTAGTTCATTGCGCGGTCAAGGTGGCCGTTCTAGCCGCAGTCCTCCGGCTATACCAGTTCAGCGACCGGCTCCATCCCTACATGCGCCTCGCCCTGTACGGCGTCCACATGTACTGCTTCCTAGACCTCCTCCTGCCCTGCATCGCGGCCGCCGGCGGCGCGCTCGGCATGGAGATGGAGCCGCAGTTCAACCGGCCGTACCTCGCCTCGTCGCTGCGCGACTTCTGGGACGGCGGTGGAACATCATGGTGTCCGCCATCCTCCGGCCATCGGTCTACGACCCCGTGAGGGCTCGCGCCGGGGTCGCCGCGGGCGTCATGGCTTCGTTCGCTGTATCCGGGCTGATGCACGAGGTCATGGCATTCTACTTCAACCTACAATGGCCGCCCACTGGCGGGATAACGGCGTTCTTCGTGCTCCATGGCGCCTGCTGCGTCGCCGAGGGGTTGTGCGCGCGGCGCTGGACGGCGTTGGGTTGGCCGTCTCCGCCGCGGGCAGTGGCGACGGCGATGGTGGTCGTGTTCGTCACTAGCACGGCCTTCTGGCTTTTCTTCCCGTCGTTGTTGAGGGGTGGGGTCGAGGAGAACATCCACAAGGAGTGGGCTGCGGTGGCGGCTTTCTTCCTAGACGCCAGCAAAAATATTATGTTGTCCGGTCAACAGAATGATAACTAGAAAAAAATCGGATCGGATCCATATTTTGGCAGCTACATGTCAAATTTGGATCTCAAATATTTCTTTTAAGACAGTACATACTTATTATTGTGTCAATGTGGCAATATTTTGGCACGTTTGTCGTTTGACCTTTTTTTACTAGCAGCCACGTTTTGTGTTGATAGTACGTGAACAACCTTTTTAACGTGTTAATATTTTTGAACAGCATGGCCCATATTTTTAGTTACAACCACATTGCAACCCCATTTACAAATGAAAAGATCTTTGTTGCAACCTCACTTGAAGCTTGAACTTTCAAAATCTCAGTTGCAAAACTATCTGCAACTGTAAAATCTGAGTTGTATCCCCAGTAGAGGCTGAAAAATCTAAGTTGCAACTGTAAAAAAAATAGTTACTACGCAACTTGTAACAAAAAAGAACCTCTATTTCAATCTCATTTGGAACTCGCGGAGCTAAAGAAAAAAAATCTCAGTTGCGAACTCACTTACAGCTTCTCGTTGATCGAGGATTCGCGAAATCGAAAAAACAACGGGAAGAACATGGGGCTCCAACTGTACTCGTTGCTCTCTATCGATCCAGTCGCCTCGAATAACCTCTCTCTTTCTTTGTCGGTTTAGAAAACTGCAACCTCTCTTTATAAAAAAGAGGCGGAAGAGGATAGCAGCCAAAGTAGAAAAGCTAGCAGCCCACAGCAAAATCTAAGAAAAAGCCCGATACAACACCCAGTAGATAAACAACAACAGCAGGCCAAACAAAATAGAACAAATTCAAATGGTTGGTTGAGTTGACTGGACGCTAAGCTAATTCTTAACAAAACCTTAAAATAAATCACAAGTCGAGTTTGAGCATTGTCCTAGGGAGGACGGATATTGTGGCACATGAGATAGCTAGATCTTCTTGTTTGGACTCAAAAACTTCTTATAATTGGTCGATGAGCCGCCTAGCTTCATTTTGCAATCCCTTATGAACGATGTATTGATTGTTTAAATCCAACAGAGCTGCCATGAAGGCCTTTCCTCAACGAAACAAAAAAGCTGCCGGTCAAAAGTAAATTTACCGCAGTTCGTTTTTCGTTGTGTATGCCGGCCATGGTAGTTGAATAACGCGGGCCGGACAGCGAAGCGAGAGCCCACTTGCTGCTGAACATTTTTTCTTCGTACTGTACTTATATTGTTGCCAGATCGGGTCTTTGCACTTGGATCGATGATGCAATCCATGGATCATGAGGAGTTCACGCGCATGGCAGTGACGTTATGGGCCATATGGCACGCGCGACCGAAGGTAATACATGAAGAAATCTTCCAGAGCCCCATGGCAACCCATCTGTTCGTCGAATCATTCTTACAAGACCTAGGGATGAGTCAATCGGCGCGTGCAAGAGGAGCGGTGGGGACAGGTCAGTTTCCGCCGCCTTCACGGTGGATTGCTCCACCGGCGGGCACTTGCAAGCTGAACGCGGACGGTGCTGTCGCCAAAACAGCGAACCGAGGAGCGGTGGGGACGATTTGCAGAGCCCATGATGGACTGTATCTTGGTGCATCTGTGGTGGTGTTCGATGGTGTTACCCATCCAGGATGCTTGGAGGCACTCGCATGCAGGGAGGCGCTAGCTTTAGCCGAGGATCTGTATGTGGGCGACTGCATGGAGGTGGTGCAAGGGCTGCAGAGTGAAAATCTGGGCCTTTTTAGCCATATCCTGAAGGAGATCAAGACGACGGCAAGGATGCGAGGTGGAGTGTCCTTCCGTCATGAGCGACGCATCTCGAACATGGAGGCTCACAAGCTGGCTCGCTTGGGCACAACGCTACAAGTAGGGCGACATGTTTGGCTAGCTACCCCTCCAGAGGGGCTAAATCTTCATGTAAACTTTGAAAATCTTTGAATAAAAGGATAGGAAACTCAAAAAAAAAAAACTTGGCAGAACAGCCATGGAGTTCTTTCAGGACAGCATCCCCAAGGTGTACGCGGTCCTGGCGGTCGCTGCGCTGTACGCGCGTGCGTCATCGACCTTCCTCTGGCCGGGGCTCCCACGCTTGGTCGCGCTGCTCCCGGTTTTCGCGTGCCTCGCCGCCACGCCACTGGCATTCACTTCGTTCGCCAGCGTCCGGGGCATGGCTGCCTTCTTCCTCACCTGGCTCGGCGCGTTCAAGGTCGGCCTCCTCGCCGCGGGCCGCTGGATCCGGCCCTCCCACTTCTCACCTTCCTCTTCACCGCTTTGCTCCCATCAAGCTCCACGCCGCAGCCGGAGCGTCCAAGGCCAAGTCGCCGGTCTCCCTAGTTTCTTGCGCGGTCAAGGTCGCCATCCTAGCCGCAGTCCTCCAGCTCTACCAGTTCAGCGACCGGCTGCATCTCTACGTGTGCCTCGCCCTGTACGGCGTCCACATGTACTGCTTCCTGGACCTCCTCCTACACTGCATCGCGGTCGCCGGCGGCGCGCTCGGCATGGAGATGGAGCCGCAGTTCAACCGGCCGTACCTCGCCTCGTCGCTGTGTGACTTCTGGGGACGGCAGTGGAACATCATGGTGTCCGCCATCCCGCGGCCGTCGGTCTACGGCCCCGTGCGCGCTCGCGCCGGGGTCACCGCCGACGTCATGGCTTCGTTCGCCGTGGCAGGGCTGATGCACGAGGCCATGGTATTGTACTACACCCTACGGCCGCCAACTGGCGAGACAACGGCCTTCTTCCTGCTCCATGGCGCGTGCTGCGTCGCCGAGGGGTTCTGCGCGCGGCGCTGGACGGCGTTGGGGTGGCCGTCTCCACCGCGGGGCAGTGGCGACAGCGATGGTGGTGGTGTTCGTCACTACCACGTCATTCTGGCTCTTCTTCCCGCCGTTGTTCAGGGGCGATGTTGAGGAGAAGATGCACGAGGAGTGGGCTGCGGTGTCGGCTTTCTTCGTAGACGCCAGCACAAAATTAATGTTGTCAGGTCAACGAAGCGATAACTAGGAAAAATCGGATCGGATCATGAAATTATTCTTAGTGGCAAGCTACAGGTCAAATTTGAATCTGAAATATTGATTTTCATTTTAAGACAGAAGATATTTATTATTTTTTGAACCGAACATACTTATTATTGTGTCAGTGTGGCAATGTTTTGGCCCTGTTCGGATGGCGGGATTTGAAGGAGATATGCCCTAGAGGCAATTAATAAAGATATTTTATTTGCCATATCTCGATTGTTTATAATACGTTTTATACCATACTATAACTGTATTAAGCGGAAACATTAATACACGTGTGGTACGTAAACAACCACGTCCCTAGTAGACTCTTTACTAGTCCAATGAGATCAACAGATGATCAAGATTTTCTGATCATGGACTTGGACGTCAATTGATAATGGAGTCATATCATCAGGTGAATGATGTGATGGACGTACACCCAATATATATAGGACGTAGTACACACGCCTTCGACCATGAGATCATATTTAATTGCTATTTCTGGAAGATACTTTGATTGCATCAAACGTCACTCCTTATATAGGGTGACAATAAAGGTGTCCCTCTCGGGTATCCGAAAGAAATAGGTTGAGGTGTATGATTAAGAGCGGGATTTGCCAATCCGTATAGTAGGGTAGATACTCTGGGCCCACTCGGTGAGATTGCATCAAGGAGCTTGCAAGCATGTGACTAGGTCACGAGAATGTAATATCATAGACGAGTAAAGAATAGTATTGTTGGTAACAAGATCGAGCTAGGTATCGTGATGCCTGAGATCGAGTCTCGGACAAACTAAGTATCGCCAGACAAAAGGTTTGAGACTTGAAGTCTAAGGTTCAAACGACAAAGATATTCGTGGACGCACAGGGACTATCATGGGTTTTCAGATCCCGCTGTTAGTCATTGATCGGAGAAATGTCTCGATCATGTCTGGAGTGACCCCGAACCGTAGGGTGACACACTTAAGGGCAGACGACGTTTAAATTAGATTGGACACCAAAGAGAAAATAGAGGAGAGCACCAAAATCGTTCCGGGACATATCCGATGGAGTTCGGAGGGCAACGAAAGTTGTTTCGGAGGTCGAATAAATTAAATAATATATATTTAATATTAATTAATGATTAAATATATTGTTATTTTTATTTAATTCGAATTTAAAGGGCAACCCACCTTAAATGAGGCTCTCCCATGGGGAGAAGGCACAAGGGGGGGGGGGGGGGGGGATTCCCCCCAAAGGGGCCAAGGAGGAGCCGGCCGGCCTAGGTGGGCCACAGGGCCGGCGCACCCTCTTGGGTCGTGGCTGGTTGTGGGATTAATCCCACACCGCCCGGCCACCGAGGGTGGCAGCCCTCCTCCACCTATAAATAGAGGTGCCCCTTGCCTTGGAAAATCACTCAGTTCTCTCTCTCTCTCATCTGTTTAGACGTGACTCCGCAATTGGAGCTACGCACGGGTTGAAGTTTTCTCCACCATATGCACACCGCCGTGCTATCGGTTCTTCAGTCCAAGTCTTTTGCTTCCTCTGCTTTGCTGGATCGGAGCCGGAGGTCGTCATCTATACCGTATGTGTGTAGAGCTGCGAGGTGCTGCACTTGCGACACTTGGAGAGGTTCGTCTACATGACCTTGAGGTTGGCGCCGCCATCATCTTCGCCGCCGGTCTTCATCATGCGTCTTCATCGAAACAGATCTTTTGATCATCGACGCTTACGGTCTATAAGGGTATGTACACCGTTCCCTCCGTTACTTTATATATGCATAGTAATAGATTCTGGCTATTTAGGTTATCGTTGTTAGGAATTTTTTTGTTTTCTGCACACGATCCCCTACAGGATTCAGTACGTAAGAATCAAAATGCAGCTGGCATGTTTGTTGGTGCAAAAAAGATGACGTCATGCAAAACACATGAAAACTACATGTATTGCTCCCGAGCACAGTGATCCTGATGGTTTAAAAAATTCGAAAACACGAAAATGACAAACGTGTGGATCTAAATATGTATATTTTCAAATCTCAAATTTTTTCATTTTCGTGTAGCCCAAAATTCAAGTATTTGAAGTTGATTTTTTGCACGTTTGTGGGATACATAACTGACTACATCCGTGATCTTTTTCTGAATTTTTTAAAACTCATAAATTTTGTTTTGAATTTTTTAAACCATCAGGATCAATGGTGCTCGGGAGCACCAAATGTCCTCTCCATGTATTGTCGTTTTCTTGTTATAGTCCAACATTAGATGAGTACGCGTGCGTTGTAACGGAGGAAAACAAGGAGTATAAAAGTATGAATATTATATTTTGCATACACCACGTGTATCACTTTCTCCACGCTCTTGTTTTTAGTTTCTTCTGCTTGATTCCCACAAAATCTCTAATTATAAGATGCTTAGATTTAGTAAGAAAAGAGATTGGTGCTAACATACAACTCTCACGCGTATCATATGCACATCTAGATGCTTTGATCAATCTCTAACTACGTACGAACTGAAATGAGTCAACATTACACTAAGGCATGCACATCTAGATGCAAACATCCCTCTATTCCTTGATGTACATCATCTCCCAGTGTGTGGCTTCGCTGTATCATATGCAAATAGTTGACGTGACACTCTACTTAGTAAGAAAATAGATTGGTGCTAACATACAACTCTTTCACGGAAACATGGGCAAAAAGAGTTTACTCAATTACATGTAAACATGACCCATAAATTAACTAAATGCAACTCAGCTAGAAACAATACCTAAAAGACAATGCATGGGGCCGGTGTGGTTGTTTCTAAAATTTTACCCGGTTTTGTAAGAGATAAAGTTCTGCCAAGTGGACTATGCACTGAGATAAGCTATATATAGTTTTGGGCTCGAATACCAAGGCACGACTCGTGAGAGAAATTTCATTTCTTTTGATAGAAAATGACACTGATGAATGACGTTGTATAGGGCAGTGAATTAGCTCTATCGGAATCGGAATGGTTCCTTTCTATTTATTGGAACAAATCCCACCATAATAAACCGACCATCCCCCCCAATTTGTATCCCCTCGCCGATCCTGATTAATTGCTTCTTTATCTCGAAAATAGTGATCAGTGATCGGTCAGAATAGTGAGATCAGTTTGGGATTGCCAACCTGATTAATTGCTTGTTTATATTTCTAGTTTAGAAAATAACCTGATAAGTTCGCCTCCCTCCAGCATTGATCTATCGTATTTCAAATTTGTAGTACTAAAGCCAACTCCAAGCTCTCTAGATCCGTGCTTTTTTGTGAACATTTTCTTTGCGATGCTTCCGGGACTTGCTTTCGGCAATAGATAGAAGAGCTTTTGTTATTCTGTCAAAATAAAAATCCTCTCACACACAATATTATAATTTAAAACTTATCACTTACAACACATCCATGTAGCATATAGAATGCCCCGACAGTGAATCTCTAAATGATATTACCTAGAATAGAATGGCTACTAAATCACAACTTATGCGACATGAGCATATTCAGTTGTAATGGGATCAACATTCATTAGCTTCAGCCTCGCTATGTCAAAAGAACATACCAAAAAGAGTAAAGCCTCACGGTTCATTAGCTTCAGCCTCGCCGTGTCAAAAGAACATCAGTGTGCATAGTTTCAAATATCATTTGTAAAAAATATAGGAAAGTGATATTTATTTGCAATCACAATAAAATGTAAACCCATGTGCATTCATGCTGAAACTCCGCAATCTAGCCATGCATGGAGTAGAATGCAATTAAGCAATCAAACAGATCCAAGCCTCAGCCTGATCGACCACAACCGTTCTAGAATCCTTGCGAATACAATAATTGTTGTGATAAGGATATCAAGGCGTATGTTACTCACTTCTCATGATTTATGTTACTCTTTCAAAAGAACAAAAAAAAAAGATTTTGACACTACTTAGTTGCTGATACAGACAAAGGATGTCAAATTACTAATTGATCAATAGATGAAGCAGTTCATCTCTTATGACAACATGCATACCATATTGATGAGCTGTTGTAGTCATGTGTAGCATCTGACAACTTTTTTATCCCTTTGATTATTTTTGTAAAATCAGGTGCTCTGATTTTAGTGCCCACATGCCGTCAAAATAAAGCATATATACGCCCATTTGCTCTACCAAGCTCGGTCTAAAAAAGTGTACTGTAAAAAAAAACCTTAATTTCAGGCCAAATTACCTTAAATTTCTTAGTCAAGTCTTTAAGTTACTACCAGCAAAGACTCTTATCTTTCACTTTCCCTTCCACTGCGAATGTTGCATGACCAACATAAGTCTCAAAAAATGCTTACGATGGACAACCGAACATGCCAATATCTAGCTGTAATAATCAGTAAGACTAATTAACACCATTATTTCAAATTGGCAAGTTAGTTTGCTACTATATATTGTTACTGAAGGACTGCAGTGGATTTCTCAGACTCAGACACGTTCTTATCCAAGGAGCCGACTTGCATTGACTTGCACACAGTTCCATCTACAGCTCTTGCAGACACGTCTGATTCACCTTGCACTCCTTGCTTTTGAGCTCATTCCCCTCCTCAAACCTTCCAACAACCTCCTACACTCTTCTTTCTCCCTCAAGATCAAATAGCATACTACTCTTGTCTCAGTTGGCCACAACAGTCGCAAATTTCCAACAATAAACACACGAATTTGATTTGCATTAGGCATCGGCACAAACAACAATAACAACATATACCATTCCATAAACCCATTGGCAAGTCCTGAAGATGTGCCTACTGAACGGTCTCCTACGCTCCACCCGCACCGGCCTCCAGCGCGGTAGCAACGCCGTCGGCGGGAGCCCACAACATGGTGGCGGAAAAAGTCTCTTCCGGCGACGAGTCTGCCGCAGAGAAGAGCTCGAACGGTGCGATCTTGCGCCAGGCCATGACGCCCTGAGGATGTAGTCAAACATGTCCTACATCCCTTCGTCGCACGGGAGGGCCTGCAAGGAGCCGGTTGCTGGCGACCATCAGCTTCACCAAAAAATATGTGTTATGTGCTACAAAAACTATAACATCAGATTCATGTTTGAAAATGTTTTGAACGGTAAATTTTTATTGCATATATCCCTCATTTTACTCTTGAAGTTGATGGTCCAAATTTAAACACGTAAAACAAGGTCATCACCTAAATAGAAACGTAGGGAGCGGAAAGTGTCTTTTGCTCTTGGCACCAATGCTCCTGCCACTTATTTTTTTTGAAAATGGTATTTCCAAGATTCAAAAAATTCTGAAAAAAACTCTGGATGTAGGTAATGGTGTATCCCACAAACGTGTAAAATATCAATTTCAAATAGTTTGTATTATAGTCTACATAAAAATGACAATTTTTTATTAGAAGAGGGTCGCTAATTAAGGCTTTTGGGTAGCGTCTCAGCTCGACTGCTCGTTTATGTTCCACTACATTCACGTCAACAGTATACCTACTTCCTTTACGATGCACGACTACGTTCCCTTCGCCACCATGCCAAACAACAACGTGATCCCGGTCAACACAATAAGTGTTTTTTCCTCTTTGAGCTAGTATTTGATCCTTGTATAAAATCTACTAGATATATCTAGTTTGCTGTATCTGGTTAGGTTAATAGCGTATCGGCGCCATTTCTTTCGTTTATTAAATTTATCCGATTTTTATTGGTAATTGCAGAAATCATTTTGAGCCAGATTTCATCGAATTTCAAGGATTTGTCAGACAACGGAATATTACCTTTTTGTCAAAATTTAGGTAATCTAGTAACACACTTTTTTCTGTTGATTTAAGTGAAAATTCTGATCATTTGGTCAAATGCAAAAGTGAAATTACTAAATCCACCGATTTTTTTTGGTTTTAGTTGTGGCCGATATATTTCGAAAACCGAAATTCAAAATAGATTTCACTTTCAATAATTACCTATGTGAGGAAATCACTTTCAATGTGATTTCATTGAAGTTGAGTGAACCTGAGTAATTTCGCCAGACACCACAATATTACCTTTCTGTTAAAATATATTAGTAATCCACATGAATTTGAATAAAATTTCAGTGAACATATATTACCTTTCTGCCAAAATTAAATTTCAATTTGAAAAACATTTGTTGAATTCTAAGTGAACATATTGGTCCATTGGCCAAAATGCAAATGGAGATCAGTGAATCTACTCAATTTCAGTTTGGACCAAAATATTTCCGGGACCGAAATTCCAAACTACGTATCACGTTGCGCTGCACCTGCCCGCCCGTTCGAACGCATGCACGCCTCTTAAATTCTCTCGAAACAGGTTGTAACCCGGCCGAACCTATGATGAGGGGAAAGAAACCTCTCGAATTCTCGATTGGTTATCTTGGCTTGCATGATGACCAATCATCAAATCGAAATGTCTATCTATAGGGAATCGAAATGTTTTGTTGCTTGCTCCGTGCGCATGCCTTTTGCTTTTGCGTGGATAACTTCGTTGGTTGCAAGCAAGAGCCATCTTGGCCTCTTGGGGCAGCATGGGTGCACCCAATCTTGCAGCTTATCATTGAACGCTCCATGATCTCAGCTCCGAGCCATTCTAGGCCTTCATGGCACCCAAAAAAGTCACCATTCACCAATGTTGGTAGTCATCTCTGAAAAGGTTTATTTTTAACAGTGCCTTAACAAAGTTTGCCAAATAAAAGCACTGAAAAATAAGTTAGGCAGCAACTTACCTTCCCCTCTCTCCTAAAGTTTATTCAAAATGACTTCCAGTGAGATATACTCACATTCTTACAGCACAAGAAATACGGGATATCCTTTGGAGTTACAGCTTGTCCAAGGTAACAAAATATAGCACAGTTTACAAATACCCACGTAATCAGAAAGCAAACTCCTATTACACGCACAGTTTACACACCATCACGGTTCACCAGTAGCCCTTTACCTATTACAGTTTGAGAATAACACGCTGCCCAAACGAATGGCAGAACACGAATGTGACAGTGGCCCAAAATGCCAAGACGAATGAAACGGCACTTACCAAGTAGAGTATTGGGTCAGAATCATCAGTGAAATGTTCTACGGTACCATTCCGTACTGCTGGACCTGAACTGGAAGTGCATGATCTAAGGTTGTTGTTCCCCTTGTAACTGTCCATATCAATGCGCCAAACTGACCAGAATCTGGTAGACATCCTGATAAGTTGTTGTATGCCACAGAGAATACTTCTAATGATGATAGCCGGGTTAACTGCCATGGTATTGATCCATTCAGCTTGTTTTCTGATAGGTCTAAGCTTTCGATCTCGCTCAAGTTTGCGAAGGTTGTAGGAATTGACCCGGTAAAGCAATTGTTTGACAAGTTCAGAGACTTGACACGGCTCAGATTCCCAATCTCCTGTGGAATACCACCAGACAGCATGTTTGCAGAGAAGTCTATGCCAGACATAGACATGAAGAAATTCCGTCCATATGTGTATGGATTGCCTTTAGTTGTGAAGGTGAAGCCTTGGAGGTCATACTGAATGAAGTAGGTGAAGTCCATATCAACTAAACCCCCTCCAAAGAGAAGACCCGAGGTTCTGGGCCAATCATATAAGTATGCATCCCGGTCTTCAAATGGAATGCCACCAATACATGGTGGTATGTAACCCGAAAGTAAGTTGTGTGAGATGTCAATTATACTCAAGTGTTGGAGATGACAGAAATTTGAAGAGATGTGCCCCTCAAAATTATTCATGCTCAACAGAAGTACCTTGATTTGGTAAAGGTATTGTGTCCAGCCAAGGTTCCCTGTGAACTGATTGTGACTGAGATCCAAAACTGCAATGTAGGAGCTGTTGAAAAAGGTGCTTAGGAAGCCTGTCAGTGAATTCCTAGATACACTCAGAAACTCGAGAGGTAATGCAGTGCTGCAATCTGGAATACGCCCTGTGAAGTAGTTGTCTGAAATATCTAACAACCGAATATTAGTTAAGTTACAAATCCCTGGAGGAATGTCACCAGTTAAACCATTACTAGCCAGGCTCAAAGCTTCCAGTGAAGGTAGATTCCATAAGGAAGTGTCGAGTTCTCCGGATATCTTGTTATCATGTAAATCCATAATGTTTACCTTGCCAGACAAATTTCTAGGGAGAGTCCCATGAAATTTGTTGTTGTTTAGGTATATTTCCCACACAGATGACAAGTAACTAGCCCGCTAAGGATCATACCGCCAAGACTGTTGTTTGAGAGTTTCAATACTGTCAATGCTAAACAATCTGTGAACAAGCAAGATGGTACTTCTTCTGTGAATCGGTTATTTGATAGGTCAATAACTACTATGCCTCTAATGTTGCACAATGAAGATGGTATAACTCCAGATATCATATTATGAGAAACATCAATAATGCCCAGATTAGGAAACACTGAACCGATATTGGCTGGCAGCTGTCCTTCAATATGGTTCAGTGATATGTTCACCAACTGAAGATCAGTTTGCTGTTTCAAAATCTGATGTAATGAACCAATCAACGAGTTATTTGAAATATCCAGGTAATGTAGTGTCGCTTCGTTTGTGAACAGCCAGTTGGGCATGTTTCCTGGCAAATTATTGTTAGACAAATCAAGAACTTGTAGATGACGCTGTATGCGTAGGAAATGTGGCTCTGTAATGATGCTCTTATCAAGGTTACACCAAGAGAGCATTAGTGTTTTCAATTCAAATTTAGGTACCCAACCATGAACTTTCACTTTAACAACCAAATCAGTATTTCTGGACAGATCTATCTGTTTGAGCTTGGTACAGTTTCTCAGCCAGAAGAAATCAAATTTACCGCTTAGCATGTTTTCAGATAACCTGATAGTTCGAAGTAATGGGGAACATTTCCAAGATGAGTTTATAGGTATATGTCCTTGCAAAAGGTTCTCTGAAAGATCCAAGTACTCAAGGCATGGAAATACAAACACGGATGCTGGGATGCTACCCTCAATTGATTTGATCTCAGATCCAACTCTCGCAGGTTCCGGAGATTTTTAAAACCTACCATGTATACATGCCTTATAACAAGTAACAATTGCACAAATTGAGAAGGGATGTAAAAATTTATATGTTTCAGTACCTATATTCTGAAGAGCCCCACTCATGTTATTTCCACTGAGATTTATCACCTCTAGAGAAACCATTTTGCTGATAGACCCTGGAATAGGCCCTATGAAAGTGTTGTCGCTGAGGTTGAGATACTTGAGCTTACTCAATCCTTGAAGACCTGAGGAATTGTTTTCTTCACAATAAGATGATACGTAATTAAACTTACTAGAAGAATAAAAGTAGAATTGCATGCATGCAGTAGGATTTACATACCATCGAAATTTTGTAAACACGCGTAATTTCCAGAGAAATCGAGTAGCTGAAGCTCCCGGAAAGAAGAAAAGATCGTCAAGTTCAGGTTCCAGCATAGAAATTCCATAGCTTCAACTGATTCTGAACCATCACTTCCATATGTAGGGATTGACAAGTATATTAGGGAAAGGTCGAGGCCCAGTATTCGTTCTGTGCTATTGTCGCATGTGATTCTTTCCCACGAGCAGCAGTCATCACCGTGCCCCCACGAACTGAGAACCTCAGACTTTGCACTCACGAACAAGGAGCTAATATCCATAAGAGCCGCTCTCTCCTCCGTGAAGCAGCCCGAAGAACTCAGAAACATGGAGTGCGCTACACACAGGATCAGGAACAAACATCTCCATGACAAGTAGCAGCCCATATGGAAGAAAAAGGTTTTCATGTTATCCTGTGAATTCTTGGCTTGGCTATATAGGCTTGGGGGCAGGATGCATTCCTATTTGTTCTGCTTAGTGCTTGTTCTGGTGTTTATAATTAGCCATCCCTAGACTATAAACTAGCTTAGTAAACAAAGTTTCGTCCATGCTGGTCAGCAAGCAGCAGCGCAACTTCATTAGTGGTATTGTTGACTTGTTGACAAACATTTTGTTCAAGTCCCCCTTGTAGTTGCCACAGACATGCACTAACGACCAAACATGGACAGTGACTACACCACTGAGCACTAATCTCAGGGACACATAATATATTGCCATGGAGCGCAAACACTTCCTTGACTTGGCTACAAAGCTATTGCACTTGATATGGAGGTCAACAGGGCCAGAAATACGCATGATTTTGGAGTTGTCCACACGAATAGCCATTGTTACCCCTTCTTCCTCAGTTTGAGTATTTCTAAGTTTAAGCACATAGTAGCTGAATGCATGTATTTCTAAGGACTTACTTGCTCATGGCATGCTTTTCCATGTTAGGTTTTACAAAAATGCCAAACCACAACTAGTTGGACCTGCACGGCCTATCCAGAGCGCTCATCTCTTTGATATTTGTGCAACAATTTCAAAGTCAAACCCCTCATCTGTTTATATACATAGTTTTACAAAACCCTAATAATTTGCAAAGTAAACCCCGAATAAAATTATGTATTAACAAAAAAAATGAAATTTTGTATTAACGAAAAATTGGATTATACATTATTGAAAATTATGGATTATGCATTAACAAAATAATGATCACACATTAATAAAAAATTAGGATCACACATTCACAAAATATTTGAATGATCCATTAGTAAAATATTCGGATCACACGTTAACAAAAAAAAGTTCGGATTATGTATTAACGGCTACAAGTGAAGATTCGAAACAAGAAATACACAAACTACCGTTGGATGTGGATTGAATGGTCTAGATAAGCCGTGTGGGTCCAACTAGGTGTGGAAAAACAGCTTGTAGGTTTTATTTAGGATCTGATTCTTGGATTGTTTTTTTTCATAACTAATAATGCTCTCAGCTCTGCATGGCCTAATCCAGTTCCTTCATTTGATTCCATGATCTCTTCATTGCTGTAGACAAATATTTGCAGGGAATGCATCCTCAATATTAAAAGCAGAAAAAAAAGTTTTACAAGATCCCGTCGGTACTAGAAGCTGTAAGTGACTGTGTGAGCATCATGCTTTGCGGATAAAGTTGAGTCCATGGTCAAGGAACGTATGCGTGGACAACAACTTTAGTGAATGGCAAATCTCCACCAAAAGATATCATAGTAGTGAGTAGTGACCAATCTTGGACAATGATCGTATCGCACCATGCATTAAGCATTTATCCTTGGAATATATAATATTATGCACCAGAGACTTTGTGGACCTAAGAAACAATGCTCTTGCACTAGATATGGAGGCCAAGAGGGGAAGAAATATGCACTATTTTTTAGTTGAAGCACAGCACTTTTCCTTAGTTCTGGGTGCTGAACCAGTAGCCAATGCTACATGTTTTCGTTTTTTGTTTCAGTGTAGTCTGGAGACAAGCTTTCAAGACAATACTACGGTTTGCTACAGGTTTCCAGTTGCCTTCCAGGTTTCAGGGTAGCTTTGCCACATACCAAACTTACGGGCCTGCTATGTCTAAACCTGATCCTTCTAGCAAGTATTCAAGTACTACAAGTTTTCATCAAAATCAAACTGCGTCAAGTAAATCATATGGAGCCTCGGTTCGGTTCATTCAGAAGATGATGGCAGTGGGAACGCAAAATAGCAAGTAACCATAGGGGCCTCAGTTAGAAATACTATTTGAAGAACACTTAAGCTGCACGTGTTTTCTGAAAGAACTGTGTAAATTCAGACTTAACCTAAAGCGAGGTTGTAAGCGAGAGCTCAGTTCGAAATACCCATGGCCATTCACGTCTTCTGCCCCGCTCCGCCCTTACCCTGAGTGACAGCCGGCGCCTCCCCCGCTCCGCCGCACGTCCGGTCCCCACGGCGCCGCAAGGAAAGAAACGCGCCTATGGCGCGCGCAGCCTTCAACCCCTCCTCTCCGTTCGCCGGCGAAGCTCAGCACCCCCTCCATCGCGCATCCCGCTGTGCTGCGGCGCGGCGATGGAGAAGAAACGACTCTCTTGGGGGAAAAAAAGAAGGCGGCGGAGGAGTCCTCTGTGAGATGGCCCGCGCAGCTAACTTGGGTCGGCCCAGTCTGGACAATATTCCACCGGCCCATTTTTGTCGCTGCATTCTGGATGAAATAACTGGCCCGTAGCTGTTTCGCACCTGGGTATGTTTGGTTCGGGCTGTATATTCCCCAAAACTTATACAACTATTTTTTTCTAAAAAAAGTTTTTCCAGTTGTCTAAAACAACTATTTTTCAAAAAGAAACTAAATAAAAAAATTGGAAACTACACCCTTGCTTCCAAATTAAATTGCCTATTGCGATGCTTTAGAGCAGAGCACATTCAGTTAACCAACGTAGCCACCATTTCTCTCGCCGCTCCAGCCAGAGTAGGTGGTGGGGACCTTGTACCTCCGATCAGCGTTGTAATCAGGTCCCAAAAGTCAGAATTTGGTGGTTTTAGGACATTTTGGTCAGATAGGATGGCAGCGCTATGTCGGTCGTTGTTGCGAAGTCTGTGTGATAGTGCATATGAAGAGTGGGGGTGTTGCTAGCCTTTGGTGGGGCTTTTGCGAAGAAAGAGCGGTGGTGTTACCAGCAGTTGGCGGCGATGCTGCAAACGGAGGAGGAAGATGCTACGAGCAGTGACAACGATGGAACAAACCACAACTTCTAGTCGTCGTTGCTACAAGGAATGTCTGATATTGCACCGAGCTTCGTCTTTGGTGACAGCAGATGACGTCGAAGCTACGCGGGCTCCCCTGTATTTGCTGCACGAGCGGGGAGACGGAGCAGGTTTTTGCTGCGCATCACGGGCAACCTGTAGGCCGGGAGACGAAACAGAGGGAGAGGAATGTGCGTTGAGGTGGAGGAGACTGGTTCCACCCACATGGGAAGGGGAAAGCGACGTTAGTATGATCCAACAACTCGGATGGCTTGATCTGAAGGCCATCGACAATAGAAATGATGTAAATCAACAAGCTGTACGGCAGAACAAATCAATAGAAGTAATGTATATCAACAAGCTATACGTCGCATTCTAGGTGGTTCTTCATGCATTATGCAGAGTTTTGCAATTTCTCTTCAACACTTTGATGACATATATAACGTGCAATCTTTGCCCGTTCCTGAAGAAAATATCTAGTACTTGAGACTTAGTATTTCGATGGAGTGCACGGAACAAGAAGCGCGTTGTACTCGATCCTGCTGCATATAGTAACACAAGTTGCACAGTCATGTCTCTATCATTGTGGGCAAGTTCTCTGTAGTAGTTTATCGGCCAGTGGCGCTCCTGTGTTAGAGCTTGATAAGTAGTCGTTAGGTGACCGCTGAACTGCGATATCTTCACATCGTTCTCCTTCCTCCCTGCTGCCAAACAAGTTTCCTCTATCCTGGCCTCTTGTATCAACAGGTGCGTATGTCTTCCATGGACGATCTATCGTTTATAGACGCTTATTATGCTCTTAATCGTCTATCAGAGGTCGTGCGTTGCTGATATATTGCGTGCAGAGGTGTACTTCGCTCCGTTCCAGCAATTGATCTTAATATGGCGATAGACGTTGCAGGTTTGGTATTATGCTAGCTATTATTGTTTATACAGAGAACTCTATCTCTGTATATGCTGAGCTAGCTAGACGAGCTTCGTTGAGGAAGGTGATGAGCACACAGAACATATAACAAGAAAAAAAATGCGACCATGCTTGACTGAAAGCTAAGATACGCGCTGCACATTTTGCACTACCATTATTTAGAACTAGTCTATACTATTATTGGTGTCAGCTGTTGATGTTTACTACAAAGATACCCCACGCGTTGCAGCGGGATATTCAGAATTCTATTAGGCATCATAATCGAGAATCTAGATTTAATCAATGTAGAATATTTGTACATTTAACGACTAAAATTGATGAGGTAATTGTATGGATAAAAGAATTTATAATACAAATAGTTTTCATGGATGGATAGAAAATCATTAATAAATGTGGGATGACATGGATAAATAATGGCTTAAGAAATAGATTATGTGGCTTAAGAAATAGATGATGTGTGATTAATAAGTATTAGTGGAGATGACATGGATAATTGATTGGTTAAGACAATGGATGATGTGGATAGTTTGCATGTTGAGATAGAAACATATTTATTACACTTAGTGGGGTTTTGCTTTATAAGAAGTATATATGTGTTTTGAAAGATGATGTACTGCTTGCATTGGGCAGTACATTGATTGTTCTCCAAGTTAATTTGGTACATTAATATCTTGCTATTAGGGACATTACAACCGCAGCAACTAGGAGCTCTCTCACGCACTCTGCCCTCCTCACCCAGTTGTCACCGTCGGATCCTCTTTCTGGACGTTTCTGGCCGTCGGATGGTCGTGCTCTCCCGAGTGGGCTCCTCCTGGGCCGGATGTCCCTGAGGGACGCTGCTCTGGGCATCATTTTCGTGTTTCCTGGTGCATTTGGGCCCCGTACGGGCAAAGCCCAACAACTTCCGAAAAAAAACACTGCTTCGCTTACCGCTTGGGCTCTGGTCAACGCAGAGAGAGGGCGACGAGGAGGCGAGCGGACGGGCGACGGGGGGCGACCGTGCGAGGACGATCCACCGCGAGGCGACCGGATCGACTCGATCCACCGCGAGGCGACCGGATCGAGCGCGTGTGCGAGCAGCGGCCCGGCCGATCGATCGACAGTTCGAGCAGCGGCCCGGCCGCACGCGAATCGGCCTGAACTGAGGGTCGTTCGTGATTGCTCTTCATGCCTCCTCCAGTGAGGTCGGTTTAATTTTCAGTTCGTGCAGCCCTCTAATGGCAGCCATCATGGCCATATCACCGGCGTGGAGTGATTACGGTGCGTTACACCTCTCCTCTCCTATAAAATGTGTTATCTCAATCCTTTCCATACAACTTCCACTCGAGCAGAACTTCCAGTGCCGATGTCCTACTGCTAGGTTGATTTTCTGTCCTCCCTAATAACCATTTCCTCATATTATGCATTGTTTGCATAGCGGCGTCTCTAACATCCAATTTTTTCTTCCCGCAGGTTCTGCTCATTCTGGTTCTCAAGTTCTTCCAGTTTGGTTCCATTTTATTGACTCGGATTTCATAGGCTTTGCTATTAGGTTGAGAGTGATTGCAAATGGCTCAAAAGCAAGTAAGGACTATTATCTTGAAGATCTATATTGCTCAGGAACGGCTGATAAAAGTATGGAGCTATCAGCTTTGCGAGACATAACAAATGAATTTTCCACGGAGTCGGAGATTGGGAGAGGTACATATGGAGTGGTTTACAAGGTAATTATATGTAATACTTTTTTATTGTGCAAAATTAAGACAAACGGTTTTTTGTTTAAGGGAGAAAATCATAAAACTACAAGTTTTAAAAACATATACGGTATAGTTTGTATACACAAATGTTCTTACTTATAACTAGAAGGACACCCCGCGCATTGCATCAGACATCTCTGTAAGACCTTAATTGAGTGAGTGAAAGGTTATAAGATACGGAAATTCTTATTGGCTCACTAGCTCATATGCTTCTGATATAATAATAAAACAAATATTAAAACATTCCAAAAATTCTAATTTTTTGCAGACTAACATATACATATATTCAACTTACTGCCAAGTTTCATGGTGAAATGACATTTGGTCTGTTCTTTGCATACAAGACAAATCAGTGGCTGAAATGGGATTTTCAAAAACATTTTTTAGAACACTGATTTTGTTATTCTTGCACAGAGCACAATACATGTCATTTCATCACGAAACTTGACACGTATTTAAAAAACATGTATATGTTCGTCACCACTGTTTTTAGAATTATTTGAAACGTCTTACTATTTTTTAATTTTGTTTATTCTATCAAGAGCATATGAGCTCGTGAGACAAAACACCTTTCTCTATAAGATACATCAAACATGAAATTGTGTACATGAATATGCAAGGTTCTATTGGTAACAATAGTTGAGAGGCTAAATTAAGCGCCATGAAATGATTTTGTATTTGAACAATTAAATTTAATCTTCCATTCAAATTAGTTAAAGCCGTAGATAAAATAAATTAACGGGCTGAAAATACTGATGATATGGATATATTGCACAAAGATATACCATCTATGTTCCCGCATACACTTTTTTTTTGGAAATTTGTTAAATGGCTACATATAGAAGAACACATAATATCGGATAGTAGTTAGATGTTTTTCAACATTTGAAAACAATTGGTAGAAAATTCACTTGGTTGGTTGAATTATTAAGAACAAAAATAATGGTGGTGTTCGAGTTGTGCATGATTTAATTGTGTAATCACATCACCCGACAATGTGATCTTATCAACCTAACAGCTAGAAAAGTTGATGTGAATATTTGATTGATAAAATAATGGATCATATGGATAGCTTGAATGTAGAGATAGACACAAATGATGTGGACAATTGGATGTCTAAAATAATGGATGCCAATTAATGACGCGGATACCTGACATGTTGAGATAGACTATCCTAAATGCATCTTAGTGGACTTTTGATTTATAAGATAATATAGATACATGTATAACTGGAGAACCACACAGGGGGTGCTTCGAGACAGCCAGTTTGTTGCGGTGAAGAAGTTCAAGTTCGCAATGGACAACAAATCATTTCTGGATGAGGTTGAATGTCTTACAAGGATTGAACACCCGAATGTTGTACGATATCTTGGTTTTTGTGCTGGAGCATACAATCACTTGGAAAAGTTGGGAGAGCTGAATGTTTGGGCAGAATCACCACACCAGTTGATTTGCTTAGAGTATCTTCGCAACGGAAGCCTTGATGGACATATTGATAGTAAGATAGCATGCATGTTGTTTATCCAAGTAAACTTCTGAAAACATATTTTTTTTGGTCACCAAGAAGGAATTTGGGTGAGAACATCACCTTTTTTTTAAACTATAATAAATCAAACATACAAACGTTTAGTAGAATATTTGTCCACTGATACAAATGTTAGAAGTGTAAGTTTTGTTATATTTTCTACCAAAGAACATGCCATTGTACAAATAGTATTCCATATAAGGCTAGTATGTGTAGTGCATTATTTACAAACAATTATTGTGTAAGAAGTACACATAGAACCATATAATTTCTTCTGAAAAATACATGTTAACCAGCGAGTTATTGCCTTCATGCATATAACTTACACTACTTTTTTGTTGGATATTGTTTATCACACGTGCCACAAGACATATAACTTGGACTTCTTCCTGCAAAAAAATAAAACTTAACTACTTCCATGACATAATATTTCACAAGCCGTTTACCTGACTAGGCATGTATGTTCAGAGCGTGAGCCCATCTTATAAGCACTGCTATGCCCCTTTTAATTTGTAGTTGTGCCAAAGAAAAGTGTTGCTTTCAGAAATTTATTTTACATTTTCCGTTTCTTTGTTGGAAGAGGTTTAAGTTTTCCCTTTTTGATTGGCATTAAAATAGTTTTCTGAGTGTTCTAAAATTTTATTGGTTAATAGAGCAACCTTGTCGCTTGCGTGGCACATGTGTTACAAAATAATCCAAGGAATTTGTCTGGGGTTGCACTATCTTCATGAGAACCAGATAATTCATAGAGATATCAAACCAGACAATATACTACTAGATGATGATATGACTCCCAAAATTGCGGACTTTGGGATTTCGAGGCTTTTGCGGGACGGAGAAAGCAGAATTATCACTGAAGAAATACGTGGATCACTGTGAGTTCAGCCTCCATTGACAGTCACACAAATCATACATGTTCGTTTGACTCTGAAAGCATCAATTTTCACGCAGGGGTTATATGGCACACGAATGCCTGTTCGGTGGAGTATTCACTGCCAAGTCAGATATTTATAGCTTGGGTGTCATAATCAGCCAGGTAGTTATGGGACGCGGCACGACATCTACGAATGAGACTGTAAGCAGATATATTTTCTTGCATTTTCTTGGAAATAATATAAGGGTGACTAACAAAAATACTGTTCACCTTTGTTTAAACATTTGTTTAAAGTTTCACATTCTATCTCGCAAATAAAAATGTAGGTTCTCGAGTGGAGTCGTCGGATGAACTTGGACGCATCAGAGAGGCACACACCATTGGAACAAGTGAAAGCATGCATCGAGATATCAATAATCTGCACACAACATGAAGCGCAGAATAGACCTGTTATGCGAGATATCCTCCGCAGACTTGGTATAACGGAAACTAGCGACTTGTCTGCCCTAGGTGGCAGGAACGCCTCTTCATTGCCGGTACAATTTCATTTTATGAAAGCACGGTAGACTCGGTCGTCAGTCCTCACTCGTCTGTGATAATTTTCAATTGTTTTGATAGTTGTTTTCGTATCCCAACAGCCATCCGCTACAGGCACGGGGCCGAAGGTGCAACCCGAGACATCGTTGCAAGCATCAGCAAAGGGACCAGGAGACACAAACCCTGAAAACGTGGGCTCTCTTCCAAGTGTAGTGCTGTGCTACTGCTCTCTGATCTTGTTCAAAAACATGCCATTTGGCAAAGTCCTAGCATGCAGAACATGACGAGAGAGGTTAACACCATAGCGCCTATAAGAATGACTTGAATTTTTGTTGATGAGTACAGAGTACTCGTTGGTTGGAGACAACAACAGCCAGCGCCAACAGCAAGATGCTTTCATCGAGATCGTTGCAGATTGCAAACAACAAGCGCTGGCACTGGAAGTGGGATTCCATCCAAGGTTCAAGGTATGTCCATCGTTTCAGATTGCAAACAACGGCGTACTTAAATCAACAACCCACTTTTTGGGCCTTGATCGAATTTGTTTAAATGTGTATCGTGCCAAGGTTTTCTGAATGCACGGAGCTCCTGGGTGTGCATGACCTCGCCGTCACCGGAGAGGTCTCACCAGCGGATCTTTCTGCCGGCAAAAGCTACACGGTTTATCTCGTTTACAAGCTGGCGAGCAGCACCTCTGGCCTAAGAGGTTCCGTGTTGACGTCGTCGCTCAGGCTCTACGGGGAGCAGATTGTTGCCACCAACAAGGTTAGCCTTGATCCAGAAGCGCGCGGATCGGCCAGCGATGTTACCTACCCTGACGCAAGGGATGATGGCTGGTTGGAGCTCAAGCTGGCGGAGTTCACAAATGACGACGACATGCTCACAGAGAAGGGGGTGATCGTGGATCTCCGCGAGAGCAACCTCACCGTCAAGAAGAGTGGCCTGATCGTGGAGGGCATGGAGTTCAGGAGCAACTAGCTGCGTGCACCAAATCTTTATAACCATAACATATATTTGTTTTAAGTTCAGGGACTGATGTAATAAGCTTGGCTGGGCAACCCACATTTGTCCATATGTCGTAACCGGACACTGCATTCTCACAAACTATATATTTATAATATTTTAAATTCAAATTGATTGGTACGTCAAAGAAGCAACTAGCTATGTGCAACAAGAAGTGGGTATTATACTCTTAATTTTTTTGCGAGTAAGTGAGTATTATACTCGATCCTATTGCATAGAAAAAATCCTATTGCTTGGTCGCTTTTTTTGGTTGGCTAAGCTCGTTTCTTTGTTTGTATGTGCTAGTTCTGCGTAGTACTTAATGCTCCTGTTTGTCTAAAAAAAGGTTAATGCCCCTGTGGCGGAGCAATATAAACAGTCGTTAGCTGAAACACGATATAAAAAGGTTAGTGCTCCCTCGTCTTTGAATTACGCTATTTCGCCTCAAAGGATTAGCGGAATGAACCCGCAGTACTAGTTCTTCCGGTCCCGGTCCTTGCCCGCATAATATATTGTAATTTTTAAATAATATTTTACGAGAAACCTCCCTGCCTTCTACAGCATGGAAGAGTCGAACCATCAAACAATCCACTGCGCGTGGGGATCTAGCAAGAAAACATTTCTCTTTCTCCCGTCCACATTATCGGCGGCGATCTTGCCAGTGGCGTTGAGGAGGACGTGAAATCGTATGATGTTGCTCCCTGGAGTGGTGTATCCTGTTTTGTCTATGTGTGTTGCATGTTTGGTAGATCCATTCAAGAGTTCAATGACTCTAACTTCGCCTCTTAAGGCCACTGGCACTAGTGGAAAAATGGCCTATAGTCCCGGTTGGTAAGGGGCTTTAGTCCCGGTTAACCAACCGGGACTGCACATCGCCCCCCCCCCCCCCCAGTTCCGATTTGTAACGAACCGGGACTAAAGTACATCCCGGTTCGTAACACGAACCGGGACTAAATGATTTTTTTTTGTTTTCAATTATTTTTCAGGTTTTAGGGGTTTATGGTTTAGGAGGGGTTTAGGGTGCCGGATTTTATGTTTTTCATCGTATGGAGATCACCAAAAACAAGTTTCGTTTACATAAAGTTCATACTACATGGATATCGCGTTGATGCATATATACATATATTTAATTACATGGAGACCAATAAATTACATGTCGTCAGAGTCATATGAGATGCAATGGTATTCTCCATTCTTAGCTATGACCTCCTTTAGCAAGAACCCCGCCAATTTCTCCGCAATTGCTTTTACGCGGTCCTGTGGTAGTAGCGTGCTCCGCATCTTCTTCAACTTTAAAAGGAGATCAATATGAAAATATGAGTTGTGTGTATATATGTCAAATCATCATTAAAAAAAATTATGAATAAAACTCAACACAATTGATGGTAATGAAATAAAATTGGGAATAGTGTTTACGTACATCTACTTGTCTTTGAGTATTGCGGTTCTCATTGGTCATCCCACGAATGTACTCGCAGACGTAGTATGCACATAAATTAGTCCCCTGTGGCTGCCTCATGCAGTGCTTTACAAAGAATAAAATTCAATCAAATAATAATCAAGCATGATAATAGTATTGAAACTATAATTAATTAAAGAGATGCGCGGACCTAGGTAGTACTACTTACTTTGTTCAAAATATAAGTGAGCTGCGGTTTCCATACACCGACTTCCTCCCCGATGAACAGTCTCCAAACCCTGCCCGGCAAAGAAAATGAAATAAAGGAGTTACTAATTAGTTTATATCAGAAAATGAACGAAAGAGGCCGATATAGTGTGATAATGATTGAAATTACTTCTCGATCAGATCAGTCAGGGTCTTGTATTGTTTATGATCTCTCCTTAATGAGTCCATGACTTCAATGGTTGCATTGTCAATTCTAATGATTAGCAGAATCCAGTGGAAGCTGCGCACGTTTATATACGAGTCATGCATAACTCATGAATTAAACTTAACATTGAGTAA
Source organism: Poa pratensis (assembly GCA_947311845.1). Taxonomy (NCBI): domain Eukaryota; kingdom Viridiplantae; phylum Streptophyta; class Magnoliopsida; order Poales; family Poaceae; genus Poa; species Poa pratensis. The sequence continues at coordinate 32,554,917 of CAMZMU010000102.1, forward strand.
GCAAAATAGAATGTGTACAAGACAGTAACACTCACTTGAAGTTGTAAGGAAAAAGTATTTCTTCTTTGTATCTGTGTTCCTTTAAAAACCTTAGAAAAAGTTCCTCCATGTAGTAGGCATGGTATTTTACGGTAACTTCATGAATGGAATTCGGGTCCATGAACCCAATGCCATAGATTAGCTCCCTTTTGTATTCGAGCATCTTCATTCTGCATAATAGTGTACAAAAGAATATAGTGAGGCAATGAAGAGCTGAGCTAAAAACTTATATTACAGAAATAAAATCACTTACAGACAATAGCAAGTGACGAGAGATTTGTCGAGTGAGTCTTGATTGTATAACTGGAAAAGTTTGGAGAACTCAATATGCACAGTGGTCTTGTAAGAAGTGCTCTTCCTTAACTGCCACCATGAGATAGATTTGCCCTTGCTTTGCGGCTTCCATGTACCATTTATACAATTTTCGCAGTTGTGTTGGTAGATCATCAACCTGCTCGGGTCTGACAAGAGACCTCCCGTGAACATAGCTCCATGCTATCTCAGTGGCAATGGGGTAACCACTGTCGCCTATGAGTTGACGAGTACTGACGTTCTGTACGTCGTTATCGGAATAAACCTTGAGCGGGGGGATCGATTGTACCTCCTGTTCTCCGAGCTGGGGAACTTTTTTATATCTCCGATGCTCCCTTAGTTCGCTATGTGACTTCTCAATTTGGCGCTCATAGTCTGATGGCAACTTCGGTGCGGGGTTCGATAAGTTCTTCACGGCGCGCTCAAGCTTTTCCGGCGGTAGTTTCTCCCTTACCTCGGGCTTTTTCGTTGCAAAAAAGGCATATCGTAAGGTAACTTCTCAGGAGGCGGCGGTGATTTCTTCTTTCTAGCTTTCTTCTTAGGTGGCGAACGGGCTGTGGGCTTCTTTAGCCACTGCGTAGCCGGAGACGGCTCACGTGGCGGATATCGAGATGGACTCGCGCTAGGGTCCCTCTCAGGGAGGGATGGACTTTGCTGAGGTGGATTGCTATAAGGAGTAGTCCGTGGTGGGGTGGAGTCTGCAAACACGATGTATTTTTTTTTCCATAGAATGATACCACCCTTGACTCTTCCCAGTGTCGTCTCCCCGTCACCTCCAGCAATGTCAAGCTGCAGTGTCTCAAATCCCGTCATAACTTCATCCACCCCGACACGAGCATATCCAGCTGGAATCTGACTGCAATGTACGCTTGCTCCAGGTTCATTAGGTAAAGCATAGCCGACCGCCACCTTGAAGGACATGTTCTTCATTGACTGATGTAGATCACACATTGTCTTCTCCGTGATATCATCCACGGGGTGGCGAGTCATCGGTGCTTCATCCATCACTGCATCACGATCACCCACGAGCTTCGTGGAACCCACGCTGCTTTTCCGCTGAGATCGGCAGACATTATCATCATCGAGTGCAGGATCTTCTTGTTGCTGCTCAGATGCCCTTTGCAACTTCCTGACAATGCCCACTAATTCCTCATGATTTTCTTCTAGCTATTGGATCCGGTCTGCCTCCTTTTTCTTGTTTCTCTGACGGCTTCTATAAGTGGCGGCGCACTCCGGAAACCCTTTATTCCACGGAGTATCAGGGCCATAGCCTCGTGTTCATCCTTTGTGTTCTTTATTCCCGAGGGCGAGTGTCAGCTCGTCGTTCTCTCTATCGGGCTTGAACGTTCCCTTCTGAACTTTGTCTATTGCGTCAACAATATTTTGGGTGACCGTTTGCATTTTTACCTTATTTTTCTCCCTTGGAATAAGCTTCCCTGTCTCTGGGTCCAACGATGACCCATGCGCGTACAACCAGTGCTTGGACCTCTCGGGAAATTGCGCTGTTTCTGGAGTGACCCCTTTGGCAATCAGGTCGGCGTCACTTTTTACCGACTTAGGCACGGCAACCCTGTAGCCACCTGATGCATGCAAAATGCATACATGAACTTTGCATTATTTCTACTTATATTCCAGTCATATTTGCATCATATAAGGGTTATATCACTGTTTTATAATGATTTTGGGAATATTTGACATGTTTCCTATTTTTATGGAATTAACCCTGCGCAGGCAGAAAACCCTATTTCTTTCCTTTTATGTTTCAGGGACCTAAACGACGTCCAAATGACCTGCAAATTTACGAGCGTCAATATTTGAAGGAAGAAGACTTGTGTGCGAAGGAAGCGAACAAACGGAGCCACGAGGGCCAAAAGGGGTGGGCCCACGGCCCCTGTACCTGGCCGCGTGGGACCCATCAAGTTGGCCTCGGAGCTCCGCTGCCGTCGATCTTTCCTCCACCGACTCCGTTTTGACCTAAAACGATAAAAATTATCCCCCGACGTTCTCTGGAAGGAGCGCCGCAGAAACACAGAAACACCGAAACAGAGACCTGGAGCTGCAGATTGGAGGGGGAAAACTCCGGCGGGGCGCTGCGGCGTGGTCTCCATCTTCTCCAACGACTTCTCCACCGTCTCCATGATGAAGAGGAGTAGTCCACCTCTGGACTATGGGTTTGTGGAAGTAACTTATGTATCTATCTCTCTCGAGCTTCACTAATTAGTACCGTATGAGCTGCTGAACATGATTACGGTCATCTATGTAATACCTTTGTGGTGGATCTTTTTATGAGTTAATATATGTTTGAGATTGCAATGGTTTTGTTTCAGTTATGAAAGTAGATGCATATTATGTACCCCGTTCTTATTTACTTGTTATGATCAAGCATGTTTATGAGAGCGTGTGAGGGGAACGTGTGCATTAGTTGGAGTAACGGGGGTGGCTAGTGCGGTGAACGTGAGAGAAAGTTCCGCGATCCACTTGGGTGTTTTACCTTACTTTGTTACCTCACTAGGGATAAAAAGAAATACCATGCTACCGGAGATGTGGGTGTGACCATTGCCACTACTCCATGACTAGATCTAGCATGTTCTTATTTTAACTTCATGTCATGATACTTATTGCTATACTCTGAGTTATCTTAATTATCGAGGTGTTATGATTTAGTTCGCATCTTGGTGGAGTATAAGAGAGACTAATAACCAAAAGGTCTCTATGTTAGGACGTGATGCCCATATAATTATAACTTGTCATTAAACTGTTGTGTTGCAATCTCATATGTCAACTCTAGTGTTCCATTGTCTACCACTTTATTAAAGAGAGAGTGCATTTGTGAAACCATGAACCCCGGTCCATTTTTAATCATAAGAAACACCTTTCCAACCACTTTTACCACTTTTCCATTTTCTGCCATTATTAAATCCGAAAATACAAAAACACTTTTACATCTTGCATTCATCATAAAAAACCCAAAAATATCATTTATCATTGCTACCACCATCCTTGCATATTTATTTACCACCATTGCATGTTTATTTCTTGTTTGCATTGCATATTATCTTGATATCATTCTAACACCTTGTGCTTGACAACCACTAGGTGAGGTTGAGGACCAAAACATTTACTTTGTTTTGTAGGTAACCAAAAGAAGGATAGGAAGATAAATCTTCACTACTGATTCCCCGAGAGTTCGATATTAAACCCTCGAGTCACCCTCGTGGGGAAAACACGTCTTCCACTTACTACACACTCTGCACTTGGAGTCTCAACCTAACCCATTTACTTTTCACGCAGGTACCACGCGAAGGGCTAGCAACTGTTTTCTGGCGCCATTGTGGGGTAACTACGTGAAGGGCCATCAAGACTGTTTTCTGGCGCCGTTGCCGGGGAATCATTGCTGAAAGGTTTATCCAAGGATATCTCACCAAGTCAACTTCATCACCAACTTGTGCTAACACCTAAGCTTGGGGAGGTTGCACCTACGTGAGCATCATCTTATCCATCTTTACCTTCAAAGCAATTTATTTGTTTTGTCATTGTCTTGCATTTGTTATTTCGGTTTGCATATTTATTTTCAGTTTTGCATAAAAAATTAAAAAAAACATAAAAACTTGCTAAAATGGGAGAAAGAACTAAGTTGTGTGATTACACAAACACTCCAAATGATCAATTTATTGCTAGGCCCATTGCCACACCTAAGATAAATGCTGAGAGTTATGAAGTAAGTCCTAGTTTGTTGAACTTGATAACTAGGGAACAATTTGGCGGTAGTGCTATGGAGGATGCCTCTATGCATCTTCATGATTTTGTTGAAATATGTGACATGCAGAAATTTAAAAATGTGGAAAGTGATATTCTAAAACTGAAGTTATTTCCTTTCTCACTTAGAGGAAAAGCTAAAGAGTGGCTGCATTCATTACCTATTGATAGCATTAAAACTTGGGATGATTTAAAAGAAGCTTTCATTAAGAAATACTATCCCCTGTTAAAATTTTGCAAAATAGAAACAACATTCTTTCTTTTAGGCAAAATGAAAATGAACATGTTGCTATGGCTTGGGATAGGATTAAACTTATGCTTAGAACTTGTCCATCACATGGGGTCAACGAATGGACCATATTACACTCTTTTTACAATGGTCTAAATTACATGTCTAGAAATATTCTTGATTCTGCTGCTGGAGGTGCTTTTATGGGAAAAACTATAGTAGAACATATTGGAAAGCATTTTGCAAAACTATAGTCAATGGCATACTGATAGAGCACCTAATCCTTCTAAGAAAGTGAACTCCATAGAAGAAACAAATGATTTGTCATCTAAAATGGATACTATTCTTGCTTTCATTAATAAACAAAATATTGAAAATGTGCCTTTGCAAGAACTAGTTGGTAATAATCCTGAAAATATTGATGTCAACTTCATTAGGAACTATGGTAATAATGGGTATGGTAACAACAATTATAACTCTTATAATAAACCCCCATATGTTCCCAACAATCGTCCTTCTATTCCATATCCTAATGCTAGCGATAATAATTGGAAGCCTATGCCACCACGTAATGATAATTTTGAGGCTAATAAAATTCTTATGGAACAAGTTGCTAGTCATAATACCATGATACAAGAGTTGAATAAGTCTGTTGCTTCTATTAGTTCTGATATTAAAGGCTTACAACTCCAAACTGCAGGACTAGACAAAGCCTTGTCAAAACTAGCTGATAACCAAGCCACTTTATTGAGTATGTCTGCAGGGAAACCACAAGCACCACCTGTGGTTGGAATGAATTCTATTAATATTGCTGAAAATGTTCCTCTTACTTTAGAGGAAACTCTTGATGAATTATTGAACTATCCTGAATATTTGTTGCCATTTATGTCTCAACTTGTGGATTAAAAGAAGAAGTTAACGAAACTGAACATGATGAATCTCTTATGTTGATTGAGTTAGAAAAGAAAGTTGAGGAAGTTAAAATGCTTAGTGAAGTAAAGGAACCATTGCTTGACTTAGAGAATTGTAGCTTGCATGAATTAATATCTATCTTACAAAAATTTGCAAGTGATCCTTCTATTAATGTTAACCAAGCTGGTTTTGGTTCTTATATTGCTAATCATGTGTTAAAAGAAAAGATTGCTAGGTACAACCAAGAGGCTATGATACCACCTAAGCTTGGGGATGTATGGATTCCCAAAGTCCTAGTAACCATTGGAAAAGAGACACACCATGCTATACTTGATCTAGGATCTAGTGTCTCTGTTTTATCTAAAGAACTATATGAAGTACTTGAATTGAAAAATCTTGAAAAATGCTCTATTGAACTTGCACTTGCTGATGATTCCATTAAACATGCTTTAGGAAAAGTAAGTGATGTTTGGTAGAGTTACATATGACATTTGTGCCTGTTGATTTTCTAATCATGGATATGGGGAATAAAACCTCTAGTCCAATTATTCTTGGAAGACCTTTTCTTCGTACTACAGGTGCTATCATTGATTCAAAAGAAGGGAATGTGAAGTTTCAGTTTCCACACAAGAAATGCATGGAACACTTCCCAAGGAAGAGGGACACACATTCAAGCTCCCTCATGAGCTTCGTCCACAATAAACATCAAGTAAGAAGCCTAGCTATATGGCTATAAAGAAAGCGCTTTACGGGAGGCAACCCGGTTGTTTTTATTTGTGATTTTCTTTGTGTCCTCTTGCTGTAACAAGAGACTTAGTGTTTAGTTTAGTTTCTGGAATTTTTAATAAAGTGCCAAGTTTTACTCATTTTGGTATGAAGAAGTTGCTTATAGCGTTCGGAGATATTATTCCTGCACGAATCTGTGCACGGTATGATTTTTAATTCTTATTCTGTAACTCCGAATGAGCTCATATTTAAACTGTAGGCAACTTTTCATCCTCTGTATGCATGAATTTTTTCGGAATTTTCCGACAAAGTTAAGTAGGGTAGAAAAATACGTTTAGCTGCTGCTGTTTTTCTGGACAGATTCTGTCCCATTTTGTTTGATGCATGCTTAGAACTTTTAACATGAATCTTTTTGATCCAATTGAGTTTATGAGTAGGCATACAACATTATACATTTCTGGACATTCATATGAATTTTTGTCTAAGGATTATATGCAGCAAGAAATCTATTTGTTTATCACTACTAATGTGCCCCACAGAAAAAAAATGGGAGAAACGGTGTTTTGAAGTTTTTTCACAGGGATTAGAGGAGATGCACCAAGAGCTATCCAAGGATGGTGAAGACCATAAGCTTGGGGATGTGAAGACAACCCCACTGGACCTACACACTCTCGGTTTGCACACGTCTAACTTCTGTTTTTCGATCGAAACACTTTATCGCATAAACTTGGAGCGTCTTTTTGTTTGTTTAGATTAGATTTTTATTTTGTGAGACCACCACACTATCATTTATATATGAGAGAGCTACTGGAAATTTGGGTTGAATTATGTTGGATGCTATTATAAGATTGGGAAAAGGGATGTTAAGTTGATTTTAAAAGATACATATAATTGCATGATTCATGAGCTTGTTAATGAGTAATAATTTGCAAATATTTTATCAAGAGCTATCTTTATTCATGTTTTGATGCTAAATGTTATTCTACCTTGTTTAACATGGATTAGTTAGTTCTATGGACACTCATGCATGCATTTAGATGGTCAACTTTCTCCCTCTTGCTAGCCCAAAAATTCCAACAAGCAAAAACTTGTTTCCAACACCTTCAACCAAAGTTTTTCCAGTGAGTCCACCATATCTACCTATTAGCTTTATGCTATTCCGAGTATGTTTATCATGATATTTGTGTTATCTATACCTCTGAATGAAAATGCTTATGTTGTTAATTGTTGGGGAAAAGTTGGTTATATAGCTCTCGCGAACTTGATGCACACTTTACTTTCATTGCATAAATAAATATGACCCATTGTGATTAAAATTATGAAGTTGTGGACTTGACAAATGTCTTTGGTTGAGAGTTAGCCATATGTGCTGTCACATGGCAAGCTTTCAACATTGCACATCATCTCATTTAGTTGATATCATGTACTTTTGTTTATGGATGCTTACCATGGGTGAAATAAATGGGAAATGAAGTGAGTTTAAATGAGTTTGTATAAATGGTTAGAGAGACGCCTGGGCCGCTAATCTAAGCCATGCATCATTCATGGTGGAAATTTACTTACATGCTATGGTGAACCTTCTGTGATACACCTTACAATAAAAAGCTATCCAATGGTAAATAAAAAGGGTGTTGAGATTGTTCATTATGTTTGTTTGTCTTGTCATTTTGATATGGGCTTGTTCCATATCCTGGGACAAGAGGTACCCCAGTTGACGCTCTTAATGATACTATTATTACTTACAATGATATTTAACTTGAACTTGCTTTGTTTTCCAAGTTGAGTAACACATGGAGTAGGTACTTGTATTCAAGGGGCATGAGACTTTCAACCTGTACTTTGTCAAGCACACTACTCTATTGCTTTCACTTTAAACTTAATCATTCAAGATGCTATGATAGGGGAATGAGAGCTTGACACCAAGGATTACCATATTACAATCATTGACTTAAGTAGAGAAGTTCAGAAGTTAGATGAAATTTATTCATGCTTTACCTCTACTCATATATATATCTTTCCAAAGTGTCCACCTTTTATATTCAGATTTTCACCAATACTCTATGACCATTGTAGGATGTTCTTACTTATTATTATGCATACATGTGGTCCATAGTACTTTTTCTTATGTTACACTTTGTGAATTATCATTGAACATCCTTGCATTGAATACTTGATATCACTTCATAAACTATCTTGCATATTGCTACTCCTTTTAAGAATGAATCATTTGACTCTATGTAGCAATAGTAATCATCTTTGATATCCATTGATAGTATTAAATTGCAAAGTCCATGTTAGTTTTATCACCTTCATACTCGAGGACGAGTATAGGTTAAGCTTGGGGATGTTGATGCATGTAAAATGCATACATGAACTTTGCATTATTTTACTTATATTCCAGTCATATTTGCATCATATAAGGGTTATATCACTGTTTTATAATGATTTTGGGAATATTTGACATGTTTCCTATTTTTATGGAATTAACCCTGCGCAGGCAGAAAACCCTATTTCTTTCCTTTTAATGTTTCAGGGACCCAAACGACGTCCAAATGACCTGCAAATTTACGAGCGTCAATATTTGGAAGGAAGAAGACTTGTGGCGAAGGAAGCGAACAAACGGAGCACGAGGGCCAAAAGGGTGGGCCCACGCGGCCCCTGTACCTGGCCGCGTGGGACCCATCTTGGGCCTCGGAGCTCCGTGCCGTCGATCTTTCCTCCACCGACTCCGTTTTGACCTAAAAACGCCTATAAAAATATCCCCCGACGTTCTCTGGAAGGAGCGCCGCAGAAACACAGAAACACCGAAACAGAGACCTGGAGCTGCAGATTGGAGGGGGAAAACTCCGGCGGGGCGCTGCCGGCGTGGTCTCCATCTTCTCCAACGACTTCTCCACCGTCTCCATGATGAAGAGGGAGTAGTCCACCTCTGGACTATGGGTTTGTGGAAGTAACTTATGTATCTCTCTCTCTCTCTGAGCTTCACTAATTAGTACCGTATGAGCTGCTGAACATGATTACGGTCATCTATGTAATACCTTTGTGGTGGATCTTTTTATGAGTTAATATATGTTTGAGATTGCAATGGTTTTGTTTCAGTTATGAAAGTAGATGCATATTATGTACCCCGTTCTTATTTACTTGTTATGATCAAGCATGTTTATGAGAGCGTGTGAGGGGGAACGTGTGCATTAGTTTAGCAGGTTCACGCAAAGTTTTTTCGTCACATGCATCACGTCGATTGCGGAGCGAACCTCTAGGATTTTCCAATAGGGTAGCTCCCAAAATATAGATTTCTTCTTCCACATGGGTACGTGTCCGTCAGCGTCATTCGGAACAGATTGTCCGCCAGGACCCTTTCCAAATATTACTTCTAAATCCTTGACCATACCATATATCTTCACCAGTAGAGAGGGTAGGCTTCGTCCGGTGATCTGTTTCACCTTTGAAATGTTTGCCTTTCTTTCTTAAGGGTTGCTTGTTTGGAAGAAATCGACGATGCCCCGGGTACACATTCTTGTTACCTAAATATATACTTTCAGTATCACCTAAACAGTGCGTGCATGCATTGTATCCATTGTTTGACTGTACTAAAATGTTACTAAGGGCAGGCCAATCATTGATGGTTACAAACAGCAACGCTCGTAGGTCAAATTCCTGCTGTTTGTGCTCATCCCACACACGTACACCTTCGTCACGCCACAACTGTAAAAGTTTTTCAACTAATGGCCTCAGGTACACATCAATGTCGTTGCCGGGTTGCTTCGGGCCTTGGATAAGCTCTGGCATCATAATGAACTTCCGCTTCATGCACAACCAAGGAGGAAGGTTATAGATACATAGAGTCACATGCCAGGTGCTATGACTGCTGCTCTCCTCCCCAAAAGGATTAAAGCCATCTGTACTTAGGCCAAACCTAAAGTTCCTTGCGTCACCTGCAAAGTCCTTGAACTCTTGGTCGATTTTGCTCCACTGTGACCCATCAGCGGGGTGTCTCAGCATCACATCTTTCTTACTGTCTTCTTTGTGCCATCGCAACAACTTGGCATGCTCTTTATTTTGGAACAAACGTTTCAACCGTGTTATTATAGGAGCATACCACTTTACCTTGGTAGGAATCTTCTTCCTGGGGCGCTCGCCCTCAACATCACCAGGGTCATCTCGCCTGATCTTATACCGCAATGCACCGCATACCGGGGATGCATTCAAATTCTCGTACTCCTCACCGCGGTAGAGAATGCAGTCATTAATGCATGCATGTATCTTCTGCACCTCTAATCCTAGAGGGCAGACCACCTTTTTTGCTTCGTACGTACTGGGGGGCAATTCGTTATCCTTTGGAAGCATCTTCTTAAATATTTGAGCAACTTTTCGAATCCCTTGTCAGATACACCATTCTCTGCCTTCCATTGCAACAATTCCAGTGTGGTACCCAGCTTTTTCTGGCCATCTTCGCAATTTGGGTACAACATTTTTTTGTGATTCTCTAACATGCGCTACAACTTCAATCTCTCGTTTTCACTTCCGCAATTTATCTTTGCATCAAGAATGGCCCGACGAAGATCATCATTGGGCTCATCAACAATGGGCTCTTCTTCAGCTTCGTCTTCCCCATTGTAGTACCACCGTGTTCAGAGAACATAGGATAGTTGTCATCATCTTATTCTTCTTCATTGTCTTCCATTATAACCCCTCTTTCTCCGTGCTTTGTCCAACAATTATAGCCGGACATGAAACCAGACTGCAATAGGTGGTAGTGTAGGGTTTTTGAGGTAGAGTAATCCTGCGTATTCTTACAGGCACTACATGGACAAAAAATAAAAACATTCCGCTTGTTTGCCTCAGCCACATGGAGAAACTTATGCAGGCCACTAATGAACTCGGGACTGCGTCGGTCACCGTACATCCATTGCCGGCTCATCTGCATTATATAAATATATCAAAAACCAATACACTACATCATGAATAGAGGACTGACCAAATTAATTAATACAAGTTCATCACATTAAAACCAAAGTAGAGTACTGATCAAATGTAATACATAGTTCTCATAAAACATACATTGAAACTAACATACAACTATCTAAAGAATTTAAATCCAACAACAAATGCGATCAAAATCGCAACTAAGGTAATTATTG